>OX637408.1:12926159-14126159 GCA_951799425.1 Ilex aquifolium
GTGAAAATGAGTGGGTGTTTTGGGTTATAAATCTCTTTTCATTTATAAAGTTATTTGTGAAAATGAGTGGGTGTTTTGAGTTATAAATCTCTTTTCATTTATAAAGTTATTTGTGAAAATGAGTGGGTGTTTTGGGTTATAAATCTCTTTTCATTTATAAAGTTATTTGTGATCATGAGATCATTTTGTTTACATAATTATGTGGGATGGATTGGGGTACAATTTGTTGTACTTATGTATGTATCAAAGTTTATTTTTGTTTATAAACTGTGGGATTTATTTTCACACATCATTAGAGGTGGTTGCTATTCACGGGCAATTGTGCTCACCCAAACATATAACATTTTTCAGGAGAGGATCAGGGTGAGAAGTAAGTCTGCTAATATACAAGGGATTAGAGGACTTGAAGATTTATTTTGTTGTAGGTCTTCAGGAATAAATGTCTTTTATAGTTTTGAGACAAATATTCAATTGTTTTGGGGATAATGTTGTTTATACTTAGAATAGTGAATCTTATGATTAATTATTGTTTTACATGAGTTTAATAATGATGTTGGTGATTTTTAGTTTATTTCTCTGGTATTCATTAGGTCGGTGGAATGAATCACTTCATTATTTGTCTTCCGCTGTATTTTGCATTTATTATACCCATGGTTGGTTAAGGCCTTGGTGGCCGGTCCGCCGCCCACCCTATGTGATCCGGGGTAGGTGTGTGACACATACTAACCACTAGGGCTGTCAAAATTCGACACGACACGATTAACCGACACGAATCGACACAAATTAAACGAATTTGGGTGATAAACGGGTTGACACACCAAACACATTTAATAAATGGGTCGTGTTCGGGTGAGATCTGTCAAACCATTTATCACACGTTTATCCGTTTAAATAAAATTAATATAATAATAAATTAATAATTATTTTAAAAAATTACCAACAAAAAAGAAGTAAAGAAATCAATACAAAAAAAAGAAGTAAAATAGTAGTTCAAAAACAAAGGAGGGGAGATGGGGAGCACTTCAATGACAAAGGCAAACCAATGCCTTTTGTTTTTGTCCCACATTGGAAAATGATGGGAGATTGGGAGGGTTGAGTTGCTTATAAAAGGCAATGACCTCTTTCATTTTTTTTAAGCCTCCAAGTTTGATTTTTATGAGATTTGGCAAAAAATTCCTCTTTTTTGAGATAAGTACAATTGACAATAAAAAAAAGTGGAGTATTAAAATTTGTTGATATAATTTTTTTAAAATTAAACAGGTTAAACGAGTCGTGTCGTGTTACCCATTTATTAAACGGGTTGTGTTCGTGTTAAGATTTTTCACCCGTTTATTAAACGTGTCGTGTACGAGTTGACATATTTTTCACCCGTCACCTATTTAACCCGACACGTAACTCTTTAACCGGACACATTTAACACCCTTACTAACCACTCCCAAATGAGATTTTCAATCCTCATGCAAAAGCTGGAGACGTCAATTGTTGCTTTCTGCCCATCATATTCAATCCCTTTCGGTGAAGCCTTCAATTCATATATAATGTTTAAATAAGACAAAATTACACTTTAACCACTCTAACTATTATCCTTTTCTCACATTGCCCCATTAACATCATTTTTTTTCACATACTGCCCCAATAATTAATGGCTGTTACAAATTTTATGAAAAAATATTTTATTGTGTCCCTCAAACTATGTGTTCTATATCATTATGCCTCGCTACACTGACAATTTTCATCCAAAAGATAATAGACATTTGCGGTCGGGGTATGCTGAAATCAATCAAGTAGTTATGAGGACAATGTCAAAAATTCAATAAATCAAAGGACAAAGTAAAAATAAGTCCATAATTAAAGAGATCAAAGTAAAATTTTCCCTTAAAATAAATACACAGCATTGATTGGTAGGTAGCCCGTATTCAAGGGCGGAGGGAGGCTAGGGCCAGGGTGGGCCCGTGCCCCCCTCAAAAAAATTTTTTTTTTTTAGTTAAGTATATATATTATAAATTTGTATAATATATTATTTGTGCCCACCCAAAATTCAAGATAAAAATATTAGGCCCACATTATTTACCCAAAAAAATTAAAAAATTAAGTTCATTTAAAACAAAAAAAATTGAGCACACTATTATTTACCCAAACTTATTAAAAAATCAAATATTTGACCTATCACAATCCATCCAAACATATTAAAAAAAACAAAACTTTTAGCCCAACATTAAAAACAAAAATTTTGGCCCAACATTAAAAACAAAACTTTTGGCCCACCCACCATTAAAAAACAAAACTTTTGGCCCACTTGACTAAGGGGAGAAAAGGGTATAAAATCCCTAGTTGTAACTAAATAAATAATAATTTTACTACGGACTTGTGATTGTGCGCATTGATAGAAAATTAGTGAAAATTGTTTCTCCAAATGTCAAAAAAGATCAAAAGCTTCTAAATAATTTTTACTAAATCTCCACAGAGACTCAAATTTATACCCAAATCTTTAATGGTGATATTTTACTCCCTTTTAAAAATTCAATGATCATATTTTACCATCTTTTAAATTTGAATTTATCCCTATTTAAATTTGAGTCTCTCTATTGGAGAGGTCTACTAAATCAAACTTTTGACCCTTTTTTTTTCCGTCAAATTTAGGTAAGGATTTGAATTTTTATTGGAGATGCTTTAATGAGTGAAACCATAAAAATACCCTTACCAAAAGGATAAACAAAAAATACTTTAAATTTCATAAGTTTTTTTAGACTTAAAAATGACTAGGGTGATAACTTATTTTTGATTTTTCTAGATGGATAAATAATAAAAATAATATCTAACCGAAAAAAAAGAAGAAGATGGATAAATAATACGAAATGGTTCAGAAGAAGGGATGATGTTAGGGGTGTTCATGGGCACCCTAGCGATGTAAGGTTCGGAGCTTGAGCTTTTTAAACCAATTGAAAACCATTTTGTTGAAATGCTTCAGCTTTTTACAATACTCTTGCTTGCTTTGATGAACAAAAGTGCAGCTATTAAAATGTCACAGCACGTGTACCAAATCATGGCAAAAGTGTAGTCTAAGAGGTTTGCGTCCACAATGTGCATGTGTGCGCGCCAACCATGGGCAGGCACTTTGTAAAATAACCTCTTCGACTTGGGCCCTAGTTGGACAAAATTCTACAAGGACAAATAATGAGCAGTGATCCATAATGAATTAGTTTAAAACTCAGACTGAAAATATTGACAACATTTTTATCAAATAGCACACAAGGAGGCTCAAAGTGGACAATACCAATTATCTTGAGCATATGCTCAAAGTAAACACCTATCTATTTATTTTCCTTGTATGATTTAACATTAGTCCTAGAAATATACCCTTTAAAATCAACATCGACATCCTACTCAAAACCTAAATATGGATCAATACCTTAAGAAGGGTGCGGAAATCAATCACAGATTTAAGGACCACTTGCATTGTTTCCCCTGTTGCGTGTTTCTTATAAGCTTCCAACATTCGTTGTTGGACAACATGCAACGTCTAAAAGAGTATTGTACACTAAAGTTGCCATCATGGAAGCACCACCTGTCTACTCCAAACTTGGCTAAGAATTCAAAGTTTGGTTTCTCTGCATCATGAATTTGTTGGAAATAAGCTTAATTTTACTTAGTATATTATATGAATTAGTGAAAGTGGCCATTTTAGGTTTATCTTACTCCTCCAATTCGCCATTGTCAATGAATTGGTACCATCTTCCCATGGCCACAACTTTGTAGGTGCACCAAATGGGTCACCTCCTGCTCACGAAATGTATAGAAGCTTGAGATGTTGATGTTGAGGATGATTGGTCCAGCGCTACAAACCATTTTCTCACTATGATCGGTTGGACTTAACACGCAACCACAACTTTAGAATAGCTTCGGGATAAAAAAAAAATACAAAATCCTATTGAATTCTATATTCCTATGGGATCCAACTTTTAAGTTATTGCTCTGCTCCGTCTCGGCAATATTGTGGTTTGTTTTCTATCAACTTCACAAAAAGGGAGAAATCCGGGAACACTTAAGAAAAATCGCAGTAAAATTTGTTTGATACAGTTCTATACGAAAAAAATCAAGTAAAGAGATTAGAAATTTGTAGTGAGCAATAAACACACATGAGATGAGAGGGAGATAGAAAGAGAGCGAGCAAATTTAAACCTAGACTCAACCCAGCCCGGACATCAACGCTGCCAGCTGCAACGACATTTACTAATCGATTCCTTTACATCTACAACCGCTGAACACGAAAAACAAAAAAAGACAATTATAAGGGGGGTTCGTGTGGGTGTGTGAGTGCATATGGGGAGGATAGAAAGAGATGGAGAGACAATGGCTGGGTTGCTGAGAGAGAGATACCTTGAACATTGGTGGCGTCGGAGGTTGGCTGTTGCGCTGGTGGTGTGGTGCTGGGATTCTTGAACATCCAAAAATATCATTCGATTTTTTAACCCATTCAGGTTGATAGAGCTAAAACAAAACAAAAATCATATTTTACCTAGTACTTTGCAACAGAGGTCATGCCACACTGTTATCCCTTCCATACATTTAGTTGACACCATTTTAACCCAAACACCACATATCAGAACACCCAAAAATGCAAAAACCAACAAATACCCGCAAAAAAATAGAACCTAAAACCAAGGGAAACAATAAAGCAAATATTTAACCAAATGTCAAAGAAAAGTAATAAACACCCTTAATACACACCCTTACATCTAATGAGAAGAACACCGACTTGTACGTGTGTGTGTGCGCGTGCTCGCGATGGGGTGGGTGTGTGCGTGTTGTGTGTGTTCTATAGATGGTGTGTATGCTGAGTATGGAAATTAATCGAACAGGTGGCATGCGTACGATGTGATTATGCAAGTGCGATGGGGGTGAGTGCTGGGTGAGTGTGTGTGATGGATGTGGGTGTGTGTATTTGCTGTGAGGGGTGTGTGTTGGGGGGGTTCAGTGTATGGGTGTGTGTGTGTGTATGTCTACGTGCAGGGAAGATGGGGATGATGTGTTGGGGTTGGATTGGGGTAGCGACAGAAGAGAGGGGAAAAGGAGAAGGGGGAGAGAATGAGATATGGAAGAGCAGAGAAGAGAGGGAGAGTCAAGGAGAGAAGAAGACTTACCTTAAAGTTGGGGTGGCGGGAGGACGGTGGTGGTGCGCTTTAGCGTTGGCGGTGACGCTAACAGGGTGAAGAGATAGGAGAATGGCAAGAGAGAAACAACATTGAGGGGCTGATGTTCGAGAGTGGGGAGATTTAAGGGATTCTAAAATTTAAAAATTTTAGGGAGATACAGAAACGTGAATGACTAGGTAGTAGACGGTGAAGCATTTAAAGAATTCTAAAATTAAAAGATTTAGGCGGGATTAAATTTTTTAAGGGTTAATATGGTGCGTTAGATCAATAATTTTGCAATGATTTGAGACGTTTGAATGATTTTATAAGTTTGGAGTTTGAAACTCTTTGTACTTTATTATATAGACTAGTTATTATATGTGCCTGAAGACACAGAATAATAAAAAAAATAGTCAATAATAAATATATTTGTATTCATACCAAAAATCAAATCATAAATATAGAGTAGAGAAAATAAATTTAAACCCAATTTATAATAGGGGTGAGCAGTGATAGTGGTGGTAGGCGACAGTGGTGGTGGTGGTAGGAGACGGTGATGGTTGTGGTGGGTGACGACGATCGTGGTAATGACGGCAGCCGTAGGTAGCAATGGTGATGGTGGTGGTTGGTTTTGGATGACGATAGTGGTAGTGGTAGCCATGGGTGACGACGGTGATTGTGGTTAGTAATGGTTGTGGTGGGCGACGACGAATTCTTCTGAGCGATAGTGTAATACGTGGTGGCGAATGACGGTGGTGGTGATGGTGGTAGGTGTGGTGGGTGTGGATGACAGTGGGTGGCGGTAGTGGTGGGCGATGATGGTGGTGACAGTGGTGGGGTGACGGCGGCGACGACGGTGGTAAGGGGTGATGGTGGGGTGGTGGGGGTAGGGGTGGTAGGGGTCATGGTGGGACAATAGCGGCGGTGGTAGGGTGATGGCAACAGTGGTGGTGGTGGGGGTGGCGGGGGTGGTGGTGGTGGTGGGTTGGCGGCGGCGGCGGTAGTGGTAATGGTGAGACGGTTCCAAACACTATTTGTTTTTTTTTAAAAATAATTATGAGAAGTTATAAATGTAACACCCCAAAACACACCCTGGACGGCATTACATTCTAAGACCATTCTCAACATGAGAGCACTAATATAATTCCATCAATAAGAAAATTTTTTCATTCATCATCCATAAAATTTACAATATCATCCCAAAAGAATAAGCCAAGCTATGGCATTTACATCTCAAAGGATCAAACGTAACTTAGCAGCGGAATAACAAAAGAAAACTAAACTTCACATGATTTCAAAATAAATTCTCAAGTCTATTACAAAGGAAGCTATGTCTCTATATGTCCACCTCGGGATCTAGATTTCCCTCGAATGGGGCCTCCCAATACCCCTGCTCGTCAACTCCGAAGTTCTACTCTAGCACCGTATCTGAAAAATGTTAGCGGTAGGGGGTGAGCACTAAGCTCCGTAACAACATTCCTCCCAAACTCGAACAAGGTTTATAAAAACATATAAAATGGTCGGTCTCATTTTACAAATAGCATACATAATCTTTGAAGTAAAACAGAGACATTTTAAAATGGATCTCAAGTTTAAGTAACAACAGTAATTCAAATGAACAGTAAAAGAAACCAAGATCCAATACATATCCATTTTCCGAAATATAAACAATTTTCCCACAAGACCTCGTGGAATCCCATACTCCCACAAGTTCTTGTAGGAAACCATTTTCCACAATAATACAATAATCCATAACTTGAATATTCCACAACCATATGTATGTGTATCTCAAACATGATGTAAGGCAAACCCCATGAATCAACACATTGAGTAATATCTAGCCCACACACACTCACACAAATCTTATCAAAGATATCCATCATTTAGGAAGGGTGTATGCCATACCCATGGCAGTGACGTATCCAACCCAGGTATTAGTATACTAACCCTCTTACACGGCACACGTGAGCAATAGCGGTTTAGTCTTACCAAAGCACTAACCCCACTACGAGTGGTAGGAGAAATGTCAACCCACACGGGGCAACCAACACGTCTACCCACTCTACGATATCTCGTCAAAGGCCACACATGGTCTTCCCACACTCATAAGAGATACAATACCAAACCCCATTTCACAATTTACAAGGATATCTTAAAATCCCCAATTTAAGCATGTGACATTTTCAATAACCAACCAAGAAAATGCAAGAGATCACAACAATATCATTTTATTACTCAACACAAAACACTATGATTTTGAAATCAAGAATAAAGGAAGACTTCAAGAGGAAAACCCATTACTCTTGAAAACTAGGGTTTTTCAAACAAAAGAGAGATTTCATGGGTATACAACCCTAACTTTGTGTAAAACATGTTAACAATTGCAAGCAATCAAAGAAACAATGAATCCATAGCAAATACATATGATTAGGAGTCAAAACATATATATATAATAACCCTAATATCAATGAACAAGAATGGAAGAAAACCCCTACCTTAAGCTCTTGAAGAAACCTAGGGTTTGAGTCTTGAATCACTTGTGAACCCTTTGTCTTTCTTTGTTTTTCACCTTTGATCTTGTGTTTTTCTCTTCCCCTATTTCTCTCTAATGTTTTCTAGGGTTTTAAGGTGTGTAATGAAGGCTAAGGGGATGACAAGAAGTATTTATAGTGGGGGAAAAACCGGTTGTTCGCGAACTAAAATTGTCTGATTTTTACAGTGACTACCGGTAGTTAAACTATGACTACCGGTAGTTCGACTATTCTGGGCACTCGACTACCTGTTGACTACCGGTAGTCCGAGTACACTGGGCACTTGACTACCTATTGACTACCGGTAGCTCGGGCACACTGGACCATTGACTACCGGTTGACTACCGGTAGTCACTGCCCAGATTTTCTGCTTCAACTTCAAGTGCAGTTTTGACCCATTTAGAGGTCGAATTGGAGAATTTTCATGATAGACACTTATGTAGCCCTAGATGTCTAATATCTTCTTTCCAAATTTCAGATCAATTAGAGTTAGGAATAAAAAGTTATGATCGAAATAGTAGACAGTGTCCAAAATCCTTTATACTCAAATTTTCTCTAAAATGTGTTTTAACTCCAAAATACTTCCTAACTTCTAATACACCCCATATCACCTCTCCCAAGGTTTTTAGACCTTCCGGACTCAATGGAAACCTTATTTTGACATAAATCCATTTAGAAACTTACTTAATCCCTCTTCTCAAGCTTACACACCTTCAAAACTTCAACTTCCAAATTAATTTGCATCTCTAGTTTTTTTTTTTTTTCCTACCATCACTACACATATCCACATTTTTACAACTATTATTTAATATATATCTATATACATATATAAACGAAAATGCGGGGTGTTACAATAAAGTACTTTTAAAAAGTCATCCAAACACACCCTTAGGGGTCTATTACCTATTAAATTTGAGGTTTTAATATTAGCTGTCGGATTAACTTTAAAGTAAAATTTAAAGAGATCTTAACTGCGAAAAGCAAAAGTCATTTTGTTTATTTTTTGAGATTTGAATTGTATTGTACTTTATTATATAGATATATTAAAAAATTTCCTCAATGTTAAGTCAATTTTTTTAACTAAAAAAAATGAATTCTTTATACAAATTCTAGTGGACCTATGGTCTTTTATGACGGCTGGTGTACAAAGAGGTTCTTCCCTTTTAAGTTGCAAGGGTGATTAGCTAGATATAGGGAGTGCAGTTCTTTCCTGTTTTTTAACTAGTAAATAATTGAATTTTCCTCTCCTAAAAAGATAGTTGCTGAAAAGAAGTGGTGCAGTAGCTCCATTTGTGAGGTTTTGAAGGCTGTTTTTGTGCCTTTGTGTTACTAGAAATTATCAAGATAAGTGACTCTTTGTATTGCTTGATATTGTACTAAATCTTTTTTGGTGATATAGAAAGTATTTTGAAGGTCTATATGTGATATTGTATAGCAAATTTTGTGTCCCTTATTTTTTTGCTCTGTTATGTGTTTCTTTTGCGTTGTTGGTGAAGTAATGGGTGACTATATACTCTCAACAAATTTGGTATTAGAGAAATATTTGTGGCTACATAAAATATAATCACTCATAGTCAGAGGATTAAGCTCAAAAATTAAAATGATTCCCAAAAACACTGGGCCTGAACATAATCTAAATGAAGCATTGGTCAACACAATACTAATTGGAAGAAAGATGATACTTTGCACTAGAGGAAGGTTTATTTGTGTGAAAGACAGTTTTCTAATACTGTCTTATGGTACAACTTAAAGAATGTAAAATCTAAGTGTTGGTGTGGGTGTGTTTGTGCATATGAGGAGGATAGAAAGAGACGGAGAGAGAATGGCTGGGTTGCTGAGAGAGAGATACCTTGAACATTAGTGGCGTCGGAGGTTGGCTGTTGCGCTGGTGGTGTGGTGCTGGGATTCTTGAACATCGAAAAATATCATATTTTACCTAGTCTTTTGCAATAGAGGTCATGCCACACTGTTATCTCATCCATACATTTAGCTGACACCATTTTAACCCAAACAGCACATATCAGAACACCTAAAAATGCAAAAAACCAACAAATACCCACAAAAAAATAGAACCTAAAACCAAGGGAAACAATAAAGCAAATATTTAACCAAATGACAAAGAAAAGCAATGAACACCCTTAATACACACCCTTACATCTAATGAGAAGAACACCGACTTGTACGTGTGTGTGTGTGTGTGTGCACGTGCTCGCAACGGGGTGGGTGTGTGCGTGTTGTGTGTGTTCTATATGTGGTGTGTATGCTGGGTATGGCAATTAATTGAACAGGTGGCATGCGTGCGATAGGGGTGTGCACTGGGTGAATGTGTGCGATGGATGTGTGTGTGTGTGTGTGTTGGGGGGTGGGGGGCGTGTGTCGCAAAACAATAAAACTCGAAAGTCTGAGATCATACAACAAGGAATTGGGAAAGACTTAGAACACAAGAAAAAATAAAATAAAAATACTTTGAAAATTATTGTAGAGATTTGTTTGTTCAAAAGAACAGAAATTGATTGATTAAAAATAGAAATTTAAAATACT
Organism: Ilex aquifolium; assembly: GCA_951799425.1. Taxonomy (NCBI): domain Eukaryota; kingdom Viridiplantae; phylum Streptophyta; class Magnoliopsida; order Aquifoliales; family Aquifoliaceae; genus Ilex; species Ilex aquifolium. Next base: position 12,936,364 of record OX637408.1, read on the forward strand.
AGAGCATCAGGGATACTCTTCCAATTCTACACGACAATTATTAATGATCCAATTTTTAAACTTAATTGAGAATCAGCTGAGGAATAATCCCATAAAATATTTAGTGGTTGATTAGCCTTAGATATTGTGTTATTTTGATATTTATTATTTGCTAATTACGTTGGGTAAGATATTAATTGAGATTTGGATATTATCTTCTCTTTGTAGTGTTAGTCTAATTTTTCAGATAAACTAGTGGAATTAATGATGTGAAGGACAAAATACATAAATGGAGGAGATCCAGATCAATATGGATTAAAAAGAAGCATTCTGCCTAATGTGTACGGACGGTGAAAGAGAAGCGTATGGATAGAAAGTTCCAGAAACTGTCAAGGAAAATTTGAAAGCTCGCATCTAGACGGAATAATAGGCGCATTTGGACGCGTGTTGCTTAGAGGCCAAGACACCCATGCGCGTCTAGACGGAAGAATACAAGCATCCAGACGCGTGTTGGAATCTGCCCAGTACCACAAGTTGTTAACGAGAATTAAGTTTATAAAGGGGTGTAATTTTACATTATATTCAACCTTTTACCAGCCTTTTTTCTTCCAGTTTTTTGTATTGTTTTTATGGCCGGCTATATAAAACACGTTATTTATTTTTGATCCAATGATTTTAATGCTTGATTTATTCTTTTAATTCAATTCTTATCTTCTAGTAAAATTTTTGTTTTGTATAATTTCTTGATTCGTTGTGTCACGTACATCAAATGTTTGAGATTCTCTGTAAGTCAAATAATTGGTTATTCCACGTTTGAGTTAATTAATTAATTTTTTTATAAGATAATTGATTTATTATTTACAATAAATTTAGGGTTTATCTGTTAGAGAACTTAATTTATCATAGACTCTTGGCATGCTGAATCCTTATAATCTGCATGTGAATTCTTAGATTTATTCGGATAATTTATTGGTTATAACTTTTGATTTTTTCATTACCACCACAAAATATTCTGATTGGGATCATCTCAGTTGATTTCCCAATTGAATTCGAAAACTGGATCATTAATAATTGTCATGTGAATTTTAAAGGTTATCCTCAATGATTTAATATTTCAAATTACTGTTTTTACTCAATCAATTTCTGTGCTTTTGAACAAAACCAATTTCAAACGAATTCAAAGTATTTTTATTTTCTTTTTATATGTGTTCTAAGTTTTTCTCAAATTTTTATGGTACGACCACGGACTTCTGGGTTATATATTACTTCACGGCACTTGAGTTTGCATATTTTAAGTTGTAGCAGGTTTTTGGCGCCGTTACCGGAGATCTTGTTGGAAGACAAAGAGCCCTGCTACATCGATTCAGATTTACTTGGTTTGCGATTCGTCAAAAATCTGATAACTTTGTTTCACTTTTATTTTTTAGTATTTAATTTTCTATTATTTAATTTATTGTTTTCTGCTTCTACACCTTTCTTTTTAATTTTTGTATGAGTTCTTGGCATCGTAATTCAAGTGGACATTTAATTAGAGAAGATTTAGAAGAAGTTTTTGGTAATTTATTTAGTTCTCATGAATAATCTCACACATATAACATGATGGCTAATGATCTTCCTGTTAATAGGAAAAATAATATTAATAATTCTAATGATAGGAGGAGTAATCATGATGACAACGATGTTGATAATTGGAATGTTAATCATGGTAAAACTTTGCGAGAATATCTACAGCCTGCACGACATACTGCACCATCATGCATTATTTTACCTTTGTAGGCCACTGATTTTATTTTTAAACCTATCATGATAGCATTACTTCCTAAATTTCATCTCATGGACTCTGATAATCCTTACCTCCATATTCGAGACTTTGAATAAGTTTGTTCCACATTTCACGACCAAATTGTGACCGAGAATATAGTTAAGTTGAAGTTTTCCCCCTTCTCACTAAAGGATAAAACTAAAACTTGGCTGCACTCTCTTAGACCTAGATCAATTGGTACATGGCAAGAGATGTAGAAAGAATTTCTGAAAAAGTTTTCCCACACACAGTACAAATTCTTTGCAAAAACAAATCAAGAATTTTTTCTCAAAAAGAGAATGAAAATTTTTATTAATGTTGGGAACGTTTTTAAAGATCTTCTCACATCTTGCCCACATCATGGCTATGAAAGCTGGCACATTTTAAGTTTTTTTTATATGAAAGTTTATCACTCTATATGCGCCAATTTGTTGAGATGATGTGCAATGGAGCATTTATGACCAAAGAACCTAATGAATCCTTTGATTATTTTGATCATCTGGCTGAAAGTGCACAATCTTGGAATATTTCATCCCTTGATTCTTCTAAAAATAAAAATTTAAATGCTTCATCAGGAAGAGGTAAATACCAGTTGAGAGAGGAGGATAACCTAGGTGCTAGAGTTGCCACACTGTTTAAGAAAGTGGAGGCCAGGGAATTTAGGAAGATTAATGAGGTACAAGATGTTCCTCAAGAGGAGGTTTGTAGTATTTGCGAGAACCTGGAACATCCCACAAAGGAGTGCCCCACAATTCTTGTTTTCAAAAAAATCTTACACTAGCATGCAAATGTTGCTAATAATTTTCGACGCCGTACAATAATTCCTACTCAAACACTTACAATCCGGGGTGAAGAAATCATCCCAATTTCAACTGGAGGGGGAATAATCCTACATCACAACCACCTCCACAAGGCCCCTCTAATTTTGTGCCTTACACTCCACCTCCAAAGAAGAGCCTTGAGGAGGCAATGCCACAATTTGTGCAATGTCAGACCAACTTCAACAATAGTCATACTAACTTCAATAATCAGATAACTCAAGCTCTTAATGATATTAGAAGAACCCTCACTAAGTTGGCCACTGCCGCATGCCATCAAGAGAAAGGTAAAATTCTGGCATAATCGCCGCCAAATCCGTATGGTCAATTTAATGTGGATGAGTCTAATTCATCTGATACTGCACAAGAGCAAATCAAGTCTGTTACCACTCTCCATAGTAGTAAAGTGATTGATAAAAACTGTGAAACTCGGGTAAATTTGAATTTTTGTGAATAAGGGCAAAATGGTCATTTGTCATCCTAATGCGTATTTGAGATACTCATGCTCTAGACCTTGGATGAGGAAACGGAGTTCGCTGTTGGATTCGTATCGTGAAATCTAGTCACCCTGTCAAATTTCGTCGAATTCCGAGATAGTCGAATTTTTGTACGTCGTTCGAGGCGACTGCGTGGCAAATGACTTTTTAAAGGTCCCCAAAATTTTTTTTTTTAAAATTTCCTTAAAATTAAGTTAAAGTTCCAATAAAATTTATTTGAACTTAATCCGAGATATAATGAATCATTTTTGGACGAAAAACGGACCCGGAAGTCGATAATATGCGGTGCGATGTGGACCGCACATTTGTGCCTATATATACCCTCTTAAATCAGCTTTTTGAGACATAAAATATCTCCTCCTTAGCTGCAAGCAGCCGGCCAAGATCAAAGAGAAAGAAAAAAAATTTCTTCAACCTTCCCGTTCCGATTCCGGAAGTTCCGTCGGTCGGAATTCGTCGGACCAAGACTTAAAGTTCTTCTACTCGTCAAGGGTTACGCGTACGTACCAAGAACGAGGGATTTCACCGAAGATTCAAGTGGAGTCTTTGGAGAAATCAAGGATTTTGTGGTCTTTGTTGGTGTTCTTGAGGTGTTCTTGAAGCTTTGAAGCTCTAGTCTTCATCTCACGCTTCAAAAGGTAGGGTTTCTCCTACTTGGATTGATTTCTAACCTAAATGTCCATAGGAATGGTTGGATGTATGTGTTATATATATATCTATCAATTGCCTATTAATATGGAAATGAGAAAGTGAGCTTAGAAATGGCTTAGGCCAACTTCTAGCTTGACTTTGATGCATGGGGGTAACTTGGGCATTTTCTTGTAACTATGTGAAATTGTGGGCATGATATGTGTTTAACATGAAGGTGTTGATTAAATGCCTTGAATGATGATATTTAATGTTGTGTGGCAATATTATGTGATTACATAATTGATGCATGTAAGGTGTTTGATAAAATGTCTTGAATGTGAAAAGTGTTATCTTGATGAAATTGAAATGACATGCTTGAGTTGAGTTAGGTGATAACTTGTGGAAATCATTTGCTTATTGATATATTGAGCATGATGATGATATATGGAAGTTATGTATATATGACATACATTTCCATGGGATATGATGATAAGTGTTATATGTTGCTCATGTGGCATTCATTACATGGGACATGACATGGATAAGCAATGGTTCATTACATTACATTTGCACGGAACATCTCATCACATGGGTGTGTGCATGGTTGTCGTCAATACCACACTTGGTGATTGACGGAAGGCTTGGGAAAGTTGGGTCGAAGGCCTAGCTAAGCCGCTTGGTTTCATGATAAATTGGGTCGGGGTTAGCAAGAAGGGCTAGAATATCCCTCAGGTGAAAGACTCGTTGATAGGATTCGCACTCCGTTGGTATAAAAGGCCATAAAGTGTGTCGGTATAAGCAGAACCGTGGGTTGAAGTCCTGAAATTCCGTGTCGGCTGGGTGCCATTGGTGTAAGTCCATGAATGCCCATCCCAAGAAAGACCCTAGTTTGCAAATGTCAATTGATGTGTAACGTAGATGACGGTTCAAAGGCACGTTGGCACTACAATGTGTTGTGGGAGTCGGTATGGGCTCGGGATAGCATGCATGAGTGAGTTTCATCTCATTACTTGGCATGGCATCATGAGATTCTATCTTGAATAATATATTCTTATTTGGAATGGAAGAAGTTGTTTGTGGCATGTGCGCATTGCATACGCATTTTAGGTGGGGAGTAGCCTCTGTAGGAGTTTTTCTACTGAGCGTTGGCTCACCCTATATGGGAAACATTTCAGGTGGGGGAAATACACCGGTGGATGGCTCCAATTTGGATCCTCATGTTTGAAGAAATCCGAATGTGGCTTTGTTTTGTGTGAATGTACAACAATTGTGGAAATAATATTTTGGGCATGTAATCTTTTGCAAATAATTGTAATAGAACTTATATGGACTATTGTTAAACTAACCTTATATGTTTTAATATAAGTATTGATAAATAGACCCGGTGCGGTCAAGTTTTACTTATAAATGGATCATATGTGGTCATTGTGTTATATTGGGCCTCGGATGGATCATGTTAATGTATACTGCACATGTTGTGTTTTGGGTAGAGCTCCCCGTACAAAGGAGACTCTGCCCAAATTTCGTTAAAATTAAGCACCCCGGTAAATGGGGCATGACGGTGTGATATCGAGTTACTCGGTATCCACGAGTATTCCGCGGGTTGATGGGTAATCAATGGACCCCCGGATTTTGGGGTGTCACAAAAACTATTCCAAATAAGGCCCAAAAGCCTGAGGAATCTACAAAACCTACGGGAGAGAGTGATAAACTTGACCAGCCTAATTCTATAGAGCCCATGAGATGTTTGATTCCCGCTTCCTTCCCTCAGAGATTATTAGCCCCATCAAAACTTAATTTAAACAATGAGGTGTTGAAAATTTTCAAGCAAGTCAAAATTAACATTCCCTTGTTAGATGCAATTAAACTAATTCCTTTTTATGCAAAATTTTCAAAAGATTTGTAGACTATTAAGCATATGCTAAATGTGCAAAAGAAAACATTCTTAATTGAGCATGTTTCTTCTATCATTCAAAACAATACCCCACCAAAGCATAAGGATCTTGGTTGCCCTACTATTTCTTGTGTGATTGGAAAATTTACAATTAAACAAGCTTTATTTGGTTTGGGGGCCAGTGTAAATTTGCTTCCCTATTCAGTATATGAACAATTGGGTCTTGGTGAGTTGAAGGCCACCACAGTGACATTTCAACTTGGTGACTGATCTGTTAAGATATCGAGAGGGATGGTGGAGAATGTGCTAGTCCAAGCAGATAATTTTTATTTTTCTATTGATTTTATTATCTTTGATACACATTTTGTTTGAATATTAGCGCTCAGATTCCAGTTATATTGGGCCGATCACTCTTAGTTACTTCAAATATTTTCATAAACTACATGAATGATGTAATGAAATTATCTTTTGGCAATATGACCTTTGAATTAAATATTTTTAATGTTTGTAAACAACCTGGGGAGGTTGATGATGGAAAAAAAAAGTTGATGATGACTTGTATGAGGTGAACATGATTGAGTCAATTATTTAGGATAACTTAAATAGCTCTTCTTGTTCGGATCCACTTGAAGCATGTTTTCTTTACTACTCTTCTTTAGATATTGGTGAAGAAAATTCCGAATTTAATGAAGTAACTTCTATTTTGAATTCTTCACAGGTTCTTGAAGCCTCTACCTGCTGATTTGAAGTTTGTTTTCTTAGGACTGGAGGAGACCTTTTTGGTAATAATTTCATCCCATCTTAACTTAGCCCAATAAGGTAAGTTACTTCACATTTTTTTAGAGCACAAATGTGCAATTGGGTGGATTATTGCTGATATCAAGGGTATTAGTCCCTTAGTTTGTACTCATAAGATTTACTTAGAGGACAATGACAAAACATCTAGGGAGATGCAAAGGAGACTCAACCCTAAATATGAATGAAGTTGTTAGGAATGAAGTGTTGAAACTATTGGATGTAGGGATCATCTACCGTACAACCGACAGTAGTTCCACACAGGTAGTCCCTAAGAAATCTAGTGTGTCTGTAGTTTCTAATGACAATAATGAGCTTATGCTAACTAGGATAATAACTGGTTGGAGAATGTGCATAGACTACATAAATCTTAATTCTGTGACAAGAAAAGACCTTTTTTCCTTGCCTTTTATGGATCAAATTTTAGAAAGGGTAACTTTACATCGGTTCTATTCTTTTTTAGATGGCTAGTTGGGATATAATCAAATTGAAATTGTCCTAAAGGACCAAGAGAAAATCACTTTTACTTGTGCTTTTGGCATCTTTGCTTATCGAAGGATGTTTTTTAGACTTTGCAATGCACCTGCGACTATTTTCTTGAGCATTTTCTTGAGTTTTCATGGAAGATTTTACTGTTTTCAGTGATTCCTTTGATTACTATTTATCTAATATGGAAAAAGTTTTAATCAAGTGTGAAGAGAAGAACCTTGTGTTAAACTGAAAAAAATGCCACTTCATGGTTCATAAAAGAATTGTTCTTGGTCACATTGTCTCGTCTAAGGGAATTCAAGTAGATAAAGCTAAAATTGAATTGATTTCCAACTTGCCTACCCCCAAGACTTTTATGGATATTAGATCTTTTCTCGGCCACACTTGTTTTTATAGGAGGTTCATAAAGGACTTTAGTTTTATGTCTAGGCCACTTTGCTACATCCCAGGGAAAGACACACCTTTTAAGTGGAGTGAGCCTTGCCAAGAAGCCTTTAATAAGTTGAAGGGCATGCTCACTACTGCTCTTATTATGTAATAACCAGATTGAAGTTTTCCTTTTGAAATCGTGTGTGATGCTAGTGACTATGTTGTGGGGGCAGTTTTAGGGTAACACAATGAGAAAAAGACACATGTCATATATCATTCTAGTAGAACTTTGAACAGTACTCAAATAAATTATTCTACTACAGAAAAAGAATTACTAGCAATAGTATTTGCCTTAGATAAGTTTAGGTCTTATCTTGTGGGATCACCTATTATTATCTTCACTGGCCATGCAGCTTTGAAATACCTGCTAACAAAGAAAGATGCAATGCCGAGACTACTTAGGTGGATCCTCCTACTCCAAGATTTTGACATAACCATCAAAGATAAAAAAAAAAGAGTAGAGAATATAGTGGCTGACCACTTGTCTAGACTTGTGAGCGATGTGCCAATAAAGATAATGTCGATCAAGGACACATTCCCTGTTGAACTGTTATTGACTATTTCCGTATCATCTTGGTTGCTGATATTGTGAATTTTCTTGTCATAGATGATATGCCAACAACTTGGAGTGCAAAAGAAAAAAAAATTGGTTGAGGTGAGAAGTTTCTTTTGGGATAACCCTTATATGTTCAAGTATTGCTCTGACTAAATTATTCGAAGGTGTGTCCCAAATGATGAGGTAAACAACATTCTTTCTTTTTTTCATTCAAAGGCTAGTGGAGGTCCTTTTTCGACTAGGCAAACTGCTGCAAAAATTTTCCATTGTGAATTTTGTTGACCAACACTATTTAAGGATGCACACAATTTTTGTAAGGCTTGTAAGCGATGTCAAAAGCTAGGAGGGATAACCTATAGGAATAGGTATATGATGCCCCTTAACCCTATTTTTATCATTGAGATTTTGATTGCCGGGGTATCCATTTCATTGGTCCATTCTCTTCCTATTTTGTACATTTTGATGGAAGTTGACTATATCTCAAAGTGGGTTGATGCTATACCATGTCAGAATAACGATCATAAGTGTGACGACTGAAAATTTGAAGACTTAAAACTGAAGTAGGTGTATGTGTGATTAGGGGTTCATGAATTTTTGGTTGCGGATCAAATTGAGGGTCAATTTGGTGATCAAAAATTTAAATCAATAATTTCCTAGTACTTGATTTAAGACGTATATAATTTTAGGGAAACATATATTTTTTATTAATTTTTGAAAATTAATTAAGAAAATATAAAATGATGGAATTTCCCTTGAGGTGACAAATACCTTACAAAGCAACCCTGTTGGCGGCTTGAGAAGGAGATGCTCTGCATGGCTTCCACGGGAGGCTTGACTCATCTTTAAGGGGTATAAGAAGGAGGAAAAATCCAGTTTGAGATAGAGAGAAGAAAAGACAGAAGGAAAGAGAGAAGGAAATGAAGAAGTTCAGAGGAGGAAACGTTGAAGTCGGAATTACAAGTTTTTGCTGAAGTTTGTTTCGAACATCAAGAGATATATTCCTAACTTAATTTGGACACTAGGAATCCATGTATGTACTTAGAACAACTCCAACCCTAACCTTTTTTTAGACCCTATTTTAAATTTGGATAAAAATGACTTAAAATCCTCTCCAATGGTAGACCCTTACCCTTACCAAATGAAGGGAAACCCTTTTCTAAACCCTAATGAAGGGAGACCCAAATGCCATACCCTTTTTTTCCAACGGTCATAAAAATTCCAAAATGTCTCCAAAGGACTTCGTCTTCTACCCAAGTTCTCAATGGTCGTCGGTACTTCCCTCATCATGTAAACTCTTTCTCTCTCTTCTCCTCTCTTCACTGCTCCACTCAGTGTTCAGTGGAATGGGACAGAGATCGGATTTCTACACAAGCTTGTTTAAAAAAAAATATGGATTTGTATAATCTTTATACAAATTTCATAGATTTCTACAAAATCATCTTCTACCCAAGCTAATTTCTAAATACACACAAATAGATTTTTTTTCAGTGGAATGGGAAAAATCTGGATTTATATTCAGTGGAATGGGAAAATTTTGTTGTTTTTATATGGGTTTCATTGATTTTCTTTGTTTATTGTGAAATGGGAAAAATCTGTTTGTGCAATGAGTTTTGAAATTTTTGGTATAGGTTAAAAAAAAAAAACCAAAAATGTGTAACCGACAACAATAGAAGAGTAGTGAGATCTATCCTACTTGATGCATGTTCATCAAGGAGCCAACAAAATTCTAACCTCAGCTATAATCATTAACACGTATTCAGTAAGCATGATTCAAGTGTATATTAGGATAATAGTACATGAATATGTGCTCAGTCATACTGGTGAGAAGAAAGCTCTCAAAGAAGAAACTCACATTTAGAGTTACAATTGAATATTTCTCAAAAAGGATGAAAAGAAAGTGTTCAAGTTGTCATATATGTTTTTTTTTCTTAAATGATGCAATGAAAAAACACAGCTTTGAAAATCTTAGCTGATGGTTCTGGTCTAGATGCATAGAATGTGGAATGGGTTATGTTTTCTTCTTATTGATTCAATTGTGTTATGTTATTTGCTTATTTGAAATTATATTCTATTATTTGAAATGTGTAATGGGCAAAAAGAACAATATTTTATTCTTTGCTTATTGACTGAATTGTATTCTTGGGTATCTTTACCACAAGGCAGTATCTTTGCTTTGTTTATTTGTGTTGGTTTATTGAATTTACATGAATTTGCTTTCTTGTTTGTTCTTGTTTATTTGTTTAGTTTTGTTCTTCCGAGTCCAAACAATGGATGGTTATGAACTATTTGAGAATTCTTCAAGTTTAGAGGAATTTCATGGACTAGAAATTATTTCCCAAAGTGCTCCTGTACATGGGAAAGCTTTTAGTATATCAAAAGATGAAGCACTTTGTAGATCTTGGTTGGCCATACCCCAAGATCCGGTTTCCGGTAACACCCAAAGTAAGGCGGCTTTCTGGGATCGTGTTCTTGGGTATTTCTTGTCCCAACCGATTGTTCTACCACATCGAACTACCATTTATGTATCTCATCATTAAGTGAGCAAAGAACTTTTGAATTGATTCATTTCTATTAAGAATGATGAAAATTTATGTGAATGACATAGGTTATTTACAGGAAATATTGACTAAAATTTGGAGGGAATAGTCAAAATAGTAGGAAAAAATAAGGAGGGAATGAGATTTGGAGGGAGTGAAAAATTGAGAGGGAAAGAGGTTTTGGAGGAAAAGAAAAAGAGAAAAAGGAGTAAAAAAAGTTTGGAGGCAAAAATGAAAAAAAAACTTTTGGGATAAGCTGAAAATTTTTAAAAAAGATTTGGGTATTAAAAAGGGTTTATCCACTGGAAACACCCATATCAAATCAAGTTTTTTACCATTTTTTTTACTCAAATTTGGGTAAGGATAAGGATATCCATTGGAGATGCTCTTAGTTTTAGCTTTAGAGTAGTGTAGATGCAAGTTTTATGGTTTAAAAGTTTATATGAGTATGTTTTTTCATGAAATGGGTCTTGAGTTTGGGGATGTTTTAGTTGGTTTTATTGCTTGAGGTGTTCCTAGAAGATCAAGGTAAGGTTTGGTGGTGTATGGTAGGTTGTGGTGGTGTTGGAGTTACAAGGAGTAAAACAATAGATGAACCGATACAAAGAGGGTTGTACTGGTACAATGGATGATTTGTGAGAGGCTGAACCGGTACTAGGGCCTTTGGAGTGTGATGAACCGGTATAAGGTTTGTTGTACCGATACATCAGGACCACTCAACACTCTGACAGTGTGTGTGGGTGCGTTTGGTGTCCAAATGACCTCTGGTTGGTCCCAAAAGTTTTGTATCATCTATACGGAGGTCTCGGTAAAATTTGAGTTTATTTTGATACCCGAAACTATATGTGGTGTGAAATATCTATTTTTCCTCCGGGTTCAATTTGACCTACTTTTTGAGGGATTTTGACCAAACCAATTTTACACCACTTTTAAATAACATCATTTCATTTTTAGTAGTTTCAAGACGTGTTCTGCAATTGGTAGGGTTTCTCAATTCTGAATCAGGTGAAGCTTTTCAAACATGTTTTAAAATTATTCCATATGTTATTTATGATGCCTTAACATGTTTTAAAATATATGATTGGGTGTTATAAATTTTGTTTTGGAATCCGAACCCAGTTTGGAATTGTTGAGTGTCGTGCGCGCTAATGTTAGTATTGTTTATATTTATTATATCATTGGAAATGATTGGAACTCCAAGATCATTTTTAATAAAATGTAAGTGCACACATGTCGAGTGACAGAGGGTTTACATTCCAGATTTAGGTCGTAAAGGGTTTCTCATTGAGTACGTAAATGCCTGGGTGACCTTGTTGGTCTTCAGACTTGGGTACCGAATTGATTCAGGAAACGTATCTTGCTTGGGGTGGAAGTCCCCTAAAAGGTTATATTTGTTTTGGCCCTGAGTGGTCTGATAGGATATTTGCTCACCGGTGTGACACAGTATTGATTTTGTGATCGCATTATTGTTTTCAAACTTAACTCTTTTTTTTTTTTATCAATGTTTTATGTTCTACTACTTATGTATGATATGAACTATTTTGATATTACCCAATCATGTAAAATTATGTTATTTTCAAACTCGCATGCTTTGGAATTGAATTACTCTACTGAATTGTTGATGTTCATCCTACAATATTTTCCCTTTTTCAGATTAGCAGGTGACGGGAAAGTTCGTGGATGTTTGAACTGCCAATTTTCAGGTTTCCATTCTAAGTGTTGAATAATGTTGTTGAGGCATGTAAATTGTTGAGGCATTCTAAGTGTCCAATGGTAGACCCTTACCCATACCAAAAGTTTGAAAAACATCTCTTGATGTTGTGATCATATTACTGTTTTCAAACTTAACTATTTTTTATCAATGTTTTTTGTTCTATTACTTACGTAGGAAATGAACTGTTTTGATATTGCATAATCATGTAAAATTATGTGAAATGTAACAAGTTTATAATTGAGTCGTCGTGTCATAGCTGTGAATAGTTTGTTAATTTGTTGAGCTTGATAGCAAACAAATTTGCTAAGTTTTCAGGGTTTCCATTCTAAGTGTTGAATAATGTTGAAACATGTAAATTGTAGTGAGCTTGATGTATATGTGTGAAATGTAACAAGTTTATAATTGAGTAATCGTATCGTAGCTGTGAATAATTTGTCTGTTGAGCTTGATAGCAAACACTCGTTATGTGTATGGAAATAATATCATAGTTTACTTATTATTTGGAGATTGTATCAATTAGTACCTATGAAGGTTATTAGCGCTTTGTTTTGTATGAGTATTATTATGGATATGGTTTGGGGTGTTACAATAACATTGTTTTAAAAATTTTGAAGGAAAACATTTTTTTTCCAAATTTGGTATACCTTGGGCCATCATAAATGATGTGGGATTGCACTTTTGTAGTAGACCATACATAGACGAACCGGACTATAAAGATTGGGCCATCATGAAAAAATATAATGTTATCCATAAAGTTGAAACTCCTTATCACCCGTAGACGAGCCGGACTATAAAGATTGGTCATTAAGACTAACCGATGTGTTATGGGCTTACTGCACAACTTATAAAACTCTGATTGACATGTCTCCATATCGATTAATTTATGAGAAAACTTGGCATTTACCTATGGAATTAGAACATAAAGCTTATTGGGCCATTAAGATGTTTAATTTTAGTCTTGACAAAGCTCTCTCCTTACGGAAGTTATAGTTGAATGAGCTTGATGAGATCCGGAATGAAGCTTATGACAGCTCTAGAATTAACAAAGAACGGATGAAGGTTTTTCATGATAAAAATATTTTGAGAAAAACTTTTGAACCTTCACAGAAAGTTCTTTTATATAATTCTAGACTAAACTTATTTCCGGGTAAGTTTAGATCTAGATGGACTGACCCTTTTATTGTTAAAGAATTTTTTGTTACGAGGAGTTATAGATTGAAAACCCTGAGAATGAGACTATTTTTTAGGTTAATGGCCAATGTTTAAAAAACCGTTCTTAGAAGGGGGAGTAGTGGAAGTGGAATCCATCTAGTTTGTGGATCCCCACTATGAATAATCATTGTAAACTCAAGCCAATTGTTGTATACTATTTCTTTTTCTTTTTTTAAAAAAAAAAAACATTTTTGTTCTTTTTGTTGAGTCTGAAATTTTTTAGGTTGATGCAAAGCTACTTCAGGTATGTATCCTTCCCAAACCTATGTTGTAATTATTATTATTATTATTTTTTTGAAATTCTAGGATTGATCATGAATTGGGGTCAATGTACAGTTTAGGTTGGGGCGTGGATATATATTTCATGTGTGTTTGCATAAATGTTTTAATTTTGTTTGTTTGATTGATTGATTTTTAAGTGTCTAGGATGTAGTAATTTTTAGGTAGTAGTAAAATTTTTGGTTTGTTTGTGTTTCTTGAGTCGTAGCAAATTTTTCTAAGTCTGGAATCAAAATGTTTCAATGTCAAAATTTTTCTAAGTGTCCAAAACTTTTCCATTCTGCCAGATGCATCCGAACGGATTTGATTGCCCGTCCGGACGCAACAGTTATAAGATTCATAAAATTTTTCTAAGTGTCAAAACGTGTGGACACCATTCTTTTGAGTGCATTTGGACAGACAACTTCACACATCTAAACTAGAAACCCAAACGTTTCAAGATTGGGAACACGTGTCCGGATGCATATGCCTTAAATGCTCATTAATAGGCCGTTGCTTCTTGTGTCCGAACTGATCAAAACACGCTTCCGGACGCGTGTTTTAGAACTTTAAAATGAGGGCTTCAGGCCCTTTTTTTCAAGCTTACCTCAAATTTTCAAACTCACATCACCTAGTGTACCTACATCGAAGAGAGCTAGGACTTCTACACAAGGTGCTCGAGAAGGCGAGGATAGGACTTTTGGCGAGCACCGATTTCGGTTGAGTGTTAGTTCGATTATTTGTTCGAGAGGTTGGGATGGATTTATGGGGCCTGTTTGGCTCGAGGTGACACTGTTTGTGAGAAAGTCTTATAGTAATGCTGATGATGGTGGGGATGGGAGTTTTCGTGCATTTTTTAGGGGGAGGTTGATTTGGGTGGATCCTATAGTGATTGCTCGTGTGGGTAGGATGGACCAGTGTAGGGTGACCAATCCTGATTACCCTTAGACTTATACTGGGGATTTGGTAGCAAGAGAGTTATTGGGTAATCCTGAGTTTAATTGGGTGGAGAAGGATAAATTTATGCAGCAAGGAGATCTGATTGCTAAATATAATATAATAAACTTGATTTCAGTAATTAATATGATGCATTTGATGAGGAACAACCACATCTACCCGGGCAAAGCTAGATTTTTGTATGCTATGGGCACTGAGCGGTCAATTGACCTCCCATTTTGATTTTTGAGGAGATGATGAAGGGGGTCCTGGATGAAAAGAAGGGATCTCTCCCTTTTGCGGGCTTGGCCACGACATTGTGTTCGTATGTAGGTGTGGTACCTATAGCCAATATGGAGAAGACCAAGAAGGTCATGGTCCTAAACTCTAGCTCGCTGCTGAAAAGCCGGAGTGTGACAACGGCGAAGAGAGGTCAGCCAACAGGTGTCAGTGGAGGAGTAGATGGATCAGTACCTCAATCTGGAGGAGGATTCTGATGAGCCTGTTGATGAGGCTACTGACTCTGGGACTGATAGAGAGTTGTTATTTTGCTATATTGCGGGGTCAGAGGGAGGCAAAGAAGGAGAGGAAGCAAATGAGGGCCCAATTGGCTAGGCACGAGGCATACTTTAGGGGCATGAGTCAGAGTTCCTGGAACCACCCCAATCCATCTTTTTAGAGCTCCTAGGATCTCTTCTATGGCCCCAGTCTTTTGCATTATGGTTTTACTATGACTTAGGGGGCCTTTAGTTTTTTTTGTGATCAAAGCCAGTCATTGGTAGTTGAGTCTATGACTTGACAGTTCTACATTTTTGGTATCTAGTTCGTTAATACATTATAGTATTAATGAATAGTGTCTTTTTAGTATTTTTTTAACATCATAATATGAGAATTATTTTCTTAGCTTTAAATTGCAGTTGTTTAAGTATCACATAGAAATTCACTCTATATTTTTATATCCCATATCATGTTTTTATAAAAACTTATAATTTGTGCACTTTAAACTATAACTAGTTTGAAATTTGTTTGGTATTTTACATTGAGGACTTGAGATAATTAGTGGAGATGCATAAAAACCTTGGTGAGTTTTGATCCAATCTTCTTGGAGGGTTATTTATATTTATTCAAAAGAGTAATTTTATTCCGCTAATTCATTTGAATAGTCTCATGATTTTGTTTTGGTTAACACCAATATTGTGAGGAGTTGCTTGACTTTGAATTATTTGCATAGGGAATGTGTTGCTGAGAATTCTTGAGATATGATTTTAGGTAATCTTTGTTATTATTTGAGTCGTAGCATGATTTCTTGAATATTCTTAGATGAGCCTTTTTGAAGAATATTTGTGTTTCTTATACTACATATACAAAACCAAGCCAACGAAAATAAATAATATCTTTTACCCTTAGCTATTCCAAGATTGAATTGTTATTGCTTATAATTGGGAGATGTTGGTTGAGAAAAAATTGATCAAAAAAGAAAAGAGAGAGAGAGAGAGAGAGAGAGAGAGAGAGAATGTGTCTAGCTTGAAAAAAATAATAGCGAAATAATAAGCATGTTTTTCAAACAAATGTATGTTAGCAAGTATTGTAAATTATGCTTCTAGAGGATGATGGGTGTAAGACTATAGAAAAAATTTGGTTGTATAATGTACATGTTCTCTTGGGATATGGTACGCAATGCTTTGCTTACCATATCATTTACCAAATTTTGTATCACAAATTAGATGGTTAGATCAGTGAGGTCCTTTAACTTCCACAAATATTCAATGTATATAATTTTTAATTTATCAATTAAAACATAATAGTCTAATAAATGAAATGTTTTGGATTCTATTGCAATCTTGATTTTTAGTAAAGTTTAGTTTGAGTGAATTGAGTTTCTATGGTTTTGATTAAGGTTGTGGTGATTATCTTGAAATTAATTTGCTACTGAAAAATCTAATGTATATATTGCAATATTGTAGATGACCTGATACTTTAACACTGAGTTTACATGTCATACAATGTCTAAGAAATAGAAAGCACAAAATATTGCGACATCATGTACATGATGTGCCACTTGGAATTGGATGCAGATTTGCATGTCGTAGTGAGGATATCTAATGTTTATCTTTCTCCTGCCAAATTGATGTTCACCTAGGATCATTTTAAAGTGATGATTGAATTCTAATATAACTAGTTTTTCCAGTTGGGATGTAACTAGGGTCATTTGGTTTGGCCTCAATCCTTAGATTTAAATTTTTAATCTTTGTTTAAATCCCGGTTAGAGTTCTAGGTATTGTACTGATATGGTAATTGTTATTCTATTAAGTACTTCACTGGTTTTATATCTATGATGGGATCTCTGATCCACCATTTTATTACTTTTTAAGGCCAAGACATTGGTCACTGAAAAATATACAAAAATATTACATGAAAAAATAGTGCTGGCTTAGACAGGAATTTAGATTATGAGAGAAATTATAGTTGCTTATCAAGTACTCTAAGCCATTAAGGGTGTGTAGGAAATTTTTTTGAACTAACAATTCCGAAGTTGGGACCCTAGATGTTTAACATAGCTTAGAAGATTGTCCATGGAGCCAAGGCATTTTATATATTGACTATACCCATACTATTTTTAGACTTCAGAATTAATGGTCTGTATTCATATAATCTACTTGTCTGTGACTCCCTTACCACTATTCAGTTTAAAGAATCAATCATCCTGAAAAAGCAACAAATAATGCTAAAACATTTAGGTAATGCTAAAAAACTAATTTCACCAAATACACACACACACACAAAAAGACAATGCTAAAAAATCCATAAAAATTTATAAAAGGCCAACAAATATAGAATTCAATGAATCAAAAACTATAACATTTCAGATCTCTGTTTGGTAACGATGAAAGGACCTTGGCATGATGAGGTCTTGATAAGTCTCTTAATAAGTTTTCCATGCTATCATCAATAGATAATGCATAAAGTTGTGAATCTATGGCGATGCCCATTACGTCGATTCAATATTCCAAGTTATTTTAGCATATAAACTAAACCTAATCCATGCCCACCGTGTTTTTTTTTTTTTTTAATTTAAAGTCACCCGGTGTGGGTGGGGGGTTTGGCAGGACCCCTACCTGTATATATCTAAAAAGAAAAAAGTACAAAGGATGAGGACAAAGAGCCAAGCCTCCAGAAGTACAAAGTGGGAGGAAAAGTCAAAGCAAAAGCAAGGTGGTGACTCACCACAAAAAATATGAAAAATAAATAAACAGAAAGTGGAGATTCCCCACCGAGCAAAATAACTGAAAATGAAAATAAAACTCATCGACGAACGTGAGGAGTCTGTCGAGCGTCCAAGGCGAGGATGTCAGCAATCCTAGAAGGAAGGGATGAAGAATCAGGAAAATGAGAGCAAGCCCAATTAGCGATGAAATCTGCAGCCTGATTCGCCTCCCGCAGGACATGGCAAACGCGAGCCAAGAGAGAAGCACACAGACGCCGAATCCGAGCAAGCAAGTAAGCATAAACCCAACACCCAATACCTTGAGAAGAAACCCAAGAAACCACTGTAGTTGAATCTGACTCCACTACCAATTCTGAAGTTCCCAAATCTGTGGCCAACTCCAACCCAGCACAAATAGTCTGCAACTCTGCATACATAATAGGCTGATGCCCCAGAAACGAGCCAAGAGAGAAGCACACAGATGCCGAATCCGAGCAAGCAGGTAAGCATAAACCCAACACCCAATACCTTGATAAGAAACCCAAGAAACCACTGTAGCTGAATCTGACTCCACTACCAATTCTGAAGTTCCCAAATCTGTGGCCAACTCCAACCCAGCACAAATAGCCTGCAGCTCTGCATACAGAATAGGCTGATGCCCCCGAAACAAGCCAAAATCTCTGAGAACCCGACCCTGGTGGTGCCGAATAACACCCCATGCCGCAAACAGCCCCGAATTGCCTTTAGAACATTCATCAACATTGATCTTCAGGCAACCCGCTACAGGACGAGTCCAAGCAACCAAATGAGGAGGCCGAGGCCGAGGGACCAAGACCCTAAGAGAACCCACAAACTCAACCAACTCATCCCGAAGCAACTGACTCGGAGTAAACTTAAAAGCAAACCCAACCAATTGCATATCGGTCATAACCCTCTGAACCACAACGGGCACCTAAAAGTCCCATCCATAAAACCTATAAGCATTACGCGTCTTCCACAAGTGCCACAGAATGAAGAACGGTAGCAGAACCCACACGTGACCTGCAGAAGGAGCACAACGCCACCAATGAAGCATCAAAGCATAAGGAGACTAAAACGGCCAACATCTGATCCCAAACATCCGATAAAAGTGACCCCACACCTGAACTGCAAGCAGACAATCCAGAAAAAGATGCTAAAGAGTCTCTACAGCTCCACCACACACACACCGGGATACTATATGAAAACCCCGTCTCTCTAAGCCATCATCTGTGGCCAGGAAACCATGAAACAACCACCACATAAAGAAAGAGACCCGAGTCAGAATATGCCTCTGCCAGACATAAGAAAACCCAGCCCGTACTGGAGCCACACCCCGAATATCAACCCAAGCAGTCCTCAAAGAAAAATCCCCATCCAAAGACAAACTCCTCCTCATCTAATCAACCCCCTGATCCGGAATCGGATACGGACTAGGGAGCAGGTAAATTGCCTATGAGATCTACCTTAGCTTTGTACACTTTTATTCCTTTAGATGAAACAATGTGGTCAAACACTATCCCTTTTACCTCTAAAGATCTCTCAACCATATCACTGAACAAACTCAACATACATCTTTGAAAAGTAGTAGGAGCATTACATAAATCAAACTGTGAAATCCGAGGATGCATACATAGTACATGGATAAAAAAAAATTATTAGGAAAACATTTTTCTAGGGAATGCTTTAATATGTATGAAATTATAAAAAAATTAATTAAAAATTAAATTAATTTTTGGATTAAAGGTATTTAGAAAAATGTCATTGCATGCCATTTCTTCCAAGCAGCTACCTAGCTGCAGGAGGAGGTTCCATGTTTTTCTCCAACACTCTAGAATTCTTGAGGAGGTTCTGAAGACTTCCTCCACAGCTTGGAATGGATAGAATTTTTTTGTAGAGAGAGAAACAAAAGAGAGAAGTTAGAGAGAAAGAAAGGGTGCAAAACCAAACTTCGGGATAGGCTTATTCGAGCTACAAGGGGTATACTTCTTACATAATTAGGACCCTAGGAGTTCATTTTTGGTGTTTAAATTGTGTTTCATATACCGTGGAAGCATGAATTCATGTTTTGAATTTTTGAGTTTTAATGGGTTTGATTTTTTGTTGAGTTTTGGTTTGATTCTTGGTTTGTAAATGATTCCTCAATGTTTAATATGAAGTTTAGTGGTGATTTGAATAATGGCCATGGTCGATGGTGGTGGTTCGAAGAAGAGGAAGTTTATGGTTAGGGTTTGAGTTTCTTGAAAATTAAAAATTTGAATCTTGAGTTTTTAACCCTAGGAATCCATTGGTGACCTCAGAAATTGAGCTAGACTAAAATCAACCCTAGGAATCAATTGGTGACCTTGGAAATTGATTTAGATTTTGTTTGGTCGGTGAAAAAGACAGTTACAAGGTCTGACCATGAGGTGTAAAACCTTATTTTACTATATGAAACCTTATTTTACTGGACACCCCCGATGGCGTGTGAGGGCGCGTCTAGTGTCCGATGTACTTCTAGTTGGTTCTAAAAGTTCTGTAACGTCCGTGCGGAGGTCTCGATAAAATTTGAGGTCAATCCAATTCCCATATCAATATGTGCTGTAAAATGTTTGTTTTGCCATCCGGGGGCAATTTGACCTAATTTTTGGGTGATTTTCACCAAAAAAAAAATTATATTCATTCTTAGGTAGGTTAATTGAATATGTTTATGAAATTTCATTGAAAAATAATATCATTTTTTTTTTTGGTGTTTCGGATCGAAAAATAGCGAGGGTAGGATTTTCCAATTTCGGATGAAACGAAACATTTCAAATTCATATTTAAATTATGCCTTATATTATTTATGATAGTTAGCATATCTTTAAAATTTTATGATTGGGTATTTGAATAATGACTTAAGATTATGGATCCAAATTAGGGTTTTGAGTGCGGTAATGCTCATCTGTCCGAAATGAAAGATTTAATTGTATGAAATGAGATACCATAATCCTTTTAAACTAAATCTAAGTGCACACAGGTCGAGTGAAAAAAGGGTTTACGTGCTAGTTTGAGGTCGTAGAATGTACTCATTGAGTTCGTAAACGCCTGAGTGACATAGTTGATCTCCAGACTTGGGTGCTGAAGTTAAGTTGTGGTGAATACGAAACATCGCGAAACAGATTCATATGCATTCATTTGCATCAATTAAGTTATTTTTGAATCGATACTTATTTGCACTTGTGCATATGCAAATTGTTAAGGTCGAAGGCTACTACATCGGTTCTGCCTAGGGATCGAGCATAAAGTAGAGTTGTGTGATGGTTGGCTATAACAGCTGAAGTGTACTGCTTCATAATAATTAGAAATAAAATTTTATGACTAATATGAGTTATTTTTACTACGTGAAATGAAGTTTTGATGACTTGATTTATGTTGAGTTGAGCTATTAATGGATCAAATATGTTTTGGTGAAAAGCTTGTGATTTATTGAAAAGCTTGTGGTTTGTTTAAAAGCTTTTAATTTGAGTAGTATCTACTGGCTAGAGTTGTAGTATAGCTTGACATGGCTTACATGTTTATTTGGATACTACGTAGTTATCTTGAGACTGCGTAGTTATCTTGAGACAGCTTGGCATTTCTTAAATGTTGTAGATAGTCTGACATTCCTTAAATATTATTGATAGCTCAACATTGCTTAAATGTTGTTGTTGACTCATAGCACATGTAGACTATTTATTATGTTGTTATTTTGGCAGTGATTATGAGATTTCAAAATGAGTTGAAAACACTTTGATTTTGTCATTCTCCTCTGATTATGAACATATTTTGGTGAAATTATATTTGAGCCATATTTTTGATATTTCCATTTATTATGATACACAATACACTGAGAAAATAATTGGTTTCAGGAAGCTGAAGTTTAGAGTTGGGTCCACTACGACACTAGGAGAGTCAAGATGGGAGGTTAAGGAAACTAGTTGTGTACATTTTGTATAGGAGTCTCTGTTTCTTTGTTGATGTGTGATTTAAAATTTCACTGTGGTGTACTATGTTATACATTTTTTCTATTTAACGGAGTTATTAGGTGGCAATATTGGTTCTAAATGCATTTTTGAATTACAAGCAAATGTATTGCCGCGTGTTAAATTATACATCCATCTTTGGGATACCAAATAGGGCTCTCATGATGGAGTGTGACAACTTTTGGTATTATAGCTTGTTTTTACCCATTTGGTAGACATGTCAAAGTTTAGTGTCTATAGTGGACCGTAAGAAGTATGTTGCTGAGTTTATGGAAGTGGTGTATGAGTCGTTATTCAAGTTTCAAAATGTCTAGAGATTGTAGGGTGTGTTCATGCATCGCGATATTATTTTATATATTAGCACTTTCTTATTATTATAATGCAATAAAAATCACCTTATGTTATTGAAGGGGTATAATTTGATGTATCTGCTCTAGTAGTGACACAAGGTCAAGTTGACTGTAGAATATATTGTAGATTTGATGCTGCACATGAGTAGCTAAGGGTGATGAAAATAGTTAGAAATGCCACTAGACTAAGTGAACAAGATATTTTGAGTGGCACATAACAGAGAAAATTTTAAGCATGATAATAGAGGATTTGAAGAAGATCAAAATTTGACATATACGTCAGCGGTGTAGGTACGTTGTATCATTTAACACAAGATTTTTCTTAGTTGGATTAAGATTTTTTGTATTTAAGCCTCTTTGTGTTGATGAGTATCTTGATTTATTTACATGTTTAGTGAGTAGTGCAAAGACTAGTGTTGGTATTATTATCGATAACCTTAGTTTAGGGAGAGAAACTACCAATGCTATTGTATGTAGCATATTTGCTATGACTTAATAGGATACTCAAGTTGTTTTCATGAGTACACTCTCCAATTCTGGTCAAGATTGCATGACTTTTGATATATCCAAGATTCACATGGTCATTTGTATAGCATGTAGTTGGACCAATCTTTTACATCGTTGGATTCTGGTTAATCTATTGTTACTCTTGTAGGAGAGATAATGTTATCAGAGAATATATATAGAGGTTGTGTGTTGAATGTAGAAGTTAGAGATTTATGTGTTAATTTTATGTCCTTGGATATTTAAGACGTTGATATGATTCTTTAGATGAACTGATTGTTGAAATATCATGCTATTATAGATTTTTCAGAAATGAGATAATATTTAAGCTACCAAATGAAAGAGTATAAAACTTCTAGTGATCGAAAAGGAAGTTTCAAATGTTTAGTGTACCCAGGCAAAGGTAACCTGGGCTACCTAGCTTATGTAGCAAACACTAAAGAAGAAAACTTATAGCTGCGATATATTTCTGTGTTTCGGGTCTTTTTAGATGTATTCCAATAGCAGTTACCTAAACTAACTATTAGAGAGATGTAGAGTTTATGTTTTAATAGTTCTTGGGGCACTTTGCTTATATTTATTATTTCATATAGCATGGTTCTTGCTAAGCAAGAGGAATTGGGAAATCAATTTAGATATATCAAACCGATGATTTATTCAACCTTGTAATTTCTCATGGGATGCTTATGCCGTATTTGTAAAGAAAATGATGGGATTGTGAAATGGTACGTTAGTTATTACAGACTGAATAAGGTAGCAACTAGCAGTAAATATCTTTTACGTCGTATTGATGATTTATTTGATCAGTTGTGAGGAGATAGAGTATTTAGTAAGATTGATCTTATGTTGCGTTATCCTTACTTAAAAGAAAGAAGTGGTATGTTATGAAAATAGTTTGTCAAGCTAGGATGATCACTTTGCATTTTTGGTAATGTTGTTGAGGTTGATAAATGCTACAGTTGATTTTATGAATTGATTAAATTGGGTATTTCAACCTTATCTAGATTCATTTGTTATTGTATTCACTTGTGTATTCTCGTAGTAAGGAAGAGTTTCAACATCAATTGAGGATTGTGCAACAGACTCTATGAGAAAAGAATTTACCTACTAAGGTGAGTAGATGTGAATTTTGGCTAGATCAAAGTTGTATTGTTGGGACATTTAGTTTCTGGTGATGATATTTATGTTGATCGTAAGAAAGTTGATACAATGGAAAAGTGAAAAAGATCAACTATAGCGATGGAGATTTACAATTTCTTGGGTTTAGTTGGCTATTATCATAGGTTTGTACAAGAATTTTCAATATTAATAGTACCTTTGACACAATTGACACAAGAAGGATACAAAGTTTGAATGGGATGACGATTGTAAAAGTAATTTTCAATTGTTAAAGCAGGAATTAATTTTTAGTCTTAGTGTTGACTATACACTCGAGCAATGGTGGATTAATGATATACAAAAATACTTCACATCAGATGTTGGACTGAAATTTGATATAGCATAGTAGGGTGATTGTTTATGCCTTCAGACTATTAAAAAAATTGAAATGAATTACACTACTCGTGATTTGGAGTTTGTTGTTATTGTGGTTACGTTAAAGTGATGGAGACATTATTCATTTATATGGCCTATAGATCATCGAGTTTGGAATATATTTTTTTAACTCAAATGGAGCTGGATTTGAGGCAAATTAGATGGATGGAAATGATCAAGGATTGTGATTATTCTAGACATGATCATGCAGGAAAAGCTAATGTTATTGTTGATGCTTTGAGCAGAAAATCGTTGAGAATATTGTATTGTATTCACTTGAGTGAATATGTTTACGGACTTGAGATTGATGGGGGTACAACTGATTGACACGCCATTAGAAGTCAATATAAAGCTAAGGTCGGGGCCAAACATTGTGTATGTAGTGAGCGCAGTTAGTCAATTCATGCAGGAAGCGATAGCTATCTTGATATGACATTGATTGGTGCAGATGTATTATTAGCTCAATTGCAAGTTAGACCATTATTGGTAGATCATATCATTTAGCTACAAGACACATCTACAGAGTATCAACAAAGATATGTAACATGGTAGCAGGATAGATTTTATAATTTATGGTGAGCTTATGTTTATATTTTGGCATTTAGTTGTGCGTATCAAACGAGAATATATTGAAGAGAAACATTATAGATGCAACTTATAATCTTATGTATATCGTTCATTGGGGGAATATAAAATTATATAGATATTTGAAAATCTATTATTGGTTGATTGGAATGAAAAGAGAGATTCCTAAATTTGTAGTCAATGTGTCAAAGACTAAATATCAATATTCTACATTTTTTATTACAACTTCTTTCAATTTTTTAATGGAAATGAGAGCATATCACTATAGAAAAAATGATTCCTGGGTGTTTAATATGAATTTTAGAAGTGGTTTGAAGGATGGTCGTGGTCGGTGGTGGTGGTTCGAAGAAGAGGAAGTTCATGGTTAGGGTTGAGTTTCTCAAAAATAAGAAGTTTGAATCTTGAGTTTTAAAAATGTAAGGGGTATTGGGCTAGACAAAAACCAACCCTAGAAATCCATTGGTGACCTCAGAAATTGATTTGGAGTTCGTTTGGTGGGTGAAAAACACCTTATTTTGTTTAAACATTGGTTCAATTTTTTGGATAGGTTAGAGGTTGATTCGAAAGGTCTCACCTATGGGGATCTGAAGAGGGTCATGTGGTGAGTGATTAGGATCTGAAAACAGGTCTAAAGGTGTTCCGTGGAGTGAATTATAGGGGTGAGAAGTGGGGTCTTGAAACAAAATTTTGACACTTAGGGTTTCTTAAGGTTGAAGATGAAGTAGACCAAGAGGACCACTAGACACCTTGACAGTGTGCGAGGGGGCGTCCGATGTCCAATGGACCTTTGGTTGGTTCCAAACGTTCTGTAATGTCCGTGTGAGGGTCCCGATAAAATTTGAGGTCAATTTGATTCCCGTATCAATATTTGGTGTAAAATGTTTGTTTTTCCCTCCGAAGGCAATTTGACCTAGTTTTTGGGTGATTTTCACCAAACAAATTCTATATTCATTTTTAGGTAGGTTACTTAAGTATGTGTATGAAATTTCATTGAAAAATAACATCATTTTATTTTTGGCTGTTTCGGATCGAAAAGCAACGAGGGTAGGGTTTCTCAATTCTGAATCAAACGAAACATTTCAAATTCATTTTAAATTATGCCTTTTATGATAGTTAGCATATTTTTAAAATTATATGATTTTGTATTTGAATAATGACTTGAAATTACATAACCAAATTAGGGTTTTGAGTGTGATAATCACAGCTGTCTGAAACGAATGATTTGACTGTATGAAATGAGATACCGAAATCCTTTTAAATTAAACCTAAGTGCACACAGGTCAAGTGGCAAAAGAGTTTACGTGCTAGTTTGATGCTGTAGAAGGTACACATTAAGTTCGTAAACGTCTGAGTGACCTAGTTGATCTCCGGACTTCGGTGCTGAAGTTAAGTTTTGGTGAATACAAAACATCACAAAGAATATTCATATGCATTCATTTGCATCAATTAAGTTATTTTTTAGTCGATATTTATTTTCACTTGTGCATATGCAAATTGTTAGGGTTTGAGGCTACTACATCGGTTTTACCTAGGGATCTAGCATAAAGCAGAGTTTTGTGTTAGTTGGCTATAACATATGAAGTGTACTTCTTCATAATAATTATAAATAAAAGTAGATGACTAATATGAGTTATTTTCACTATGTGAAATGAAGTTTTGATGACTTTATTTATGTTGAGTTAAGCAAATAATGGATCAAATATGTTTTGTTGAAAAGCTTGTGATTTATTGAAAAGCTTGTGGTTTGTTAAAAAAAACTTGTAATTTGAGTAGTATTCACTGTACTAGAGTTGTTGTATAGTTTGACATGGCTTACATGTTGTTGATTTGGACACTGCACAGTTGTCATGAGACAGTTTGATATTGCTTAAATGTTGTAAATAACTTGGCATTACTTAAATGTTGTTGATAGCTTGACATTCTTTAAATGTTGTTGACTCATACCACATGTGGACTATTTATTAAGTTGTTATTTTGGCAGTGATTATGAGATTTCAAAGTGAGTTGAAAACACTTTGATTTTGCCATTCTCCTCATATTGTGAACATATTTTGGTGAAATGATATTTGATCCATATTGTTTATATTTTCATTTATTATGATACGTAGTACAATGAGAAAATATTTGATTTTAGGAAGCTGAAGTTTAGAATTGGGTCCACTACAACACTAGGAGAGTCGAGATGGGAGGTTAAGAAAACTGGTTGTATACATTTTGTGCAGGAGTCTCCGTTTCCTTGTTGATGTAAGGGATGAATTCCCTAAAGTTTTGTTATGATTTAAAATTGCACTATTGTATACTCTGTTATACATTTTCTCTATTTAACAGAGTTATCAGGTGGAAATATTGGTTCTAAATGCATTCTTGAATTACAGGCAAATGCATTGTCGCGTGTTAAATTATACGTCCATCTTTGGGATACCAAATAGGTCTCTCGGGATAGGGTGTGACATAAACGACATTCTTTTATATGTAAATGTACCAAAAGGGCATGTGAATGTCATTTTCTCTTGATCATCAAGTGTTATTTCAATTTGGTTGTAGCCTACGTAGCCATCTAAGAAACAATATAATGCATGACTCGCTATTCTCTCTAAGACTTGGTCAAGGAATAATAGGGGAAAGTTGTTTTTCCTAGTAACTAAGTTGAGTTTGCAATAGTTTATGCAAATGTGTCATTCTGTGATAACTCAGGTAGGCACTAACTCATTATGATCATTCTAGACTACCTTAACCCTTGCTTTTTAGGAACAATTTGGGTTGGACTGACACATTTACTATCAGAGATGGGGAAGATAATTTTTGCATCTAACAATTTAAGAATCTCAGCCCTTACAACCTCCTTCATGTGAGGGTTCAACCTATGCTGCATTTGGCAAGAAGGTTTGGCATCTTCCTCTAGGTCTTATACCTTTCAAATCAACTATGGTCAACCCTATAGCACTCCTATGATGTTTGAGAACCTCTATCAACTTGGACTCCCGTGACTCGATGAGTTTGGAAGAGATCGCCACCGGGTAAGACTTATCCTCTCCTAAAAATGCATACTTTAGATCAAATGGAATGGTTTCAATTTAGGCATTGGTGGGTTGACTCTAGATGAAAGTGGCTTGGTGCCAATTGGGGCTAACTCCTCAAACTTTGGCACCCATGGCTCAATAGCACTAATCGGTAGGGTTTCTAATTCCCTAGCAAGACTCAAAGAGTCTTCCACCACCAAAGACTCAATTTCATAAGTTATAGACTCCAATAGACAAGTTTTCAAAGAATCCTGAAAGAATGCCCTATTCAAGTGATATTGTACCAATGACTATAGAATTTACTTCTTTCACTTCCTCCTCTTCCCCCTAATGTTTAGCAATGTTAAAAAGGTTAAGATAAAGAGTCCTATTCCCAAAAGATAATTTCATGACACCATTTCTATAATTAATTAAAGCATTAGAAGTGGCAAAGAAGGGTCGACCAAGAATAATAGGAATTTGACTCCCAGAGTATACAACCAGTTGGGTATCCAAAATAACGAAATCTATTGGAAATAGAACATCTCCACCAAACAAGAACATCCTCAACTACTCCCATAGGAACCTTAACAGACATGTCTGCCCGCTGGAAAGTGATACCTATAGGCTTGAGCTTGCCTAGTTCTAGTTGTTGGTAGACCGAATAGGGAAGTAAATGGACACTGGCTCTAAGATCAAGCAAAGCTTGCTCAATCTTGTAGTTTTCAATTATGTATGAAACTGTAGGACACCCAGGGTCCTTATAATTAGGAGGGGCTCTATGTTGAATTTATGGCACTAGCCTGCTCAGTAAGAAAGACCATCTTTTGAACATTCATGATCCTCTTGACTGTGCAAAAGTTGTTTAGGAACTTGGTGTAAGAAGGGGAAAGGACTTACTTTATGGCATCAAGAAGTGGTATATTAATTTTTACTTACTTAAACAGCTCATAAATATCAGAAAGATTAATCAACTTCTGGGGTTTCTTTAGTCTTTGGGGCAAAGGAGCATGTATGGGACATGGTGACTCCTCATCCCCATTGGGATCAGTCTCATTAGGGGAGACTTGTATTGGCTCAGCCGCAGGTGTAGACTCTATGTGTGGTGGTGTGGCCTTTTCTACAACTTTTTCACTCCTAATAGTGTACATGACTTGGACATGTTCTTATGGAGTGTCTGTGGTAGAAGAATCATCTATCTAAAACTGACCTTGTGGCTATTTGGGACTGACCTTGTGGTTGTTTAGGTTGGGCAAGGAACCTAACTTTTTCTTATGTGGTTATAGACTGGCCAGCTTCTGTAGGTGACTCCTAATGTCCTCAATGGATTGTAAAGTTTGGGTTTTAAAGTCATTAAATGCTTGAGTATATTGATTATTGTAAAGTCTGTGATGGTTGATATGGTTGGTATAGTGGTGGTGGCTGATTGACAGGGGATTGTTGCGTGTTCCTCCAGCCAAAGTTCAGGTGATTTTTGAGTATAAGTTTTAGAGTAAGGGCTGGAATATGACTTGTTAAATCTGGAGATTGCATTAGATTTCTCCAACAAAACCTCCTTAAGCGCTGGAATAGTAGAGCACTCCCCTGTGGGATGTCCTAACAATGCACATTTCCCACACATCTATTTTGTGGGTGGAATAGCAGTCACCTCTTTCACCTTGATCATCTCCAAAGCTTCAAACTTACGAGACAAGGTGGTCATCTTGACCCTTAAATCACCCTCTTTCTTCAAGACAAACTTTCCACTATGGGAAGTGGTACTTTTTGGTTTTGTACTAGTTGATGAGACCGAGTGCCACATGTAGAAACTCTCAACTAATGTGTCAAAGAAATCGAAAGCGACATCAGGACTCTTTCCCATAAACTCTCCCTGGAACATTATTTCAACAAACTAACGTAGTGAAGTGGAAAAAGAATCGTGCAAGAACCCTACTAACTAACCTCCAGTTATTAAAAGAATGGTGGGGACAAGGTTGGAGAAGATCCTTGAATCTCTCACAACATTCATAAAATGTTTCTCCCTCTTTGACAAAAAAAATCATAATTTGGCATTTCAATGCATTCGTGTGGTGGAGAGAGAAGAATTTATTAAATAACTCTCTGAAGGGCTTACCAGTTTGGTATGGAACGGGACTTTAAGGAATTTAACCACATTTTAGCTTTATCCTTCAGTGAGAAGGGAAAAAGGTTGAGATAGGCTATGTCAGAATTGTCTTGAAAGGTCCCACACACATCCTCGAATTCTTTCATATGCAGGTTTGTATTTTCGGACTCTAGCCCATGAAACTGATGTAGTAACTGAATAGCACTTGATTTAATAGTGAAATTTTGTGCATTTGCGGGAAATACAAAGCAAGATAGGATACTACTTCAAGTGGGATGTAGATAATCCCTTAGGGTTCTACCCTGCTAATTTACCTCCTCAACGTGATCATACTCATGGTCACCCATCTCGCTACCCATTCTACTTAAATCATAGGTGGGGAAGGTCACTGAACCTTGACTAAAATGACTCGGAGGACTGGATGTACCAACCAACCCTACTGACTCTTTAAATGGAGACTCTGTTTAGTTTGGGTCTGAGGTTTCATCACTAGACATGCAATGTAAAAACAATTTTAAAAAATGAATATGAAAACTATCCTAAAAAAAAAAAAAAAAAAAGATGTATTGGCTAT
Source organism: Ilex aquifolium (assembly GCA_951799425.1). Taxonomy (NCBI): domain Eukaryota; kingdom Viridiplantae; phylum Streptophyta; class Magnoliopsida; order Aquifoliales; family Aquifoliaceae; genus Ilex; species Ilex aquifolium. The sequence continues at coordinate 12,966,764 of OX637408.1, forward strand.
AATAAATCTAAAAGACAAATCAATTGTATCAACCTATTCTCCTTGGACATCTCCCCCATGATCATCATGCATAATGGGTAAAGGAGAAACTGAACCCAAATCAACAAGTTCTTCATTGAAAGACTTAAGAGTTTTAGCCCGTTCCAAGTCTTTAGTGTTCTAATCTTCAAAGAAAACAACATATCTGCTTCTAACAATTTTCTTGCCAACTGGATCCCATAATCTGTAACCAAACCCTTCATGTGCATAACCCAATAAGATACACTGTTTAGCCTTGTTGTCAAGCTTGGATCTCATATCTTTCAAAATGTGAACAGATACCCTGCAACCAAACACCCTCAAGTACTTAAAAGAAATATCCTTACTTGCCCAAACTCTTTTAGGAATATTACCATCCAAAGGAGTTGACGGAGAAAAATTAATTTGCATCTCGACAGTCGTCTCGCCTCGAGATTCTGACGTCGCCTCGTCATACATCATTACGAAGCCAATCATTGCGTCCGGATAGTTTTGTGTATCTGGAACCTCCTCATTTTCCATGCTCCTCCAAACTAGGATAGGTTTGTGCACCAACTTTGTATCTGAATTGCTCCAAATCAATGCCCAATGCTTCAAATTGCTAATTAGACAATCTTGTGTCCATTCAGATCCGTCCTCAACTGTCCGCTTCACTTTGTTTGTCCACTAATCCTCTAAAGCAACCAATTTACTTGCAAAATAAATCAAAACACTAGAACAAGTATCATGTTGGAAAATCCAAGAATATCATATACATAAGCTCAGTTATCATGCAATTAACTCATCATTAAATAGAATAAATCAACACTTTTGATGGTTAATCAATAACATATTCGCATAAGATATACCATAGTGACACATTAAATTGAAATAATTTTGTAGGCATAATGCATAGCTATAGTACATATACAAAAGATATTTCTCATCTCCCATGTATATAAATTAGAACTAATTTTTTAAGGCATATGATGGGCACTATCATCAGCCAGTTGTGTCTAATAGTGTCGAAGTGTAAATTTCAATGAGATTTGTATAAGGAATCGTCATTTGGGTTGATTTCGTATTCAGTCAATAATAGTGTAGATGCACAATTTTGAGGTAATTTGAAGAGTTGAACATAACAAAAAAATGAAATAATAGTTCAACAAACACTGCTATATGATAATAAAAGAGAATCCATGAAATAACATACCATAATCTCTTTTGCAGACCTTGCAAACCCCATCAGGTGGCTTCCTATAGAATAATTTTTGAAATAATGCCATCCAAATTCCATGATTCATTGATAGGTCATCGCAATTCTCAAAACTACCAAAAGCTAAGGACCACATGCAGACTACACATAGATATCTGTAGAGTGATGCACACAGGAAGCCACCTATATACAAACCACAACATGGTGACGATTACAACCTTTATCACCAATCCATCATACAGACGAGAAGGATTGGGGAGAGAAAGGAACAGGCATTTGAATTGGTGAATCACAAATGTGTTAGTTTTTATAAACTCAATTCTTAAAGCGTAGTTTTTGTATTTTTGGGTTTATGATAAGTCATGGTATTTGAAGAGATAGTCTCTAGAAGTGTCCAAACTATTTTTGGAGGTCTATTTATGGAGTCTTGTTCATCAATGGTTGCATGGGAATTTGAACAAGTTTTCTTGGGGACAGCCGGCCATTAAGTGGCCAAATTTAGGATGTTTTGACTAGGAGAAATTAGTATAAAAGGGGCTGGATTCTGCTGCCAAAACAGAGAGTTCTCTGTACAGAAAAACAGAGAGAAAGAGAGTGAAAACTGTGTGTTTTGCTGGAAGAAAAACCAGCAGAGTGTGACATGAGCAGAAGCTCTATTTCCTTGTATTTCTTGAGTGTTTACTGCTGAAAAAATCAGATTGTTCTACCCCTTTGTATTCCTTGATATTGTGATCATTTTAATGGAAAATAGAGATGTTTCTTGAGTGATATTAGTATGAATGTATAGCAGAATTTTATTCTCTGTTTTTGAGTTTTTTGATGATCAATTTTGGCTTCCAACTCCCAACAAAAGGTATTTAACAGAGAGAAAACTAAATAGCAAGAATATGGAAAGTTTTAGGTCTACATAGTAACTGCTCCACTTAATGCCAATAAAATACATAAGGTCTAAAACTTAAACTCATTGAGTATCTATTTTTTTCGTAAAGTAAATTCATTGAGTATCTATTAAAAGTAGTATTTTTAGAATTTTAAGGTCCTAAGACTTAAATAAGTTGCAATAGCTATTAAATTAGGGATAATATTGGTTTTATAGGATAAGTAAGGGTTAAAATTAGAAAACAAATCTTCCTTTTCAACCCTAGTCGCCTCTCATCTTTTTCCTATGTATACTATTAGTTGTATAATATGTATATTTTGTCTAGTAGGAATGGCCATGTATTAATAGCCAGGTATGGCTGAGGAGCCTGTGAAGGCTGAATAGCCTTGATGAGGCTCAGGAGCCTTAAATTTATTTTTTCTTGGCCTAAGTCCATTTAGACTAAGGAGGGTATTTATCCTAAGGAGGGTATTTATCCGAGCTAATTCATTATTTATCCTAAGGAGGGTATGCTCGAGTGGACATGCTGATTATCTTTGACTAAAGAGTCAAAGGTTCCGGATCAAACTAATTAGCTCTAAGGTTGAATAACCTTCGTGTGCATCAGGTACTTATATAATTTTTGTGCAACAAGCAATGATATTTAGAAAAATGCCCTTGAACAAGGAGCATGCTCAGTGAACACAAGCAAGTGTCCCGGAAAAAGGATCCTTTTCAGTACATACATATTTTTCAAGAGAAATTCAAGGGACCAACTTGGTTTTATTATTGGCAATACTTAAGGTGTTCTAGAAGTGTGCCAAGGTGCGTCCCTCTTCAATTTGCAACTCATAGTTTCATCGCCTTACCACCTTTTTTACCATGTGTGGACCTTCCCAATTGATTCGAGCTTCTCATGGCGTGGATCCTTCCTTGTTGACAACATCTTTTTGGGAACCAGGTCCCTCTTTGAAGCTTATTTTCTTGACTTTTTTGGTCATAGTATTGAACAATTCTATTCTGATAAGCAGTTATTCTCTATACAGTTCTATTTCGTTTTTTGTCAAGGAGATGTAGGCTGAGTAATAAAGACATGTCGTTCTCCTCGGGCTTTACCAACTCAATTCTAGGAGATAAAAGTCCAATTTATACTAGTGCAACCTATTTGGTTTCTAGACTGAAGGGTGTCTCATTTGTGGATGTCTGATAAGACATTTGGAAGGTGATCTACCCGCTGATTTTAACCGTGATAGTCGTATAACCCGACACCACGTCATTCACATGCTTTTAACCGGATTTACCATCCACAAGATCAATTATACCTCAAATTATGTCCATTTATGTCATAGGAACCAAAGAAAACCAAGCCCAAAAGCATGGCTAAGCATTTTGAAATTTTCAAATTTTTGGAAAACCTTCCGAAAGGTTTGCTCACTGGAAAAGTTCTTCCGGAAGGTTTTTCTTAACCTTCCGGAAGGTTTTGCCTTCTGGAAATAGATTGAAAAAATGAAACGTGTCGGCCTTCCGGAAGGTGTACTCAAACCTTCCGGAAGGTTTTGCTCACTGGAAAGGTTCTTCCGGAAGGTTTTTCTTCACCTTCCGGAAGGTTTTGCCTTCTGAAAAAAAAAGATTGAAATGAAATGTGTCGACCTTCCGGAAGGTGTACTCAACCTTCTGGAAGGTTTTACCTTCTGGACCACAATTCTGCCTTAACCTTCCGGAAGGTTTTAGTGACCTTCCGGAAGGTTTTGCCCAGAATTTCTTCCTTCCTTAGTTTTTCAATCCCAATTCAACCAAAACCATTCCATTACCATCCCAAACATGGATAACTATATTTTCCACATTATACATGTTCTATACAAGTTCCATAGCATAAAATTCCACATTTTTACACATCAAAAGTGAAATTTTATAAAAGTTTTACAAAACTCAACCCAAGGCCACAAGCCGGCCCCCTTCATGCTTGATGCTCTCCAAGTGAGCCATCCGCTGGTGCAAAACTCACACCTGAAAATGTTGTCCCACGAAGGGTGAGCCACGCTCAATAGGATATCCTCCTACAGAGGTTACTCCCCAACCTAAGTGCATATGAAATGCGCACACGCAACAAATCAACAAGCATCAACCAATCTAACAAGAATATACACCTCAATGTTAGAAAGCTATCATGCTATACTATGTCATGCCATGATATGAGATGGAACTCACTCATGCACCTTGTCCCGAGTCTTCCCCGACTCACACCACACAATGCAAAAGCCAATGTGTATGAACCCGTCTATTGACGGAAAAACCCTCCCAATGATCGTTTGAGATAAAAGTTATGTCTTTATAAAAAATCAAATCATTGTTTGAGGCTACCCACTGGATGGGTGTTTTTATATAACAAAATCTTGTGTCTTCCTGGGCAACGGATTTTGGAATCGCACCGCCGGCTCCGTGGGCCTATCTACACTTTTTGGACTTGCACCGTCGGAGTGTATGAACCAGTGGTTCCGGGTTTTTCACCCGAGGGAGTGTCTAGCCCTACTTGCTTTACCCGACACAAGTTTTCCTTATGCAATGCAACCGTGCAACTCAGTCGGATCTTCGATCCCGACTTTCCCGAGTTCACATACCAACCACCAAGATTTGGTGTTTGATCCGCAACACATGCACACACCCACACTCATGCCTATGACCCATGAATGCGATGTCAACTCACCCACACATACTCGTGTCTTATAACCATGAATGTGATGTACCCATGTGAATGCAATGTAATGTACCAATTGCACTCTAACCACATGTTCGATATGTATGAGTGCCATATGAACAATGTCAAGATAAATCTACATATTCATGGTACTTCATATCATAAGCACATAAATACCATAATTCAACACATTATCAATATATAGCAAGCATGCCTATATCAACATTTCATCCAATAACCATTTTCAAACATGTTATCACATAGGCATGCAATTAACATAGCAAACTCATCAATACATCATTCTAGGCATTTAATCAAGGAAGTGATCTAAGTCATTTCTCTAATTATTTTGTAAGTGTTAAGGCTCTAACACCCTTCTTTTCCATACCAACATCTCATATAAGCAACTAAGGTGAGGAATAATCCCAAATAGGAAGAATCCTACACGTCATCATGTATCACAAGAAATTACTCTAAGTAATTTCTACACCACCATTTCAAGATAAAATATATTGTATCCACTTTCAACATCCATCTAATCATGTCACCAACAACAGGTAAAATCCCCATTTAATCAAGTCACCACCCATAGGTAAGAGTCCTATACAAGGTCTCCTACATCAACCCCTTTTCACATAAACATCATAGCATGAAATAAGCCCAAAACAGCCCATAAGTTTAACCCAAAACAGTCCGCAATTTCAGCCTCAAGGCAACCACAATTTCAGTCCCCAAACAACCATAAAAACAGTCCACTAATTAGCCACAAAACAATCCACTAATTAGCCACAAAACATTCCACTAATTAACCACAAAACAGTCCCCAAATTAAGTTACATAGCAGCCCCGAAATAGGCTATAAACCAGTCCACTATTTCATTCACTTCCACAAAGATATACAAGTAACTTCCATATATCAATTGTAAGCTAGAATTTAGCTTAAGTTATTCCTATAATCAATTCTTCATTTCCTTAAAAACATACAATTCCAATTGTGAATCACACCACCCAAACATGTTATTCCACTTACATTCAAATAACAACTTTTATCCTTTTAGGCATTTCATCAACGCCATATAAGCATAATGTCATGTAACCACAAGGTATAGCCCACACACATCAATTATCATCATCAAACTCAAGAAATCATATCTAGTGATTTCTACATAATTATACCAAGATAGAATTTATTCTATCCATTTCTTAATATCCACATATCATAATCTCCCAAGAGAATTATAAAGCAACCACCTCTAAATGTCAATTCCATTTAGTATTTCACGTAACCAATTTTCCCATATCCATTTTCTACACTTCAAGTTCCTTTATGAAATTTACCCAACAAGTAAATATGTACACCCATTTCATACCAACCTTTCTTAGCACATTTGGTACCCATTTCCCACACATGAAATACATTGGTGGTACATTAAACTAGAGAATGTGATTTAAATCATGCTACCCATTCTCAATACCCAATTCACCCAATTAACCACAATAGGCAAGTGATACATATATATATACACCTACCCATTCCATATAACTTTCCTAGGTTGGAAATAAACTTAAGTAGGAAGAAAACCCTACCTCTTGTAGCGTGTGGAATCGCCGTGGGAAGCTCCTAGAACTCAAGGCAAGCTTGAATCCTTCACTTCCAAATTTTCGGCCTCCCAACGTTCGGTGAAAGCCGTCGTTTTTGGTACCCACGCGTAGCCCTCGACGCGTAGAACAACTCTTGTTCTTGGCCCGAGTCGATTTGAGCACTCCACGGCCGTAGATCGTAGAGAGAAGTTGAGTTTTCTCTCCTTTTCCCTCTCTTCTTTTCTCTCGGCTGAAACTGGCTGAAATGGTGAAGGAGAAGTCTGATTTTTCAGACTTTAGGCCCCTATTTATATTTTTTGAATACTTGGCCCACAATTGGCCACACGTCCCTTTTAATTCCGGGTCCGTTTTAATCCCGAAACGATTAAATTTCGCTCCGGTTCGAGTTCAAAATATTTTTATTTTAACTTGCCTCTAATATTTCCCCAAACTTTAAAATTTTATAAAAATTTCGTGTACGGGGTCACCCGAGGCCCGTTCGTCTCGTAAAACGCGAAAAATCCGACTATCTCGGAATTCAACGAAATTTGACGTGGTAACTAGATTTCGCGAAACGAATCCAACGGTGAAATCCGTTTCGTCATTCGAGATCTAGAAAAATTCAGTTTTTCAACTAGTCCCGAAGTGGCAATTCACCTATTGCCCTTGTTCGTCAAAGTTTAAATTTTCCGGGGTTTCACATTCTTCCCCCCTTAAAAGAATTTCGTCCCCGAAATTCACACCCTCATGCACATTCGACCATATGCATAAGTTACAACAATACTGTCTAAACTGTCCCACATGTATCCGTCTCTCTCCCGGACTAGGTTCTAGACGCAACCAAGTCCGTCCGTAAAGGCACCACATATCCCGTGTTCCTCTGTCCCATTTCCGGGACTACTAGAATAGGGGGTAAAGTAACCTTCTTTGTAATTTGACAATAATACTGAAGCATCCCAAGGTGAAGCATTCGGTAGTGAAGTCCTTATTCAAACTAGAGTTCTCACAACTCTACCCGTGTCATTCTATGAGGAGTCATAGAGTAGACAACATACCGGGGTGTAACTTAACACTGAAGTCTACATCCCAATGTGAAGGCAAACATTCGTAAGCTCCTAAAACTTAAAACATACACACTCCAATGTGTAAACAGTGCCCCGTTGTTGATCACACTTAATAACGACTCAGTGTGCCGTTAATCCGTCCATTCTCAGGATGACATCAAACCCGACATGTCCACGACCCTAAGGTCCATAGTGAGTAGAGTCCCCGAGATCTCTAACTCACAACCGTCATATCTGATCAATGTAGACCCTAGTCCCTAAGGTGGAATTCACCCCTGAGGACTCTTCTAGGGTTATAATATTTAAAACTGTATCATGCACAAAACATGAAAAATAACGGTATTTGACACGCTCAAGTCAAATAACACGTGTACCCATAAATAAGGAATAAGTGATGTACCGTGGGTCGCTGCCTGATCCCCCGACTCACTCTATGGTGCAACGTCAAAGACCGTCTCCTGGGTCTCCAATGTTGTCGCTTCAGAGTCTTGTTCCTGGCCTTGGCCCATACCTTGGCTCATCCGGTCTGATTGCGGAGTCTCCGCACGTGGCGCACTAGGGACTTGTACAACGCCCTGTAGTTGGGACTGATTTCCCTGGTCCTTAGTGGAATAGGGAAGAGCAACACGTGCCTGTGTGAGCCCCACCGACGACTGGGATTGAGAAGTCTCGGAACTCTGTGAGGTTTGCCTCAGGGGGCAATCCTTCTTCCTATGGCCCGGTTGTCGACAATAGAAACATGTCTTCTGGCCTCCTTGAAACGTTCCCTTGAATTTCTTCCCTCCTTGGGACAAAAGATTTTGGGCTTGAACCCGCTCCTGTGATCCATGCCTCTGAGGACAATCCCTCCTCTTATGACCCACTTGGCGACAATGATAACATGGCCCCTGCCCCGCTTGGCTGGGAACCCTGAAGTGCCCACTACTTTGGGAGGTTTGCCCTTGGCCTTGGCCTTGATAGCCGCGGCCCTGCCCCGATGATTCTTGTGGGCTCGATGTCTTTTACTTTTTCCATGGCCGTTGATGGCCCATGGAACTTAAACTCCTTTGGATGGCTTGAGCCCCTTGGCTCAAATTGGCGCTTGCCTGTGCTAGGTTAGCAGCCATCGTACTCATAGCCTCCCTATAGGCTTGTTGGTCCAAAGCCGGTAGTGGTTGGTTGTTCCGTCCACCGCCTAGACGTCCCCTCCCTCTATATGCCATCTACACACATGTCAAATAGCAATGGAGTACTAACTCAATATCCCAAGGTAGGGATCAAGTTCAAAACATTGAGAATTCTCTCATCGTGTCCCTAGTAGAGCGAGTGTCTCACACTAGTAGACATTTAACCCATGAACTATCACATTCATCCTTTTCCGAACCCCCAAGGTTATGTTTTCTAAACCTAGCGTTCCTCTTTTCCATATACATTTTACCATGTATATAATTTAAACATAACACATAATCATGTAGCACATAATCATGTAACAAATAAAACGCATAACATGAATGCACATGGAATGCAATGGTGTAAACCCATTTCCCTCAAGCCCTAGGTAATCGTATGCCTATGCTCTGATACCAAGCTGTGACGCCCCAAAACCCGGGGGTCCTTTATTAACCGTTGACCATCCGTCAACCCGCGGAAATACTCGTGATAGTCGTATAACCCGACACCACGTCATTCACATGCTTTTAACCGGATTTACCATCCACAAGATCAATTATACCTCAAATTATGTCCATTTATGTCATAGGAACCAAAGAAAACCAAGCCCAAAAGCATGGCTAAGCATTTTGAAAATTTCAAATTTTTGGAAAACCTTCCGGAAGGTTTGCTCACTGGAAAAGTTCTTCCGGGAAGGTTTTTCTTAACCTTCCGGAAGGTTTTGCCTTCTGGAAATAGATTGAAAAAATGAAACGTGTCGGCCTTCCGGAAGGTGTACTCAAACCTTCCGGAAGGTTTTGCTCACTGGAAAGGTTCTTCCGGAAGGTTTTTCTTCACCTTCCGGAAGGTCTTGCCTTCTGAAAAAAAAAGATTGAAATGAAATGTGTCGACCTTCCGGAAGGTGTACTCAACCTTCTGGAAGGTTTTACCTTCTGGACCACAATTCTGTCTTAACCTTCTGGAAGGTTTTAGTGACCTTCCGGAAGGTTTTGCCCAGAATTTCTTCCTTCCTTAGTTTTTCAATCCCAATTCAACCAAAACCATTCCATTACCATCCCAAACATGGATAACTATATTTTCCACATTATACATGTTCTATACAAGTTCCATAGCATAAAATTCCACATTTTTACACATCAAAAGTGAAATTTTATAAAAGTTTTACAAAACTCAACCCAAGGCCACAAGCCGGCCCCCTTCATGCTTGATGCTCTCCAAGTGAGCCATCCGCTGGTGCAAAACTCACACCTGAAAATGTTGTCCCACGAAGGGTGAGCCACGCTCAATAGGATATCCTCCTACAGAGGTTACTCCCCAACCTAAGTGCATATGAAATGCGCACACGCAACAAATCAACAAGCATCAACCAATCTAACAAGAATATACACCTCAATGTTAGAAAGCTACCATGCTATACTATGTCATGCCATGATATGAGATGGAACTCACTCATGCACCTTGTCCCGAGTCTTCCCCGACTCACACCACACAATGCAAAAGCCAATGTGTATGAACCCGTCTATTGACGGAAAAACCCTCCCAATGATCGTTTGAGATAAAAGTTATGTCTTTATAAAAAATCAAATCATTGTTTGAGGCTACCCACTGGATGGGTGTTTTTATATAACAAAATCTTGTGTCTTCCTGGGCAACGGATTTTGGAATCGCACCGCCGGCTCCGTGGGCCTATCTACACTTTTTGGACTTGCACCGTCGGAGTGTATGAACCAGTGGTTCCGGGTTTTTCACCCGAGGGAGTGTCTAGCCCTACTTGCTTTACCCGACACAAGTTTTCCTTATGCAATGCAACCGTGCAACTCAGTCGGATCTTCGATCCCGACTTTCCCGAGTTCACATACCAACCACCAAGATTTGGTGTTTGATCCGCAACACATGCACACACCCACACTCATGCCTATGACCCATGAATGCGATGTCAACTCACCCACACATACTCATGTCTTATAACCATGAATGTGATGTACCCATGTGAATGCAATGTAATGTACCAATTGCACTCTAACCACATGTTCGATATGTATGAGTGCCATATGAACAATGTCAAGATAAATCTACATATTCATGGTACTTCATATCATAAGCACATAAATACCATAATTCAACACATTATCAATATATAGCAAGCATGCCTATATCAACATTTCATCCAATAACCATTTTCAAACATGTTATCACATAGGCATGCAATTAACATAGCAAACTCATCAATACATCATTCTAGGCATTTAATCAAGGAAGTGATCTAAGTCATTTCTCTAATTATTTTGTAAGTGTTAAGGCTCTAACACCCTTCTTTTCCATACCAACATCTCATATAAGCAACTAAGGTGAGGAATAATCCCAAATAGGAAGAATCCTACACGTCATCATGTATCACAAGAAATTACTCTAAGTAATTTCTACACCACCATTTCAAGATAAAATATATTGTATCCACTTTCAACATCCATCTAATCATGTCACCAACAACAGGTAAAATCCCCATTTAATCAAGTCACCACCCATAGGTAAGAGTCCTATACAAGGTCTCCTACATCAACCCCTTTTCACATAAACATCATAGCATGAAATAAGCCCAAAACAGCCCATAAGTTTAACCCAAAACAGTCCGCAATTTCAGCCTCAAGGCAACCACAATTTCAGTCCCCAAACAACCATAAAAACAGTCCACTAATTAGCCACAAAACAATCCACTAATTAGCCACAAAACATTCCACTAATTAACCACAAAACAGTCCCCAAATTAAGCTACATAGCAGCCCCGAAATAGGCTATAAACCAGTCCACTATTTCATTCACTTCCACAAAGATATACAAGTAACTTCCATATATCAATTGTAAGCTAGAATTTAGCTTAAGTTATTCCTATAATCAATTCTTCATTTCCTTAAAAACATACAATTCCAATTGTGAATCACACCACCCAAACATGTTATTCCACTTACATTCAAATAACAACTTTTATCCTTTTAGGCATTTCATCAACGCCATATAAGCATAATGTCATGTAACCACAAGGTATAGCCCACACACATCAATTATCATCATCAAACTCAAGAAATCATATCTAGTGATTTCTACATAATTATACCAAGATAGAATTTATTCTATCCATTTCTTAATATCCACATATCATAATCTCCCAAGAGAATTATAAAGCAACCACCTCTAAATGTCAATTCCATTTAGTATTTCACGTAACCAATTTTCCCATATCCATTTTCTACACTTCAAGTTCCTTTATGAAATTTACCCAACAAGTAAATATGTACACCCATTTCATACCAACCTTTCTTAGCACATTTGGTACCCATTTCCCACACATGAAATACATTGGTGGTACATTAAACTAGAGAATGTGATTTAAATCATGCTACCCATTCTCAATACCCAATTCACCCAATTAACCACAATAGGCAAGTGATACATATATATATACACCTACCCATTCCATATAACTTTCCTAGGTTGGAAATAAACTTAAGTAGGAAGAAAACCCTACCTCTTGTAGCGTGTGGAATCGCCGTGGGAAGCTCCTAGAACTCAAGGCAAGCTTGAATCCTTCACTTCCAAATGTTCGGCCTCCCAAAGTTCGGTGAAAGCCGTCGTTTTTGGTACCCACGCGTAGCCCTCGACGCGTAGAACAACTCTTGTTCTTGGCCCGAGTCAATTTGAGCACTCCACGGCCGTAGATCGTAGAGAGAAGTTGAGTTTTCTCTCCTTTTCCCTCTCTTCTTTTCTCTCGGCTGAAACCGGCTGAAATGGTGAAGGAGAAGTCTGATTTTTCAGACTTTAGGCCCCTATTTATATTTTTTGAATACTTGGCCCACAATTGGCCACACGTCCCTTTTAATTCCGGGTCCGTTTTAATCCCGAAACGATTAAATTTCGCTCCGGTTCGAGTTCAAAATATTTTTATTTTAACTTGCCTCTAATATTTCCCCTAATTTTAAAATTTTATAAAAATTTCGTGTACGGGGTCACCCGAGGCCCGTTCGTCTCGTAAAACGCAAAAAATCTGACTATCTCGGAATTCAACGAAATTTGACGTGGTAACTAGATTTCGCGAGACGAATCCAACGGTGAAATCCGTTTCGTCATTCGAGATCTAGAAAAATTCAGTTTTTCAACTAGTCCCGAAGTGGCAATTCACCTATTGCTCTTGTTCGTCAAAGTTTAAATTTTCCGGGGTTTCACAAATCCAATGATACCACTACGAATTTGCACTGACCTACCCTTGTGAAAAATCCCTACGATATCGATCCGTCACTGCTAAAATGGCCACTGGCTCAAGATCGGGGTGAGCTGCTCAGAAGGACTTCTAAGTATATTGGAATGGATCTGGCTCAATTGTGATTTTCGCAAATCCCCCCCCCCCATGGATTTCTCTAAGGACACAATTCGCTTCAACATTGGTAACACATCGAATGAGTGGGCAAGAATATCCTCGTTTATGCAATTTCCTTGCACAATAAGGTACCGAGCTAACCTGTTCCTCAGCTTAAAGGCTTCCTTAGGATCATGAAGGAGAATTCCATCCTGCAAGTGCTTACGGATCGATTCTATCCAGCTTGGGCCATCTACTAACGGCATGACCTCTTCTTCCGAGCCCTGAGAGATGTCAGGCTTCACCAAAGGCTCCACTATGGCTGTCTTGCCAAGATTTCCTTGGGTTGCAGTGGTCAGTTTTGCTAGTAAATTTGCATGGGCATTTTCTTCTATTGGCACTTCCAGGATATCATAGTGAATGAACTAGCTTATCAACCCATTTACAACCTTCATGTAGGTTGTCATCCTGTCTCCTCTGGTGTTATACTCTAACTTGACCTATCTTACCAGCAACTGTGAATCATTGTTACCTGTTGTGCTTCCATCGATAGGCTAACCTGAGTCCTATTATCAGTGCTTCATATTTTGCCTCATTGTTAAAAGATCTAAAGTCGAATCTTAGGGCGTATTCAAGATCTACTCCATCTAGGGAGGTCAATATTAGCCTTCTCCACTTCCCTAGGCATTCAAGGCTCCATCTACGTATAACACCCAAATTGTGACATCAGTTGTGAAACTTTTTCTATGATGGGTTGGTGCCTACTCAGAGGAAGGTGAGAGTTCAGCTATAAATTATGTGAGGACTCGGCCTTTGATTGTTATTCTTGATTTAAATTTTTTATCAAATTCCCCAAGTTCTATTGCTCACTTAACCAACTGCCCTGAAGATTCGAGTTTATAGAGGACCTTCTTCATTGACTGATCATTGGTATTTCAATGGAATGAGCCTAGAATTAGGACCTAAGCCTTCTTGCTGCTGTAACAAAGGCTAAAACTAACTTCTCCATCTTTGAATATCTTTCTTCTGCTCCCCACAAGGCCTTGCTGCAAAAATACACTAGGCTTTTCACTTTCTCGTCATCCCTGACCAAAGCAGTACTGACTGAGAAGTTAGAGACCGCCAAATACTGGGCGAGAGTTTCTCCAGGTTTTGGGCTAACCAGGACATGTTTAGTGCTCAAATAAGTCTTCAATTACCGAAAGGCCTTCTCGTATTGATCATTCCACTGGAAAGCTTTCTTTAGCACCTTGAAGAAGGGCTAGCATTTGTCACTTGCTCTGGAGATGAATCTGTTCAGCACTGCAATTCTTACAATCAAGCGCTAAACTTCCTTGGTACTGGTTGGTGATTTCATCTCTAGGAATGCCTTGGCCTTCTCGGGGTTAGCCTCGATTCCTCTTTGGTTTACGATGAACCCAAGACATTTGCCAGCAACCTCTTTGAAGGCACATTCGGCTAGATTGAGTTTCATTCCATACTTTTTGAGGATTCAAGACTCCTTTAAGTGTCATATGTGTTGATTTTCTCTGAGCAATTTAACAAGCATGTGATCTATATACACTTCCATCATAATTCCAATTTGCTCAGCAAACATCTTGTTGATCATCCTCTGGTAGGTAGCCCTTGTGTTCTTCAAATCGAAGAGCATGACCTAGTAACAATAGGTCCCCTGCTCGGTCATGAATGAGGTCTTCTTCTGGTTTGAAGGATCCATGCGTATTTAATTGTAGCCTAAGAATGCGTCCATGAACCTGAGTAGCTCATGGCCTAACGTCGCATACACAATCAAATCGATGCGAGGGAGAGGGAAACATTCTTTGGTACATGTACTGTTCAAGTTGGTGAAGTCGATGCACAAACGTCATTTGTTCTCTCACTTTCTTATGTGCTTACTTATTATCTTTCAAATTTTTATTTGGCTAGTGTAGGTTCATGCTTAAAAATACGTCTCACTAGAACGATATTTGTAATTTATAATAGCCATTTTGAGTCCTTATAATCAACACATTTAAAAATTAAATAGTTTGTCACATAGTGATAAATGAAAGTTAATGTTTTAAATTTTATTGTTATTCACTTTCGTGTATGAATGTGTATCTGTATAAATATAATATGATGCTCTCAAGGAGTTCCCACTCTTCTTTTTTTTTTTTTTTTTTTTTGCACTTCTGCCCCACCTTTTGTCCCCTTCTCTTCTACTCTATGTGAGCTATGTATCACTAAACTTGTTCATGTCTCTTTACATCTGTACATTACTAAAATAAATATGGCTACAAAGAACTCTTCAGATCTCACTCTCATGGTATTGAGTCATAATCACTACCAGAATCATTGAAGTAAAACAAACCAATGATCTGGAAAGCAGAAAATGATATGATGCATACCATAAAATATGTCCACGTTGTGCTCCACCATGAATTAAAACCATCTATGGAAATTAAACCTAAATATTTTAGTAGCAAATGCACAAGTCCCTTACAAATTCAACGATTTGTAAGTGAAATCATGGGTAATCACCCTTAAATAGCCTTTATTTCTACCCCAATATTCAAAGTACCCTTTGTTCCAGAGAGCTTCATCTCGATCAATATTCAACTAATTGATGCATGCGCTAGCACTACCGAGTTACTACCTCATGATGCAAACCAGGTTCAGAAAAGAGGAAACGGGAAAATAGAAATTCAGTGCAAGAAGATTCAACAAGTTTTAAGATAATAAATTATATATAATGAAATGAAAAGAATAAAACGAAAGTATGAAAAGATAATTCGTGTATGGTTATGTCCATGGCAGCTGCGGTGTTTGAATCCAAAAACAGTGGCTTCCCAAAAGAATTAAAGTTCATGATTGTTGTAAAAATCTCAGGTTTAAGAATATCCAAAGATTCATCTTCTGATTTTGTAAACAAAATCTGATCCCAAAAAAACACGAGTAACTCCTACATGAGCAGAGAAGAAGGTTAGTCTAACTCACCACTTTACCACTCAAACAAAATCATGATAATAGACATAAGAACATAAAATCATATTAACTGATGACAAGATTGAACATTATGAAACTACAATGATAAAAGGAGCAACAAAAATTTCAAAAAAAAAAAAAATGAAGGGGAAGGACATAATAATATTTGCAAGATAGTCATAAAATAGTAAAAATCAGTTGCCAAAAACTTCCGCTTCTGTGCCTAAAAATATGCACATGGGGCAAAGGTGGTGGAAAAAGATTTGGAAAAACTGATTAACTTGTATGTTCATCCTTATCTATAAACAGAAAAGCAATCAACACAGAATTCTCAAGGCATGATTCAAATATATGTAGGTTCTCTAATCCAACTTAACCATATTAACTTACACACAAAATTCCCACCCCACCCTCCACCAACTGAGGTGAAGGTGTGAATATCAGCGGTGTTGAGTGTTGACAAAGCAATATAGGCAACCAGCTCAACTATCATTTTGATTTTTCTGTACCAAAACCATTAATAACACTGGAATTGCAAGTTCCTCGCTTTGTTATTGTGCACATTATATCATGGGTGGTGGGGACAGTACACATATGGGCGGAGGTGGTGCACAGTTGAGAGGTGGACAGTAGGGTGTACGGTGGGTGGAGATCTTGGCTGTGCATATAGTGGTAGGGTGGTGGGCAATGGGTTGGAGATAGCAGATATGATTTTGTCTTTGAAGTGAAGAAGAAGAAGAAAAATAATGAGGGTCGGAGGTTCATTTTGCTATCGCCGTTAGCAGTGTTAACTACTCATTCTAGTCTAAAAATAAATGGGATTATGTGCGTATTAATAAATCATAAAGAGGTGAAGTGCATGAAGGACAAATCACAATGGAATTAAAAGAAGTTTGCCCTAATTTTTTTATGTAGTACATGTACACTCAGGCATTCATGTGTTTTGATTTGTTCATTTCTTGTTTGGACACTTTATCCATCTCATTTTCGTGTGTTGTACTTGTTGCAAATTGATAAAATTGTTTGTTTTCCAACCATGTTTGATGCCCTACACGAACATTGACTGCATACAACCGCTATAAAATAGGGCTGGTCAAAAAAATTGCGTACCCACCTACCCGAACCGAAGACAGATGGATGGGTTTAAATGGAACCCAGTCAGTCGACGGAAGTAAATTTCAAATAACTTAAGGAACCGGTTCAGTTATGAGTGGGTTTCTGGCGAAACCCGATGTACCCGAACCACCCCGCCTTTTCCACATATAATATAAAATATATATTTGTACTTAAAAAAAATTAAAAAATCATAAATATAAAAGGTAGAAACCCTAAACTTTTTCATTGAGCACTCCTACTCTCTCTCTCTTTGCTGCGTTGTTCCTCTCATCTTCTACGCCATTCCTCTCACTTTCTACACCGACACCCACCGGCCACCAAATCTCATATCATCTTCTACACCCACTACTGGTATATCTCTACAACCGAAAGCAAGCCTAAACAGTGAAGACAACACTCCTACTCTTTCTCAAGGCCGGCACGACAAAAGATGAGACTCTAAGTGAAAATTATAAATGAGACCCTTTAAAAATTTATTATAAATATATTTTTAACATACAACTAAATTTCATTTAGATTCTCATGTTTTGTGCTGCAAAATTTGTGGTTAATTTTTTATATTCACATTTTTTAGTATATCTTATTCAAGCTTTGTGCTTTTAATAACTGAATTGCAATTTTTAGTTGACATATTCAAGACCCAAAATTTTTATAAGCAAAACAAACTGTTTAAATAATAAATGGTTATACTACGAGAAATTTTAATAAAAATAAAACAATAATACCTGATAAATAGAGATTGTATAAATTGACACTTTATTCATCTTTTATATTGTCTAATGAATTATACCTTCACAAAAAAAATTATAGTTGAATTAGATTAATCATTTTAGTAAAAGAATAAAAAATAATTTATTGATGTTTATATGTATATATACGTATCATGAGAAAGATGTATATTTTTTTTAGTGGTATGGGTGACTAAGTGTATAATACTTTTTTTTTGTAATGTAAACTAATTGGTTTCCATTAATGAGAAAGAGATAGAGAGAGTGTGATTGTCGCCTTTAATTGTAGGGCTTTCTGGAAGTCGGTCCACAATTATGGACTTTTAGGAAAAGAAATTCATGCGGTAATTTTGTAGGACTTTAAGGACAATTACGTATGTAAAGATGGAAATAACCTTATTCAAAATATACAATTCAAAATTCAGACAAAATCAAATCTCCTTAATTTTAGATCTTTCATAATTAAAACTATCCATATAAAATTCATATTTCAAAATTTAAAATAAATTCAAATCTCCTTTATTTTAGATTTTTTAAAATTTATATATATATATATATATATCACTTCCTAGGACATTGACAACGTCATTGTTACTGTCATTGAATAGTGAAGAAGCTCATTGTTAGTGTCCCACAACAGTAACGGTAACTCTGTTACTATCCTGGATTAGTGAAAATACTTCACTGTTATTGTCTCTGGGACATTGACAATGCCACTGTTATTGTCCAGGATAGTAACAGTGCCTCTGTTACTGTCCCTAGGATAGTGAAAATGACACTATTATTGTCCTGAACAGTAACAATTACTCAAACGCCTATCCCACAAAAAGAACGAATACAAAAAAGTAAAAAAAAAAAAATAAGACAATTTTTATAACACACGGTGTCAATGTGGCTCACTGTGACACACCCACAGTGACCCTATGTATGTCTTATATATATATAAGACATACATATAAATATATATGTGTGTGTGTGCGTGTGTGTGTGTGTGTATATATATATTACAACTATGGATGATTTTTTGAAGACAACGATCGACATAATCTCTCAATAATACATGGTGGAAAAAAGATATAAAATAAAGAAAATAGAAGGAAGTGAGAGAAGAGATAAATAGTTGAATGAAAAAGATAAGATAAAGAGAGACAAAATTTAAATAAGGTATGAGAGATAGGGGAAGAGAGAGGAGAGTGATATAGAATATAGAGGAGAGAGAAGAATCTAAATAAATGATGCATTGGAGAAGAACGTTAGAATTAGAGAGAGAAATTAAAGAGGCAGAAGAAAAAAGAGAGAGAAATAGTGGAATGGAAGATAGATGACAAAGAAATTAGAGAAGAGAAAGGAGAGAGAAATAGTTAAATGGGTAAATTAAAGGAGAAGAGATGAGAGAGAAATTAAAAGAAGAGAGAGGAGTCTTGAAAAAATATGCATGATCCATTGAAGGTCAAAATAGGAAATAAAAAAAAAAAGTAAAAGGACTATTGGATCTACTTACAAAAAAGTACATAACATGTGTCATTAATAACTCAAAGAGATTGCACCTATATCTATTGAAAAAAGAATTCCTCGTATGATACTTAGTTCTAATATTCACTTAATTGTATGTGATTTGACCGTTGGAGACGTCTTAGTTCTACTTTGACTTTTTCTAAGACTTTGTAATGATTGAATCTTTTGTGTCAAAAAATTTTTCTTGGGCCAAAATAATATGTGAAAACCACAAATATAATTTGGGGACCCCTCTTTTTTTTAGGCCCTAGGCAGCTACTTAGTGGCCTGCCTATTGAGCCAGCTCTACTCTCACTTTGACTGGTTAGTCTTGCTCTCTAAAATATACACCTTCATCACCGATTCACTTGTCATCTATTTCTGATTTTTTTTTTTTTTGAATTTTTGGTTTGTAAAAATGTTGAAAATATAAAACATACATCTTTATTTTTTTTACACCTTTATCAACCAAAAAAAAATTTGGTTTTGTAAGAAAGAGTAATATGATTGAAACTTAATTTCTTCTGTATGCAACCGTTTGTATTTCTTGGTTTTTTTCCTTCTTCTTGTGGATCTGATTTTTTTGAATCCGATTTGTGCAACTAATTTTTTGAATCTGATTTTTCTGAATTTGATTTGTTCACCTGATTTTTTTTGAATCTGATTTGCGCATCTGGATTTTTCTGAATCTGATTTTTGCATCTGGATTTTTCTGAATTTGATTTTTCTAAATCTCTTTTTTCTGAATATGACTGTGAATATTTCAATTTATTGAATTTAAATTTTTAAGCTTAGATGGAGAAGACCAGTACTCAGACTAAAGCTACATCGAAAGGGGATGATCCCATTGGAGACACAGACCGAAAATCAGGATGGAAAGGCCAAATTAGAAAATTAACAAAAAAGGCAAATAGACTTTAGAAATTTGGAATCATTTCAGATTAATAGAGAATAAAAAAGGCCAAGTTCGAAGGGCGAAGTGAAATTACTTTGCAAGGGTTTTTAATTGTGATTCTAAGAAGCATGGTACATCATCCCTTAAATTTCATATGAAGCATAGCTATACGAATTTTCCTGGTAGGATTTTGGATAAAAGTCAGTCATTGTTAAGTTTTGAGAAAAAACCTGAGGTAAATTTAGGTCCTAGTAATGTCATGGTGCATAAATTTAATCAAGAAACTTCACGAATGACACTTGCTAAAATGATTATTATGGATGAGATGTCTTTTCGAGCTGTGAAAGCTCATGGGTTTAGAAGGTTTTGTAGGACACTAGAGCCAAAGTTTTAGGTTCCATCTTGCACATCTGTTGCTAGAGATTGTATGAAACTTTATCACAATGAAATGGATAAGTTAAAGAAAATCTTTGGATCTTCAACTAGTAGGTTTTGTTTAACAACTAATATATGGAATTCTATTCAAAACCTTAACTATATGTGTCTTACTGCTCACTTCATCGATGATAATTGAAAGTTAAACAAAAGAATTATAAAATTTTGTTTAATTCCTAATCATAGATGGGACACAATTGAAAAGCAATTGGAGGCTTGTTTACTTTCATGGGGCATTGATGTAATTTGTACAATTACAGTTGATAATGCTTCCTCAAATGATGTTTCTATAGATTATTTAAGGAGACACGTCAAGGGTAATATCTTAGGAGGTGAATGTCTTCACATGAGGTATTGTTCACACATCTTGAGCCTAGTCGTGACTGATGGCTTAAAAGAACATAATGATTCAATCATAAGGGTGCGTAATGTTGTGAGGTATGTGAGGTCTTCTCCTACAAGGATGGAAAAATTTAAGAGATGTGTTGAAAAAGAAAGGATTAATAGTAAGACTTTGGTGTCTTGATGTTCCAACTAGATGGAACTCTACTTATCTAATGCTTGAGGCTGCACAAAAATATCAAAAGGCCTTTGAAAGGTTGGAGGATGATGATGGGCACTATGTTCCTCACTTCGGCAAAGGTACATTAGAATCTCCTGGGTATGTTGATTGGGAGAATGTGAGGCTTCTTGTTAAGTTTCTAAAATTTTCTATGATTCTACTTTGTGAATTTATGGTTCCTTGTATGTGACATGTAATTTACTTTTTCAAGGGCTATGTATTGTTTAAACTAATTTGTCCAAACTATGTGAGAGTAATGATCACCTCTTGAATGTCGTTGCAATGAATATGAAGAAGAAGTATGATAAATACTAGGAAAATTTAAAAAGATGAACTTATTGATGTAAGTTGGTTGCATTATCATTTTGGTTCAAAAAAAACGTTGATGAGAAAACTAATGAGGAGATGAAATGGTGGGAAAAGTAAGACATTTGTTGAAGTGGTTATATGATGAGTATGCGTTGGTTTTTGGGAATTCTAGTAAGGTGCAATCGTGAAATACTCATAATCTTTCTTCATGTGACCCTGGTTCTTCAAATGAAAGTGTTGTAGTTAATAGTTAGGCCTTTTGACATATATATGCTCAGTTTGAATCAAGTAGTGCTGATTTGGAAACTAAATCTGAGATTGACCCGTATTTGTATGATGGTTGTGAGGCAAAGAATCCAAAATTTGACATTTTTAATTGGTGGAAAGTAAATTCGACAAAATATATCATCCTTTCTCATGATGCAAAAGATGTATTGGTTATTCTCATATCCACAGTTTCTTCTACGTCTGCGTTTAGTACAGGGGGGCGTGTACTAGATCCATTTCGAAGTTCATTATCCTCAAAAACTATTGAGGCCATTGTTTGTGCACAAAATTGGTTAAAGGCTTTATTTCCTTTTGATTGCTGAGATGCAATGAATTATATATATATATATATTAGTTTCACTATTACCATGTTTTTATTCTTATTATAGAATATTTTATCTATAATCAAAACTTCTTTATTTTTGACTTTAGAAATGGATGGGAGTGCAACACATGCTAATGTTATGGATGACTGAATTTAGTGACCGTTTGGGTAAAAATTCATTTGAGATTTTGCATTTTGGTCAAAATCATTAAACTCTTGTGTAAAAGTCATTAAGCATTTTTGTGAGTTTTGAATGCTATCTCTATTTGATACTTACAGGTTACATGATTCTACTTTGTTGGCTGTTGATTTTTGAATGTTGACTGCTGATGTTTGGAATGGTGCATCACTACTTATTTTTGGAATGGCCGACTTTTGTGTAATGTTACTTTTGTTTAGCAAGGGTTTACCACTTGGTTGTTTTAGCAGTAGAACATGTATTTTCTCTTAGTGCTGCTCTAAATAGGTTGAATATGTTTCATTGCTTAAACACATCTGTTAGTTTTTATTTTTCCTAGTTCCAGTCGATTCATTCAGGTTATAAGATGACAAGGCACAACAGGATCTGTGACTCTGTAAATGCTAGAGGTTGGTTCATTCAGGTTATAAACGTGGAGGACATAGATGGAAAAATATACAAAATAAAAAATGGGTTTGGGCCTGTAAATGATGGAAATCATGGGCCAAGTGATGTACAAAACAAAAAAATTGATTTGGGACAAAAAATAATGAATTTTTTATTATATAAAGCTTGTAAATCTGATGTGCAAATCAATTGGTCTTGGCCCAAAGCAAAATTTGGGTCTTGGCAAATTGGATGCAAGCTAACCCGATGGTCAAATCGAAACAGACCGACATATAGGTTCAAAACTCGGTTTGATTGTTGAATTTTTTAAGATTGGTTCAATTGAGTTTTCTCACTTTTGACATATCTCGATTCAGCCAGCGGAAGTCCTTACTTCCGACCCTACTTCTCGGGTGAACACCCCTATTATAAAGAGTATATTTCAGTGTTTCAACAAGCTAATGAACACAAGTTTTGTTAGATCATATTTTGTAATTGGCTAACTTCGTGAAGTCCATTGTAAAATCTTAACCATTTCCATGTTCATGATGCTATCAAGTTCAAAATCTAGAAGCGACATTGAAGGGAGGAGATCAAGCGTCAAAGTTACATCATTTAACCTCCATATGCACCTTCATGCTGGCCTAGACACCTAAGATGAATCCTTAGTCATTTTAACTTAGGATGATTATGATGAAAATGGAATTGAAAGCGATCCGATTATGACTCTTAGGTGATTTTCAAAGAAAAAAATTTCTAAACCAATTTTGTGTTTTGAAAGTTTGAGTCACAATCGGACCCCTCTTTGAGAAACACCTTTTAGTGCTCAAGAGGACAAGTTTTGCATGATTTTAGGCTTAAAAAAATCTATAGAGGGCGCCCTATGCTCGCTAGCCTTCGTTGGAACAGTCTCTTGATGACTTAGGAAAAAAAAAAAGAAAAATGACAGGGGGGGATCAGCACAGGGCTTGCTCTATGAGCTCGCTCAAGCGGTCTCCATTGTCACTTGAGCGGTCCTGATCCTTGGCTGATTTGAGATGTTATTTTTGACTCTAGTGCCAACCATCCTATAACCGCCCTCCCATCGATCGGGTAGTCGTTCACGAATTTGAGTTTTCTTATTTGCTAAGACTACCCTTATTTTGGACCTATAAATAGAGAGAGTTGTTCCCACATCTAGGTCAAGCCTTGAGAGTGCATTTTGAAGAGAGAAATCTATCTTTCAACCTTGAAAGCTTCCACCACAACCTAGATCCCTAAGATCTAAAGGCTACCACTAGTATTTTTTCCATCCTTGCAACTTGGAGTAGAAGAGCTTGTTGGTGAACAAACCCATTGGTGCGTGCATACCGAGGCCTAGACAAATTGTGCAACGGGGAGGTCCTAGTGAAGCTACACCAGACATCGAAGAGGGAGTTTCGACAGAGAGACATAACAAGGAAATGAGCATCTAGCCATGGGTATTGGTTGTGGTATAAGACTCAAGTACTTGTATATTGACTTGGCGCATAGTGGATTAGGCTTTGAGGAACTCCGAGTGGTTCACCACGGTTTTTCCCAAAGAAGGTTTTTTGCATCAACAAATTGCTAGTATCTCTTATTGTTTATTGTTTACACTTGTATTTGTCTGCACACACGCGCGCTATGTGTTTGATGTTTTGATTGTTTGATATCATATCGTTCATAGTTATGCAATTGGGTCAGTGGGATAGACGTGAGATTGATTACAAGTAAATTAATTGAATATTTAATTTAATCAATTGTCATGTGTGTGAAGGGTTGTGATTATTAAAGGGGTTCTCACATTCATTGCTACATACTTGTGAGAAGAGGCAATTATGGTAGACATAGGTTTTAATTTGTAATTGAATTTGGGCTCAAAATGCCTTGGTCTCCACATGTATAATCGTGAGGGAAGATCCATATCAAGTTCCCCCTCCCAGAGCAACAAGTTTAAATTGAATATTAGATATATTGGCCAAATTTATAAAACATGAGTTTTGTTACAATCTAAATTATACTCGACAAGAATTAAACAGCAACGGGATTTCTAATGATATCAAGAAGAACACAAATTTTCTATTTAATGTACAGTCATCTTATATGTACAATAAGAGATGCAATGATCAACTTTTTGTTTTGGTGCATAGTTTCAATCAACTAAAAAACGGAAATATTTTGCATCGGAATGGAAATAGAGAAACGACAATGTTTTCTTTGTTTCGTCCGAAATTAAACAAAATTTTGATTTTTGGAGAGATATTCATCATCAATACCCTCAACAAAACCTCATTGCAAGTATTCAACGTCTAAAGTTAACTACATGAATCTGACTCTATCCTCTCCATTTGTGTCATATTTACTGTTGGTGCAGAAATCTACTTGACCTTTCTACAAGTTGGTGAGCTAGTCTCCTTGCTCCTTTTCACCCTTCCAAATGATTTGAACAGGTTCTGGTAGTGTTGATTTAGCTCTCTGGAACTCCAAATGAGGTTTCTACAAGCTAAAAGACCTAAAAACAAAGTTGAAGACCGGAAGGGGAGCTCCGGGAGTCGACCCTTCGATGCTTAAGCTAGTATTTGCTGGAAAAGGTCTTAAGGCATATACAAAGTTTGATATTGCGTACCTCTAGTCTTCCCCTAGGCTCTCTTTTATAGTGTTTTGAACAAATGATAGTTGGGAAGTGATCTCTAGGCTCCTCTATTTATTCTAGGAGGTTAAGTCTCCTTGTAATTGAGGAGTCTCTTCTCTCTTTCATTAAGTAAGACTACCCTATTGGTAGGAATTTGATCTTCTAAATGGCAGGAAGGACTCCTCCATGTGCGAAGAGTCTTTTAAATCCCAAATAAGCTTGGTAAGGGATTGAGATCCCTTTGAATTGCCCGCCGTCTAACAGTTTTTCCCTCTAGATGTGGTGTTGACCTTGTCTTGGGGGTTCTTTGTCTTTCGAATTATAGATAAAGCTATCCAACTTCTTTATTCATGTGCTAGCTAGGTGGGAAGAGTTGATTACTAGGATTGGTCTTTCTCCCAACTTTCCCAGTACTGCCAAAGTTTAACAGATCTACCAACATTAACATTTTGAAAGGTGGAGCCTACCTAGAGCTTTCCCATCACTGTAATTAATTTTTTCCATAACATTTACCTATTAGAGACTCATTCAAAAAAGTTGGGGTCCTCCATATAGATCTTCCTCATTTTTCAACTACAAAAAATTAGTTACGATATATGACTTCCACATGAGTTTAAAATTTCAAAGGGTGTATTTGGTTCAGCGTATAACAGGGAATGAGATTGCACAACTAATTCAATTTCAATCCATACTGGTGGTTGCTTGGTTTATTTCCCTGTCTTTCCTAACCTCCGAACATCTCCCTCAATGTGTGTATGATTTATGTTTGAAGGGGAGTGTCACTCTCCATTGGGACGATGTCAAAAGAAAGGGCAAGGGGATGGTGAAATATGAAGTGTATGTGTAAACAAAAATGCTTCTCAAGCGCAAGAAAACTTTTGTGGGTCATGTTTTACTTGGAGAGTACTCCAAGGTCGTCTCCTCGAGGAAGGATGTGAATCGTATAGAAGGTGATTTTAGTGAAAGAAAAGTGAAAAATCTTTTGTTGTTTGGAAATGGTTTGTGATTTGTGTTGTGATGAAATAGAATGGGAAGCAAGTGTTGGCTAATCCAAAAGGTTCACTCTAATGGGAATTCCAATTCAACTCGAAACCTTCCTCCAATGATGCATAGATGAACGATTAATTCGTGGGAAGCTCGGGACAAGATGGAAGTGAGGATCTAAGCATAAACCGTGACAAGTCTACGGAATATCAAAGACTCACGACCATGTCCACGCTCAACCCAATCAAACCGAACCACCGTACACCGAGGGGAGGAAAGAAGATGAGTTGAAATAGCATACCTAAGGGGAAGTCTCCCTTGGATTAACCAACTTAAAGATTTAGCTACTCATGATTAAAGGAAAGACAACAATGTAAATGATAGACATTCTAAATCAATTTTAGATTGTAGCTAGGATAATGTAAGAAAACATAAACTAAAAGAGAATGCATTCAATACCCATTTACAGCTAAGAAGTTGAAGAGCATAGAAGCATTAATGGTGAAAGCTTTAATGGAAGATCAAACTTGAAATAAATGGCATTAAAGGCATTCAAGGAAGCTTAGAAGATTCTTACATGAAATTAGAAGACAATGCATGGAAGAAAATGTAAAAATCTCAACTTCTCTCACTAACACTATTCATCATCTTCCTAGACTATTTCTCTCTCTATATTACCATCCATCTTACATAATGGTGTATATTCCTCCTAGCAGCCTCAAAAACGTCCATGGAGTGATGCCCTAGCTAGGTGATGTGATCTCCCTCCATAGGGCTGCAAAAGAGTGGGCTGGACAGGGTAGGTGCAGACCTTGTCTGCACACCCAGCATCTCTCATCTTCTCTCTCCTCATTGATCACCAAGGCTCCAAAAGTCCAAGAGAATGTGCAAGAGGGATATCCATGGTGTTGGGAGTGGCAGGGGCAGGTAGGAGAATGTCTGGTGGGACCCTCAAAATGACAGAGCCTGATATGCAGAATCTGGGCTGTTTCAGCATAGCCTACCGGTATGGCATACTGGTATGTCGAACTCCAGTAGCTGAAACATACCGGTATGGCCTACCGGTATGTTTTCTCCTGTTTTTGCTGATTCTTTGGTTTCCTCACCTCCGGAGCTATCTTCAAGCCATCCTTTCATCCTCATTCACCTCAAACCATTTGAAAAGGCTTTAAGAAGCACCAATTATCACATTTTATCTGCAAACACCACAAATCTTCGTTAATAGTTCAAGTAGCACAATTCCACTCATTTAATCCCCAAAAGCAAGTGAAAAAGGAATGTATTGGCACATGAAATATACAATGTTTTGTGCTAATCAGTGGTAGATATGCTCTACCAATTTATGTCGTTCCCAGCTATAAGATCAAGGTTTGAGTTCACTATAGGTTCATTTTCCTAATTTTTTTTTTTCGAGAAAGCGAGATATTATTTATCATCTAAAAAAATTACACAAGTGTGGGAAGCAAAACCTCCTAACAAAACCAAATAAGTACATGAATAAAGAATCAAAAAGACAAAACATTCTTCTTTGTCAAAAATAGAAGGCCACACTAATCCTGCATCAACAGCAACTCTGCAAAACTAGGAAGAGGAAGAGGAAGAACAACAAAAAAATCTGAAGAACATCCGTCTTGCACTGCATGTTTTGCTAAGCAACCAGCCATACCATTTGCTTCCCTATACACATGACTAATTTGGTAATCAAGCCTTCTCAAAGGCCTCTGAATTTGAGAAAAAATCCCCCAGAATTTCCAAGAACAACCCACTCTGACAAGCACCATATTTACCAAAATAAGAGAATCTGATTCAATCAGGATTCTATACCCCTCCAAACCATACCTCTCAAAAAATTTAGACCATCTTGCAAAGCCAAACATTCAGCAGCCATATTTGAACCTACACTATAAAAACAAGATGTAGCCAAAACCATACGACCTTCAGGATTTTGCAGAACTATACCTTCGCCTAATCTCCCAGGATTTCCCCTAGAAGCCCCATCCACATTCAATTTCATAGTACTTGTAGGTGGAGGAAACCACTTAACCCATAAAGCTCTAGTGAAAACATTATAAGATACATCTACTTTTGAAGCCACAAGTAGTTCCCTCCCCTTACCATCATCTGGCCTTCTAAGCTTCATTCCAAAAGCTTGATATCTCAGCAAACTGAGAATAATCATAAACACAGCAGAAGAATTCATCTTCCTCCCCTCAAACCTCCTCCTGCATCTCTTTTTCCAAATTTTCTAGAACACAATTAACGGAACAACTCTCACTAACCCATGACTTAAAGATTCTGAACGATCTCCTCATTCTAATCAGAGGATCCTTATAAGGAATCACCCGAAAACCCAATACTACTGCAAGTCTACTCCATACAGACTATGCAAAAGGACAATTTATAAAGAGATGAGAAAAGTCCTCGGATCCTTGGACACACATATTGCAAATACTAACTAAAAGTACCCCTAAATTCTGCACACAAACATCCAAAGAAAGAGCTTTTCCTATAAAGCTTCCACCCTTCAACTTAGCACTAGGGGAAACATTCTGCTTCCAAATAGAAACAGTTGTAACACTCTACTCCCCATGAGTTCTAGCTAAATCCCATGCATAATTAACAGTAAACAAACCAGAACCTGAGTTCCTTCAACCCCTTCTATCTGCTTTTGCAGAAAAAGAAATATCAAAGTACAAAATCTCCTCCTACAACTGAGAATCCAACAAGTTTGACAAACTGTGAATCTGCCATTGACCATCTACCAACACCTCAGCTACCTTTGGATAAGAATAAGGAACACCAACAATTCTATTCATTACAGGTCCTGTTCACAACCAATCATCACACCAAAACTCAACTTCTACCCCATTACGAATAAGTATCTGAGAATAAGAAAACACTAACTCAAACCATGGATATAATGCCTTAAAACTTTTAGAAACTCCTCAACCAAAATGTCTTAAGAAATGTCTATTCCTTAGGAATTTATAACTAAAAACCTTTGCCCACAGAGACTGCCCTTGTAAAATACCCCATACTTGTTTCATCCTGAAGGCATACTGAATATCCTCCAATGTCCTAAGCCTCAACCCTCTTTCAGACTTTGGCATAGTTAAATTCTTCCATGAATCCCAATGTCTCCTCTTCACATTAGCTTTATTAGACCATATAAATGCAGACATTAAAGAATTCAGCTTAGCCAAAATACCCTTAGGTAAATTCAAACAGGCCAATAAGTGAACTGGCACTGAATTCAGAACAGACTGCACTAAGACAATTCTCCCCATATTAGACAAAATTTTAGCATACCAGCCCTCAATTCTAAGCCTAAATTTCTAAATAATGCCTTCAAAAAAGCACAATTTTGTTCTACCCTTAAAAAGAGGACACCCTAGATAAGTAAAAGGATAGCTCTTCACAGGAATACCTGCCACATTGCTCAAAATCTGCCTCCTAATTTGAGAAATCCTCACAGAACAAAACATTGAACTCTTCTGTTTGCTCATGCTCTGACCAGAACTGCCTTCATATTGCCTAATAAACTCCATTATATTTTCTTTAGAACTCGTATTACCCTTCAAGAACAGCAAAGTATTATCTACAAAGAGTAGATGGCTCACCAATAAAGCCCCTCTACTAGTATGGAAAGGTCTCATCAAACCTGTCTGATACAACTATGTTAACCCTCTATTAAGCACCTCTTCTGCCAAAATGAAAAGACTACGGGAAATTGGATCCCCCTGTCTGAGACTCTAGAAATAGGAAAAAATTCATACCTCTGACCATTCAAACAATGAGAAGTGTTTTGGTTCTTTAGACAATTAGAAATTATAGATACAAACATATTTGAAAAACTAAAGTAGACTAGAGTTTTTGCCAAAAAATCTCATTCAGCCTATCATAGGCTTTCATCATATCAAGCTTTGAAATCACATTACCTGCCTCAACCTTCCTATCCAACTCCCCCACCATAAACTGGCCCAAAGATATACAATCCCCTATACTCCTCCCTTGCACAAACTCATGCTGCCCTGCAGAAATCAATGGAGGAAGGAAAGAACCCAACCTATTTGCCAAAAGCTTAGTTAAGATCTTATAAAGAAAATTGTAAAGACTTATGGGCCTAAAATCTGAAAAGGAGACAGGATTTTCCTTTTTTGGAATCAAGGCCAATAGTGTAACATTAACAGACCTAGGAACCATCCCCCCTTCGAGAAAAAAATTCCTAGCCTCCAAAATATCAACCTTAATAATATCCCAGCAAACCTAGAAAAAAAAATTCCAAATAACCCATATGCATTAGGGGCACTTTCAACTGATATTGAAAAAACTATTGCCTTCAACTCTTCCATAGTAGCAGCTGTTATTAACCTTTTGTTGTCCAAATTTGATATCGATAATTTACGTGCAAGTATACACGATCAACAAGTAATAAAGTGATAAGTAGAGTATCGTTCCCACGGAGAATTATTGCTAATAACTTCCAAGTACTAACTTTATATCAATTCGATTTTATTTAAACAATTGCAATCAACTATAAAATTACTAATTTAAGACTAAATCTAAAATCACTGAACAATGAGTGATTTTACCGGATAAAAGAATTTAAGATTACAACTTCCCTTAATGCTTCGTATAAATCTGTCCACTCTCTTTTCAGTTAATTGATCAAATTAAGCTGTTAACTAAGACTTCAAAATTATTTATCAAACCTCTTCCGATAGTAAGATAAACATATCTCTTCCAATTAAATTACTATATTCCTATGCAAAATAAGTTGGAATAGATTCATTAAGTTCAAACTCTCATAAAATTTATACACGGCATATAGGTATATTCATATCCTATACACAAACCCAGCTATTCAATCCTAAGAAGAATCAACCAGACGCATGTCATCATATTCCGATCTAAACCTAGAATTCATCTCCCAATTTCATCTAGGTTATCAAATTAATTGTTGGCTACATAATTATATATTAAGCACAAAATATGACAAACAACTCATATATGATCAATAAGAACTAGAAACGAGAGTAGATCAATTTAACTAAACATTAGGTTCCGTTGCAATCTTAATAAAAATTTAGTTCATAATGTAATTGAAAAACATCATCCTCAAATTAAACAACATCTCAAAAAATCAAGAACTAAAAGTAAGAGAAAAGGAATGAAAACTTAGTTGCAATCTTCAATCTCTCTCTAGCCTTCAATCCCGATTTTATTCGTGTTGCTGCCTTCGATTCTTGCTTTCAATTTTCTATCAATCCTTGGTCCTTTTTCATCATAGCAGCCCCCAAAAACCAGTATTTTTATATTCCAACTCAAACCCTAGCATATATGTGGCATTAGAGTCCAATTTCGGCTAAAAAACAAGTCAGAATTCGCGTCCACATTAAAACAGGCACTGCAGCCCTTAAAATCAGCGTAGGGGAGCTGACTTACTGCCTTCCTAGCGCAGCTGCGCTGATCCCCTTTTAAGTCTAGAGCTTCCCTTATTGCTTAGTCTTCAAAAATCCAACACTTAGGCTCCCAAATGACCTTGTTTCCTTCCAAATGACCATGTTTCCTTCCAACTGATAATTCCTACAAAATAACATCAAAACACACAAAACAAATAAAAAGGAACATAAAATACTTAAAAGCTTGCAATTTCATCAAGCCGAGAATACTCAATTCGTAGGTATAAAACCCACTCATCACCTTTCATTCTCAGTCTCTTCAACCACCCTAGGAATAACAAAAAAAAGGCATTTTTGAATAACATGAGACTCTGACTTGTACAAAGAAGAATAGAAGCTTTATGTAACCTTAGCAATCACATTTTCATCATGAATCCAAACACCTTCTTCATTGTGTATCCTCTTAATTTTATTCCTAACAACTTTACCTTTAGCTACTGCATGATAAAACTTAGTATTTCTCTCGCCCTCCACAACCCACTTTACATTTGCCTTCTGCTTCCAATAGATTTCCTCCAGCCTTAAAGTGTTATCTAGCCCTCTCCAAACCTAACAAATTTGTGGAAGAAAGATCTTGTTCTACCTTCATCTCAGCATCCAGCATAGCAGATTCCTGAGACCTTATTTTTTCAAAAATATTACCAAAAGTCTCTTATTCCAAATCTTTATATGAGACTTCAGATACTTCAAATTGAGAAAAACATTCTCTATGGGATTATTAGAATATTTGACTCCCCACTTAGAAGAAACCAAAGGCAAAAAAGAAGAATCCTCAACCCACATATCTTGAAACTTGAAATAGGAAATTCTAGGCTAAGCTGGGCTGTCAAACACCTTAGTCAGAATAGGACAATGATTAGACCTTCCTCTAGTTAGATGCAATACCTCTGTCTTTTCAAATTTCAAACACCATCCAGAATTCACAAAGACTATCAAATCTCTGCTACATCCTAGCCCTTCCCTGATGGTTAGTACACTAAGTAAATCTATTCTCATCAAAACCACAATCAAACCATCCTCCTATATCAACAAAGTTCTTATACTCCTCCATAGACACTAAGGATGGAATGTCCCTCCTAACCTTTCTGATGAATCTAAAATAGCATTGAAATTCCCCAATAGCATCCAAGGAGTACTAGCAGAAATGGGAACATTCAACGCATGCTACCAAAGAGGATGTATTAACGTATACTCGCAACAAGTATACACCACAGTTACCCAAAACATTTGTGAACCCATAAAAGAAACTTCAACTATCAAAGACTGTTCATGAGAAAATAATTCCCTCACCTTCACACGATTATCCCATAAGATCCAAATATTTCTCTCAGCCAAAACATTATAACAACATCCACTAAAATTTATACTTCTTGCAAACCCAAGTAAACTCTGTGAACTAATTTTAGGTTCTTGTATTGCAACAAAACAAATATCATTTAATTTGATTAATTTTTTAGCTCCTCTCCTTTGAACAGCTTTGCATGCCGCCCTCATATTCCTTGATAGAATATTAATCATAGAGAAGGTAAAGAAATAATACCTCTAGGACTCAGCCTAGTATCTGATTGTGGAAAATCATTGTCACCTGCCTTTTCCCCCTCCTCTACTACTGAAATAGGAATAGAAATTTTACCTTTAGATCTAAGTCTTCTTCTTGATATTAAAGATTGAACCTCATCTAAACAGATTTTTCCCAACAATTTCCGCAACATTATCTTCTGTGTCTGCAGCTACACCTTCACAACTCTTAGAACTTTCATTATATAAGTAGTATCCTTTATCTGGAAGTTTCTTTAAGTTAAGCAACCCCCTATCATCATCTAGAGAGAATGTACTCATAACACAAGTCCCAAAATTATGATCAACCAGAAAAGAAGATCCAACAGATGGAGAATACTACTTATTCAATAGGCATTCAAGCTGAGAATCCCCTTTCCTCTTATCTGTCTCCCCACACTACCCAACTCAAACCCTTCCTAAAAATCCTTCTCCTTTTCTTGACCCTGTGAATCCTTATCATTTAAAGGATCACAAAATTCTACCTTTACTCCATAATCTTTCTGAACCAGTTCAAAAACCTTTT
Organism: Ilex aquifolium; assembly: GCA_951799425.1. Taxonomy (NCBI): domain Eukaryota; kingdom Viridiplantae; phylum Streptophyta; class Magnoliopsida; order Aquifoliales; family Aquifoliaceae; genus Ilex; species Ilex aquifolium. Next base: position 13,000,494 of record OX637408.1, read on the forward strand.
CGATTCCTGTGACCACAAACTCTACCTCCTAAGCAATCACATCTACACCAGTCTGCATAAGATCCTCAGAGACAATAGCTACACTAGGAGAGTTAGCAATAATTGCATCATTTCCTGAGTGGTCACCTTTTTCAATATCAAAAACCTCTTCCCTCTCAATCTGTACCTATTCATGAGAAACAGAAATTATAACAGCATTCTTCTGCCTAAATTCTTTTATCTGACCTTTTTTCTGACCCTCTTGCATAATAGTTTTCCCTTTCTTAACTTTCCTTATCACCTCTTGATTTTTATCAGTCATTACAGTAGTCACCTTCTTTAATTTTGAATCCCCTTCCTCTTTCTTCTTTCTACACATCAGATCATCATGACCTTGTTTCAAACATATAGAACAATATTTACATTCCTTCTTATAACAGATTCTTTGACATCTACCACTTGAACCCCCCATATCTAACCAAAAACTTTTTTGAATTATCAACAAGGGGATTAACTTCAACACAAGCCCTAGCCACACCTAGCCTAGTTAACTACAATTTTGGATTATCAATCACCAAGATTCGACCCACTAGACTCAAAATATCTCAAAGGCTTTCTTTGTTAAAGAGATGAATGGGTAGACCATGTAAAGAAATCTAAGTTGGAACCATAGGAGGCACCACACTAGGTTGAAATCAGGGAACCATTTAAAGAACTAAAACAAGAACCATTCAATGTACATAGCATTTTTCAGCCAATTCTTAACATAATCAACATAAACACTAAACCGAATAAGAACATGCCTTGGATTGAGAATCCCAAAGAGAACTCCCCCTTTGGCAATCATCGAGAACCAATGAACTCCGTAATCACACCTAGGGAAGGTTTCCCATAGGCACACTTGCCTATTAACGTCTGGTGAAAATGCTTCAAAAGTTCTTGAGTCTCATCAGGGGTCCAGTACATACCAAGTTTTCCATTGTTATACACAACTCATTTAGCAAGTCTGGAATGGGTTGCAGAAGACCCAAGAGGCATAGATTGAATATTTCCTTGAACTTGTAGATTAGTAGAAGAATCAAAAAATGATATCAGTTTCTTGAGAGTCGGTTGAGAAATTTGAAGGAATGGATGAATTCTTGAAGAGAGATGCAAAATTCTTGATGATATTAAGTGGTTTCGGTTGAATTTGTTGATGATTTTGTTCAGAATTCATGATGAATGGAAGAAAAACAAAGAAATTTGAAGAGTGTAGAGAGAAGTAAGGGTTTCTCTCACAAGAATAGAAATAACTGCCTCCTTATTTTCCTAATATGGATTTGATGTTTAGATGGGAGATTAATGTAAGATATCAACTTTAAAAAAATGAAAGCACAGCTAAATCAATTCATGACTCTCTGGTTTATCATGTTTACTCTAACCATTTTGGATGTCAATACCAATGAAGTGTCATTCAGTACCACTAGTTATTTTTTTTGTTTACACTAAGTATCTTGTTTTAGATGGCAATGCAAGCTAGAGACTCCAGTACTACCAAAGTCATTAAGATCAAGCACTATATTCTATCCCAATCTCATATTAAGTTATTGATGTACTAATAACCAATCCCACCTCATAATACCCAAAGCAAACAAACCATAAATGTCACAAAGAAAACCATAACCTCATAAGAGGATGTTTGATCCTGATTTTGGCTTCATCTAAAAGTTAACTAACTTCCAGGAAAGAATGGGATTCCCTTAGATGACATCAAAATTAATTCACAAACAAGTTGATACACTAGCATTTAACACGAAAAAAAAAAATGATACACTAGTTGATGTAGACTAGGAAGGGGAAGAAGTAGGGGATGAGAAGAGGAGAAGAAGGAAATGAGAAATCAGGGGATGAGAAATCAGGAGAAGAGAAGGGAATTTGGGAGCAAGCAGTATCAATAGTCAATAATAATCAAAAGTGTCTAAACAAGTACCGCATCCCCTATATATAGAGGGAATATAAACCCTAAAACAATTAAATAGTCAAAATACCAAACAAGTCCCAAAAAGTAAAATGATAAATAACTCCTAATCCCTACGTCTATAACAAAAGACAGTCTAATTCTCATCATTTCCCCCGGCTGAAAAGAACTTGCCTCTGGAGATTTATGATGATGATAATGTTATAGAAGATCGGGGAAAGCCGACGAAACTGCTCCTCAATAATCCACAAAGCATTAGTCTTAGGACAGTCTCTCCATTGAACAAGATAACGACGATACCCTCCATCAGATAAGCTAACAATATGATCCTCAAGTACATTTGCAATCTGGTCATGCATCTATGGCGGAAATGGTCGAAGAACCGAAACTATAAGTCATGCTAATGAAAAAGTGACTCCATATGTAGGAACACCTACCGGCAACATGGGAGCTCAAAAGTAACACAATAAGGAAATAATTCCTCCATATAGAAAATTGGACTAATACTCATATTCAAAGATAAGTCAAGATGATATGCATTAGGTCCAAGCTTAAGAAGAATACGAAAAGAGCCAGTGACTCGAGCATGTAACTTTTTGAAGGAATTTTTAGGGTAGCGTTTAGGATGCACACAAACTATGAAATAATCTCCCACATTAAATTATTTATTCCTATGGTGAATATCAGCACCTAATTTATAATTCTCATTACTTAATGAAATTTTTTTTCTGATGTCAGCATGTAGGTCAAATATGCTGGGCAAATGTTTCGAGGGATTTTGAAGGGTGGGAATCATGAGGTAAAGGCATTAAATCAATAGGTTGTCTAGGGGAATGGTCATAAACAATCTCAAAGGGGGTTTTACCAATCGGCCTATTTACGGAGTTGTTATAGGCAAATTCAACAGTGGGCAACAACAAATCCCACTTTCCCTTTTACTCACGCACTAGACACCAAAGTAAATCTAACTACAATTTACAACTTCAATTTGTTCAATGGTTTGGGGATAAAAGGTAGAAGAAAACTTAAGACTAGTTCCAAAGAGATTTCAAAGTGTCTTCCAAAAATAATTCACAAATTTGACATCCCTATCAGACACAATAAAAATAAGCAACCCATGTAGTTGGAGTCTTCTCAAAAAAATAACTTTTCTACATGTGAGGCATCACTAGACTTGTTGCAAGGAATAAGTGGGTTGTCTTAGAAAATCTATCCACGACAACTAGAATGGAATCTTGACCACAGGTTGTTTTGGGTAATCCTAAGACAAAATCCATACTAAAGTCTCTCCACGGTGTGTGTGGAACGGGTAATGATGTGTACAACCTAGTGTTTTGTTTCCCAGCCTTTGCTAACTGACAAGTACGACACTGTGACACTATCCTAATAATGTCATGCCTCAAATTGGACCAATAAAACTTATCCTCAACAAGTGCAAATGACTTATCCCTACCAAAGGGTCTCGTCAAGCCCCCTGTGTGTAACTCCCAAATCAGGAAATCCCTAAGTGAAGTATGTGGAATACATAGTCGTGACCCTCTAAACAAGTAACTATGTCTGAGGAAGTCAATGTGCTCATGAGGGTTACCAGCCTGGACATCCTGAAAAATGATATCAAAGTCAGGGAAAGAGGCATACTCATCTTTAATCCTATCAATTCTAATCAAATGGACACTCATAGTCTGCAAAACAGCAACTACACGACTAAGAGCGTCCACAGACTTGTATTCTATGCCCACTCAGTGGTGAAGAACAAAAGTATACTCCTGAAGGAACTCAACCCACCTAAAATGCCTAGCACTCAAATTTCTTTGGGAGTGAAGGTATTTCAAGACCTGATCATAAAACAAAACAAACTCATGAGGTAGTAGATAATACCTCCAATGGCGGAGAGTCTGCACAACAATGTAGAACTCTTTATCATATTTAGAGAATCTCAATTTAGCCACATTAAGTTTCTCAATAGGATGACCCTCTTGACTCAAAACTCCACCTATCCCTACCCCAAATGCATCACAGGCAACCTCAATTTCTTGAAAAACGCCCTGTCATCGTGTGCTTAATTTCTTGAAAGGCTCTAGTCGCAGAAAAAATCCATTCAAACTCCCCTTTTTCTCACGTACTATGTGATGGGAGCCATAATGGAACTAAACCCTTTAATAAAGTGTCTATAGAAGGTGGCCAACCCATGAAAGTTTCGAACCTCAAAAATTGTTCTTGGCTCCAGCCACTTTCTAACAACATTAATTTTCTCTAGGTCAGCTGCATAAAAAATCCAAGAAAAAGCACTTGAGTTTGCATAAAGGAGCACTTCTTAAGGTTCACGTAGAATTTTTCCACATGAAATGTCTATAAAACCTGTTGAAGATGATCCAAGTGCTCTTCTCTAAATCGACTATAGATTAGGATGTCATCAAAATAGACCACCACAAATTTTCCTAGGAAATGACGTAATGTCTGAGTCATAACCCTCATAAATGTTCTAGGTGTATTAGACAACCCAAAAGGCATAAACAACCACTCATAAAGTCCATCGTGGGTTTTAAAGGTGGTCTTCCATTCATATCCTGGTCTAACTCGGATTTGATGATAACAAGTGTGCAAATCAATTTTGGAGAACCAAAGTGCACCGACCAATAGGTCAAGCATATCCTCAAGTTTTATAGGAAATCGATACTTGACTGTAATTTTGTTAATGGCACGGCTATCAAAACACACATTCTCTAAGAGCTATCTTTCTTAAGGATCAAAAAATCAGGGACAATACATGGACTAAGACTGTAACAAACAGACCCCTTTTGCAAAAGTCCATCTACTTACTTTTGTAATTCAGCACACTCAGTGGGATATATATGATAATGGGGAAGGTTAGGCAACTGAGATCCTGGAACTAAGTCAATGGAATGTTGAACATCTCTCATAGGTGGAAACTCATCAAGTAGTTCCTGAGGGGTCATATCGTGGAACTGTCTCAATAGACAATCAACCTCAAGCAGAAGATCATCCTTGGGTTCCAAAGGACCCTATAAAACTTCTTTGACAACTAGAACTACCATTATGCCAGACTTTTTTCTCTCTTTTTCAAACTCCCTATGGGTCAAGATGTGAAGATCTTTCTTGTGAGTTGTCTAAGAAGATGACCTACGCTTTGGATTATTACCTTCTAAGGGTTTTGCAGCCTTTAACTTGATGGTTTTCTAATTGTGCTTAAAAACATAGGTATTCTCCCTCCCATAGTTTGTCACATATAAATCAAAATGTCATAGGCGACCTAACAAGACATGGGTGACGTCCATGGGTAAAACATCACACCATGTATGATCTGAATAGTCGCCCATCTAAATAGGGACCAAACACCTCTGTGAGACTAGTAAGGGGGTCTTGTCTACCCATGCAACCTTGTAAGGTTGTGGGTGTGGCTCTAGATTAAGCTATAACTAAGTTACAATCGACTTAGAGATAGCATTCAATGAATTTCCCCCATCAATGATGACCTTGAAAACTTTACCCCCACATTGGACCAAAGTATGGAAAATGCTAATGCATTTCCATGCTTCTGTGCTTGTAAGGGTGGATAAGATACATCTCATGACACTGACAGTGATGTCGTCATTTTGCCACTCTTCCTCACCTTCATCTAGTAAATGTATAGGGTCCTCATCTAAAGGATAAATTTCTTGGTCAACATCCTCTCCTTCAAGCGAATCCCCTAAACTCTTGGTTAATGGTCAAGGTGCGTTGAGGGCACTATGAAGCAATATGACACTTGCCATGACAACGGTGACATTTTATGGAAGAACTATCATAGCGAGAACCCGTGAGTGTAGAATATCGATCGCTAGTGGCATTACCTCTTGAGTTGGCTGGATATGACAGGCCCTGACTGGATGACTCCTTGAGACCTATCAAATGAGACTGACCACAGTGGATAAGACTTTTCAGTTTGAGAAGGCATGCATCGCGGAGTGGGTGGCCTAAGGTATATTTCAATCTTTAAGGCCTTATAATATGCTTCCTCAACCGTTTTAGGAGAGTGTAAGTTAATCTCTTTCTTAATCTCATGTCTCAAGCCTTTAGTGAGTTTTGTAACTATTACCCAAGGCTCTTCCTTTATGTCCTACCTCATAAAGAGCTCTTCAAATCGAGTTAGGTAATCAATCACACTCAAGGTCAACTGCCACAAGTTCATCCACTTGTCTAGGAGTTGGCATTTATAGTATCTAGGGAGATATTTATCTCTCCATTTTTGTTTCATCTCAGCCCACAAAGTAATGGGTTGTCCCTCTAGGCTCGCTTGTTCTCTTTGGACTCCCTGCCAATATCTCTTAGTCAAACTAACGACTTTTATTTTTGCAAAACAAACCCGATGGTCATCAGACATGTCATACCATCAGAATAATCATCCATTTCATCTAACAAAACTAAGAAAACAACAGGATCTAACCTACCATCAAAACTAGAAGCATCCACTTTGACTCTTTGTGTGATATCCCTAGACTCTTCATGGACATGCCTATGACAGGCATTATGGTAGTGTAGCAAGCGAGGTAAGTAGTGTCTGACATGTGGTCATAAGGGTTAACGATAACCCTCCATATCACCCTCTACTGAATAGTCAGACATGACTACATCAGCATGATCCTCCTGAAAATTCCTATAACCTACATTTCACCCAAAAACAAGAGTAGGAGGTAGCCTCCTATTTGGACACTAGACTCGACTCTCTTTAGCTACATGCGAAGTGGGTAAGAAACCTTGATATGAATCAATAGAATCTATCGGAATAGGCATGTGCCTAACAGGTGTGTATGTATGAACTTAGGCGAAACTGATGACTCACCCTGGTTATACTCTAGTGGACGTTTCTCAACAATCTTCGTCAATTGGGCAAGTTGAGTGGTCAATTGAGAAAGTTGTTGCCCTATTCCTTTAGCTTTGTCACGTAACAAGTCGACTGAATGTTTATTGTCGGTCATATCAATGGTGAGGGCCTCAATTCTTTGTTCCAAGGCAGTATGAGACTCTGAAAGCTCACGAAGGGTCATATTAAGTGTGATATGGGATTTGGGCTCAAGGTGGAATGCCGACTAGACTAAAAATTAAACCAAGTAATCAAAACTATAAATCAGCGCAAATGACCACACACAAGAACAAACATGTTGTGAGGAGACTCGAATAAATGTGGTACAAGCAACAAATGGGTTTAATAAGAAATTGGGCAAGCTAAGTTATGAATGCAGTGTGTGGGAAAAGCAAACAAAGAAAGTTTGTGTGAAGAATGGGTTTTTTTTGTTTTTATGACTTACCAACAATATAAATACTGACTTTCTAAAAAAACAATATAAATACTATCAACAAAAAGAACTCGTACCTGGTTGGAAGAGATGATTTAAAGGATGATCCTACAATTTCTAGAATTTTTGGGGGTGTTTCTACAATTTTTAGAACTTTTGGGGTGATGTTTCTACACTTTTCTGGAACCTCTAGGGGTTTGGAACTTTTGGAGTGTTTTTGAAATTTCTAAAACTTTTGGATGGCATTTCTGCAATTATTGAAACTATTGGGACAAGATTGTAATTTCAATTTTTTCTATTTTTTTTTTTTAATAAGGGTTGGACTAGTTATTGTTGGGGCAAAAAGGGCTGGAGTTGGAACTTAGACTTTGTCACGTGAGCTTGGGGTATTAGTCCAGTGTTCATCTTGGGCAGGTGAAATAATAAGATGGATTAATTTGGACTGGACTTGACTGATTCTGGATCTTGGACTAATTGTGAATAAAGGCTTGGATCAAATGGGCTTGGAGAGTGGATTGTTATTGGTTTTTCTGGGCTAGGTAATGTTGGGCTGGATTGGTTTGAGTTGATTATACGACTGGATTGGTTTAATGAAATTGGGCAGGCTTGACTTTGGTTAAAAGGTTGGATCAAGTTTTTTTTTCAACAAATTGGGCTAGACTTGGATTGGAATAAAGATTGGGTCAATATATAAACAAAAGAGTATGGGTCGGGGAAAGGGTTAAAACCCAGTTGATTGTTTGGATCTTTTTCCTTAAGGACGAACTTCATGTTGGAACAGATGTAACCCTAGTCGCAACCCTCCTTCACGTGAATCTGGATAAAGGCTATGATTCCACAACCCTCCATGTGAACTAGAGCGAAGGACAGCGACAACGATGATGCGGGAAAAACAGCGGCCCCAAAGGTCGCCGGCAATGGATGACAAAAAGAAAACCAGAGGTTGTCTTCTTCTTCCTTTAAAATTCTGGTTCGAAACCCTTGTACCAAGCTTTGTCCTTCAAAAATGAGGGTGAGCAGTGACCACGATGACTGTAGCTAATGATGGCGGTCACTAGTTTGATGCGGCAATGAAGGCAGTTCTGGTCCAGATTTGTTTGCGCTAACTCTGGTTGAACTTTTTTTTCTCACAAATCTATCGACATAATCTTCCACCATGGAAACTGGACAGCGACTATGTTAATGCACCAGTGGAAGATGACTACTCAACAGTGGTTTGATACTTGGATGATGGCAATAGTAAGCAGTAGCCAAGAAGTGTTGACCGATGAAGATGGCTAATGACTTTCTTTGCTAAAGGTAGTGTTGGATTGTGTTTAGGCTCTAATACCAATTTGACCTAAATTAGGACGGGGAAGAAATAGGGGTGAGAAGAGGAGAAAAAGCGGATTAGAAAATCAATATAAGAGAAGGGAATTTGGGAGCAAGTAATATCAATAGTCAATAATAATGAAAAGTGTCTAAACAAGTACCACATCTTCTATATATAGAGAGATACAAACCCTATAGTAATTAAATAGTCAAAGTGTCAAATAAGTCTTAAAAAGTAAAATGACAAATAACTCATAATCTCTATGTCTACGCCTACTATACTATAATGAAAGATTCTCATCACTAGCATGTGCTAGACTATAGACATATATAACATAAAAAATAAAAAGATAGACTTGTCTCAAACTTGTCCTGGTATGTTCAATGGACTCCATCAACTCTATAATTCTACCAAAGTTGGTGGTGCATTTTGTTCTAAACTACAGGTCTTCCACTCTTGATCATTGTGCTAATAGAGCCATATTAGTTGGAAGCTTTTTAATTACTAGAGAAAAAAACAAAAAGAAATCTGAAATTGGTGGCAGCCACGTGTAAAGCGGAATGATGTTCAATGATGAAAGGTCCTCACTCTAGAACAATTAGGAAGGAGCTTTTCCCCAAACCCATTCCCCCTGCAAACTATATTCCATAAATCAGTCGGTTTTAAACATATTTCCCAAACCCAGTCTTTTTTTGAAAACGTCATTGCAAATGACGCCTTCACCATTAAAAACGTCATTTGCAATGACGTTTTCAAAAATGAAATTTTTTTGATAAAACGTCATTTGCAATGACGTTTCTAAAGTCGTCATTGCAAATGACGTTTTTAACACTGGAATTTAAACGGGGACTGACGGACGTTAAAAAAAAAATAAAGGGAAGAAAACGTCATTTGCAATGACGTCTTTAAACACGTCATTTGCAATGACGTCTTTAAAAACGTCATTACAAATGACGTTTTTAAAGACGTCATTGCAAATGACGTGTTTAAAGACGTCATTGCAAATGACGTTTTCTGACCTTTATTTTTTTTTTGATGTTTTTTTTCTACCCCTTACCTTTTTACAATGACGTTGTAATAAATTTTATAAAAGTTTACTCTACCTTATGTCTCACATCATGATTCACCAGACAAAAAAAAAAAATTAAATATATTTTAGAAATTAATTTCCCTTTGCATAATAATTATGAAATCATAATTTAATTTCATATTTTTCAGTATAAAAAACATATTTGTAAAACATATATTTAAAAAAAAAACTTAAAAGCGTATTTTGAAAGCTCACTTTTATATCAAAAAGTATGTAAACTCATGCTTTACTAAGATGTTATTAAAAAAATCTGAATATTATAATCTCTCACTTTCCATGTCATAAAAGCATCTAAATATGGAGAAGTTTTTCCCCAAACCCAGTTAGCCCTAAAATTTTATTTCCCAAACTTAGTATATTTTTAAAAATATCACTTTAAATGATGTTTTTTAAAAAGGTTTTTTTTTTAGAAATTTGTTTTGTATATACTAAAAAATTTATGTATTCCAAATTTATGTTATAAGTTCATTGAACATTTATTGTTGACCCACAAAAGTGTGGAAAAACTTCAAAATATGGAAAAAGATACTTATATATTAAAACAAAACAAATTTATTACATGACACTGTAACAAATACAGTCTATCAATATTTTGGTTGATGCAGAAAACAACATAGTGGGTTGTCCAGTACACATAAACTCGATGGAATAAAAGTGTCAGATGCATCATCACTTAAATCGGAATAATCAGAAAGTTCTGTATCTGAAACAAGTAAGGGATCCTGCAAAATTTGAATCTCAGCATAATCTGGATCGAAATGCTCAATTTTTGCATGGTCAATTGCATGGAAACGATCAAGTCTACGCTGCATTTGATCATTTTCACGTTCAAGCCTTGCTATGATCTCGTTATGGTTGGTAGAGTTTTGAGGATCATATATATCAGCCGAACGTGCCTTCGGTACCATTAATCCATGCCAACGACAGCATACTTCAAGCTCACAACGTTTGTCATATAATTGTCGCCATTTTGGCGTGGGTTCGATACGAACACGCGGAGGCGGAGAGTCGGTTGCAGGCCCCACAAATATGTGTCCAACTTGACCGAATGAGTGATAAGGGTCGATGGGCTCATTGCGAAACTCACGCTTTTGTCCATACCAAGTTACACCGGTAGAATCTGTGTAAGATTCAATTGAACGAACTACGTCTACACCACATTCTGCTCGGCCACTCGAGCGTTGACGTTCGTATGTTGGATATGAACTTTGTTGTTCATTGCGTGATGAAGAACCTTGGGTGGTTTGATTTGATTGCCTCTTAGATGTACGCCTAGACATATTTTGGATTATGATGTACACAATTAATAAGGATGGTTTATATAGACACGAAATACAAATATATAAAAATTTGACAAGACAATTACTGGGTTCGAGCAACCTGACTTGACCAATGGTAAAGTAACAATATGACTCCACACTGATAAAGAAATGACACAACTCGTGAATGACAAAAAGACTGACCTGACTTGTCTGTAGACTGACGACACACTGATAAAGTAATGAGTTGACTACACACTGATAAAGTATTGATTTGACTACACACTGATAAACTAATGACATGAATTGTCACTAGACTGATTACACTGATAAAGCAGGACTGACATGAGTTATCACTAGACTTGCTATACTAACAAAGCAATGAATTGAGTTCACAATGAAAGAGTAAAAACATAACAATTCAAATACAAAGGACTGACATGACTTGACAATACACTGGTTAGAACGTCTTGCTATCTCAGTAATGAAAAAATGCAGACTTTGTTAAGGTTCATCAGACATATAATCATCTGATATGTATTGTGTATTAGACAATATATTGTTTTGCTCAACTGGTGTCAACTCTCGTCCATGTGCAGTTCTCATCATATCTTTTGCTTGTTGGAGCATATAATAGCGAGACCTACGAACCAGCATTCTATTATTTTCTCTTCGAACTTGTTTTACTGTTGATTCGTAGTCCTCTCTATTCCGGCGTTGCATTGTTAATAATCGTCTACGAGGCAGTGGTATGCCAAGTTCTCTTACTTGTGTAAATAGTTCGTCTGATTCTTTAGCACGAAAAGCCCACTCTCGTCGCAATCCTGCATAATACTCTTTTGGATCGGAAAATCTCTCATTCTTGTAATCATCGTTCCGCTCTTGTAACAACCAAACTCGTTCACGTCTGCCATTGTTAAAGCTCGCAGAGAAATTTGATGTAGACATAATGTTGTGTTTGTCATATCAACAGCAAAATGGTGTTTAAATAGTAGTGTCACAAGCCTACTGTGTTAGACATGTCATATCAATCAATAGTTAAACAGTGTAGTGATCATAGGTCATATATGGTATAGTCATTCAGCAGACTAGTGTATGGTCATATCAGTCTATCCCAATATCAAACGTGTGTTGTCACTTCAACACATGATATGCAGAAACCCATTCAGGGTTAAGTTAGTTCAGCACATGGTATGCAGAAAACCATTCAGGGTAAAGTTAGTTCAGCACATGGTATGCAGAAACTCATTCAGGGTTACTGCATGTTCAGCACATGGTATGTTGAAAACCATTAAGGGTTTTGTCACTTCCCCACATGGTCTGCTGAAATCCATTCAGGGTGTAGTCACTTCAACACATAACATTAAGTAGTCACGACTAGTCACTTTTTCTTATTTAACATAATGACAGAGCAGAAAGTTGTCACTTCAAGACAATATTTGTATTGATATGGTCAGTTGTTGGGAGATTTGTGTATTCACTATATATTCACCGTCTTTAAGGAAGTAAGTGAAGAAAACTTATTTCCAACATGAATTATAGTGTTAGAAATCTATATGAAAATATGGGTTATCATTGGGCCTTAGAGGATGAATTCTTATATCCAATGAATCCTCGTTTACGTTATTCTACCAGGGCCATAAGAACCATGAGGGCGGAATTGCAATATCGGATGACGGAGCGAGAAAATTTTATTGGAGATATGCAAATTTTCAATTTAAAAAAGCCTCGACAAATTGCCATCCATATGCCAGTTGAGACACCTCAACAACTTGAGCGAGCATTGTATCGTTTTCGAGCTGAAAACAATCGCATGGCAATCCGTCTTAATCGTTACAACCTTCGTCGCATCGCACGAGAACGTGCTGAAGAAGGGTTAATGGAAGAAGCACGTATAAGTTTCCTTTTAAGTGGAGAAGTTGGATGTATTTCTGATGTCGAGATGTCCGATGAAGATGTTGACCCATGAAACACCATCCCCATCGAGCGCCGCTGCACCATCCCCATCGGGCGCCCCTGCACCATGGCCGACCCGCTCTCGTGGTAACACACGTTGTGGAACAATGTGTACCAGACGCTCCCATGCCCACAGCTACATACACAATACATTGCTTTTACAATTGTATAGTTACAACAACATAATAGTGCAGAAATAAGTGAAAAATGCAAGAAATTACCTGAAGCAGAATAAGTGGACCGCTAATATCCTTCGCGTCACGCTTACTAGCGATACACATCTCCCGATATAACCATGAAAGGGCAGCACTGCCCCAACTATACCTCCCGGCCTCATGTAAGTCTCCGAGCAATGGTAGGAACATAAGCTTCACCCGACTCGACGACTTGTCGCCAAACAAAAACCCCCCAAGCAACAAAAGAATGTAACATCGAGCGTAACATGCTATAAAATGGTCGGTCGCATCAACTGGAATCCCGTGAGCCAAATGATCGGCCAGTGCACTAAGTCGTAGAGTAGACTTATCTATCGCTCCCTCAGCTGGTGTGAATCCAAGTAACTCAGTGCACATGACACTCCACTGCTGTACATCGCGTATCGTGTCTACCCCACATACAGGCATCCCATCAACCGGAAGGCCAAGCAGAACAGCTGTATCCTGAAGTGTGATGGTGGCCTCACCCACCGGCAGATGAAATGTGTGTGTCTCGACGCGCCATCGCTCAACTAGTGCAGTAATAAGATGCCAATCCAGCTGAATGTATCTAAGTCGATATGCTCCATAAAATCCAGCTGTACGTAGATGCTGAATAACCCGATCGTCTGTGATGGTAACTCGACGAAGCGGAGCCTCTGCTCGTCTACAATGTAAAGGGGGTAGCTCAATACCCTCCCAAATAGGAGTCGAGCGATGGTCACACTGCAACGATAGAACAGATGCATCATCGGGACCAGGCTGTAGTAATGCACGTGGATCACGATCCATGGGTACAACCTACATTAACATTGAGAAATAAAGCCATGAGTTTCATTTATAAAAAACATAACGTTAACAAATATGATATGATGAATAACAGGCTCGAACAAGAAATAATGCAATATAACTTACATACAACATTATAGTGCATAAGTTACATTTATAGTGGATGACCCATTGAAGAAGCTGATTGGTTCTTTGCTGGACATGTTCGGCGATCGTGCCCTGCTTGCAAACAAATACTACAGTGGTTTTTCTTGTGCCCTTCTCTTGGAAAATCCATTTCATTCCGTATACGCGATGTCTTTGGACGTCCTCTAACGCCTCGACGCAACGACTTATCAGGGTATAATGTAGGGCAATCAGTATCATCCCAATAATCTTGGTGGTGCAGAGGATGAAGATCAGGTGCATAAATGGATTCAAGTGCTTGGATGCTATATACTGGATCGATTAAATTCCAAGAACTAACATGGAAATGCGAGCATACGGCCATAACATGTGAACAAGGCATCTTGTAAATTGTAAATTTCCCACAACTGCATGTCCGGTCATCAATGCAAACAACATGTGTATTACCGTTATTACTGACTACCTCCGCAACTTCACGTCGCATGTGAAATGGTGTAACAGTAAACATTCCTGCTTTGACCTGGTTGGGTCGCATAAATTCGATTGCTTCAGGTGAGTATTCCATACCATTGTCTATGCAGCTTTGTGCATGTTCACGGCGCTCACAAAAGTATTTTGCGAGCCGATAAAATATGAATTTCACACATGCAGTGATGGGAAGCATCCTAGCACCTTTCAATGCACCATTGAACACCTCAGAAACATTGGTTGTGGTTGTTCCATATCGCCGACCACCATCATGAGCAAGTGTCCACTGTTGTGCTGGAATATCATTTAACCACTTCCATGCATCAGGGTTTATACTTTTAATTTCTGCCATTATCAAATTAAACTTGCGAATCTGATGTGCTACCCCAGCCTTCCACACTTGATCTTTCAAATACGTGTCCTTGTAATGTGTGTTGAAATTGCTTTGTAAATGTCTAAGACAGAAACGATGATAGGCATATGGCTCATTCCAACCAGAATCATGTTTCTTAACCGATGAGATTATACCTTTATGTCGATCTGAGATTAAACATATACCAGCTCTATTCGGCACAACATAGTGGCGTAGATGATATAGGAACCAACCCCAAGTTTCAGTAGTCTCCTTATGAACAAAGGCAAATGCTAGAGGAAAAATCTGCTTCTGAGCGTCAATCCCAGTAGCAATAAGAAGCTTATGCTTATACTTGCCATTTATAAATGTGCCATCGATGCTGATTACAGGCCTACAATGAACAAACCCATCAATAGAAGCTTTGAATGCAAAAAACACCTTTCCAAATATGTCGTGTGTGGGAGCACGAGCTTCATATTGCCACTTTACAATCGTCCCAGGGTTGTACTTCACAAGAGCACCCATAAACTTCGGCAACATGTTGTAAGAACAATCCCAGTCACCAAAAACCTTGGCTATAGCCTTATTCTTCGCATTCCACGCCTTCTTGTACGTTATCACATATTGATACTCTTTTTTAACCATTTCAATTATGACAGGCATTGTTACATCAGGTGTACCCCGAACCACACCCTCAATCCATTGAGAAATAAAACCTGCATCAAGCTGACAGTGGTCCTGGTTCAACCTTGGGTAGAAACACGTGTGAGGTGCCTGATATTTTGTGATCTCAAACATTCCATGATTTGCCTTCAAAACCGCCCGTAACCTCCATTTGCACCCATATTCTACATACATCTTACACCTCAAAACCCATCGCGTTGTGTTTGTATCAACAACAACATATTGGTGGTGCTTCTTAATTGAATACAATTTAACGGCCATCTCCAGCTCTTTTTTACTCCTGAAAACCATACCCTTCGCCAGTTCTGGTCTTGTAGGATCCCATGTTCTATTTCCAGGCAAAATGCACCCGCTATCAACTTCATTATGGGTTCCCGATTCACTGTTTGAGAAAAATGTTGACTCTGGCTCATGCATACGAACCTCACCATCATCCTCAACAGAATTACCTTCGGCATCGTAATCATCATCATCAGAGTCATCACTCAATAAATCTTCAGCCAATTCTTCTTGCTCGTAATAATCATTCCGGTCATTAGCACACATTCCTTCATATGTATTATTTTCAATCTGATGCACTACAAGTGCTTGGACAGGGTCCATTTCCGCCGGTGTCGGGGTAACTGCAATCATTTCCATCGCATCATTACCCTCTGTAGCACTATAGACTTGCTGGGTTGAGCATTCGGGAAAAGTACTAGGCCCTGTTTCAGACTGTGCATGTGTAACTCGATTGTATTCTTCCATACACTGCATTGTTACAGGTGTGTAATAATTACCCAACATTGCTGAAGGGTCAAACACTGGGATATATGGTTGTTGACTGAGCATGGAAGAGTATGAACCACCATCAGGCCAACCTTCATTACTTCCACCAATGTCATCTGTCCTAACCTCTTCACTCACATACAAATCTACTTTGTTAACACCTTGATTGTCAAATACAACATCCACCATTGCCTCCACACCATCGTTGTCAACAACTTCTATTGGAATATATGTAAAGAGGTTAGTTCCCAATGCAGTGGGAAATCTACAGATAAGTTTGAGGTTGTATTTATTCCTATCTATCCCCGTCACATCATACAACCTATCTACCAATGCCGAGTACGTTGTGTCATGCGCAACCTTTATCACACGCTTATAACCATTATCGTATCGTAAAACATCATGGTTCATGAATATGGTACCACCCCAATAAACCATCACAGAAGCACGTCTTCCAGCCATTCGTTACAATTCTACAATAAACACATCACAAAAATACATTAGATGTCATTTACGAGACAACCAATTAATCTTATTCCCAACATGATCGAGTTGCAAATGCCAAAAAAGTATATCAGCTCAATACATTATCTCCTTAAGCAGACATCTTACTCTACGAAAAGTTCTAACTATTGGGAGCCTTAGAATGTAGTAGTTATTATTGAAATGCTGCCCCCCATCCACAACACTTCTCAAGCTTCAACCAAAATTTTACCTTCTCAAATATATGAGTATATATACTCCATAATACAGGAAATCTGGTAGAGTCAATAACAGTCAACATTCATGCCCATAAAGGTAAAAGTTAAACCTCTTCCATACGTTGACAATCGCTGTGCTTGTAAGGATTGTAATCCTAGACCCACTTTGATATAAACAACTAGGCCAACATAAATTATTTTGTAATGTCCAAATGAACAATTGATGAAATATAACTTAACAAAATAACAGCACATGTTTCAACAGAATGGAAACTCAGAATTGGTTCAATCCAACCCAAATCAATAGAAAGAACAATATTTCTCTAGTTAATTCTGCCATACCAACTACAAAAACAAAAAAAAATGACTATAATTCAACAACACCAAAGAAACAAAAAAAATATATCACAATAGACTTAAAAGGAATAGGCGAAAATAAAAGTAATGTTTAAAGGAATAGGCGAAAATAAAAGTAATTGTTAAAAGGAATAGGCGAAAATAGAAGTAATTGTTAAAGTCCACTGCCCAAGGAAATTTTTTGCACCTTAAACAACAATCCTATACGTAACTGAGTTTTAATTATGTATATAGTTTCAAGCGTATTAATTTTATTAATTTTCAATTTAAATATATGTAACTGACTTTATTGAAATTTGTTTTCACGAAAATCTTTATATAGGTAATGTTTTGTTGAGCATGTATGCAAAATACAGGTGTATTAAGAATGCAGTTTAGACTTTTGGTAATTTGGTTGAGCCTAATGTGTGTCCATATTCAGATTGATTTTTTTGTGTCCATAACCAATGTTCGATATTTTTTTTTAATTGCAATGTGCCTTCATGCATGAGTTATCTCTAGTACTTCATAAAACAGGAAATCTGGTAGAGTCAAGAACAGAGAACATTCTTGCCCATAAAGAAATGGTTTCTTCATCTTCATACATTGTTTAGCATTCTTGGAGTTTTGAATTTTTACCTTGTGAATATGATTTTTCATCATTTCTGACAAATCACAAGGAGGGCTGCATGACTAATCTTTTCACTATTTTTTTTTTTCTATTATTTTTATGACCAGTCTTCTCTAATTTACTAGATATGGGTAGACTGATAAAATGCACTGCATTCGAATGCTTTTAACTAACACTCAAATTCAGTACTTGTCTAATGTCTTATAATAGTTAAAAAACAAAAAAACAAAAAAACAAAAATCAGTATTATGCAATTGCTGCCCCAAGGACAGAAACATTATATATGTAGCTAAATGAAAATAAGAATCCAGTTAATAATACTATTTACTTGTCCCATTAGATAGATGTATATAGTTTTACTCAACCCAACTCAACAACTCCAAGAACTCTTATCCCATTTTAGGTCTGCTAATGTAGATATAAATAGTTTAATTATATTATCCAACAACTCAACACACAGGATCTTCTTTTGTAAAGCAAAGTAACAAGCAAGGTTCAATACATTTCAAACATGAATCAAAAAATAGAGCACTGCTCATGATCAATCATACTGCTTCTATAAAATATAAGGAGAATAACAGTAACAAAATATAATTGACAACCACTAATATATTAACAGAAGCTATAATGAATTTACCCATATATGCTAGAAAAATTGCAGTAAAGAAAAGGACACAGAAATAAATATTAATGACTAGGGTCACATGGCTTAGCAATACACATCAGAAAATGCAAAAGAGATTACAAGGTGACTAAGAGCAAGATTGGACTGTCAAATAGCAGTAAGATGACATCTGACCTTCAAAATTACACAATAAAACTATAATAGTCCATTAAGAGGGAAAGTTTCAATAACAAGTACCTGAACAAGAAGAAGAAGAAGCAGAAGATAGAGAATTTTTTAAATGGGTTCGTGGAGCAGTGATCTTCACCGGAGGAGTGGTCTTCGTCGGAGTTAGCTCCCTACGTCTGAGTGGACTTCGTCGGAGGAGTGAGAGATTCGGGTTGATTGGGAAAGGGGATTTCGGACTTGGGTAACTGGGATTTGGGATCTTCGTTTTTGCGAAATCCTTCGCTGCAACAGGACGTCGAGTAAGGGATGTTCTTCGTCGGAGTTACCAGCCTACGCCTGAGTCGTCGGTTGGAGTGGAGAGAGTGACTGAGATATTTGAGTTGATTTGGGAAAGGAGATTTTGGATTTGGGCAACAGAGAAGTAATAGGGATTTGGTTAATTAGGGCTTTTTTAATTTGGGAAAGGCGCCTGGAATAATAACACTCGAATAAAACGTCATTGAAAATGACGTGTTTAAAGACGTCATTGCAAATGACGTTTTCTTCCCTTTATTTTTTTTTTAACGTCCGTCAGTCCCCGTTTAAATTCCAGTGTTAAAAACGTCATTTGCAATGACGACTTTAGAAACGTCATTGCAAATGACGTTTTATCAAAAAAATTTCATTTTTGAAAACGTCATTGCAAATGACGTTTTTAATGGTGAAGGCGTCATTTGCAATGACGTTTTCAAAAAAAGACTGGGTTTGGGAAATATGTTTAAAACCGACTGGTTTATGGAATATAGTTTGCAGGGGGAATGGGTTTGGGGAAAAGCTCATTAGGAAGTTGAGTTGTTTGTACTTGGTCGTGGATAAGGCATAGGTAGCTCAAAATTTATGAAACAATGAGATATGTGGTCTCCAAGCTTCCTCTCTCCATCACTCTCTCCTTCATTTATGTGATATATATCACAATCATATTTTCAGCTCAAACCTTATTCCTTTATAGAGCATTTTCCCCAATGATCTCATGTTACTTGAACAAATATTTAATCTACTCAAAACATTTCTTTTTTTTTCCTCCATGTCTCTCTCATTTACAAAAAATAGAGAGAAGAGAAAGGCAAGGAGAAAAAAAAAAGGGGGGATGTATGGCTAAAATATCTATGGTTTGTAGCAAAATCACTTATTGAAATTTCTGACTTATATTATGAAAATTAGAATAAAACAGTAACAATCAAGAACGAAATAGTAACAAGTGAGAACAAAATAGTAACATATAAAATTGTAATTAAACAATATATAAACTGACCCGATTGTAGATCAGGAACTATTATTGAACTTTATGATCAAGAGTAGTGTTTGACACTATGTCCTTAAGATAGATTTCACCCCCACACTTGGTATTTATGGAAATCAAAGTGTCTACCTCCCATAATACAATGATCTTCATGAAATTAAAAATAGCACCCCAATTCAATTGCCCAACGAACTAGAAATTTTGTTGTGTACTCACACATAATGCGGACTGCCTAAGGCCAAAAATATGACTGTACAGGCTGTCTTAATGACTATGAAAATTAGATGTTGAATGACAATGTAACTAGGTTATTTATAGGC
This sequence comes from Ilex aquifolium, assembly GCA_951799425.1. Classification (NCBI taxonomy): domain Eukaryota; kingdom Viridiplantae; phylum Streptophyta; class Magnoliopsida; order Aquifoliales; family Aquifoliaceae; genus Ilex; species Ilex aquifolium. The sequence continues at coordinate 13,020,785 of OX637408.1, forward strand.
AGAATGATGATTGATTTGGACAGTCACCATGCGAACAGATGCAACCTAGCAGACACATGTAGCCCAAAATATATCATTGAAGTATGTCCATTGAGAACATACACGAATTCGAATTTCGAACTGGAGGAAAAATTAAATCCGAACATGTGCAAAATTTGAATTTCAACAAGCACTAGAAATTAAATTTCAGTTTAAGAAATTCGAGCACAATTCGTTAAACGTATTTTCTCCAAAAATATAAGGATAGGTCTAAACCACACCTGTACCCAAGCTCGAGACGGGCCCGGCCAGGTCGGGTCGTGGCGAGGCGACGCGCGCCCGCATGTGTGGTCGAACCGAAGGCATGTAGATTCTTGTTCCGCTAATAAAAGTGTGGTACCCATTGGGGCCTAACCCATAGAGAAAACTTGATATACATATATATATGCACAAGTGCACTTTCTTCCTGAGCCAATGTGGGATTGGTGTCAAATCTTATATTGCACAACCTCTATTTTCACAATCTAAATGGGTCACTTTGGAGCCTATTTTCTCATTCATTTTTTACTCGATTTGAGCAAGTGAATATACTATATTATTCATCTTACAAAGTAGAACATGAACCCACGAAAGTTTACTAGAAATAACAAGCAGGTCTCACTTTAATTTAGGCTCAAAGTCGACCAAAAATTTAAATTTTAAGTTATAAAAACTATTTTGGTCTAACAATCCCCCACATAAATGAAAAATTAGTTATTAGTATGCAAATGATAATGTTGGCACACTATAGAGGGTACATATTGAAAAGATTGTGCATTGAGATAAGTAACTTTTGGCATTGAATCTTCCCTAGTAAAAGTTCATCGGACTTACCAGCTAAATAATGAACGTGGTGTTTTGAACTATTCAGCTGTTTGATAAATCAAATTGAATAGACTTCACACAGCCTCTTTCCTAACACAATTAGTTCTCATGATTGTGTTCATTTTGGCCCTAAAGAAACTCCTAGTTTTCATGAGTGCTTTAAAAAATTCAGTCTTAATAAATTATCACAGAAGCAACTCATTCACACTCATATAGGTGACTCCTATTAGAAATATCTTGCTATCTCCTTAGTGCTTCTTTTGAATCACAAATAATTCGATTGCCCCTTTTAACATAGATCTTGGGATCTCCAGTCAACTAGGTTAGGTTGTCATTAAGGTGACTCTTAAGTCAAAGGCTTTAACCTCATTCCCCTCAATGTGCAATTTACTTGTTCTCTCGTCAAACCTTTAGTAAGTGGATCTGCTAGATTTTCCTTTGATTTCATATAATCAATATAAATAACCTCATTTGAGAGCAATTGTCTAAGGTTATTATGTCTACGACGTATATGTCTAGATTTACCATTATACATATCACTCTGTGACCTACCAATTGCAAATTGGCTATTGCAATGTATACAAATTGTTGGCACAGATTTAAGTCATATTGAAATAAATTGGCAAAGTCACTCAGCTACCTCTCCTGCTTTATCAAAAGCAATAAATTCATATTTCATCGTAGATCTGGCAATACACGTTTGCTTAGAAGATTTCCAAGATACAGTTGCACCACTAAGTGTACATGTGGACTTTGTATCCTTCATTTCAAATATCCAATTAGCATCACTATACCCTTCAAGTACAACTTGATATTTTGTATAGTGCAATCCAAAATTCAAGGTACATCTTAAATATCTAAGAACCCTAATAATTGTCTTCAAATGATCTACTCTTAGATTGCTTGTATATTTACTCAATTTACTAACTGAGCATGTTATATCCGGTCTAGTGCAGTTCATAACATACATTAGACTACCAATGATACGAGAATATTTCAATTGTGATATGTTTTAACCAGTATTTTTAGAAAATGAAGATTTATATCAACTGGTGTTCTAGCAATACTGCTTTCCTTCTTGTCGAACTTCTCAAGTATTTTCTCAAAATATAATGTGATTGAGATAATATAAGTCCACTAAATGTTTTAGAAATTTTAATTCCTAATATAACATTTGCAACACCCAAATCCTTCATGTAAACCTTATTGGACAACATTTCTTGGTAGCTTTAGTAATATTATTATTACTACCTAAAATAAACATATCATTCACATATAGGCAAATAATGACATATCCATTATTTGTCTTTGACATAGACACATTTATCACATTCATTAATTGTGAATCCATTCGACACCATGACTTTGTCAAATTTCTCATACTATTATTTTGGTGTTTTCTTTAAACCATAAAGTGATTTAACAAGCATGCACATTTTCTTCTCTGGTCCCTAAGAAATGAATCATTCAGGTTACTCCATATAAATTTTCTCATTTAAGTCACCGTTTAAAAAAGTTATTTTCACATCCATTTGGTGTATCTCAAGATTATACAACGTTGTAATCGCTATAAGCATACGAATATATGTTATTCTTGTAATAGAAGAATATGTATCAAAATAATCAAGATCTTCTTTTTGCCTGTAACATTTAACTATAAGTTTAGCCTTGTACTTATCAATTGATCCATCAATTTTTATTTTCCTCTTGAAAATCCATTTACACCCCCAATGGTTTACTTCCTGAAAGAAGATCTACCAACACTCAGGTGTGATTTTACATGATGGATTCAATGTCACTGTTTACAACTTCTTTCCACAATGGTGCTTTAGGAGTGAACACTGCTTTCTTGAAACTTTGAGACTCATTTTCTAACAAGTATGTCAGAAAAATCAAGACCATAGGATTTGAAAGTCCTTGCCCTCTTACTGCGTCTAAGTATCTCTTCATTTTCTTCATCTATAGACCCTGGTCTATATTACTAGTTGCAATATCATTAGTTCTTTTAAGAATCACATATATTATTACAAGAAAAGACATTTTCAAATAATGATGCATTTCTAGATTCAATGATTGTATTGACATATATATCAGGGATGTCATATTTATGCAGGAGAAAATGATATGCACTACTATTTATTACATAACCAATAAATATACAATCAATAGTCTTAGATCCTATTTTAATACTTTTGGGAATAGGAATCATCACCTTAGTCAAACACACCCACACTTTTAAATATTTATAGGAAGGACTCTAACATTTTCATAATTCATAAGGGATTTTGTCTAACTTCTTATGAGATAATTTATTTAAAATATAGTTTGCTGAAAGTAAAGCTTCCCCCACATGTTTTGAGGTAATCCCAAACTAATCAACATGACATTCATCATCTCTTTCGATGTTCTATTTTTTCGTTCAGCTGTCCTATTTTGTTAAGGTGTATAAGGCATATAAGTTTGGTAAATAATATCATGTTCTTAATAGAACCTATCAAAAGGTGTGTCATGTTCACCACTTTGATCACTTCTTATAACCTTTCATTTACCTTCAACTTTGGAAGTAGAGAAATTTTTCATGAATAGCTGTTCTCAATGATTAATAACTTCATATGAAGAGAATATCTTCTTATCCGAGTATATGTGTCTAGTGGCCCTGGTGTCCACTCACCATTCCTTGGTATTTTCCACTAACTTCACTTTGGATACTATGGCAAAAAAACTCATGTTAGAAACATTATCAAAAAGTTTTTCTACCTCGGTTATATTGACTTAGGCAGCTTTCTTCTTGTGGTTCTTTTATGTTTTACGACTTCAGCAATCCTTAGCACGATGTCCCAGTTTGTTACACACAAAAAAATTGTCTTTGAACCTTTTGGAATCACCACTCTTGGCCCCTTGTTGGCCAACATGCTTCCTTTTCTTCTTGATTTTATGTCATTCGTCAATCACATGTGCATTTAACTCCATGAAATGATGACCAACTTTTTTTTTTCAAAGACTATTGTCCTCCTCAATCCTCAATCTTAGGATCAAGTCCTTAAGTTTCATTTATTTGCATTTGTGCTTCAAATAATTTTTGAAGTCCTTCTATTGTGCTGATAATTTCTCAATAATTGCAGTCACTTGAAAAGATTCACTAAGCATCATCCATTCGATATGAATCTCATGTAGGATCACTTGATGATCTTGAGCTTGACTTATGATAGTCTTGGACTCCACCATTTTGTGTAGTCAAAGAATCTACCTACATAGAATTTTTTCATTCTAGCATCCTTCGTTTGTACTTTTTATCCAATGATTCTCACAGCTCGCAAGCCCTCTTGATTGAAATATACACATTTTACAATGTGTTATTCAATTTATTGAGGATATAGTTCTTGCATAGCAAGTTAGAGTTCTTCCATGCATCCATCGCAGCAATAACTTGGCGGTCAGTCTCATTCTCACTAGAACCAGGAACATCATTAGGAAGAAACTTTGTAAGATTCAACGTAGTGAGATAGAACAGCATTTTTTGTTGTCATCTCTTGAAATCATTTTCATTGAATTTTTCAGGCTTCTCTCCATGAGTCACATGAGTAGGTACATAAATAGGCACCAAATTGGGAGTAGTAGTAGAGATATTATTCTCATTTGAAGTCATTTCTGATAAACAAATTTATCAAATATTCAAAAATTGGAAAACAGTAACACTTTATAAAACACGATACTAAAATAAAGAATTTATGTTACTATTAATGTCACTGTTTGGTGTCGTTGTTTGATCACTATTTAGTGTCTGTTTAGATTAAACATATAAACACATAAACAGAACATATAACTTTCCACAAAATTTTTTTAAGTATCACCAAAATACTACAAATCGTAAAAAATAAGTTTTTACAAACAACAAGTAATTTTACGAATTGGATTCTATCTTAAGATTGTGTATTAGGGTTTTTCAAATATAACAAAATCAGTTATTAAAATTTTTAATTTGTATCATGCAAATTAGAATAAAACAGTAACAATCAAGAACAAAACAGTAACAAGTAAGAACAAAACAGTAAGACATAAATCTGTAATTAAATAATATATAAACTGACCCGATTGAAAATCAGGAACTGTTATTAAACTTTATGTGGATCAAGGCTAGTATTTAACATTATGCCCAGACAGATTTCGCTCCCACACTTGGTGCTTATGAAAATCAAAGCGTCTACCTCCTAGGATATAATGATCTTCACACAACTAAAATTAGCACTCCAATTCGATTACCTAGTAAACCAAAAATTGTACTGTGTATTCTCAGATAATGCAGACTGCCTAATGTCAAAAATATGACTGTAATGACTGTCTTAATAACTATGAAAATTAGGTGTTGAATGACAATATAACTGGGTTATTTATAGGAAAAATTATGATTGATCTGGACAGTCACATGCAAACAGATGCAACCCAACAGACACATGCAGTCAAGAAGACCCCATTGATGTTTGCCCATTGAGAACAGACACAAATTCAAAATTTGAACTAGAGGAAAAATTAAATCTAAATAGGTGCAAAATTTGAATTTCAACACGCACCAGAAATTAAATTTCGGGTTAAAAAATTCAAGCTCAATTCATTAAATGATTTTTTTCCAAAAAGATAAGGATAGGTCTAAAACACACCCACACATGTACCCGAGCCGAACGGTCGTGATCGTGGCGAGGCGAGGCGGGCGACGCATGCGCGTGTGGTCGAACTGAAGGCATGTAGACGCTCATTCCACTCATAAAAGTGTGGTATACCTTGTGGCCCAACCCATTAAGCAAACTTGACGTACATATGCACAAATCCAATTTCTTCCTCAACCAATGTAGGATTTGTGTCAAATCCCACATTGCACAACCTCTATTCCATAATCCAAAAGGGTCACTTTGGTGCCTATTTTCTCATTCATTTCTTACTTGATTTGAATAAGTGAATATACTACGTTATTCTCCTCACGGAATAGAATACAAACCAATAAAAGTTTACTCGAAATAACAAGCGGGTCCCACTTTAATATAAGCTCAAAATCGATCAAAAATTCTGATTTTAAGTTATAAAAACTATTTTGGTCCAACACTCCCCTCCAAACGAACCAAATCCTTTTCCCCCAAAAAAGGAATAAAATAAGGGGCCAAGGTCCCCCCACTACTGTATAACTTTCATTAAGAAAACACCCATTGATAATCTTTTACTATTACAACTAATTCAAATTTATTCAACATCAAATTTATTTCCATCTTTCCTTCCCACTTAACCAAACAAAAATAACCAAAGACCACTTCCATTCCCTTGAGAAACATGCTCACTCAAATAAACATAATGATGGTAAGCTATCCTTAATTCAATTTGAATAAGAGCAACAAATTATATCAGATTTTGAATCTAAGCATGAGATCTTGTAATGTATAAGAGGCATACATAATCTTTAATTCTATCTCGATAGATTACTATAGGCAATATTAGTTTGACAATAAAAGAATATTAGAAGATAAAAAAAAAAAAAATCCAACACATATTAACATGGCACACAAACCTTCCAAATCCCCAAAATCGGACAAAAAAATAATCTTTAGTACCTTTTATACACCTCCATCCTCTTATGATTATTAGTTATTACACACGTGTGTTGCACGTGAATTATTTTGAGTTATTTTTTTATTTCTTTTTAATCATAAATTAAGTTATATGATGACAAGAAATGTCTCAGACAAATGTCTAATATGATGATCGTTGAAACACATCACTAATCAAGGCTATTAAGTTTTATTTTACTACGCGTGAATTATGAAGAGTTAATCTTCTATTCGGTGCACACATAGATGGATCACTTCGAGTTATAGTTTGTAAGGAAAATAATGTGTTAAATCTAGAGTGATTATGAATATGTTAAAACCAAAGGCAATCCTCCTACTATTTCCGAATAATTTATGGATAGATATGCAAAAATTGAGAAAAATAAATTCTAATCAAAACTTGTACAAAGAAATAATTTAGCAAAATTGGAATATTGATACCAAGTAATGAACTATTTAAAAAAACAAAATGCAAGACTATGTTGTTTTGATGTTGCCTATAATATTTAGTTATTTTTAGGTATAATGCACAATAAAAACGAACAAAAGACAGTACCTATACCTATGTAACTAATGTTAATCCATTGAATTCAAGTGTCCATAGGATGTGAAGTTATTATTAGATTTTAAATATTGTGAGTTTCTCTAGTCTAGTGAGAAACAAAGATATTAAGAATGATACATCAATTTAAGGAATCGTTGTAGATCTTGTCGTAATGGCATTACTAAGTTATGGATTATATCATAATTTTAGTATATGAACGATGAGTAATCTTATTAACGAAATTGAATTTGGTTGTTATGAAATGCTTATGGATAAGCTACATGTAAGAAGAAAACATGAGATTTTTTTTAAATGATTGATAAATTCAAAAGAGAAGTGATATCTGATGAACATATAATAAGTTGAAGATCTAGTAGTTGTGCATGATATGAAATTATGTTAGACAAACACATGAAATTATTGAGTATAAAGAATAATAAAAAAAATATTGAATTAAGGTAAACTTAGGGACTTCACTAACTGCAATGACGATATAAGTTGAAGGGATGGATTTAAAATTTAGGATATGATGTTTTACTTTAATCTTGGCTTTTATGTTTAAAGGATAAATAGAAGTGGAGACATCATGGTCAAATGAGAATTAGATAAACTAACTCGACGATTAAGTTTCGAGGACGAAACTTTCTTTTAGATGGGTGGATTGTAAGACCCCGTACTAGAATTAAATAAGAATAATAACATATTAATATTTCTCTTAGGATGAATAAAAGGATTGTAGAAACCTCGAATCATTGTTAAAAGATTGATCATGAAGTTTGAGTTTTGGACGAATTGACTTTCGGGTCAAACTTAGTTTCAAAGGTGTGTAAGCTTGAGAATGGTGATTAGGTAAGTTTCTAAATGATTTTAGGTCAAAATAATGCCTCCATTGAATCCGGAAGGTCGAGAAACTTTGAGAGAGGTAATAAGAGGTGTATTAGAAGTTAGAAAGTATTTCGGAGTTAAACCGCATTTTAGAAAGAATTCGGTTAGGAAGGAATTTGACACTACCTTAGTATTTTAGCCATAAATTTTTAATATGAACTTATATTGAGCTGATTTTTGGATAGTAGAAACTAGACTTCAAGGGTTACAAAAGTATATTTCCCGAACATTTCCTGAATCAACTTCTAAATAGTTGAAAACTGCTCCTGAAGTTGGGACAGAAAGTTGTCACCATCAGGACGCTCCACCGTCCGGACGGTACTCCTTACCCAAAAAATTTATTTTTCATCAAAACCAGTGACTGTGAACCATCCGGACGTCCAAGGACCGTTCGGACGCTATGCTAAAAACAGGCTCCGCTCAGTTTTAGGGTTTTTCACCCTATAAATACCATAAGGACATTCATTTAGCTCTATTTCATCAGTTCTTAACCCTAGAGAACCTTAGAGAGCAAGAGAGAAGAAGAGAAACACAAGATTGAAGGGGGATTCTCACGTTAGAACGGATCAAACACGCTAGGTTTACACACAAACTACAAAATTGAGGTAGGGGATTCTTCTCAAGTTCTTTCATTGAGACTTAGGGTATAATTATGTATGTTTTAAATCTTCTAGATTATTATATGATAAATATGTATGATTTCTTGGTTTCTTTATCATGGAAACTTAATTTTTAACAAAATACATGTTTGGGTTCAAGAATAATTGTTCTTGAATTTTCAAAACCCTAGTTTTTCCAAGATACATGCTTTATTGTGAAATTTATATGGATTCTTGATTTCTAAATTCCTATTCTTGATTAAATCATGTTTTCATCTAATACTTGTTTTTGTTCCAAAAAATTATGATTTTTGACAAAACCCTAGAATTTTGAATATCAAAATTGTGAAGGTTTTCTTGATATGATCTCTTACATATTTTAATTCTTTATTACTGTAGTATATTGAGAATTGTGAAATTTTTATACTTGAATTGTTAATGAAAATTGTGATTGGTTAAGATTGTGGTTGTTGAGAAATTTGTTGTTTCATCTCTTGTATGGTTTGTTGTGATGGACTTGAATTGCCTTCGAGAGATATCGTAGAGTGTTAGAGGTTAGTCTATCCTAGTGGGGGTGAGATGGTTGTCTAACAGTTGTAGTAGATTGTTGTTTGTGAGAGCAACCACTATTGTTCACGTAAGTTCGAGGCTGAGGGATGGTATACCTTTTATGGGAAAGATTCGTCAATGCCGTGGGAGACGGTATACGCCCTTCCTAAAGTGGTTTGTGATTTGGCCCTGCAGGGAATGATTGAGATTATGTGGTTGTGATGGGTGGACGAGGTAGAATCGTTGTATAGATTCCTGAGAAGCAACCAACATACATGACAATGGGGATAAACCAACATACATGAGAATATGGGATGATGCTACTGAGTTATTTATTGAATGCTCTAATTTCTTGCATGTTTATTCCTATTATTGATTTATTGTATTCTGTACACTTGAGATCATTACAATTGTCATGGTGTTACTCTCAAAATAATTTATATATGTTAGTTTTCAAAAGAGACTGGCCTTATTTTTATTGTTTTAAAAATCTTGTTGGGATTTGAGAGAGATTTCCTACGGGCTTTTTCTCACCCCCTACAACACACTTATAGATTTTGGCATAGAAGATGATGTCAATGTGGATGAGCAGATTGATTACGAGCCATTGGAGGATCAAAATGTGGATCATACCTTAAAGTAATAGAGTTGTTCTATTTTTGATTGAGAGTTTGAGAGATTTTTTTATGAAACAATGTTTTAGCTAGTTTTTATTATTCCGCTGCTAGATACTGTTTGGTTTGAATTGTAAGTTGAAGAGGTTTTAATGTTTTATTGGCATTAGCATTTATTGTTTACTAGATGGATGAATGATTGGTTGTTCTAAATGGTTATTTTTAGTTGCTCTCATGGTTGGACCGTTTGTAGATAGTAATGTCTTATAGGGTGGATTTTGGGGCGTTACACATTCAGTCACTAGAGCAACAATTGGATAGAAGTATAACCCTATAAGTTGATAATGTTAAGAAAATAACTATGCAGCTAAAGTTAATTACTTTCAGTACTTTCACCACTAACAAATTCTCATAATCAACCTAACTTTTACTTATTCAGATTTGAAAAATTGTCAAATTTTAGCTTCTCCAAGGATATTTGAGGCGGTAGACAATCAAAAGCTTGTCCATGCATAAAAACAAAAGAAGTAGCATATGGCTGGTTCAAGATGGTGATCCATCTTTACCACCGATCATGGTAGAATTCCTGTAACTTTAAAACATAAAAGTAAGGCAATGTAAACTAAAAATTGTTTTTAATGCTTTGGTGCTTCAAGCATTAGTCGGATTTATAATCTACATTAGTACATCATCTGAGTAGCAACAAGGCCGCTAATATAAGTCATGTCAAAAAACAAAAGAGTCATATTTATCGACAATTTCTTCTTACCTTTTGCAATCAGTTTTGGTTTAAATTCATTGCCCTCTCCTCCAACTTATCATACTTAATCTGCCAATATTATTGAATCCACCTACTACCAAGAAAATAAGAAAAGGAAATTAGCCATTGAATATGAATATATAAGAACACATAAATATGCTCATAGACGGATATAGCAAGGTGGACAAATTCACTATTTTTATGAATCTGAAAAATTGAATAACTATTTTAGAGATGCAAATCAAGGATGAACTCACAAGTTTTAGTTTTCAATGCTCTCACTTTATGATCGTCAATGGAGATAATTTCCAACAATATGGACTAATAGGTTTTTGGTTGTAAGTAGGATCATTAAACGTTGAGAATTTTATAAGGCACAGAAGCTGACCGATCTGTTAATGGGCTATGGTATGATAAGCATTTGCATTTAGAAAAAAATTATCAATGATAAAATGGTCATTAAAAGATGACATATGAAGAGTCTAAAAGTTAACAAGGCATCTCACTTTTGTCTCATATGATAGATGGTCATTGATGCATATTGATTCCATATATAATGGAATCATAAAATTGCAATGGATGATTTAATTAGCCGACAGAGGCTGAGATATAAACTATTAAAATCATTATAGAATTAATTGTGTGTTAATTAGGGTAATTAATTTAGCACTAATATTACTTTATACAATTATTTAAGGGGTAATGTTGAAAAAAAAAATTTTGGGTTTAGTAGCCTTTTAGGAGTATTGTAGATGTAGATATAGATATAGATTGTGGTATTTAATATGAAGGACAAACATGACATATTTGTAGTGGCGGAGGGTAAAAGTGTAATTTTTTATGTATGTTGATATTTTAAAGTAGTATAGATAGATGTAACCTTGAACCTATTGATCTTCTCTACCCCATTTTCCTGCAGAATAATTATTCTAGCTGGTAGTTTGGACTAAATGATGATATGATAAAATAGAAGCTCGTCCCTAAGTCTCTCTAGTTTCTCTTGATGAGATTATTTAGTTGGGGATATGAAAAGGTATATCTCTCCAATTTCTCTAAGTGGAGTGATTTTGTGGGGATACAAAAAGGTGAGAGGATGTTAATATGTCATAAATAATATAATGAAATTATTAAGAGGTAGGTAATGTTGTCCTTATGTATTTTTTCCAAGGACAATATATGAATTTAAAAGTTTTTCATGCAAGTTAATATTTGACATTTGGAAGTCGTCTAGATAATTCTTACAAATTTTTAAAAATTATCAAATAAACTTTATAAAATTAACAGGGATAAAATTTTAAAAATTATTTTTGATTACTATACTTTTATTAATAGTATGAAATATTTAAAAATTATTTGATTACTGTACTTTGATTAATAGTATGAAATATATTAGTAGTATAGATAAGATAAGATTGGTAAGAAAAATGAAAATTAAAGGTTAAAAATAATTATTAAAGCCCAAATGAATATAATTAAATGTTAAACTTATGCACATAATTAATTTAAGAAGATGAAATGATATGAGAAGATTATATAATTAATTGAAAAAAAAATGAAATGAAATAAAAGGATATGATTGACTTTATAACAGAGATCAAGGGCAAAATAGTCAAACAAAAATTTTTCAATTTTGTTGGTATTTTAGAGTAGTATAGCTGAAAAAATTATAAATAATAATAATAAAAAGGCATAAATAAGCTGGCATAGAGGAGTAAATATTGGATTTAAGGTTATATTACGTCAGTATTGTCAAATGGTATAATCGTGCAATGATAAATAAACAAATAGGCAAAATGGACCTCAATCCTTCAAATAACCACCTCTCCACGTAAGATAGTAATCACCACATTCAAAAAGTGAGGTTTACTTGCCCACTTATTTGTTTATCATTAAAAGGTTACACCACATGACAATGCTGACATGGTGTAACTGTTACACCCAATATTTACTTGCCATAGAGAGCCTTAGCCTGTGGTGAATCCATGGCTGACCGAGCATTTGGAAAGTCTACATTCCCAACTTCCATTACTCACTTCCCAAGATAAAACATGAGCGATAAAGGATTAGGAGGAGACTACGTTTGGATGAACATAGTCATCCTCATTGAAAAATGTTGAACCTGCAAAAATGGCCTCACTTAGAGGGTTGTAAGAGAGGGAAAGGTGAAGATTTCAGTTTCAATGATTTGAAATTAGAGAAAGATTTGGATTGAATCGGAGAGGATAAGAGACGAGAATATTGGGCATTCCCTGTCAATCTTTTGTAGAAAAGGCTCTCCCTATCAATCTTGCAAAACCCTTCATCACCGACAAATTATAGTTTGCTCTGTATTGTTCTTCTGATACACAACTTTCTCTCTCTCTTTGGAAAAAACATCCAATTGATATTTCGTAATAAAAAACATTGGGTAAGGATGAGAACCGAACTCAGTAGCGTCTTGGCGGTTGTCAAGTAGTTCTCAACTACAAAGATCTCTAACCTCACGGCCCTTTTAAAAGATTTTTTCGGGAAAAATATATTCGCCATGGATGAGGGAGAGAAATGGAGGGGATTTGTGTAGGGCATGGAGTAGGAGGGGTGTGTGGTTGTGCAAACATATTGCGTCATCAGAATCAACTTAGCTCTAGCTTGTCTATGTGCAACAAAAACCTATTTGAGATGAGTTGAGCCAATTGAGGTCGACCATACAATATTTGAATTACGCTTGTTTATAAACACTTATAAATTTAATCTGATTCATTTTATAATTTGAGTGAAATTGAACAGGCCAAAATTAAGTGGAGCCAAAGTGTTTTGCTCGTTTAACAATTCGATATATATCAACAAACAAGTTTAATCTTAAACATGACCCTGCACTCTTTTTTCTTTTTCTTTTTCTTTTTTTTTTTGAGTTTAAGCTCAGACACAAGTTAGAATTGCATTTCGTTCATTTAATTACATGAATTGAGTCAAGTCAAGCCCAATTTTTTTAAAAAAATATATATATTAGAAAGATAAACTTAGAAAAAAAATAATGACACAAGCTTTTAAACAAGATGATTAAAACTTGACACGTCTAAGATGAGCCCAAACACTCTTCGTGAATGAAAAAAATGAGTTGATCAGTCTATGTTTAGTTCAATTAGGTTAATCTCGACAATTAGCAAGAGGGGAAATTGATCACTACCAATAATCAAAATAGTAAAAAATAGAAAAAAATATAAAAGTATAATTTCAAAACAAGAATCATATTCCAAAAATCTTAAGAAAATCCAAATGGGTGTAGTTCCAAAATTCTTTGCCACTTGTACTGTCCCCTGTCTCATTCTTTCTTTGCCCACTTTGTCCTCCTAATTCAATCCAGGTGTTATTCTATTTTCCCATTTGTCCTAAACACCAATACCACATTCTCATCTGTCCCATTCATCAATCCCAAAAAAATCACATTCACCTCACCGGTCACCAACTCGAGCACTTGCCCGCCACGTGCCGACACAAAACAGCCCCTCGAAGAAACAAAGAAAGCAAAAAGAGAACCCTCTCTCCGTCTCCCTCACTCAATCGTCAAACCCTATCTTCTCTGTTTCTCTCTCCTCTTGTTTCCTTTCCATCGAACCAATATTCTCTCTCTCAACGATTATTCATCGATTCTTCGGATGAAATCCAACGAAATCTTCGACTCTAGGTTTTGTATAACCTCAAATTCAAGCTCAGTTTGATGAGACTTTCAATAAACAAACCCTAGAATTTCTTGTTCGAGCATGGAGGGCCCTGCGGAGGATCTCGGAGCCCCACCGGATTCATGGGAGGTCGCCGACCTAGACGCGAGCATGAAGAAATTGATGCTCTCCGCGAAAACACTGTCGTCCACTTCTCCTCCTGAGCTTCCGGCTTCAGCTACGAATTCGGCTTCGTTGGCTACTTCAACTTCGGCTTCATCTGGTGGTGTTTCAGAGGATTTGATTAACTCGGTGGATCAGTTTCTTCGTGAGGCTATACAAAACCCTCGAGAGCGACTCTCAGGTGAGTTTCGGCGATTTTCGTCTTTAAATTATAATTTGGTCCGTTAGCTTATTAGCCATTGATTATGTTGTTTGAAGACTGTGACTATGGGCCTTTTTTGTTCTTTGTAGAATTCTGGTAATTGTACTGTTTTTTTTGTCTACCCTCCTCACTCGTTAAATATCAAATTCAGCAATTTGATGTCTTGGCGTATTGGGCTACCAAGTAGTAGGCGCCAAGGTTTGAGTCCCACCATGGGTGGAATGGGGTTCAGGGATTCAATATTCTTTGCTAAGAATTCAAAAAAAACATTGATAAGGGGTGGACAGACGATACAGATGTACAATGACAAAGAGAATAGAAATGGAACAACAGGGTGAGGATTGTTCTTGGCTCAGAAACAGATAGATCCCATCGGATCAGTGCTAGTGTGAATATTGAAGACAGCTTCTGAGAGCAAGATGTTCCTATGTATTTCAATGCAGATTAATGAGAATTCCTCACCATTTTTTTTTCATAGAATCTCATGTTTATGTCATCAGATGTTGCTTATTATGATTCATGAATTTTCGTTGTTAATACGAGTAAGAAATGCTAGTCTTGTATGTACACATTTATACACCTATGTTTTAGATCAGCCCAATTAATAATTTCAGTCAAAAAAAAACCTAATGAAAAATGTCATGTGTCATTATGGAAAAATCATATGGGCAGTGCCTTTTTTTCTTTAAAAAATTAGATCCTCTATCAATTGATCTGGGTGATGCTATGGGGAAAATTAGGTAGAAAATTTGTAGATCGTTTAAATATGAAGTATCGTTCTTTCATGTTTCGGAATTTGAAAATGTAGATTGTTAGCATATTCTGGTGACTGTAGCGTATATACATATTGTGAATTAGGACGTGATCATAATGCGAGGATTAGGAGAGCTTTTGTGAATTTAGTGGTGTTTGAAACTTCATTCTTCATTCCGTTTGCTACTGCTGTCCAATTTCCATCACCTTGACTGTACTGGTATTTGTTATGAAGGTGATGTCGTATAGATTGTCAGGAATTAAATAACTTCCTTTTGGGTTTTCTCTCCAAAAACTTTCTTTAGCTTCCCCATGTCTTTCGTGATAGCTCTTGGAGTAATTCGTAGGACGAGGATGAAGACATACTTATAATATAAGTTGCAGGCAACCTTTCACTTGGGTAGGATCTAAAATAGTTCCACATAGAAGAAAGAACCAGACTGGGGTAGACTGTTTGAGGTTATGATTCTTTTTTCCGTACATTTGTTTTCATCAGGCTTAAGATTTTCTACTTGAATAACTCTCTTCATCAAGCTTAAGCTTTTATACTTGAATAATTGTATTATGTTCTTTAGAAAAATATGTTTCATTATTTACTTCTCTATCCTAGAAATTGGTCTCTATATTGTTCACCGTTGATGTGTGTACAAATGAGAGTTCATGTTGCTGTATCATCATGAACACTACATTTCACCAGCATTGTCATTGCTCTAATATTTTAACTAGGAGGTAATTGTAACCTGTTACTATTTGTGTACCGAAATATACATTTTGGTTTTTGGCCTTCTCTTTTCATACAAATGAAGATTTCCAATATATGTTGTTCAGTTCTACGAATGGAGCAGGATGTTGAGAAGTTCATTCGGGATCCTACTCGACAACAAATGGAGTTCCAGCAGCTGCCTACTTCCTATCTGCGGTTGGCTGCACATCGTGTTGCCCAGCACTACTCACTGCAGTCAATGGTTTTGTTGGACAACAATGTACCTGATGGTTCTGGTTCCAGAATTATTGTCCGCAAGCCTTCTGAATGTCAGCTTCCTTTAATTCGTCTGGCAGACATTCCTGTAAATTTACCAACAGAAGACAGTGGTGCCACTAAGGTGGCAATTAAACAGAGGCCACAGAGACGGTCACAGGCTGTCAACAGTGCCAATTCACATTCCTTAAAGACCAATAATTCCAAAAGTGTAGAGGAGAGAAATGAGGAATATAACAGGGCTCGTGCACGGATATTCAACTCTAGCAGTTTTAGTGGGAGTTCTGGTGTGAAACCAGAAACTGAACAAAGGACACAGGATAACTTCCAACGTGGTTCACTCGGGCTATCAAAGGCAGAAGAAAAATCTGTTCCAGGAGGATCTGATGTGAATATTGGCAGAGGTTCAGTTGATTCTTTAGCAGGTAGCAATAGATTAGCTAGAAATAGGACAGAGGATCCAGTTGGTAGGTTTAGACCTAATAATCGGGTGGCTATCTTCCGGGACCGTGAAGTTGACCGCAAGGATCCTGATTATGACAGGAATTATGACAGGTATGCGTCTCTCTCTCTCTCTCTCTCTCTCTCTCTCTCTCTCTCTCTCTCTCTCTCTCTCTCTCTCTCTCTCTCTCTCTCTCTCTCTCCCCTGAGAAAATAATATTAAATGATACTGGTGTCTTCAGGATAATTTTTTTCATCTCTTTGAGAATGGAGTTTGCTCATAAATTTCTGAACAATTTACAAGGCGTGAATTTTTTTGCCCCCACATTCAGTGCTATCAAATTATCACAATTCTTATTAGGAATGGTAATGAAGCCCGTTTTTCCATTCACATGTTGCCGATACATGTGCTGACCGTGATCTTGGGGTAAATTTTATTACCCCTTAGTCTTATTCTCCATAACAAGATATATCTTCCTTTAAGGCTACTTTTATTACCCTTTAGTCCTTTCTTTGTTATTATCTCCCTTTAAGAGGTGGTGTTGTTTTTGTGACCATCCAAATGGATCATGGGTTGGGAATTTTGTTGGCTTTGAAATACACGTGGGACTGATGGATTGATGGCTCCCTTTCCCTGTAATATACCTAATTTAAAGCAGCTGTGGGATCCACAGAACCTTCCCTTCACTCTGATGTGGATACCTCCTTCGTCTTTGGCATAATGCTCTATTTTTGTGGAATTAGTTATTTTTTCCTTGCTGGAAAGGTCATCCATTGTATTTCTGGAGGAGCAATTAGCCTTTGGTGGATGGAGATGAAAACTACCTTTTGTAACCTGTTTAAATTCTAAATATTCATCAACAAAATAATAATAAATCTAATATACTCGGTAGATGAAGAAAAAGTGAACATTATTATTGTTTTATCAGTTAGCCTTTAACTAACAGTAATAATGTGTTCTCCCAGATATTTGCAAAGATTTGATCCTGGGTTTGGGTTCAATGGAGGACCATATACCGTACAGCCTATGTACTCTCCTGCATTGAACTACAACACTGAATTCCCACAACTTGGATCAGCTCATAGGCCCCCCATTTCTACTGAACATCAACCGCGGCCGCTCCCTCAGCATCTACCTGGGTCATGGGCTGCACCATCAAACCCTCTTGGATTAGGATATGGTCCTCCTGAGACCATGATGACTCAGTTTAGTCCCAATCATGTTGTTGGGCGATCCACTTCTGCTTTATACTTGCACTCCACTCACTATCCTAGTCAGCTCCCTGGAATGCCCTTCATCCATCCTCATGAGCAGGGTCACCAACCCTTTCCTCAGGTATGTCAATTTTGTTGGCTGTCTTTGTAGTACTGTTAACTCACTTTGCTTAGCTTATTAACATTCTAGTCAACACTAATGATTCCCCTCGTGTATTGGAGAACAGGGATACAGGCATTGCCTGTAAGGCAAAACGTTTGTAGTGAGCTATACTTTCTATGCTTTTTTCAGCAATTTAGTTTTTCTCCTTTTAATGAGTTACCACGGTGCTCAAACTATGACCCCCTTTCCCCGAATCTAACCGGGAAAAAAACGGAACAGGTTGTTTGCTTGATCCTGACAATACTGTCATTA
Organism: Ilex aquifolium; assembly: GCA_951799425.1. Lineage (NCBI taxonomy): Eukaryota > Viridiplantae > Streptophyta > Magnoliopsida > Aquifoliales > Aquifoliaceae > Ilex > Ilex aquifolium. The sequence continues at coordinate 13,038,996 of OX637408.1, forward strand.
GCCAGTAGTGATTGGTTTTTTATTTCATCTTTCAGAATAGTCGATGAAATACAACTTCTATATAGATCTCTCCTCCCTCTTCCCCGTTCTCCTTCCTTCTCTGTAGATAGGATGCAATTTTTAGCCAAACTTCTATTGCTTGTTAAAATTGATATTTCACTAGTGATTAAAGATACAGAAAAAGAAAGGAGAAGGAACAGAATATATATATATATATATATATGGAATCAATCTAATTATACTGTGATCAAAAAGTAATGAATAAACTTCAATGTCACCAAACCTAAAACCAACCTAAAAATTTACAATCTTGATAATGCACACATTTTCATCTGGACATCTGATAACATCGTATTTTAGTTTATCTTCTGCTGTTCATTTCTCATTTTAAATGCTTTGGTTATCATTTTGTTGCCCATCTCTTTGCAGTCTCATCAGCTGCAACCTGACACAAGTTTTGGATTAGCCCGGCCCCGGTAAGGGGCGTGGGCCATGCCTGCACCCTGCCAGAGTGAGGTCAAGCTTGGAATGTGACGTTTTGCTATAGTGTGGCGCATGTATCACAACTGGCAAGGGTGCAGGCATACCGAGGTGGGCTGAAATGGACTTTAATATCGCAGACACCATCTTTTTCTCAGCCCACCACTTGTGGTTTCAACAGAGCTTCTTGCATTTATGTTGAAGCTCACTGGTCCTGGCAATGCAATTGTTTGAATGAGCTCCCTGAGAGCTCTGCTTTGCCTCTGATGATGATGACGAAAAAGACAAAAGTAGGACAAGAAATTACCAGAGCTGGGAACACATGGCCTTTGTTTGGATGAAGGTATTCCTCAGCTTATTCCCTATTGTATCCACTGTTTGTTCTTTTCTTAAGCTATTATCTGTTTCGACTTTGCTTAGGCATTTTGTTCCTTGTCAGAAAAATTTTAACAAAAAATGCTATACCATTCCTGTTGCAGCGCACCATAAAACTCCACAGGGAATATAATTTGAAGAATGTTTCAGGAAGTTATTGCCTTTTGATTTTGGCATGTGGGAGCCTTGGTGTGACACGAACTGTCTTTCAACAAAGCTCTGGTCATCACTTTTTCTTTACTGCAAAATTAGTCTGCCAAAATAAGATTAGTAAACGACATGATGTATCATACTAGTCCTTGTTTTGTTCTTTAACTATATGTTTCTTTGGGTAAATAGTCTTCAACTGTGTGACGGCACTTTCAGATATTTGGACCTACTTGCAATGCATTGTCTTGTGCTTCTGAACATGATTTGCTCGAGTATTTATAACCTCTCTGTCTCGCACACAATGCGCCCCTGCACATTTAGACTTCTCTCACCGGGCGAAAGAGACCTGGGCCCTGATAAGCAGCTGATTAGTCAACCAGATATCGCCAGGCTTACGGAATTTTGTTGTAATTTGTCTACGGGACGAGGATTCAAGATGTGTCAAAAGAACTGCCTTCTTTCCAAAGAACTGCTCTTTTAGGTTCCGATTTGTGCCCAAATGTTTTGTATTTAATTGACCATTTGGCAGCGTGCCTTTCTTTTTGCCATCTCTACTATTACAGATGGTTCAGCAAGCGAGTAAAGGAGGGGGAATATCGTGTTTCTTAGAACTTTTTTTTTTTTTTGTTTGGAAATCAAAGGCATGGTTTCACCTGGGCATGTTTTGCCTTTTGGGCTACTTGCCTTTTGCTGGATTCCACGCAGGCCAAGTGCATTATGTAAATATACTAATTATTGTCTATGTTTGAAGACACGGAGTAATAAAAAAAACGATCAACAATAAACATACTTATATTCACACTTAAAATTAAATTACAAATATATAAGAGAGAGAAAGGAATTTAAGTACCAATTATAGTAGGGGTGAGCAATGGTAGTGGTGGTGGTGTGAGACTGTGACGGTTGTGGTGGGTTTTGGGTGACAATATTGGTAGTGGTAGTCATGGTTGACGGCGGAGGCGGTGGTAGGTGTGGGTGGAGGTGGTGGTGGGTTTTAGGTGACAATAGTGGTAATGGTAGTCATGAAAAACGGCGGAAGCAGTGGTAGGTGTGGGTGGTGATGGCAACATTGATGGTGGTGGTGGGGGCTAGGAATAGCAGTGGACCGAAGCAGGGTGGGGGGTGTAGTTTTCATCTCCGTACCCACTTAAAAAAATTGCGTTCATCTTTGATTCACATTCGTTAACGGGTATAATTTTTATCCCCATCTCTATCCCTTTCCACAATCCCTGCCCCCCACCTTGTCTCCCGCCTTCAACCCTGTACTCGTCCACCTTATCCGTCCCATCCAAAGTCCAAGTTCAATATCAAGTCCAAGCCAACATAATCTAAAATTATAAATAAATTCAACATTTTAAATAATTTAACATAATTATAGAATATCATAACATACTTAAAAACTTGTCATCTACAATATAATCCAACATAATATAATTAAATTTTTGTCTACAATATAATCCAACATAATACTATTAAAAGTTTGTCTTCCATGTAAATCAAACACATCATGCAGCACAATATAATGTTACATAACATAATCCAATATAAAAAAACATAAAAATACAAAGATCTACACTTTTACAAGTCAAACACATAAAAAAATCAAAAAACAAAACAATTTTCAAAAAAAAAAATCATTCAATGATATGTAGATTTGTATTCATAGTAACATATATATATATACACACACATAATAATAATAACGGGTACAGCGGAGCGGGAGTGGGGGTAAGTGTCAGTTCATCCCTGCCTTCATCCCCACACGGGTTTATACGGGTATTCCTGTATACGTCCACTGTTCAATACGTATGATCCATCTCCGGTTCAAACAGAGCGGGTTTAGACGAATACCCATTTTTACCCAGTCCACTACCATCCCTGGTGGTGGCGGTGGTTGGCGGTGACGATGGTGGTGGTGGAAAACGACGGGTGTTTTTGGGCGACAGTGTGATGGGTGGTAGCGAATGGTGGTGATGTGTGGTAGGGGTGGATGACAATAGTTGACAACGATGATGGGAGACGACAGGTGATGGTGGGTTGTGGTGGTAGTGGGTGGTGGTTGGCAACAATGGTGGTGATGGGTGTTGACAATGAATGATGGTGATAGTGGGATGATGATAATAGTGGTAATAAATATAAAAATAAAATAACGATGGTGGTGGGTGGTGGTAATGGACGATAATGGTAGCAATCGGTAGTGGTGGTGGTGGCGGCGGCGGTGACAGTTGGATAGTGGCAACAACAGTGGTGGTGGTGGTGTTTGTAGGGGATGGTGGTGGCAATGGCGGCGGTACCCTCTTCGATGGTGATGATGATAGTGGCGATTGTTGTGGCAGAGGTAGTGGTGAGTGGCGATGGTGGTAATGGTGGTAGTGATCGTGGTTGAGGTAGTGGTGGGGTGGTGGGGGTGGGGGTAGGGTGGTGACAGCGGTGGTGATGGTGGTGGTGGTGATGGTGGTGGTGGTGGCAACGTCAATGGTTGTTGTGGCAAAGGTGATGGTGGGGTAGCGGCGATAGTGGTGGTGGTGATGGTGGTAGTAGGGGTGGTGGTGGGGTGGCGGTGGTGGTGGTAGTGGTGATGGGACAGTTCTAAATACTATTTTTTTTAAAAAGTATTTATGAGAAGTTATAAGTCATATAAGCATTTTTAAAAAGTCACTTCAAACACACTTTAAGGAGTTTATTTTTTTTATTAAATTTGGAGTATTAATATTAATCGTCAGATTAATTTTAAAGTAAAATTTAAGGAGATTTCAATCACGAAAAATAAAAGTCATTTTGTTTATCTTTTAAGATTTAAATTGTATTATATATTATTATATAGATAATTCAAAACTACAACATTTTATGCATATAAATTTGCCTTTTGAACTATTCAGCCAACTATGTTTAATACAGTTTTTACTTGTTTTACAATTTATAAAGTCTACAATTCTTCTTGTTTTATAAATTGGAAGACGAGAAATGATCTTAGTCACATGATTCATCCCTTAATCCTCACACTCTTGCACTCGCTTAATCCTCACATTCTTGCGCTCGGAGCTCTAATTCACCAATTAAAAGCAATTCAGCATAAATCCACGCTCCCCTTTTAATTAATTCCCAAATTCAAAATCTTAATTAGCAAATTCAAAATTTAATTCAAACTCACAAAATTTAACTGGCCCAATAGACACTAGGGAAAATCCTAAGTGTGGGCCTCAATTGTCAGAATGCAAAAGCCAGCCCATTGCTTTATATAGGTAATGAGTAGCCTACAAGTTGTCTTATACTTTCGATTTGGGACAAACTCCAAGCATAAAAATGTCTACCATGTGCAGTAACTTTTCCTGTCCTTCCGATGTGGGATGACCTCCAGCCTTCTCATTTCATTGTTGTTGCTAGGGCTGTTAATCAAGCCAAGTTTGAACATTATTTAAGGCTCGTTTATGTGTTAATTGTTAAACGAGCCAGCTCGTTTATGTGTAAATTAGGCTTGACAAAGGCTCGAATTCAGCTCGATTAACAGCCCTAGTTGTTGCCAACTTTGTATGTATTAAATTATTTTTTTATTTTATTTTCAAGAAATTACATATATATATATAATATAATACTCTCTCTCTAAGATTTTTTAAAAAATTTAAGTTTTTACGCTCTCGCTCTTGCCCCAATTTTCACTTTGTGTGACTTGGGCTATGATAATGTCTGTGGCAAATATCACATAGTTTATGACATCACATGGTTCATCGTCAGGCTTAATTATAAGTGAAAAAAGATCGGACGTGGTACTCATCTTCCCAACTCATACATCCTCCAAAAGAAAATTGACTATTTATCGTGCCAATGGACACGATTTTTGTGATCCATCCATCTATTATTACAGTTAGAAGTTGAATTCTCAATTTATAAAAGAAAGACAATGGTTAAAATTGATCTAATTTTTATTTGTTTTTATCTAACGGCATAAAATTCATACCAAATTATTTTTTTTTCCGCTTAAAAACATCATACTCTAATGTTAGACAATTTAATCAACACACTCTCCAATGTTAGACAACTCAATCAACACTGTCTAATGTTAAACAACTCAATCAACACACTCTTTAATGTCAAACATAAGATCATCTCTAATACTTACCATTTTTTAAACCCAAATTTAAATTTGGGTAAAAAACTTTTAAAAACCTTCTCAATGCTAAACTCATACTCATTATCAAGAGATTTATTTTTTTACTCAAATCAAGGAAGACTCATATTCATACACAAATTTTTAATGGTGAAATTTCACCCTCCTTTAAATATTCAATTGTCATATTTTATCATCTTTTAAATTTAGATTTGTCCTCATTTAAATTTGAATTTCTCTTTCTTTAAATTTGAATTTATTTATTAAAGAGGTCTATTCCAAATTGAGTTTTTTACTCTCTTTTTTTTTAACTCAAATTTAGGTAAGAGTTTAGGTATCCATTGGAGATGGTCTAATCCACACATTTCTCTCTTCTCTCCCTCTCCTACCTCTCATATTTTCTCTTAGTACGCTTTAATTTTAAATTGCTTAACTAAAAAAAGATATTAAAATAAATTATTATTTAATATATAAATGATGCATGATCAATATTCAATTTTTAGTATTATAAATTATATAAAGACACGGGGTTGCTGCTAGTGATCATATCTGAGGATGGCACTACCTACCCCTCAGCTGTCTTCCGTGATCACAACCTTGCTTGCACAAGCATAGTTTCACAGCTAGAAAACGCGCCATCTCTCTTACCTTTTCTCTCATTTTGGATGTACATCAACATTCCAACTGCCCCCGGTTTTGTTCCCCCAGTCTCTCTTTTAGCACCTTTTGTACTTCACACAAGCAACTTCCTCGTGCAGCAGGCTTAAATCAAGAGAAAAGGTAAGCTTCTCTTTCCACCTTCAGGGTTCAAGTCTCGTGTACAACCAACGTCTTTTTAAGAGGAAAGGCAGACAAGAGGGCTTTGCAGATTGGCATTTTGCTATTTTAGATGAACCATGAAGTTTCAGTGTGCTTCCTTCTATCATAAGAAGCCGTAATCCTTGTGCAATTGATGCATATATATATCTCACAAGCTATGGAAAAGAACCTCAACTCTGCTTACTGAGCTCTGCCTCCTCTCCTCTTCTTATTTCTTGAAGGCTGCACGCACGGGTTGACCTGCGCCTGTCTTTCATTTCATTCCCCTCTGGAAGATTCTCAAGGGTATGCTATCTTTATTCTTTCTAGCAACTTCTCTCCAGTTTCCTCCAAAACCGATAACTATGGGGATATCTGTAATCTGTCCTGCTATGAAGCACGATCTTTCTGAGTATATATATCACTTGTCTTTACCTGCTTTCCTGTTTTCCACATAAATCTTACAGTTCTCGATCTATTATATTATTCTCATATTTATTCTAATTTCAAGTACTAACTATGTTTCAAATAGATGATTCATATTTAGTAAATGATGATTGAAATAATTACATGCCTTGTCTATTATATTTCGTCTGTTCAGAGGCAATACAATAAAATAGGCATGGACAAGCAAAACTCAGAGTTGTATCTGCAAAACTGCCACATTATTCGAGAGAACGAGAAGTTAAGGAAGAAAGCTCAACGGCTCAACCAAGAGAACCAGGCGCTGTTATCACAGTTGAAGCAGAAACTCTCAGAAACAAACTCCACTCAGAAACCTGAAGTTGAGTTCAACCTTAGCTCCAGTTCCACCAGTTCAACGAATTCCAGCAAACCCCGACCACGAGATTACAACTAAAACCTCCACCTCTTCCTGTAGCATATTGTGTAAAACTATGGATATTGAAAGCAGTCATTTAATGTCTTTCCTTCCACAACAATATTTGTTACCATCCCATGAGCCCACATTTTATTATCTTCAGACAAAATAATGTTATAAGAGTTATATGCATATGGAATAAATGCATATAATCTTCTACACCCTCCCTCTCAGCTCTCTGTTTCGACAAAATTATAAAGAAAAAAGTTAGTCCTGATTGGGGCTAAAAATAAACTTAAATCAGCATTTTTCAAGTAGTTTTGTGGTGAACTTACTAATCAATGTTTAGTTTCTTGTCTATGTGTGAGAATGTTTGGTAGAACGCCTTGAAATGCTTGTAAGCAATGTCAACATCTTTCTTCCCACAAATCTCTCTCACACTGCAATTAAGAAAAAATAGTAGCTCAGCTGGGAAAAAAAAAAGCAGCAGAAAAATTGCTGAAACTTCAGATTGATATCGATGGGAAATGTCATATAATGTCATACACATGGAGATGCCAACTGGAATCACATTATACAACCATGGACATATAATGTCCTTATTTATATAAGCACCCATCAAATAATTAATAAACATCCAACCAAACGTGGACTGCAGTTACAGTCGCCAGTTAAAAGGCAACCTTCACAGCCGTAAGACAATTCCGAAGTTGTAGCATATGCTTTAAGCCTGCTGATAACATGTATAAAACTACAAGAGGTCGAATATGACATAAGTTTTAACCTGTTCCTAAGTTAGACCATGTGGAAAGGTTGCGCAAGGAATCAACTATATGCCCCCATTGGTCAGGACAAGGTTGTGTTGACTTGACTATATCTCAGATCCCTGTACGGATGTTTTAGCCTGATATCACAATCACATATTCCACCAAAACTCGTTGGTGGTTGTCTTTTCTCACACAAGCAAGTGTATCAACTATCACAAAATTGGAAGCTACTAATATCCTCCTCCTGTTAATACAAACTCGACCAATTAACGCTTGAAAGATTAACCTTTTAATTAAGCTCTGTTTGGATACAGGATAATAACAAGGAATTCAAATGTAAAACGGCTTCATTTCTATGCAAATTTTAACATCTTCCCTTTCTTTCCCATCCTTTTTTTTACTTTTGAATGAAGCCTCAAGGTATGATATACAAATTCAAGAAAGCAAATAATTTGATACCTGTGCATGGATAGCTGGGCAATGCCGCAATCAACAGTACGAATCCCAACCCCTGAAGCAAGTATGGGACCTATAGTAGATCCACACCCCATATCATTTCTCACCACAAACTCCTGAGTAGAAACAAAAATACAGGTTTGTATGTTATTGTCGCGACAAAAAGAATACAAGTACAGAGTTCACACATCAAGCAAGTAGTAATTTTATGTTTGGAGCAGAGATATTTCTACCCAAATAAGAAAAGGCACTCTAAGTTACCCAGAAATATTTATACATATTTTTCATCACTATTACACATTAGTGGCAAGGCAATTGATATTTGACAAGCCAATTATCACAGCCTTTAAGACGGATTCAAGATTTCTTGTCCGCCTTATTGATCAATTTTGCTCAGATTTCTGTTATTAACACTTTTATCACTTTTGCCTGCAATCACCTGAGTCGGAAGGTTATGAACTTTTGCAACTTCTTTGAAAAGAAAAGCTGTAACTCCACTTGTAGCATAGCGCTGGTTTGCATTGTGTTTAATGACAAGCCCCTTTTGCAATTCTGGTCGATGGTGTTCTTCATGTTTATCCATGAAATTAGGGTGGACTCCATGTGCCATGTCGGCAGACACTGCATTAAATTGTTTTAAAATTCTGAACTTTAAGTTGCACAGAAGATAGAGAGCAAAATGAAACAAAAAAAAAAAATACAAACAAGAGTAATTGGATGCATATCATCATATAATTAGAAATTAAACCATTTAACCTATTTTCATTCAGCTTTTGCCATGTCATACGGTATCCATATTGCATACTGACCCTGGAGCTTCTGCAATCATAACACAGTTGGAACTTGTCAGGCCACCTCATGCCTGCTCTAGTTCCCAACCACTTTTTGTCCTCTCAAAAAGAATAATAAATTTGCCCCAAACTTTTTTAATAATCTTCAAAAAATGAAATTTGGCCAAGAGAAAGTATGGGAAAGAGTATATTCACTTGGTTTTTGGCCAAGAGCGGTTGGCAAATCAAAAATAGAGTAACAAATTCACATTAATCTGCAACAAAAAATCAAAAATAATTTATAATAGAGAAGTTACAAACAAAGAGTAAAACGTAAAACATGCCAGCGTGTCCCTTCTTTTGACTGTCAAAATGGCCACGAGACAGTGCATGATACATCTTGCTCTTGGTGCTCCTCAACCATCCGTAGGCCAACTCATTTGCCATCACCACACTGCAACAGCTGCTTTAATGTCAAGAAATCACGGTAAACCAGCATTCTATCCACTTCAGAATTGCTTTCATAGAAAAAACCAAGAATAAAACCAACCTCAGCAACTCCTTTTCCTTCCACAAAACGACGTTGTCACCAAAACTCTGTGACCACTGTCTATGATGCAAAGCAAAAAGAGACAAAGAAGTATGGCCTTGGCCCTCGAGGACTTCTAGCCAGCAGACAAATGCCATCAATATTCTTAGATTGAGAACCTAGGAAGCACGGACACTTCATTTTGATCAGAGTGTCCGTGTCGGATACGTCTGGGACACGGACATACTAAAATGAGTGTCCGATTTTTTTATTGTTAAATTTTTTTCAGGACACGTTGGGAACATGCGGCCAACAAGATCGAGGACACGTTTTGAGATTTTTTTTTTAAAAAAAATTAAAATTTGTCTAACAACTTTCTAATTAAGGAAGTTATTTTTGTATTTTAAAGAAATACTAGTTATTGTCCGTGCCTGACACGGAGTATTAAAAAAAATTGTCAATCATAAACATATTTGTATTCACACCCAAAATCAAATCACAAACATAGAGGAATGAGAAAGGAATTTAAACACCGGTTGTAGTGAGAGTGAGCGGTGGTAATGGTGGTGAGCGGCAGTGGTGGTGGTGGGAGACGGTGATGGTTGTGGTGGACAGCAACAACCGTGGTGGTGGTGGTGGGGGTGGTAGTGCTGACAGTCATGGGTGACGGCAGTGATGATGGTAGGTGTGGGTGGTAGTGGGCGATGGTGGTTGGAACGATGGTGGTGGTGGGGCGACGACAATGGTTGTGGTGGGGCGACGACGATGGTTGTGGTGGGGCGACGACGGTGATGGTGGTGGCAGGTTTTGGGTGACGATGGTGGTAATGGCAGCCATGGGTGACAACGGTGATGCTGGTGCGTGTGGTGGTGGTGATGGGCGATGGTGGTGGTGGGGCGATGACAATGGTGGTGGCGGTGGTGAGTTGTGGTGGTGGACAGTGACGATGGTGGTGATGGTATGAGTGGTAGTGGGAGACGACGGGTGCTTATGGGCGACGGTGTTGGTGGGTGGTGGCGAATGGCGATGGTAATGGTAGGTGTGGTGGGGGTGGGTGATAGTGAGTGGCGGTCAAGGATCAAAATATCGTTTCGAAACGTCCGAAACGTTTCCGTTTCTAAAGAGACCGAAACGAATCAGTGATGGAATCGAAATTTTAATATTTTAAGGTATTTTATAATGTTTCGAAATGTTATATTTCACTGTATTTGCACAATTATTTCGGAATGTTTCAAAGTATTTCAAGATATTTTGGTATATTTCGACCAATATTTTGAAAAAATAATTCTTAAATTTTTTATTTTTTTCATTATGTTTCCGAAACGGATCGAAACGTTTCCGAAACACATCAAAATATTTCCGTTTCTTAGGTGACCGAAACAATGCACAGAAACAAAATTTTGATCCCTGATGGCAGTGACAATGGTGGATTGTGGTGGTGGGTGGTAGTGGGCAACGGTGGTGGTGGTGAGTGATGGCGGTAGGGGACAGGGGTGGTGGAATGATGGTGGTAGTGGTAATAAATATAAGAATGAGATGATGATGGTGGTGGGTAGGGGCAATAGGCAGTGGACAACGGTGGTAGCAATCGGTGGTGGGTGACAATAGTGGTGGTGGGTGATGGTGATGGCGATGGCGGTAGCGGTGGCGGTGGCGGTGGTTGCGGCAGAGGTGGTGGTGGGGTGGCGACGGGCAATGGTGGTGGTGAAGTGTTTTGTAGAGAAGTAATTTTAAAAAAGTAAAAAATATTTTTTTTTTGTTTTTACTTATTTAAGTGGTAAAACTACTTTTGACTTATTTGGAAGTAATTAAAATAAATTATTTCAAACATACTTTTTTTTAAAGTATTTATAAGAAGTCATAAGTTCTAGAAGCACTTTTGAAAAGTCACCTCAAACACACCCTAAATGACCTATTTTCTCTATTAAATTTAGGGAGTTAATATTAGCTGTCAGATTAACTTTAAAGTAAAATTTAAAACAATCTCAACCACGAAAAGCAAAAGTTATTTTTTATGTCTTCAATCTTTGTATTTTATTATATAGATAGGTCAAATGCATAATATAGAAAGAGCTATAATCACTACATGAACATAGGACATGGATATAACATAATTTCATAGACAACTATAAAATTAGAGTAATGCTATGTATCCCAAATCTCCAACCCAAACTTTCATCCCAAATCAAGGGAGACCATTAGATCAGTTGGTCCCATTTAAAAAAGTTGATGGGACCCACTCATCCAATGGTCTCCCTTCATTTGGGATGAAAATTTGGGTTAGAGATTTGTGATACATAGTATTTCCCATAAAATTATATACAAATGAAATAAACTTTCTATATGAAAAAAATGTGATGAAAAATAAATTATAAAATTGGAGCTCTCTGAAATTTATAAAAATTAGGATTACGATTTGGGATATTTTTTGAAATGGAAATTGTAGTGATGATTGTTGGGTCATGAATATTTATAATGAGTGTGTATCAGTATATATGGTATTTAATTTTTATTTGATGATATCATGATGTGAGTTGTTAGAATTAAAAAAAAAAAAAGATAAATTGAATGATTATTATCAAAATATATTTAGCTTCTCCACATTGTATCATAAGTTCACTCCATAACGCCTTGTTCAAAAAGATCGAGTGATCTATACTCAAATATAAATGCTACACAAACACATACATGTAGGTAGATGATGCATATACATTTTAGATTTTATAAACTTAGTGTCGTAATTAATCATGTTCAGATATAAATGTGCAAGTTGTGTTTCAAACATAAAATAAAGCTCTAAAGACATATAATAGTGGAATGCCAAGTTATCCTTTAGAGAAAAAGGTTTTTGTCGAAGGCTAGGACTGCACATTAGTTCATGCAACATCCATAAATGAAGAAAATTAATTATTCTTTTCTTCACTTCGTCACTGAAGATGATATTCTATTCACCAAAAAAAAATGTAAATAATACAAGTAAATATAGCCCGTATCATCTATATCTATATCTATACTACTATAAAATGTCAACAAAAGTGAAAAAATTTTGATTAACTAAAATAACCTTAATAATACAACTAATTCTCATACTATGTTTTGTGTACTTAATGACATCTTTTAATCATGTAATTATTGTTATAGTAAAAGCATTATCTATATCTATATCTTGATTTTTTATATTGCCCCTCCAACATTTTTAAATATCCATACATGTCAAATGCTTTTGATTAAATAATTCTATAATGTCATTTTTAATGTGCACGACTTCTCAACAACTAGCAAAATCCGATTATGACCATTGAATGTATTCAATTTATATAGTAAGTGAGCCGTACGAGTACCAGTGCAACAAGTCAGATAGATATTGACAGAGCCAGTACATGTATTGAACCATAAAAAAGACTAGCAGGAAAGCACACAAAGCCAACAACACTCTTAATATAGCTATCACCTTGCTGAGCTTGAAGCCTTTTTTTGAATCCTTCAACAGGATTTATATCCAACCTAAACTAGATCGATTTGAACCCAGATTTTCGCAAACTCTGTGATCTAAGCCACTTGACCGAGAGCACTGCTCTCTCTATCTCGGCTGCTTCCTCTAGAATTGCATAAAATATCTTTATCTATTTTGTACAAGCAGAATATTTCAGAGTGCAAATGAAATTTTAAGAATTTCATATTGTGGTTTCCTTCAGTTCACTACCATTTCTTCTATGGACTGGGGCTAACATAAAACTATTTACTGTAAACAAGCAAGATAAGTTCAGGGTCTTATCTTACATGCTTCTGAAAAATAGACAAGTTCGGATCTTTCTAGACCCCATTATTTTAGAGGAACATTCATTAATTAAGAAGGGAAATCAAGTAATATCAAGATAATAGTTTATCTCTCATCTTGGGTTCAGCCATGCTTAATTCTAAGAGGTATAGGCCTTGGTGGTCGTATATATGATTTCGTTCAGTTATAAACCTCCTACTGTTTTCCCAATTCTTGTTCCTTGTGCTAGGTTGTACCATTCTTGGCTAGATTCTTAGATTAAGAGTTGCTTCAATTATTTTTTGTTTCATATTCATCTTATTAGATACAAACATAAGATAATTAGTGGACTCCCCATAGTAAGAAATATATTCCTAGAGAGGTAGTATCATTGTAAATTTTTCAAAACACTACACGAACTCATTGGAAATTATTCACCTGCGACACACATTTACATAACTAGTAATTAGAAATGAAAGAACCAAACAAATTCCATCTGCACATGACTACAAGAGGTTCCATGTAAGGCATACCAAGAAAGGATTGACGAATTGCACGCTCAAAAGCGCCCTCCCCTACATAATGATGAGCTAAGCAACCATCTATTCGTCTCATGGCCTGAAACATGGTTGGTGCACCAGCTCCTTGATATGAATCTGAACCAACCTGTACAACAAGAGGTAATAACAATTATGACAAAGTCTAACACAGCAAGAGAAAATGAATATAGAAGATGTCAATACTTGCATAAAATGTACACAAAATAAAAAATCGGTGCCAAGTTGAGCATGTAATAACAGAAATAGATACTCACCTAGCTAAGGGTGTTTTTTCCTTTCCTTTTTGTAAGATAATCGAATTAATATTCATTAAAAAGTCCACAGCACAATCCACAGGAGTTAAAAATAACAGTAGGAACGTTAGAGGAAATCTAATTAAAACAACCCAAATCGAGTCAACAGCGTATTAATTCCAACATAGTGGCGTTGAGTCAAACATGTCTATAATTAGGGGTATTTGGGTAATTGAGGTGTGGCTTCATCCTCAGATGTGTTTCTACAATATTATGTTTAGAATATATGATAACCAAGGTAAAAGCTAACATAAAAGGTGATTAGCAGTGCAGTCCCGCTTACGCTAGGAGTTGGGATTGAACTAGAGACAGAACTAACCTTTGACATAATTGCGTAAAGCAGCTACTGATTCTTGAACACACATTCTCAAAGGGGATAACGTTAGCCCTTAACCACTAAAACAAGCAATGCCCCACCCACCCACCCCCCAAAAAAAAACTAAAGACAATTCACCATATTTTTTGAGTTAGCAAATTTGGTGTGCGAGGAATGGAAATCTTGTCACCTAAGTAAAATCTACAGCACGTATGAACCATTTAACCCAAATTTTTGTGTACCAGATGCTGAATAGTCAAACAAAGGAGAAATAATCAATATCTCACCTACTTACAAGTTGTGCAATAAAATTACCTCTTCGTTATCAAAAAGTGCAACCATCCGAATTGCATGCTCACTCGATAAATCTTCAGGTGATTTACATGAATCAACAAGAGCTCTCAATGCGCAATAACTTGAAGCAAGGTTGTCTAGTCTTCCAGAATATATGAATTCATTGTTTCCACCTCCAAGGCAGCTAGGTTGGGTATCACAAATATTCAACTCAATACTTGCAATATCATAAATACTACAGCCCAGCTCATCTGACAAAATCTGAAAACTAATTTAGAGACGAATTAGACCCACAACTGTCACACAAACCCACACTGGGCATCACTGTGTTCATCTTCAAGATATTGTACCCATTGCTACGTTAGAGGAAACCTACAACAAATGAAAAAAAAAAAGCCACCAATGCAATTCTAGCAACAGCTCTAGCAAAAGAAGCAACAACATAAACGTATTTTGCAAATGTACATAGGATGAGTACACACGGTTGAGACATTCATTATACTGACTCACTATTCCCTTAAATAAACAAAACTAAATCACTGTGGCCCTCCATATACTATGCCAAATAAAAAAAATTAAACTTCATTAAAGCAACTTTTATTAAGGCAGCAACTTGAGTGGGATGGAAGAAACAGAACCCACCCAGGCCAACCGTGGGAAGGGTTTTCAGAATTGGGTTCACTATGTGGTTAGAAAACACTAAGTGAATCTGAAATTTGCAATCTAACGCAGTAGTGTCCCAAACAGCCCGAACCCAATCTCCCATACATGTATAATAGAAATATTCTAAGATATCGTTATCATTTGCTAATGCATCATATCCATATGATATAACTAATTATATCTTCACCGTTGATTCAAAAGTTTAATGAACCAACAAAAAAACCTCAATTCCATACCGTTCTCAATGCTCACATCATTTTCATGGCTACCTTCATGGATTCTGTCAGCTCATATAATTTGTTTCTCTTTCTTACCTCCAAGTTGTTCATGACCCAAGAAACCCTAACTTCTATTGTCTTTATTATTCCTTTACCACCAATCATCAGCTCTATTATTATTTGAAGAAGTATCTGTTTCTTATAAAAAAGTGATTTCTCACTCAGAACTGGTTTTGATTTTAACCTTTGTCCCATTCCACTTCACGATGTGGGACATTCTCTCTTCCTATCTCGTGTGTAAGTGTTGGGGGGGCTTGTATGTATATGTGTGAGTGGTGTTTGCATTTGATACCTAATTCGGGCAACCGAAACGCATATGGATCTGTATTTGGACATTATGCCATTAACATGAGGTGGGGTTGGGACGGTACTTGGGACAAGTTTCCCTAGTTAGCAGACCTACCCATCCAAGTTGTACACCTAGTTTTCAGAAAATGTGTTAGATGATGTGTTCAAATTATATGGAAAAAGTTGATATTCAAACTTTACAGAATCTGTGAGATTATATATTTAAAGTTTGATGGGAATCATCATATAACTAGGATGATTAATTTAAACATCATAACAATTATTGACCAATCCTATGTGATACATGAAGTAATTACCTGCGAGAGCCAGCCACTAACTTTAAAAATTGTCTGCAAAATTTTCCTTTTTCGCAAAATACATCCTTCATTTAAATATATATGGAAAAAGTCATTTTTTTGTTGTTCAACCATTTTTGTCTCATACATGGAAATGGTGAGAAAAGATGTGCTTTACATCCTAGAGGACCTATAATTGGAGATTGGGATAGCAAAAAAAAAAAAAAGGAAGTGAGTTAGAAAAAAAGAAAAGCAACTTGGACAAAAAGAAACGAGAAAAAATAGATCTTTTTATATTCTTTCATTACTATATAGTACAGTTATTTAGACCTATAGAATCCTTTATCTGTAAAGTTCTGTTTAAATGAACTAGTCAACTTATTACTTCAGCATCCTTCTCTAACTTGTTAACTTATCTTTTCATAACCTTTAATCTACAAACTTCTGCCAAAATGAACTCCATCAACTTATTACTTCAGCATCCTTCTCTCAATTGCTAACTTTAATCTACAACAAACCTAGATCTTCTCTATAATTTTACAAGTAATGGGGAATAGGTATTCATACAAAAGGGACATAAACCTAAAAATGTCGAGTTCATCTGTTGCCAGTGTGAAATCATTTTGTTAACCATCTGTAGATGCCAGCATTTATTTCTTGAATGGCATAATCCAATTGAGACTACCAAAAAGGGGGAGTGTCACAGAAAATGCAGAAC
Organism: Ilex aquifolium; assembly: GCA_951799425.1. NCBI lineage: Eukaryota > Viridiplantae > Streptophyta > Magnoliopsida > Aquifoliales > Aquifoliaceae > Ilex > Ilex aquifolium. The sequence goes on from OX637408.1 coordinate 13,055,709, forward strand.
AAGTATCTCCCAGAGTAAGGCTGACCACTCTTGCCACAATTCTCATTTAGCCCCAACTGGAAATTCAAAGGGGAGAAGAGAGTTGGGCAGCTGGACCGTTGCCAGCACCCTCTTGACCAGATTGTGCATGTTTAATTCCTTTGCTCATGGAGTTGTCCTATATATGCACTACGCAGTCTCAAGAAAGGAAGAGTAAAACTTGTCCGACCTGAACTACTGCTGCATAATTGCTTTCCAATATTATTGCTGCTATAAAACTGATTTTCAGAGTTTCAGTTGCATATTTTCTCACTGTACATGTTCCTGAATTATAGTGACCTCCAGTGGAAGTAAGCTAAGATGCACAAGCAGCACTTTAATACTAAAGCTAAAGGACTTCCGAGTGAATGAGAACACGTGTAGTAGGGGAAGAGAGATAGAGACAAATATGCACGCACAGACACAGAGACTGAGAGATAGGCTGAACTATGCCACTTTTTGAAATGGAATCTGGCAATAGGTTAGCTTGAGCCAAATGGATTTTAAACCACCTAGTAATTCTATTTCTTGACGCCGCCTACCGGAATGGTAGCGGCTGGGTCTTCTGTTAAAACATTGTTTTCAGGTTTTCTGAGTATAAATGGTTAGTGTAATATCAAGATCATATATACTTCTAGTCAAGCTTGCTGGTAATTTTCCCTATTACTTGTTTCAGCAGTATACTGGTCCCTATTTTCATTACTGCTGATATTGTGAACTTTTTCTTCCTTTCGATAGAACTGCATTACAAGGGTTCTTAAGAAGGATTTTCTCACAACCCACTCTCCAACACAAGCACCATTATGCCATTAGTAGTCCATCCACACAGCCTCCTTAAAATATAACTCAGCGTTTATTCCAATCAAATCAAAACAAAGAATACAGTGATACCTGCATAAGCAGTGGATGATGAGCATCTTTTGGGGATGATGGATTATGCTCAGCTGATCCATCCTCAAGCTTCATTGCCAGCAGTGGGATAAGGTGAGTTTCCAGATTTGGTTTGAACCCATCCTTGTTCACAGTGCTAAGCACCAAAATAAAAGAAAAAATAACAGCAGATAATATGAGTAAAACATGGAGTCATGGACTCATAGCCACCGTGAGACAAAATTAAGTAATCTACCCAAGCAGAAGAACATGGATTTATATTTCAAATTATAGGGGGGCAGAAACTAAGAAATTACCTGACGCTTTTTTTAACCCTACAAACATGAAATCTGTAAGTTGACAATCAGTTTTCATGTAAAGACTTGATTGCCGAAGTTGGGTAAAATAATGGAGATGAGAACATTTTGTTAGGAGGAAAGAGCGAAGAAAAACCAACTTATGACTGGCAATGGCATGCAATAGTTTTGCGTGTGTGTGTGTTTTGAACGTCTTTCTCTCCCTTTCTCCCTATATCTATATAATAAAGTAGAGTTGTTTTGAATTCCAATCATAAACGTCTTAGATCATTCCTATAGCGCTCTGTGTGTGTGTGTGCATGAATGTGTATATGTTACATTCATACATATATGTTACAAGCTGTGGTAAGATGGAGCTATCAAATGTATCAAATATACACGAAATACGGAAGAAAATAAAAAGAAAGAAACAAGGGTCAATAAACTAGATGAAATGTGAGACAAGCTTACCCACTGCTAGATGACAACAAAATTGCAATTTAGAGACCTTGAAGCAAGAAGCAACTACAGCAATAGGATGTTTGATTTTTGGGATAACTTTCGGTAAGTCTACTTTTACATTCCAAAAACCATTAAATCCTATACTTTTTTATAGAAGTTACAAAATAGAGTTCCTCAAATTATCTTTAGGCTTCGACACCTGGAAAAACATGGCATTAAATGGAAGAGGTCTGAATTTTACTTTGTAACCATGAAACCAGCATGCGACTTCAAATGGATATAAAAGTTTTAAAAGACACAAGTACATTGAATTGGAATAAGAAAGTAGAAAGCCCAAAATGTAAGACATTTTAATATTATTTAGTAGATTAGGCATAAATGATGACAGCAAAGTATAGAAATGCTCATTAGAGCAAAAGCTAAACAAAAGGAGTTTATTAATTTTAAGTGCATTAAATTTCAGACCAAAGATTCAAAAATGAGGAAGATTATTTTGTTCTCTTCAAGAAACAAAAAGGAATGCAATAATTGCATAACTTGGTCACAACTACAGAACTTGAATTTGGCTAAGACAAAAACCTTCAAGGCATGATAATATTCTGAGGGTTTGTACAAGGGAGCAATTTAACGTGCCAAGAGTTTTTACATTAAATATCTGTCAAAATAACCGGAGCCATTAAAAGAAAGAAAAGAAGAACAAGAAATTAAAAAAGTTCTGGGAACTATTATTATACTATAGTGAAAAGAAGTAAAATTAACTTCTATAAACCACCAAAAATTTATAAACTAAAAAGATCACCAAAAATTTTTAACACTTACACCTTTTTACCCAGCAAATGAATAGACTTCAGAAATATCTGGCATCGTAAGAGCTTCTCAAAGGAAAACTTGCATTCTAGCAATTCACTCTGCAATAAAGTTCTATTGTTTGAACTACCAATAAAAATTAGATTCCTTTTTAACTTCGTAAAAACACTTTGCAGTTTTAGGTTTGTGGTTCCCATGGCACTGGATGTGCTATATAAGAAGTGTTCCGGATATCTATAGTCTTAGATATCCCAGACTGTGTGTGTGTGTGTGTGAGAGAGAGAGAGAGTGTGTGTGTGTGTGTGTTTCATGGTCATTTTTGTATCACATCAAAAGCAAGTAAGGAATAGCAAAATAATTTAACATCATGAATAAGGGTAGCAGTTAGTCCAAGCAGTAAACACTAAACCTAAGGAACCAGACCCTCTCCAAATGCTCCAACACAGGGCAGTAATAAGGAATATATTGACAAGTGTCACTTGGGAGAATTCACGGTTCCGAACAAAAATTTTAAACCCTATTCACATGGTTTTTGCTATCCCCCATAGTAGTTCACTATGTTGTCTCTAAAGTCTAACCAGCTTATTTGGATCAGGCAGTCAGGTTGATTGTGTTATAGGCATTCTCCTCCAAGGCTACTAGAAAAAGTTCCTCAAATACACCAGAGAGAGATATGACTAAGTTTTAAATGCATTGATCTAACAAGAGGAGTAAATCCCAATCAACCCACAAACTCAAATACCACTCCTGTCAGCATCAAGGTTTTTAATATTCGGATGGTTACAGAATCGGGATCGCAAGGTCGGATCGAGAATCATAAGATCCTATCAACCGAGAAAGTGAGACAAAACACATATATAACAATACAAAATTCTCAAAAATAAGAATTAAACAAGCCTAGTATCTATACAAATAGAAATATTATTGCAAACATACAACTTAAGATATTATTAAATTTCATAAACTACAATTTGAGTATTGAAGTGGGTTTAAAATAAACAATTACTTGCTAATATTGTGGGATTTTGAAAAAAGAAATAGAAGAATTGAAGTATTTTGATCTAAAATTTCTAATAAAGAGATACAGAGTAGAGACTAAAAAGTTGAAAGACTGTTGAATAATAACATTGACTATTCGACATCCAAAGAAAAAAAGTAGAAAACAATAAAAATGAAAGACTATCTAGCTATGATCACTCGCGCCGAAAGAGAAGATCAAATTTAACCATTGCTTTCAACAAGAAAAACGAACAAATAAAGAGACCAATTTTTGAACGAAATAAACTTTTTGTACCTTTTCTCATCTATTGAAATTCCCCAATAAACTCACAATTATATAAGACATTAACATTTGGATTGAGTTCTTGACTATGAAAACGAAAAATATGGATTGGATTGCTCAATAACTAAATGCGCCTAACAAACGTACTTAAGAACTTGAATCGGTAAAATCGTAGTTCGGACTCTATTAAGATCCTACGGATTTGAGATTCTATAAGAAACTCGGATCGATTTACTTATATTGGATCGTAAGATCCTAGGATCCATATCAAAATTCTGATAACCATGGTCAGCATTAGAAGAGCATAGCATCTCCAGTAGTCAGATATATCAATCCAATCCTTGAACCACAGAGAACTATGGGAATTTAGGCAGATGTAATCTTACAACCTAATGATAAATAAAAATACGATCGATAAACAATGACTCTTCAATAAAGGGAAACGAACCGGTCAAGATGAATTGCCAGTGTAGGAACTCGTAATAGAGGCCTCTTTATTTTGACAAGCTTATGCAATAAGGAACCATCATCTCCTCTCAATATGACCCTTCCAGCAACACTTAAATCCCTATCAAACCAAGTGTACCATAAACCACCACCATAAGTTTGCACGTTGACCATAAGATAGGCAGATTTTGATGAGGCAGACTTTGGCTTTAGTTTCAGACATGGACTATCTGTGTGCGCAGCAATTACATGAAAACCGCTACCTGTTGAATACCTGCAAAACTAATGTAAGCTTTTTACTAAACAAGATCGTCAGAAAAGCAGAGAGGATGATGAAGTTAACATCTTAGTTTCAAAGTTTAACGCTGGTTATTAATATACTAGGAAGGAAATTGATACAAGAGCAGCACTTATTCCCTTGAACAGCCAGGACAAAACAAAAAAACAAAGATGGAAGTAAATGAATCCAGAAGAAAAAAAGAACAACAGAAAATATTGATATCATTTCACAATATGAGGACAATCTAAATGCATAACACAGAATGGCCATACATCTAGCATCGTGAATTCGTGATAATCACTGCCAGTGTGACCACCTGGAAGTTCAGTCCCCAGCCGGTCTTCATTCTATCTAGTCTCATAATCTATAAGCTCATTATTAATGAAGTGGATTGCATGATTTCTTTTTGAATACTTAAAATGTAAGGCTTGACCAGATAGAACGTGGATACTCACTTTTCCCCAATGGCAAAAGCAACCAAACAGGACATGTTCCGCGTAAAGAAGTAGCGTCCACCAGGTTTCAGGTCCCATTCATCACTCTCATTTAGCAAATGAAATCCAGCAGCAATTAATTGTCGTTTTGCTTCAGCTATTAAAGAGGACAGATAATAATGAGAACAAAAAATCCTATGGCCAAAACATCAATTTAAAAACATATTTTCCAGGTTTTTCTGTAAGATTTGTGGGGAACTGCAGATAATCTTATAAAACATGCATGAGCAACATGAATAACATTGTTATTTCAGAATTGTAAATCCTAATATTTTGAATTGGGAAGCAAGATGGATCATATTAAAACAGTGCAAACATCCCTTACATACAAATTTCTTTAAGGAAAGTAAATATTATCAAACTGACATTGCAGATTGCACTACATAACTTGCATATGTTCGTTGTATCATTGATGAGTGTTTTGCAAGAAACTATTGTTACGCGAGTTTCTTTCATATCAGCTATTATTGGAAGATTCTAATCTTAGTTTCAAAAACCTGGGCAATAATTGGTTTTGCAATCCATTGAAACCTGATTAGAGTTTGTTTAAGACAAAGGACGTTGCATATATCCCTCCTACCAAACTTCATTATGGGTTGATCAGGTTAAATTTTAAACTTCAATGTTCTGCCAAATAATTAAATTCAATTTGTGATTCATCTTGCTGTATTCAATTTGCTCTTTCTACAACTAAATCAACTTCATTCCCAAGCTAGTATGGGACCAAGATTGTTTTTTCTTATGCTTCTATTGTGCAGCAAATATGTCTCAACCTTTACGTTTTTTACACCAATGGCCCATAGTCTTAAGAATTTGGAAATTTTCTCACAAAACAGTGTGTGCTCTTTTATCTACTAGTAATGCACCACGTGCGTTGCACGTGACTAATTTTTTTAAAAAAATTAATAAATAAATATTTTGTATATGTGTACTTGAATTAAATATCATCTCAAATTTATCAAACTTATTTTTTCATCGCTCATGCTCCACTATAGAATTTTTGAAAACTTTATATGTTTTCAAGATTTGTTATTCTAACTTTGAGAAAAATGATTAAAAAAAATAAATAAATAAATAATTAAAGTTTTATTTTTTTTTATAAGTTTGTAATTGAAAGTGATTTTTTAGCGATGTTTGATAATTAATTTTTTTTAAATTGATTTGATTAAGATTCCATTTATAAATCATTAAATAAAATAAAAAATAATTATCAATATACCAATCGTATTGGAACTCTTACTGTATTTAGGATTAGTTAGGTCAATTGAAATAAAATTTAATATATAACATCATAATATATATTATAAAAACAGATTAAATTTTTTAAAAAATTCAATTTTTCATAAAATTTTAACATAGTTTAAAAAGTTTACTGTGACTAAAAAATCATGTAAAACAATATATACATAATTTTTATTTTAAAAATAAAATGATTAAATATTTTGATAAAAAATAAAATATACATATGTAGTCATAATATTATCTTTATAAATGAAATGAGTAATATTATATTGATGGAATTTTTGAAGGTTTTTTTTTGAATATTTTTTAAAACTTGTAATAATGCATATATTTTTTAAGAGTAATATAATCAATCAAAATGCTTCATAAAAATTGAAATTTATAAATACAAAATAGATGATTAAAAAATTAATTTGATTAAGATTCCACTTATAAATCATTGAATAAAATAAAAATAATTATCAATATATCAATCATATTGGAACCTTACTGTATTTAGGATTATCTAAGTAAATTGGGATAAAATTTAATATATAATGCTATAATATATATTATAAAGTATATTAAAATTTAAAAATAATTCAAGTTTTCAAATAAAATCTTAACACAATATAAAAAGTTTACTGTGACTAAAAAATGATGTAAAACTATATATACATTATTTTTTATCTTAAAAATGAAAGGGTTAAACATTTTTTTATGAAAAATAAAATATACATACATGGTTATACATTTTGATGAAAAATAAAATATGCATATGTAGTCATAATATTATTTTTATAAATGAGGTGAACAATATCATATTGATGGAATTTTTGAAAGTTTTTTTGAATATTTTGTTAAAACTTATAATGATGCATATATTTTTTAAGAGTAATATAATCAATCAAAAAGTATCATAAAAATTGACATTTATACATAGGGAATATATAATTATAAATAATTTTAGATGTAATTTAGAGATTTAAATGCATAAGGATATGATGATAATTTAGATATTAAGTGTGGAATGATAGAGTGGCCTTTTTAATTCTTTATAAGGGTAAAATAGTGAATCAAAAATTTTTCATGTTAAGGTACTTTTATTAGTAGTATAGATTAGTTGCTAGTATAGTGGACTCTTTTTTTTTCATAGAAGCCATAGAACTTTTCATACTAAAGTAAAAGGTACAATGCAGTGGACAAGAAATCCCAATGATGGATCTAATACAATAAAAAGGAAGGAATAACAAAACTAAAAAGAAGCATCAAGCAATTTTACATCAACCAAGAGCTATTATTCTATTCATCTAATTACATGCCGCCTTCCAATCAAGATTAAGGAGGAAGAAAAGGCACAACCTTAAACTCTTTTGAAGTCAATGGTCAAAGGTAGACAAAAACTTCATTCTGTCCCAATGGAATTCCACATATTCTTCTTTGTCTTCAAAATTATGTTATTCCTTTCCAACCATGTCCCCCAAAGAATTGTCATAACCACACGTTTCCACAATATAAATGTTTTGCCCCCATTCCCAAGCACATCATGATTCGTTTCAAATAAAGAGACACAATCTCATGGGATTACCCAACTCAAACCAAACTCACCAAGAGCTTTATACCACAATTTCAAGGCCACGACCAGTGAAGAAATAGATGACCCACACATTCACTGCAATTTCTGCACATTACACATCACTAGGGAGAAAGACAAGTTGTGGGTGTTCTCCTTTGTAACTCATTACAAATATCGATCCTCCCATGGGCTATAGTCCAAACAAAAACATGCACCTTACCGGACAGTCTAGTCTTCCAAATCATCTTATAGGTCCCAAAAATTAAGGGAGATGTGTCATCAATCAAGTTATCAAAGTACGATTTACAAGTCAAAACAGTGGAAGAATCGAGGATCCATAATCTTTTATCTCTCACCCCTAGAGTCAACAACAAAGAATGGATTTCAATCAAAACTATTAAATGCCAGTGTTGTTTATCTTAGAAAATGGATTTCAGATACTCCATTGTCACCATTTCTTCATACAATGTACAGCTTTGACCCCATACTCAAGTTCTCATGCACTCATTGCACCTACAGCATCAGTCTCGCTATGGTGCCATGGTGCGTCATCTCTTTCGATCAAATGTAATTTCAAGTTCAAGCCTAAAGATAGCCACTGCAAATAATGCAAAAGATTAGGTTTGTATCTGGCAATTTTCCCAACACTATACATTTGTGGACACAACACGAAGAAATCATATGTAGTATTTTTTACACGTCATATTGGTTAATGAGTAATTTTCACCGATTTCTCATGATTAATTTTTAACAATAAAAAGGTCCAATACTCAATTTTCACAAGTTTTTTTTGTCAGTTCCTCTGGTCATATATAATTAAGCTCTTGTTTTGGCATTGTTTGTAGGCATATAGTATTATCATCCATTTTCATCAACTTTGATTGCACAAATCTTACATGGCCTCAATTAGTAAGTATATGCCACTTATGTGCCTAATTTATGCCTCGATTGATTAATTTTTGACAAAACGATGTCGTTTTATCCGCTAAACAGTAAAATGACGTCATTTTGTTTGCAGAGAAACTTACGTCCTAATAAAAACTCAGCCTCTTTGCTCGTTCTATGTGTCTCGCGTCGTTTAAAGCTCGCCTCGTGTTGGGTGAAGCTGAAGGTCACGACTAAAGCTCCTCCTCCTCCGCCTTTAGCAAGCCCTAGCATGCTTTTTTTTTTCTTTTTTTTTTTATATTGGATTTTTCTATCTCCTATCACCATATTTTAGAATAAACTTTGATTTTTGCTCTCAATTCTTTCATGGATACTTTGTTAGGTCCTAATTTTTTGTTTCAAAATATTGTGCTGAATGTTTCTCCTAATCAATTTTCTTATTTGTTCTTTTTCCATTCATGTTTGTAACTTCATTTGTACTAGGTATCACTGTTTTGGTTCTTGAATAGTCATGATTCTTTAATAAATTTTTTTTCGTCAAATTGTTGAATTTGAAAATGGTTAAGCAAAAAGATGAAAATGAAGTAAAAGGCTAGCGTCATTCCATTTAAACGACGTGATTATGCTAGTTGATTATTTTTAGAATGCAATAATGTTCAATATTCAATATTTTGCCTATTTTAAAATTTTAAATATTTTTTATTTTTGTTCAAATTTTGTGTTGAATTTTACGATTTACGATCCAATACGATTCACACAAATTTAAGATTCCGATTCACAATACGAATCGCAATTTGACAAATATGTTCATCAACCTCTGTGGTCTTCAATATAGCATATACGACCATAAGCATGAAGAGGTTGTTACGAACCATTGAGGGACACAACGCCCTTCAAGCCCAAATTCTAGAGCTTACTATATCATACAGAACTAGCACAATCACTATAAAAGCCTGTCTATGTGAATTCTTTTGTGTTGTCCTTTTAATGTACATCCGATTGATTTTAGAAAATACAAAATTACCCACATAAAAAATATAAGAAACAAAAACACGAGGGTTGAATAATGTGGACACTTAGAATAAAAGGGGAGTTTTTGACCCTAAGAGTTCCCAGAATTTTCCTTAAAGTTTGTTACTTATTGTAGACATAATGCTTAGGTGTATTTGATAATCGTAAATCGAGATTTGTTAGTGTAAAAAGCAAAAGCCTGCATATTTTTAATTAGTATGAGCTAAACTGACTAGCCAGACCAAACTGCACAAGCCAATCTAAAACCAACTTGGGTTTACGCTCGTGGATTAGGTTGGAGCAACCTTTTGAATCTTTAAAGTTAGGCTAGGGTTAGACTTGTACTTAACCAAATCTTGCCACCCCGTACATATGCTGAAGATTCATAACAAACACTAATGCCATGGTTCAATCTGGTAGATTGGGGCTGAAGTAAAGTCCAGTAGAAGTGTAGAACTACAAAACAATGCATTAATATCCCAAAAATCAAAATACAAATAAAGATTAGTCAACATTCACTGGGGTTAAAAAATAATAACGAACATAAGCAAAGTATTTAAGCTCACAAGCAAGCCATAAAATCGAGCAAAACATCTAAAATTTGAGTGTAGGATTATTCAAATGTGAAGCATGGATTCAAGTGCATCTTGTATAAAATTGGACCATAATAGATGAGAAATAAAGAGGTAAATTGAAGAGTCTCTTGAACTACCCAAACTTTTTACAAGGAACTTAGACTAACCACACCACATAACTATATAAAGCATAATCTTTGACACATTACTCTTCACTTGAGATTTCTTTTGCTCAACTCAACATACAAAGAAATGCAATCATTCGAAGATTCACGTTCGTACATTTGTTACACATACGTGTTTATGCGCATGTTTGTGTGTGAATGGGTGCGTGTACAATACCTGTAGCATGAAATTGAGTCCAGGACTCGTTGAGATAATCTAGAAGATCACCAACTATAGACGGACACGAACCAGAATTCGAAGAAATCTGGCATTAGAACTCAAAAGATTTTAGATATAATTCCTAACATATACAACTAATTCTAGAGAGAGAAAGTAGAGAACAGGAAGAACATGACCTCGGGGGTTTGGTCTGAAGCGCAGCAGAAACGGCGGACGGAGAGTTTACGAACACGAGTGCCGTATAGATTATTGATAGGGGTAGAGTGAGAGAGCTTTGATAAAAGCACCGTTGGTTTCACAACCGAAGATGGCTGGAGGAGTTGGAATCGAGCTATGGCCGCCATTTCTCTCTGTGGCCTCTGAAGTCTGACTGAACTGGGAAAAGATAGAGAGGAGGGTCCATCCATAAACCTCTTTTCTTACTCCATTTAATTAACTTATTTTAAATTATTAAATTGATTCCATTTATATTGGTTCCTCATTTATATTCATTCAATTAAATTATTAAGTATATATCAAAAAAATCAAAACAAAAATAATAATTGCACCAAAATTTTAATATTCTGAGGTGATGTATGTTATTTTAAGGTATTTTAAAATATTTCGATATATTTTTATCGTTATTTTTTAAATATTTTGAAGTGTTTAAAAATATTTTGACATAATTTGACTAATATTTTAAAAATAATTATTATTTTTTTATTAATTTTTACTTTACTTTTACAATATTTTCGTATCAAAATAATATACCGTAATAAAATTTTAATCGTTACCTATATAATAGGTTGAAATAAATGGAATAAATTTAATTTTTAATTAATAAATATAAACGGTGTGAGTTTAGTACTTATACTCCATTTGGTACGATGGAAAAATGGAAGGATGGAAAGCGGGAGGGATAAATAAAACATCATGTTTGGTAAGGAAGGAAAGTAGGAAGGATGGAAAAGTTGATGGATTAACTTTCCTTCCAACTCACCAAAATCAATCCCTCCAAAATCGGAAGGAAAGTGGATGGAAAGTTAATTATTTGTATTGAGATGTATTTTATTTGTCTATATATCTTTTAATATATACATATATTATATATACATTAATTTCATATAAATGACACGACACAATTAGTTAAATGAGTTGAGTTAAGTTTAACTAATGTTCGACACAAATCCGTAATAACTCAACACGAATCTAACACGATACGACTCGATTGTCACTCCTAATCTTAGCCGGAATAAAAAAATAAATTAGTCATTTTTATTTTCCATCCATCCAACCAAACACAGAGGAAGGAAAGTGTATCATTCATATTTTACTTCCTTGAAAGATAGAAAGTGTATTATTCCTACTTTCCATCATTCCTATTTTTCATCCTTCCTACCAAACGGAGTATTGATGAAATGAATATATATTTAATGAACTTAATAATTTGAGATAAGATGATTAAATGGGTTGGAAAAAAAGAATTAAGCAATTGGAATAGGCCCACCATAAAGAGTAAATTACACCCGTCGGTTCACTTTCTGCAAGTCAATTCAAAAATGCTAAACTGATAAAAGATATAGAATAAATTACACTTATAGTCTCTAAACTATGATTTTTGTGTCAATTCAACCATTAAATTCAATTTGCATCGATTAAGCCCTCCAACCACCTGGTTTGTAGCCATCTGGACATTCTGTGAAGAACCGTCTAAACTATCACCTTTCCGTTGTTGAACGTGCAGTGCATGTGACAGTGTAAGGACAGCTGTTAGGACTTCACCTATCTATAATCAATCAAACAACTAAAATAAAACATCCAGCTAAGTAAGTTAATCAAACATATAGTTAAGCACCTTATAGGTGAAGATTAAAGGATAGTCATGAAGACCTAACTTAAATACTTGTAGGGAATTATAAGCATCACTCATAACAAGACTCAACTTGTCTATAGGTAATCAAATAATTATACAAAGTATGTTAGCATGCTAGATTTATTCAACCATTCATAAGTTAGATTAGACTAGTAAGCATAATAGAAATTGCACAATTATATTATCCAAACATTTCTACATAAATCTATCATCTTTCACTAAAGATTGGATGAGAAGCTACTCACCCTTCGTGACCGTTACTAGGCTAGAAAGTGAGAGAACCTCATCCCTCTAAGTAAAGAGAACTCAAGATTATAAAAGATAAACACAAGACCCTTCTTCACTAAAGAGTGAATGAAATATAACTCACCCTTCAGTGCTCAAAGGGAGCTAAAAAGGCGAGTGAAGTTTATCCCTCCAAATGAAAAGGATTGGCATTACCATAAATAAATGCAAGACTCTTTGCTTTACTAAAGATCAAATGAAATACAACTCACCCTTCAAAGCTTAAAGAAATCTAGAAAGGTGAGTGAAGTTCATCCTTCTAAATAAAGAAAGTAGCTTAAGAAATGTAAAAGCTAAAAATTACAAACACTATGAACATTACAAGGCTTTAAGAGAAATGGAAAAGAGAATGAATCTCCAAAAAGTGATGATTTCCTACTAAAACCTAGGGGTATTTATAAATGAAGATGGGTGGCAATGGGCGGCAAAAAGAATTCAAAATTCGAAGCTTAAAGTGTGAAAATAGTTTCCAACTTTCAGCGTGGGCATCCAAATGGTGGTGTCTAGTGTTCAGACGCTTGTCTCTATCAACCTCCTTACTTTGCGGCCTTCTTTCAAGAAATCTTATGGCGGTGATGGGCATCCAGACAGTGGTGGCTGGCATTTGGACGTCTTCTTCTTGCTAGAATTTTTCCTTTTCTTCGTTCCAATCCACCTTTCTAATTCCTTTTTCGCCCCTAAACTTTGTCAAATTGTATTTTTATCATGCAATTCAAGTTAGTGCCTAAATCTACCTTATACTAATTAAATCATTCAATTTACAACCAACTAATCATGAAATGCAATCAATTAACCTTTTTAATGCATATTGAAATGTTACTTTTACAGGTTAATCAAACCCTCAACCTAAATATTACTAGTCCCTAGTAATAATAAAACATACAATTACTTTCGTTGGATTAACGATTGCATTTAGCCCATACAACAAACCGTTAAACCCTTAGGTTACCCCTAGTGGACGAGTTTTGTCTCGTGAAGATTTCTAGTGAGGATACCTATAAACTTCAATGATTAGGATAAATGATTATGTGTTAGTTAACAATGTAATTATAGTAGTAACCAATCATCTCCTTTGAGTAATTTCCCTTAAAGCTCACAAATAGGACCATATGCTAAACCCCAGTATTAATACACTATACTTTTATTCAAAACTCGTGTGTGTGTGTGTGTGCCATGTCTATCTGAAGAATTTAACAAATAACATCCCTCTCTTCACAACTTCCTATGGTTAGCTTCAATGCCAATCCTTACTTGGAAAAACATTCTAAAAGAATCACTCAAGTTTTAGTGACTTGTCACTCATAAATTACATGAGAAGAGAGTCATGTTTTCAAAGCAAATTATTTCACATGTAAATTCAAAAGATGATTTTGAGGAAATGTCAATTTTAGCATAATCTCATGAAAGGAAATTAACACAAGATATAAACAATTTCATTGTTATACCCCTAAAATAATAAGTTAGAATTATATACATGCACCCATCTGGAAATCAAATAGGACTTTCTTAGGGTTGTAACATGGCCTGGGTGATAGGTTTAAAGAAACAAAGGGTAAAAGGGATTCGAGAGGGGTTACCCTGAATGTTTATCATTTACAAGCATTCATCTTCCTTTTTTCTTTAACTTTTGACTTTTGAATCATACAAACTGGCCACCCTTTTAATTTCATAGCTTGCAACACTTTTGTAAATATCTTTTTTTTTTCTTCTTGCTTACTCTTTTTCATAGCTATCACTTGTATTTCCCTTCTTCCTCTCTTTCAAACATTTATCATCAATGTATATCCCTTGATAAGAGCAATGTTTTAAATATAAATTCGAGATAACCAAGGTAGGATTAAATTATTTTGAATTTGGCTTGGTCAAAAGCATGGCTTAAGAAAAGAATTGTTCTTTTAATGGCTCAATAACGACTGACTAGGGACATCTTTTTAGAAAAAAATGGCTACAGCTCCATTTTTCGCAAAATGGCCTATGATCATTTTTCAAGAAGGTGCATATGTACAATTCCTAAAAAAATTCATGGGCATCCCAATTAATTACTCAACATGTGTTAATCAAAGCAAAGATAATGAGATTATTCAAAGAAGTGTAGCTGAATAAAATTCTTACTTGAGTACATATACATATTTCCTCCAAGGATAATGAACTCAAAATCTCACTAGGGTAACCACTTCATCTCCACTATATATGTAAGCCTTCAAAAAGAAAAACGTTATTCCCAAAATTCTCAAACAACATGAAAGTCATGAACATGATTTATGAGTTCCAAATGAAAAATATCGCTATGACACTCAAGCTTATCATAAAAGTCTTGTAGCAAACTAAAGTGAGTCAAACTCTTAGGTTGATTGGTCATCAAAATAATCCCATGTTAATTCACACCTAACAACTTATCCTAAAAAATATTGGGTGAAATATTTCACATACGCACAGGATTTTAGGATAACTTCAGATATCATAGCTAAGAAAAAATCCTAAATCAAGTAGCAATAAGATAAACATAAAATTATCCGAAGTGCAAAAAAAATGTGTCATACAGAAAGTAAAGAGTTCAAAAACCAGAATTTAAAAGTATAGACTTCAAAAGTGCCCAAACAGTCTCTATGCTGATGATGATGGTCCACCATATCTTTGCCCAAGACGACTCAGAATCTCCCTTTGGTTGGCTTCAAACTGTCCCATCTAGTCTCCAGACTCAACAAAATCTCCCTGTTAGTCCTTGAATCCACTGGCAGTGCCTGCTCATCCTGCTGCTCAAAGTCCTGTGTTTCTTCCTCATTGCCTCCTCCTCCTTGATTTGTTTGCTGGCCTTCTGGTTGCCCTCCTTGCACTCAATGACTTTTCTTTAGAGATGTAGCATCAAGATGTGCCAGTTCTTCAACAAATGTCCATGTAGGATCCATCACAACTCCCTTGCTTTTACATATGTTAGTCACCAAAATACCGAAAGGAAGTGAGGATTTCTTATTCTGAATGGTCAATGTCATTTGCTCCATGATCAATTTGGAAAGTCGATGGAATGACCAACACCAAAGGAAAATAGCAACCTAGCCCTCTCAGTATAAACCTGATTTTTCTGGGATTCAGGCATGAGATTAAAAATAGTAATCAAATTAAAAATTCGGTATTTATCAGTCAAATCCCCTTGTTTGATACATTTGACACTCCTACCCCACAAAATTTGGGTCATTAGTCAATTCTCTACCAATCAAAGTCAAATCAAGGGGGTCGGTGGGATATTCGGCATCGGGTTCCCTCCTTATAGGCCTTAGTTGCTCAACAATGGTACCCACACCTACTTGAAACCTAACTCCCCTTACATACGTTTCAAAATTCCTAGACCCTATAATCTCAGCATTGCTATAGCATTCTTTCACAATACATTCAGAACGAATACCAGCAGTTCTCATATATCTAATCCAACCCATAATTTTGCATAATGCCCAAATGTTAAAAACCCTCAAAGATAATAACGCGTTCATTAACAACAGTTTTTGAATCAAAATAATGTTCGTACCATAACTGTTGCTCAAGATTTTCAAAAATATCAAATTCAAATTCAGAGTGGATTTGGCATTTTCCCGCTTGGATCTTGTTGCCCCGAAACTTCTTGATATGGTGGAGGTGCCTTCTTTTGTGATCAACTCGAGCTTGGTTGAGATTTGCGAGCGATGGACTTCCTCTTTGGTCCCATTTGTTTTGAAGATTTAAGATTCAATGAGGGTTTTGATTTAGCTTTTAAGGATAGAATCCAAGAAAAAGTGATGGGTAGTGAAGATCTATGGAAGGAGAGGTGTTTTTAGGGGCTAGGGTTGCAGAAACTGAGGTGGAGAACCTTGAAAAATCGCAGATCAGCGAACTGGCAGCTTTTATAGGTGCATCTGGGCGTCCGGACGGTGTAGGGGGGGGGGGGGGGGGGGGGGGCGTTCAGACGCTACTGGTTTTCTGGATTTTCTGCTTTCAGCTTCTCCTGCTTGTTGGAATTTCTGGTTTTTTAATTTAAATGGAATAACTACCCTAAAAATTTTTAAAAAATATATACTAATTAAAAATAACACATTTATTTATAAAATCACACCCACTCAAAAAAAATATTTACTAATTAAAAATAGCACACATATTTATAGAATCCCACACACATTTGTAAAATCATACATACACAAAAACATGTTTGAACTTTTGACCTTCCCATGTCCACCCCCCATCCTAAATGTTACATTGTCCTCAACGTGAAAATGTTCATGAGGAAGTTCAAAATAAAAGGGTAAAAAGAGGGAGATATGTTCAGGATCCCGCAAAACAAACGATAAAAATGATATTAGTTCAACCTATGTACAAAATACAAATTAGTGCTTTTATTCAAACAATATTTTATGGTTCCATTAAGTCAATGGAATCTACATTTCTAACAAATCCGTCATGAAATGGTTTAAGTCGTTGACCATTAACTTTAAAAGCATTACCATTTGACGAATTTTCGATCTCAACAACTCCATATCCAAATACCTGTTTAACAATATATGGCCTCGTCTACCTAGACCTCAACTTGCCAAAAAAATTGGTGGAGCCTCGAATTGTATAGTAGGACTTTTTGGGAGGGGCAAAGGATTTCCGCACAATGTTCCTATCATAAAAAATTTCATTCGGGCCTTTACAATCTTGGCATTTTCATCTGCCTTATTCCTCACTTCTTCTATTTCACTTATCTGAAGTCTCCTGGATTTACCAGTTTTTTCTAGATCAAAATTCATCATCTTGATTGTCAAATAAACTCTATGTTCCAACTCTACAGGCAAGTGGCACAACTTCCCATAAACTAGTGGATAAGTAGACATTCCCAAAATTATTTTGTAAGCAGTGCAGTATGCCCAAAGCGCAAAAGTCAGTCGCAAAGACCAATATTTGCGGTCTGGATTTACCATTTTTTTCAAAATGTATTTGATATTCCGATTGGCTAGTTCGGCATGTCCACTTGTCTATGGGTGATAGGAGACAACTATTTTATGCAAAATAAAATATTTGTTTATCAAGTTTTCAAATGGATAATTAAAAAAAGGTACACCCCTATCACTTATAATGACTCAAGAAATTTTGAATTGAGACAAAATGTGTTCTTTCAAAAACTTAACCACCTTGCGGTGATCATTATTTCGATAAGGAATTGCCTTAACCCATTTGGAAATGTAATCAATGGCAATCAAAATGTATGGATATCCAAAAGATGAGGAAATGGTCCCAAAAAATCAATACTCCAACAGTTAAAAATTTTAATGATTAAAATGAGGTTTATGGACATCATATTTCGTTTAGAAATACTTCTCAACCTTTGGCATCTATCACTAATGAGATATAAAGCATGTACATCCTTAAAAAAAGTGGGTCAATAAAATTCATACTATAAGATTTTAGCAGCAGTTTTCTTTGAAGAAAAATGCCTACCACAAGCTTCAAAAAATGACAAAAAAATATGACATGACTGATTTCATGGTTTGGTACGCAGCGTGTTATGATTTGATACTTACAGTATTTGAACAAGTAGGGATCCTCCCAAAAGAAGCTTTGCACCTCTCTTAAAAAAATTTGTTTGTCAGCCAAGGTATAGTGAGAAGGAATGGTCCTGTGGCCAAATAATTGACAATATTAGCATACCATAGTACCTTAGAAATGAAAAGAGTTGTTCATTGGGAAAATTTTATTTGATTGACAGAGGTTCCTCTTTTGTGTCATAATTCAGCCTAGAAAGATAGTCGGCCACCACATTCTCTACTCTTTTTTTATCCTTGATAATTAGATCAAACTCTTGAAGTAAGAGTATCCATTGGAGGAGGCATGGCTTGACATCCTTTTTCGTTAGCAAGTACTTCAAGGCTGCATGGTCAGTAAAAATCACAATTGAAGATCCGACTAAATATGATATGAATTTATCTAAGGCAAATACTACTGCAAACAATTCTTTTTCTGTCATGGAATAGTTAATTTGTGCATTATTTAAGGTTTTACTTGCATAGTATATTACGTAGGGTCACTTATCATTGCATAGTATATCACGCAGGGTCACTTATCACCATAAAGTGACATTTCTCCCAATTCAAAACAAGATTGGTGTCTTCACACCATGTGAGGACTTTCTCAAGATTATGCAAATATAATTCAAACGAGTCACTGATACAGAAAAGCCATCCATGAAAACCTCAAAAAAGTACTCCACCATATCACTTAAAATACTTAACATGCATCTTTGAAATGTGGTTGGAGCGTTGCATAGTCCAAATGTCGTTCTTTTATATGCAAAAATACTAGAAGGACATGTGAAGGTAGTTTTCTCTTGGTTATCTAGTGCAATTTCAATTTGGATGTATCCCGAGTACCCATCCAAAAAATAATAAAAAATATGTCCAGCTATCCTTTCAAGAACTTGGTCTAGAAAAAGTAGAGAAAAGTGATTTTTTTCTTGTAAGAGAGTTCAATTTTCTGTATTCAATACACATATGCCAACATATGACAATACGTGTTGGGACTAACCCATTCCCTCCATTGTTTTACCACTGTGACACCAGATTTCTTGGGTACTACTTAGGTAGGGCTTATCCATTTACTATTGGAGATGGGGTAGATGATACCCGCATATAGCAATTTCAGCACTTCAGCCCTTACAACCTCTTTTAGATGTGGATTTAACCTTCACTGTAGTTGTCGAGAGAGTTTTGAGTCCTCCTCTAAGTATATACAATGAGTACAGAGACGATTACTTATTCCCTTGATATCAACTATATTTCATCCAATTGCACTTTGATGCCTTTTAATGACTTTTGTCAACTCCAACTCTTGTGACTCTGACAGTCGAGAGAGGTTTTAACTTAGGTTTTGATGTTGTGATACTTGAAGAAATAGGCTTTGTGCCACTTGGTGATATCTCTTCAAAGTTTGGGACCCATGTCCCCATAGAATACATTTACAACAAACTTAGAAGTAGTTACAAAATCAATATAAATCACAAACTTAAATAGTTCATCATATGCATGTGACTCCAACTCATTTTCAACAAATGCATCATCAAAAAGATTTTGTGTTAATGACTAAATGCAATTGAATTCATGCATATCTTTCTCTTCCTCTGGCTGTTTAGCAATTTTAAAAAATGTTTAATTCCAATGTCATATTGCCAAAATAGAGTCATATCACTCCATTCATGCAATTAATCAAAGCATTAGAAGTAGTTAGGAATGGTTGGCCTAAAATGACAGGAATTTGAGTGTCATTGTTCATAGCAGGTTGGGTGTCTAGAATAATAAAATTAATAGAAAAATAAAATTTATCAACCTGGACAAGTACATCCTCAACTATTCCCCTTGGAATTTTGACAAACTAATCAACTAGTTGTAATGTGATACTGGTAGGTGTAAGCTCTCCAAGACCTAGCTGCTCATAAATAGTATACATATGGGAGTAAATTGACACTTGTCCCAAGATCAAGCAAAGCTTGCTCAATCTTGAAATTTCCTATTGTCCATGAAATAGTTGGACTTCCCGGATCTTTGTACTTAGGAGGGGCCTTGTGCTGGATGATAGAACTAACTTGTTCTGTGAGGAATGCCCTCTTTTGCACATTGATCTTCCTCTTTACATTTCATAGATCTTTTAAAAATTTGGAATATGATGACACTTATTTTATTGCATCCAACAGGGGGGTGTTGAGTTTTACTTGCTTGAAAAGTTCAAAAATCTCTGCATGATTATACAGAGTTTTGTGGCTTTTTCACTCTTTGACGAAAAGGTAAAGGAATAGGGCGTGGTGGTTCCTTTTCCTCTTGTGACACAGTTTTCCCTTGAGGTTTCGGTGTAGACTCGATGTTTCGCTCATGTACTTTAGGAGGAATGGTCTTGTCAATCACCTTATCACTTCTTAATATGGTAATTGCTTGAACCTGACAAGAAGATGACTCAGATGGAGATGAGCCATTAGCTTGGTATTGACATTGTGGCAATTTAGGTTGAGATGGAAGCTTGCCCTTCTCTGATATGCTCAATGATTGGGTCAATTTAGTTAAATGACTTTTAATGTCATCAATTGATTGTGAAGTTTGGGCCTTGAAGTCTTTCAATGACTATGTTGATTGAGTATTGAAACTTATTTGGCTATGCATGAAGTGACTTAGAGTGCCTTCAAGACTTCTCTTATGCGGTGATTGGTATAGTGGGTATGTAGGAGGGCCTTAAGGTGGAAGTGGTGGTCCTTGTTGTTGGTGGTTGACAAGAGGTCACTGTGTGTTTCTCCAAATAAAGTTCGGGTGGTTCTGCCATCCCAGATTGTAAGTTTTAAAGTAGGGGTTGGAGTAAGACTTGCCAAATTTGGAGATTGCATTGGATTGCTCCATCAAAATCTATGGTTGGACATTCCTCAGTGGGATGTCCTGACAAGGCACAAATCCCACATACTTGCTCCGTGGGAGACATAACAACTCTTGCATTCACTTTTTTCATTTCTAGGGCTTCCAATTTATGAGATAATGTAGCCATTTTAACCCTAAGGTCGTCATCTTCCTTAAAAAGTATTTTCCCCCTTGGGAAGTAGAAGGTCTGGTGTCAGTGGTGGGTGAGGTTGAGTCCCACATTTTAGAAACTCAAATAGTATCAAAGAATTCAAAGGCCTTATTCGGACTTTTTCCCATGAACTCCCCTTATGCCATCATTTCTACTAATTGTCTTAAATGTGAAGGGATAACATCATAGAAAAATTCAACGAAGGTTCAACTTTCAAAAGCATGGTGGGGGGAAGATTGGAGGAGATCTTCAAATCTTTCCTAATATTGATAAAATATTTCTCCCTCTTTGACAAAAAAATTCATGATTTGTCTTTTGAGTGCGGTGCAGAGGAATTGTTTTTTTGAAAAATCCAGTTTTCAAAACTTGTCAACTTGGTATTGACTGAGATTTCAAAGAATTTAGTCATTGTTTAACATTATCCTTTAGAGAAAAAGGAAAAAGTTTCAACCGGGCCATTTTTTAGTTGTCTTGGAACATCCCACATACCTCATCAAATTCTTTCATATGTAAAACATGTATTTTCTGATTTGGGGCCACTAAATTGAGGTAGTAGTTGGATAGTATAAGGTTTCACATTGAAGTTTGGTGCATTTTTTAGGGAAGACAAAACAAGAAGGAACACTATTCCGTGTAGGATGCAGATATTCCCTCAGAGTTTGCACATTTGGGATTACCTCCAGGTCTCCCTGATTATTGGTCATATTATTATCAAAAGAGCCTGTGATTGATCGGGGTGTGGAAGGATTGGATTGATTTACTGACCCAACTAACTCAACAGACATAAAAGGAAATCAAAACAAAAGAAAAATGGAGTTATCAACAATATATACAAGAGAATCAAGGTCTCTTCACTTTTACTTTAGAAATACCGTAGCTCCCTGATAACGACACCAAAAACTTGACTCGATTAAAGATATGCATGCCCAAGTATAAGCGGTTCGAGATCGAATCCTCAAGGAACTAATGGAGGTATCTTAAATAGAAGATTAATTGAGACAAAGACACAAGAAAGCTGAAAGAATGAGTGATTGTGCTGTGAAGAGTTGTGTGCAAAGGAAACTGTAAAGTCTTTGACAATAAAGACTTTACATGTCACTCTTTAGTCCAAGGATCCAGAAATATGAGTGTTGAATGCAATATTTGTGCAATAAGAAAACTCAGTTAACTCTAGTGTGAACAACAAGTTAACCGGAAGATTATGATTGATTCTAAATTAAAGAACTTAGCTCTGACATTATGCCCACAATTATAAACATTGAAGATGCCAGGACTTCACCTATCTATAATCAATCAAACAACTTAAACAAAACATCCAGCTGAGTAAGTTATTCAATCATATAGTTAAGCACTTTAAAGGTGAAGATTGAAGGATAGTTAGGAAGACCTAGCTTAAATACTTGTAGGGAATTATAAGTATTACCTATAACAAGAGTCAACTTGTCCATAGGTAATCAAATAATTATACAAAGTAAGTTAGCATGCTAGATTTATTCAACCATTCATAAGTTAGATTAGACAAGTAAGCTTAATAGAAATTGCACAAATATATTATCCAAACACTTTAACATAAATCCATCCCCCTTTACTAAAGAGTGGATGAGAAACTACTCACCCTTCATGGCCGTCAGTAGGCTAGAAAGTGAGAGACCTCATCCCTCTAAGTAAAGAGAACTCAAGATTATAAAAGATAAACACAAGATCATTCTTTATTAAAAAGTGAATGAAATACAACTCATCCTTCAATGTTCAAAAGGAGCTAGAAAGGTGAGTGAAGTTCATCCCTCCAAATGAAAAAGATTGGAATTACCATAAAGAAACGCAAGGCTCTTTTCTTTACTAATGATCAAATGAAATACAACTCACCCTTCAAAGCTTAAAGAAAGCTAGAAAGGTGAGTGAAATTCATCCTCCTAAATAAAGAAAGTAGCTTAAGAAATGTAGAAGCTAAGAATTACAAACACAATGAACATTACAAGGCTTTAAGAGAAATGGAAGAGATAATGAATCTCCAAAAAGTGATGATTTCCTCCTAAAGCCTAGGGGGTATTTATAGAGGAAGATGGGTGGAAATGGGCGACAAAGACTCAAAATTCGGAGCTTAAAGTGTGAAAACAATTTCCAACTTTTGGCGTGGGCATCTAGACGGTGGTGGCAGGCGTTTGGACTCCTCTATTTCTCTGTTTTGCAAGCCTACTGAATCTGTGTTTGGGAAGGGGCGTCCGAACGGTGGTGTCTGGCATTTGGATGCTTATCTCTATCGGCCTCCTTACTTTGCGGCCTTCTTTCTAGAAATCTTTTGGTGGTGATGCGTGTTCAGACGGTGGTGGTGGCGTTCAGACGCCTTCTTCTTGCTGAAATTTTTTATTTTCTTCGTTCCAATCCACCTTTCCAATTCCTTTTTCGCCCCTAAACTTTAAAATATGTTTTTGTCCTGCAATTCAAGTTAGTGCCTAAATCTACCTTATGCTAATTAAATCATTCAATTTACAACCAACTAATCATGAAATGAAAGCAATTAACCTTTTTAATGCATGTTATAATATTACTTTTACAGGTTAATCACCTTAGTGGCGTATGAGGTATTGCCTTAGTGGCATATGTGCTATGGCTGTAGTGGTTGATACGATATAGCCATAGTAGCAATTATGGTATAGCCTTAATGGTTGCATTGTTTTAGCCTTAATGGCAAGTATAGCCTTAATGGGAAATAACTATATCTCTGTATGGTGTACAAGCAAGGGTGTCAGTGTTACTGGTGGTTCCATTGCCTTTACGTTGAAGTAGTGTAAACCTTTTGTAAGAGTGATGCTACTTCTTTCCATCTATGTTGTAAATTCACTAAGCTCTCTAATGCTCACTTTTCGTAGTTTCTATTCTCCAGGTACACCATGTTCGAGAGGAGTCCACTACTGAGTCTAGGCAGTTAAGGAGGAAACGGACTTCGGAGTCCTGTTGTATCATTTTTGTAGGCTTGAGTCTTGTAATTATGTGAGGTTTAAGGTTTGGATGACATGAATTTGCAAATAGGATTTTGTATATTAGATATGTTGGGGAACTTAATTATGTTTTTTCACACCTGGCCGGTGTACATTAATTGAACCATTAATTTTATGTTCAGAATACAGGATAAGTTAATAGAGTGAGGCCCATTCTACTAGAAGTAGACATAATATAGTTGGTTTGGGGTGTTACAACTATTTTCTAAATATTAGAACTTTTATCTTGAATCTGTGGACATTAGATTGATCTAGAATATCAGCCACCTTACTTGTTTTGTCTTTCCCTGAATAATCTCCTCTCAGAAGAACCATAGTTGCTACTTTCCCCTTATTTTTTGCCTCAGAACTTCTGGTATTCAATCCTAGATTATCATTGATCTTAACTCCTTTTCTGCTTGGACTCTTTTCTCTACCCCATTCCTTGTTGCTTAGAAGAAATCTTCTTTCCCTTATTGACTTGATTGGTAGCCTCCTACAGATTACTCTTCTCAGTAATATTTCCTTATTCTTTCTTTTACATCCAGGAATCACACGACCTTGCTTTAAACATCAAGAGCAATATTTACTCTCTTTCTCATAGATTATCTTCTGCCTTCTACCACCCCATATCTAGCCAAACCTATTAGGATTATTTGCTAGCAAATTAATCTCAACGCATGCTCCTACAACCCTAGGCCCCATAAGCTGAAGAGTAGGGTTGTCAATGACCAAAATTTTGCTAATAGGACTCAAAATATCTCTTAACTTTCTCAATTAAACAGATGAATAGGCAAGCTAGGCAAAGAAATCCACATCGTAACCACTGGAGGTTCAATTGTTAGAATTTTTTCTCTATTGGACTTCCATTAATTGATAATTAATATTGGGTTTGTGAAAAATGGGCTGAATTTATGATCCAATGAGATGAGCTCAATATTTTTAAGTAATCTATTTTGATGGACTTATGTACATCTCTTAATTGATGTGGTTGAGGCGATTAAATGTAGGTCTTAATCTAATTGTGACCAGTAATGAGAGAGCCCATTAGATTCATTATAAATAGCAGGCTAGGTCTCCTCTCCACTTCATAACATAATTTGGCTTGTCCCATTGAGAACAACCTATTACTTTGAAGAAGGAGAGGAAGACTTTACTCTTCCGCGAAAGAAACCCGAAGATTGAGTATCATGACTCACACATGTATGTTCTAAACTTTGTAATTTAGGTGTTCTAAATTTCATATACAAATTATTAATAAATTCTTACATGTGGTATCAGAGCTATCGTATATGAATTTAAAACCCAATAAAATTTATTTTATAATTTTATTCATACAATTTGAGAATGTTAAAACTTATTTTAGTGATGTTAACAACACTGTTTTTTTCTCAAAACAGTGGCTATCAATGGCCACCATTGAAACAAAGTCATGTACGTCACAAGAAGAAAAAAAAAAGGTGAATGCATGGATGATGGATGGCAACTGTTTTTTTTTTAAATCAAATTTGAGATGCTCGCCATCAAAGTCAATATATATATATTGATGTAACTATTAAAATAATAAGGATAGAGTTTATTTAGACAATTGTGATGTTTATGTTAAAACTTTTATGATTAATATATACTCTCTTCTTTGGGATGACTCGTGTTAATAACATGGGGTCATGTTGATGAATAAATGTAGACTTTACCCATACAAATTATTGATAGCAACTAATTTTTATGTTTATTTTTCTCTTATGCTAATGCAACTTTGATTGAATTGCTATAATTTGTAGAGGGTGTTTATACAATTCCAATTTTAGTCCCTTGTGATTTATACGATGAATTTTTTTTTATGATCTACATATTATTTATTAAATGTTGGTAGATGTGAATTTAAATTACTTAATTTTAATAGTAAAAATAGAATTGAGATTTGAATGCAACAATTGATGATGAGTGATCTATAAATGTACATATTGATTAGTATTTTATATTGATTGGTCCATTCGTTGAAATTTGTAGATTGTTCTCATGCTCTTGTTACAGGATTGTCTCTAAATTATAATATACAATTACCTGCTCAAAGGGGATTATTGTGTATTGTAATTTGGAGATGTCATGGAACAATATGTTAGAGGTACAATAGTCTAGAAGGTTTCTCTGCCCAAAGGGGATAGATTTTTCGAAACTTGAGCCTTCCCATTGGTGCATATTGCATTCTCTTCCCAAATGAGAGTTTATAGTGATGTATTTGGACTCTTTTAATAAAATATAACTTATTATGTTCAAAGTATATTTTATTTATTTATTGCCCAATTTTGCTAACTGTTTATATTCTCGTTGCCTTGAATAGTCTATTTTGTTGTGAATAATAATAATACTAAAATTGAAGTCTTGACTGGTTCTAATTATAAAAGTTGGAAGCAAGATATTGAGTTTGCCCTGAGAATTGTTGATATAGATTTCTCCTTGAAAGAGAATAAACCTACTGGTCAGAGCTCCCCTAAAAAAAAAGAATTTTATGCAAAGCGGGAGAAATCTAATCGATTGAGTATGATTGTCATGAAAAGATCTATTTTTGAACACCTTATGAGTAGCTTGCCTAAAACCAAGAATGCCAAAGAGTTTTTTACCGCTGTAAGAGAGAGATACAAGGTATCCCAATAAGACTGAAACTGTGGGTCTAATGAATGAATTAATGAGTATGAAATATGACAATGTAGGTGGTGGTGTTAATGAATATATCCTTAAAATGGTTCATGTTCAAACCAAGCTCAAAGCCTTCAAAATTGTCATTCCTAATAATTTCATTGTTCATCACACTCTTAACTCTGTGTCTCATGAGTTTAGTCAAATCAAAACTGTCTGCAATACCCAAAATGAGTCCTGGACAATAAATGACCTTATCTCCAAGTGTGATTCTGAGGAAGAAAAACTTAGAAAAGAAAAAGAGTAAAACTGTCTTGTTTGTTTCCTAGCCTAAATCTAGTTTCAAAGGTAGGTATCAGAGAAATAATAGAAAATCTAATTATAATGCTCCAAAGAATGGTCGAGATTTCAAAATGCATGGTACTAGTCAGAATGTAGGAGGTTCTAAAGTTGTCATTCGAAAAGATGTCAATTGTTACTTTTGCAAGAAACGAGGTTATAAGAAAAGTGAGTGCGCTCGATTCAAATCTTGGTTAGAAAAGAAGAATAAAGAAGAAGACAACTCACAAGTCTTTATTTGCTTTT
The DNA here is from genome assembly GCA_951799425.1 of Ilex aquifolium. Taxonomy (NCBI): domain Eukaryota; kingdom Viridiplantae; phylum Streptophyta; class Magnoliopsida; order Aquifoliales; family Aquifoliaceae; genus Ilex; species Ilex aquifolium. The sequence goes on from OX637408.1 coordinate 13,083,159, forward strand.
AATCCAATTTAGTTAATGCCCCATTAAATTCATAGTGGATTGATAGTGGGACTTATGTTCATGTTGCCATGACTTTATAGGGATTCACAAGTAAACGGAAGCCAAGTGAAGGAGAAGTCAAGCTTAAAAGTAGAAAATAATAATAAAGTCCATGTTGAGTTTATAGGAACTGTTAGGTTGAATTTAGACACTGGTTTTCAACTTGTTTTAGAAAATACTTTTTATGTGCCGTTATTTAGGCGGAATTTGATTTCAATTTCCTTGCTTAATAAAATTTGATATTGTTTTAATTTTAGTAATGGTAAAACTCAATTGTCTTTAAATTCAAAAATTGTTGGTCATTGTGTTTTATCAGATGGTTTGTATAGCATATGCTTAGCTATTAATAATAAATATGGTCTTTCAGATGTTGTGAATGTTGTATCTAAGAGACCTCTCATTAAACAAAAATCTTCGCAGATGTGGCATAAACGTTTGTGTCACATTTCTAGACAAAGAGTAGAAAGATTAATAAAGAATGATATTCTTACTCCCTTTGATTTTGGAGACCTTGAAACTTGTGTTAATTGTATTAAGGGTAAATTGACCAAGATTAAGAAGAAAAGTGCAACTCGCAGTCTAGATCTTTTAGAAATCATTCACACTGACATCAATGGACATTACTCACGTACCTTATATGGTAATAAATATTTTATTACATTTATTGAAAATTTCTCTTGTTATGAATATATTTATTTAATTAATGAAAAATCTGAAAAGTTTAAAATTTTCGAGACTGAGGTAGAGAAACAATTAGAAAAAGTCATCAAAATTGTTAGGTCTGACCGTGGTGGTGAGTATTATGGAAAACATGATGTGTCTGGACAACATTTGAGATCTTTTGCCAAGTACTTGCAAGATTGTGGGATTGTTGCTCAATATATCATGCCTGATAGTCCCAAGCAGAATGGTGTGACTGAAAGACGTAATCGCACCCTTAAAGACATGGTGAGGATCATGATTAGTAGGTGTAACTTACCTGACTATCTTTGGAAAGAAGCCATTAAACATCTTTATACATTCTTAATAGAGTTCCTAGCAAATCTATTCCAAAAATACCTATTGAATTATGTGCCAATAGGAAACCAAGCCTTAACCATTTTCGAGTCTGGGGCTATCCTACTGAGGTCAAAATCTATAACTCTTTTTGAGAAAAAGACTGATCCTAGAACTATTCGTTGTTTCTTCATAGATTACCCAGAACATTCGAAAGAATACCGGTTCTATTGTCCCACACATGGTACTAAAATTATTGAGTCCTTAACAACAAAATTTTTGGAGCTTGATGTTGGTTGCTCGCAGCCTATTAGTGAGCATGAACATGATGAATTTGTTTCTATTCCTTTACCTGTTGTGCAAGAGAATATTATACTTGTTCTTATTGTTAATTTTCTTACTCTAGTTGTTGATCCTCCTATTCCTGTAATTGATCCTTTTGTTTCTATTGAGGCTCCTCAGCCTTTAGAGCCTACTACTGAAATTTTCTTTACAAGGTTTACAAGACCAAGGAGATCTGTTATTTCTTATTAGTATTATGTATACCTTGGAGAAAATGATTATGATATTAGTGATATTGTTGATCCTGTAACATATTATGATGCTATTACTTGTCCTCAGTCTGATATGTGGGTAGGTGCCATGAAAGATGAGATGCATTCTATAGCACACAATGAAAGTGTGGGAGCTTGTAGAACTTCCTGAAAGATGTAAACTCATTGACTGCAAATGGGTGTTTAAAACTAAGATGGACTCCAAATGCAAGATTGAAATATTTAAGACTAGATTGGTAGCAAAAAGGTATAACCAGAGGGAAGGTATAAATTTTAATGAAACTTTCTCACTTGTCTTTAATAAAGATTCTTTAAGAATCATCATGACATTGGTGGCTCATTTTGATCTAGAATTTCACCAGATGGATGTGAATACAACTTTCCTGAATGGTGAGCTTAATGAAGAATTTTATATGATGCAGCCTGAGGGTTTTAAGTTAAATGGGAAAGAATAATTAGTGTGCAAGTTAAAAAAATCTATCTATGGTCTCAAACAGGCTTCTCGTCATTGGTACTTGAAATTTGATGAGGTAGTAAGTTCTTTTGGTTTTGTTAAGAACAAGATGGATCAATGCATATATCTTAAGGTCAGTGGGAGCAAGTTATTTTTCTTGTTCATTATGTTGATGATATTTTGCTTGCAAGTAATGATTTGGGCTTACTTCATGAGATTAAGCAATTGTTGTGTAAAATATTTGACATGAAAGATCTTGGGGAAACATCTTTTGTGTTAGGCATTAAGCTTCATCGGGATATGAGTCATGGATTGTTGAGACTTTCTCAAAGGGCATATATAAATCGTGTGCTTGAAAGATTTAATATGCATAATTGTAAGTTTGGGATGTACTTGTTGTGAAAGGTGATAAATTCAGTCTAAGTCAATGCCCTAAGAATGATTTTGAGGAAGAGTCTATGAAGAACATACCTTATGCGAGTGTTGTTGGCAGTTTCATCTAATGTATGCACAGGTTTGTACTAGGCCTGACATTGTTTTTGCAGTTAGTGTTCTTGGTAGATATCTTTCCAAACCAGAATTAGATTATTGGGTGACAGCTAAGAAAGTTATGAAATACTTGCAAAGAACAAAAAATTATATGCTTGTTTATAGGAGAGTTGATAGTTTTGAAGTGACTAGTTACTCATATTCAGATTATGCTGGGTGTTCAGATGATTTAAAATCCATTTTATGATATATTTTCATGTTAGCTGGAGGAGCAATAGAATGGAAGAGTGTTAAACAAACTCTTACAGCTTCTTCCACTACGTAAGTTGAATTTGTAGTTTGTTATGGAACTGCAACACAAGCTATATAGCTAAAGAATTTTATTTCAGGACTTATGATTGTTGATTCCATCTCTAGACCACTAACAATTTATTGTGATAATAGTGCAACTGTGTTCTTCTCAAAGAAAAACAAAAATTCTAGTGGATCTAAACATATAAAAAATGGAAATTAAATATATTTATGTCAAGGATCTTGTGAAAAAATGTGACATTGTGATTGAACATATTGATACATAATCAATACTTGTTGATCCTTTAACTATCGGACTAAGACCTGTAATTTTTAAGAAATATGTTGATAACATAGGCATTTTGGGTTCTTTTGATTTACTTGGTTAGTGGGAGTTTATTTATTTGTTAAGAACTTAAGTATTGATTTAATTTCATATGTGATATTTTATGTTCATTATGGTTGAGATACATCTATTTGATGAATAATAAATATCTGGATGATTATCCTTATTGTTAGCATAATATTCTTGCTATGTTATATGTGTGCACATTTATGACATATCATTTTATACAAAATCTTAAGGCTTGATGTATGTCTTAAGTATGACTGTTTTGTCAATAGAGTATGTTTTTTATTACACCATTGTGAAAATCTTAAAATTTTAAGTTTGAAGACATACTAGCTTATTGTTAAAGTTAATGGATTTCTCTAGTTTATTGTTGAAGCATGTTGTTAAAGAGAAATCACTTGGAGAGCTGATAATAAAAAATAACATGTTTATCAGATCACATATTGAGATGTTATTTTCTTGCTATACTACTACATCTTGATCCAAATCAATAAGATTATTATTTTTTGTAATCATAAATTGGTACTATGTCAATAGAGGATATAAAGACCGTCATGGTTTGAAAATAATAGTTTTATTGGACCGGGTCATGTTTGAGATGTTGTCTCAGGATCGTATTTGTTTTATTATGGCCACATTGAGTTTTTGTTTAATTAGCCCAAGAGTCATTTTTCAACAAATAAACTGATTTAACTCAGGTATTTCTAGCATGTTTGACTTACATGGTTGGAAAGATATACGAGTTAAGCTTCTAACAAAAAAAACGGTGCACAATTTGGACTTTCTAACTAAGAGTTATGATCAAATTTGTGAAATGTAGTCTGCTTGACTGATGGTTCTGCTATACTTTTCTAACTCGAGTTTGGGTGTCTTTTGTCACAAATCCTATCTCATACTCATCTCTAATATAGATAATATGACTTGCATAAAGATCCATGCCTAGCATCATTTACAAACCAAAAGCCAAATTATCATTTGTCTCCTATAATAGTCCAAAACAACATGATATGAAACTAAAATATACATCCCAAAATTTCCGTCAACTCCTCAAAGCTAGATAATCCATGAATTTGAACAAATAATTAATCCCTAACCTAACTAAACAACAAATCACACTTATCTTCTAAACATATAACTTCAAACAAATCAAAACCTAAAGTTTCTTCATCCTAAACTAATACTCCAGTGATAGTCCACAACCTACAACTCCCATGTAAGACCTAATTTCTAAGCTCTGATACCAAACTTTGTAACGCCCAAAAAACCGAGGGTCCTTATTTTAACAAAATTCGGGCAGAGTCTCCTTTGTACGGGGAGCTTGTAATTATACTACATTGACCACACCGGGTCCATTTATCCATACTCATATAACCACATGCAATTCTTCTTTTACATTAAAACAGTCCATATCCACTTTGGACGACATTACTATCTAAAACCATTCAGGATCATGAGAGCGACTAAATAAATTCGTAATCAAAAGAATTTAATACACCATTTACCATAAATACAATGTCATCCAAAAAAATGTGCCCAACTACGGCACTTCCATCCCCAAAAGAATCAGACTAATTCTGTGCAGCGGAATAACAAAAATATTTGGGTTTTACAAAGTCTCAATCTAGAACAAAAGAAGGTAATGCTCTAAGCATCCACCTCGGTATCCATACTCCCGTCGATCGGAGTCTCCCAATGTACTTGCTCCTCGGCTCCCAGCTCCTCCTCAAGTGTATAATCTGAAATGTGGGTAGGTAGGGGGGTGAGCACGAATCTCTGTAGGAAAATCCTTCCAAACCCGAACAAGGTTTATAAAAGCATATGAAATGGTTGGTCTCATTTTACAATTAACATATCTAATTTTTGAAGTAAAACATGAACATTTTAAAACAGATCTCAAGTTTAAGTAGCAACATTAAATTAAATGAGCAGTAAAAACCCAGCTACAATAAATAACCATTTCCAAAATATAAACCATTTTCCCACAAGACCATGTAGAATCTCATACTTCCACAAGTCCTTGTAGGAAATAATTTTCACAGCAATAACAGTAATCCATAACTCGAATATTTCACAACAATATGTATATGTATCTCAAACATGATGCCAGGTGAACCCCATGAATCAACACATTGAGTAATATCTAGCCCACACACACACACAAATCTTCTCAAAGATATCCATCCTTTAGGAAGGGCGTATGTCATACCAATGGCAGTGACATATCCAACTCAGGTATTAGTATACTAACTCTTTGACACGGCACCCGTGAGCAAATAGTGGTTTAGTCTTACCAAAGCACTAACCCCACTACGAGTGGTAGGAAAAATGCAAACCTACACGGAGCAAGCAACACGTCTACCCACTCTATGATATCTTGTCAAAGGCCACCCATGGTCATCCCACACTCATAAGAGATACAATACAAAACTCAATTTCTCAATTTACAAGCATATCTCAAAAATCCCCAAATTTAAATTTATCATGTGACAATTCCAATAACCAATTAAGAAAAATACAAGAGATCACAACCACATCATTTTATCACTCAACACGAAGCACTATAGTTTCGAAATCAATAATAAAGGAAGAATTTAAGAAGAAAATCCATCACTCTCCAAAAACTAGGGTTTTCAAACAAAAATGGAAGAAAACCCCTACCTAGAAATCAAAATTCCAAGCTTAATCTCCAAGCTTCTCAAGCCAAGCCCAAGCCCTAAAAACCCTTATTCTCTCTTCTTCTTTCTTTCTCTCCCTAGTTCTAAGATGGGTGAAGGAATTTTGGGTGAGAGATGTGAGAAAAAATGGAAGAAAATGGGCTGAAATATGGGTTTAAACCCAGCAGTCCCGATTTTTACTGTTCATTGGCTAATTTGGGTTTTTTTCCAAAATTACGGTTTTGCCACTACACATTTCAAATTTGATCCATATGACTATCCTAAGGTTTTTCGACGTTCCGGATTCATTTTTAATGTTATTTTAACCTAAAAACATTTATTTTTATGATTTATCTCAAAACTAAAGTAAATTTACACCCGAAACACTAAAATTACTATTTTATCCCTCCGAACCGCTATATGTGCTAAACGACTATTCCAAGTTTTTTGGACCTCCCGGATTCATTTGAGACCTTATATTGACCTAAAAATATTTAGAAACTTACTTAATCACTGTTCTCAAGGTTAAACATATTCAAAATTAAATTTGACTCAAAAGTCAATTCGTCCAAAACTCAAATTTCATGATCAATCTTTCAACAATGATTCGAAGTTTCTACCATCATTTTATTCATCTTAGGAGAACTCTTAAGATAATAGTATCCTTATTTCATTTTTAGTACGGGGTCTTATAGATAAACTGGTGATTTGGATTGGAAACCATGAGTTTGGTGAAAAGTCTTTAGGGTGTTTTTCATTTGGTGATGATGACTGATTCTAATCCTGTATTTCTTCTACATCATCAATATTTAAACTTTGTTAAGTAGAGGTCCTTCCCCAAAGGATTATTATGATCTCTATGTTTATTTTTGATTGCTTTTCATTTTTTCCCTGTGAACATCTTTCCTTGGCCACCTCCACCATTTTTATATATTGTTTTTATTTGTTGATATATTCTTTATAGGTTCATATTGCTTGCTTATTGAGTCACTTTGAACTATGACTGAAGTCCACATTAAAATATAAACAAAGTTAGAATGAGGCAGATATTATCAAAGAGCTCAATTAAGATTTGAGCATGATACTTTTGACTTAAATTGATTTTCGATAAACCTTGAACAAATGGCCGCGTCCCATACCCAAAAAACACAACAACGTTGTGGGCTATAAACTCACAAATTGATCAACATAGAGAGAGAGAGAGAGAGAGAGAGAGAGAGAGAGAGAGAGAGTACTTTGGTGATTCCAACGCTCTAGCTAGACTATCAATCTTAATCGCCTACCCTAGATCCTATCCCCACTAGACAGATGTGGATTCTTCCCTTTCCCTTCGACACCCTCCTTCTTAGAGAGAACCTCAAGGTTAGGAGTGTTCACCCTACCCTAGGGGTAGGAAATATGGTCTTCCTACCCGATACTTTGCAGAAGAATTTTTTCTTGGCCTACCCTACCTGATCAAGTGTGGTATTCCTACCCGACTTCCGACCAAATTAATTAGGTAGGAAGTCGGGTAGGAAATCGGGTGAACAATTTTGTAATTATTAATTTTTGGATCATTTTAACAATTCAATTAAATAACATGCACCAATTTAGCAACACAATAAACTAATAACACTAAAATCTAAAACAATTACAACAACAATTACAATAAAACACAAGAAAGCATAAACATTAATCCATCATAATTGTTGCACAAATACAATAACAATTATTTTAAGTTTAAACCACATATATATATATAAATAAATTAATGCGGGTAGGGTAGGGTAGGAATACAAAAATTAATGACTATTCCACATTCCTATCCGATTTAATCGGAAGACCAAAAACTCTTCCACATTCCTACTCGATATTTTCGGCTAGCCGTTCAATACGGTCGGATAGGGTAGAAATTTGCGGCTAATCGAAAATTTGAACACCCCTACTCAAGGTACCACCCTTCTCGTGAGAAATACTGGTGGTTATGCGTTTCTAGATTTGTGGGTGTATATCAAACTACATGCGCATGTGTAAGATAGATAAGAATAAAAGTAAATTTTAAATATGGATAATTAAAGGATTAAGTTTAAAAATATGATTATTTTTTCTAACTGATTTTTTTTTTTGCATCATTCCAACTAGGAATAAGGAGGTAATTTTTGCGTTTAGAATATTATTTCTGTTCACTTTGTCTAATATTGGAGGTCGAAGGGTTGTTTCGTTATAATGTTGAGATATTGTGATATTTGTGTCAATATTAAAATGGTAGAGGTGGATGAAGAATATACCCAAATTCAGTGGTGTCATTGTAATTTACGGTAAGAATAGTACCTTGGCCTCGAAGTCGAACATAATACTCCCCACAGAACACCCGAAGACATTGGAGAGTTTCTCCTCTTTGGTCCTATGAATCAGAACGACACGCTCCGATAACACACACACACACACACACACACACACACACACACACACACACACAGATGTAGAACATTCCTTCGGTCTTCTCCCAGTTCTTTCTTTTTCGATCTCGTAGTTATAGATTCCAATTCCCAAAACCCTAATTACTTCTTGTTTCACCGCATTTATCTGTAGATTTCGTCAATCCCCACTCTTTTCCACATGATTTCGCGCTAAATTCCCCAGTCTCTCATCCCAGAAAACTCGTGATATTTTTCTCTTCCAAATTGTGTTTTACAAGCCCAGCCACGCAAATCGAATTTGACAGGTCTTGGACTATGGCCAAAGAATTCAACGTCCCGCCGGTGGTATTTCCCTCCGGCGGAAACCCTGGTGCGCCCGGAGCCCAACAACGACGACCAACTGCGCCGTTTCAGCCCCCGAGATCCTCAAACCCTAGCATACCTTTCATGTCCTTTGACATCGGCTCTGCTACTACAATGACGTCGCTTCCAGCCCCCCAATACGGCAACAACTCCATTGGTGGCGGCATGGGTACGGGTTTCGAGGACGAACCACCTCTTCTTGAAGAACTGGGCATAAACACAAAGCAGATTTGGAGCAAAACGGTGTCGATTTTGATCCCATTCAGAATGAAGCTCGATTTACATGAAGACGCGGACTTGTCGGGCCCCTTTTTGTTCCTAATGGCGTTCGGGTTGTTCCAATTACTTGCCGGGAAGCTCCATTTTGGAATAATTTTGGGTTGGGTCACGGTGGCTGCTCTGTTCTTGTACGTGGTGTTCAATATGTTGGCGGGTCGTAATGGGAATTTGGATTTGTACAGGTGCTTGAGCTTGATCGGATACTGTATGTTGCCCATTGTGATTTTGTCGGCGGTCTCGCTGTTCGTGCCCCAGGGTGGGCTGGTGATTATGGTCCTGGCTGGGGTTTTTGTGATTTGGTCGACCCGGGTTTGTACTAGGCTGTTGGTTGAGCTGGCTTCTTGCGGGGATGAGCACCGCGGGTTGATCACATATGCATGCTTCTTGATTTACGCCCACTTTTCGCTGCTAGTGATGTTTTGAGCTCAATTGGTATTGTTCTTTACTAATAAGGTTAGATTTGACACTTGTCATTGTTAGCATCTAAATGTTTTAGTTTTGGTCCTACTGGAGGCCTGTTATAAAAAGATGGAACTTAATTTTTTGTCAGGTTGTGTGGGAAGATAGTGAATGAGTTTACTTAATTATCTGCTTGAATCAATGTACTGATTAGTATGTGGTATAGGAAATGTCTTGCGCTTGAGAGGCTTTACGTTGTGTCTGATTCTTCTTGTCCATGTATATGCACTAGCGGACTAGCCAATTTAGTCACCGTGTTATTAAATCTAGTGCACTGTACATGCAAGTAACTACATAATCAAAACACTATGCCGTCAAAAGCGCATTCAGAAAAACAAAAGAACATTTTTTCAGTTTTGTATAACCATATTATTGTCAGTGACAAAGCAAAAATAAAATAAACCAAAGCCCAGGAGAAGCTGCGCCTTTCTTGAAAAGTTTTAGTAACAGTAGCATAAATCAGAACTGACAAATGAACACAAAAAAAATGCACAAATGATGAATATTTATTTACCACAAAGACGGTAGGACATATCCAAAGTTGGAGAAACAATCTAAGAAATGAGCATCTTTTGGTGGAAACAGCTACCAAGAGTTTGATGCATTGGTTGCATTCTACAAATCACACCTTGTTTAAGGATACAATGGAAATGCAAACAAAAAATCTTCCAAAAAGATAGCTGGATACATTTGGCAATCAAAATTGCTCAACTCTGGTAGACAGTGATCCCTTCCATGCCTCTGTTAAGGTTGAAAGGAGTATTTTAAGGAGGCTAAGGTTAGAGAGGGAGGAAATCCAGACTGGAAACAACACCTCCAAAAACTCCCCAAAATCTGTTACCCGATCTCAATGGACAAAGCTTATTCCTAGATATACGCCCATGAATCTATTGGTCTTCAAGAGGTTGATCTGGAAAATATCAAATCCTTCCTTGCCTATTCTCATAGCCACCCAGCTAACCCTAATTTTTCTTTCACCTTTTGGCCTTCAATTTAAAAGCCTAAGCACTGCCATAAGTTGCGGTCAGAATTTTCGACAACATAAAATTCGAATTCAAATACATTCTCGCAAGAACATCAAAGAAGTTAAATAACCAAGTACATAACAACAATTGCAACCAAAAGGGATCATAATAATACTCTACATACAAACAATACTAAATCAACTGAGTTCATTGACCATACCAATAATTGCACATTCAACCTTCCCAAGGAAATTATCATGGATGCAATATTAAAAAATGAGAAAGAAGATATCTTAAAGCCTAATTTTCTTTCTTCTTTTGTAATATTTTCTGAGCAATCAAACAAAATAATAGAAAACATAAATGCCACAAAAATGTTTAATAGAAGTCTATGCCCGAAAGATTATAATCAACCAATTCCCATTACGAACAAACACAAGGCGATATATCATTACATATTCAAATTACCTTTAATAATCTAATAACCATCACTTCCAATTCAAACTTCTCATTTATAGGCTTCCAAAAAAAAAATGCTATGGAAGAGTTTTGACCTGTGTCAAACGATGTGGTATCTCTACAACTATTCATCTCAGTCTCTGTGCGATGTGCATGGCAATAGGATGAAACCCAACAAACCCTTGAAAGCATGAGGTCCCTATTTGGAAATAGGATCGAAATCCAACATTTAGGGGGGGAAATTAGGGAACAAAAAACCCTTGGCAAGTGGGTATCGAAAAATCTGATGGGTTTTGTGGCGTTGTGGTTGTTTTTGTAGTAACAGTGGGAGCGGTGGGGCTGTGTTTATGGTCGTGGGTTGTTCATAGGCTATGAAGACATCAAAAAATTTTTGGACAATAACAAAAAATTTATCAAGAACTCATTTTATCAAACACCTAACATGCATGTGGGGGTGGCTGTGGTTCCACTCAAAAAATTGCCATCAATTTTTATTACTTCGACTAAAAAATTGAATCAAAATCACAACTGAGATTTAGGAATCAAAATCGAAATCTGAATTGAAATTCAAAAATGGAAGGTTTGGAAGGGGGTTGGATGAGGGATTGAGGGTAATTGCGATGTGGTGGAGGCTTATGGATTTAGGGAGACGATGAAGGGGGTGAAGCGATGTTGGGTTGGCTTTAGGGTGGTGTGGGGGCTATGGGTCGTTGGTTGTTCGAGTGGGTGAGAACACAAAGAGAAGAGACGGGGAGAGTGGGTGGGAGGGAGCAAGAGAGATAGAGGGAGACATACCTTGATGGTGCTGGAACCAGAGTAAGGGATGGCGGTTTGGTCCCTACGGAGAGAATAATGACGAAGGAAATCATAGAGTATGTGTGTGGGGGGAGAGAGAAAGAGGTTGTTTAGGAGTGAGGGCATGCATTCTGTGTGTGTGCACTCTGTGAGGGGTTGGAGAAGAAAGAGAGAGATAGACACTGACCAACTTGAGTCGTCGGAGAAGAGTGAGGGAGCAGAGAAACGAGTGAGAGATCACTGGTCTCTGTAGAGAGAAGAGAGAATAGTGCACGAAAGAGATGGTGGAAATTAGGGCACTAGTGAGGAGAGAGTAAAGACAGAGAAATTTGGGGCCTTCGGTGGAGTTAGAGATTTGTGGGAAAAGCGCTTGATTTAGGGCGGCGCATTCAAAAGTTGAAATTTTTGGACAAGATAGATTTTTGGGGATTAATTTGGTGCGGTTGATAATAATTCTACAATGATTTGAGACGGTAATGTCCAGAGATATATTAGAATAATTTCATCATTAAAGCTTTTATTTATTCTGAAATGATCTGAGATGTTTATATTTGGAATTAAAAAACAACTCTATTTTATTATATAGATATTATATAATGATGATGTTGTATATAGTTGACTCCACTCTTCTTTAGTTGATGAAGCCTCTTGAGTTTTTTCAATTCATGTATACTATAGGGCGGTTTCAGGAGTCCTATGTTATTGTGCTGACTGCTGATTACAACTTGCATGCACAGATACTGCAACTTACTGATTTACAAGATAAAGTTGGCCTTTCTTATATGTAAGCATGCACACACACTTTGTATATATCTTCAAAGATTTTGACACTTGGCTTGACTCTACAGTGAGATGGCCAAAGCTTCACTACTTTGTAGCCATACAGAGAGGCACGATAGGATGCCCTGACTGGTTAACCCCCAATAGTTATCCTGTGCTTTTCTAGGGCTAACCCTATGGGACTTTATGCATCCGGGTATGCATGGTGAAATGCTCCAATATGGTTGACTTGGCGAACAACCCATTTGTGTCAGAGTTTCCTAGGCTCTGACAGTAGAGCCCGACGTATTCGCACAGTGTATGCCTTTTTCTTATCCGAGTTTCTTTATAAATATCCCTCTTTGCAGAAAAGGATGAGACCCGGTAGGATAATGTTTGTAATTGGCTAAGTTCGTGAAGTCTTTTTGTAAGTCTCAACCTATTCCGTGGTCATTATGCTACAAATTTGAAGATCCAAAAATGTCAATGAAAGGAAGGAAATCGTGCTTCAAGTACAATATTAAGAGACTCTTCGTATGTACCTTCTTACTTAGGATAAAGGTAATGACTTTAAAGACATAAGAACCCTTGGTTTAATTTATTAAACTTTGGATGATTAGAGTTAAAATGGAATCAATGATTACTTTGAGGATAACTCATAGAGTTTTTTAAAGAAAAGTTTTTCTAAACCTTGTTGTGTTTTGAAGATATAAATTGAGCAATAATCAGACTTTATTTGAGCAACATCTTTTAGTACTCAAGTGGACAATCTTTTTGTTTGGTTTTTGGTTTAACAAGCCAGTAGGGACCGCCTTATATTCGCTAGCCTTCGCTAGAGCAGCCTCTGAACACTTGGGGATAAAATAGGGAAAGACTGAATGAGTGGGCAGTGGAGACCGCCCTTTGGGTCGCTCTCAAGCCGCTCGAGTAGACTTGAGACGGCTCGAGTGGTCCTAAGGTTGCTCGAGCAGTCCTTGCTCTATTGCTATGGTTTGCATCTTTTTTTCATTCCAGCAGCCACCGTCCGCTCTCCCACTGCTCGATTATTCGTTCGCAAATTTGTGTTTTCTTGGTTCCCAAGACAAACCCTATTCCTAGCCTATAAATAGAGAGTATCTTATCTATGCAAGGGTAAGCCTTTTGAGAACAAATTCAAATTATCTAAAACCTTGAGAGCTTGTGAGCAACCCTAGATCCCTAAATCCAAAGGCTAACTCATCTTATGATTCCTATCCAAACTCACACATTGGAGAAGAACTTGTTCTGTTCTACCAAACCCACTTGTAGAGAGTGCATACCGAGAATCTTAGTGGAGAAGATTGATCGAGGCTTAAATGAATCGTGCGACAGGGAATTCAAGTGAAGTTACCTATAACGTAGAAGATGGGGTTTCGGCGGAGAGTTTTAGTGAAAGGAAAAGAGCGTCTAACTATGGTATTGGTTAAGGTACAAGTCTCAAATACTTATAAACTGACCTTGGGATAGTGGATTAGGTTTTGGTGAACTCCGAGTGGTTGCCAGCGATTTTTCCCGAGGAGGGTTTCCTAGTTAGCAAATTTCTTGTGTTCTTTATTGTTTTATTTGTACACATTTGTGATTAGAAGTATACACCGGCACTATGTGTTTATTGATTTGATTTTTAGTACATTCATATCATACATAGTGGTTTGGTAGTGAGTTTGTTGCCTTAGTTGGGATCATTGTGAGAGGTTGGGTGTTGAGCATTAAAATTGACAAATCATTAACATCAATCTTCATGGTTAATTGAGTTGTTCTTGTCTAAAGGCGTTCTCATACTTAATTGCTTGATTAATTTGATAAAGAGGTAATTGAGGTAGATATAGGTTAAAATTGGTGATTGTATGAGCGAAATTTTAATTAACCTATTCACCTCTTTCTAGTTAGTGTCTTGCATCCCACGTGTTTAATAGTGAGGGAAGATCCACAATATGTCTTCCGACCCAAAGGCGTACCTCATGCACAAGCTCCTATATAACTATAGTCTCGTACCTCCAGCCTCTAAGTTTGACCGATTGAAGCGCTTGGAGCAATTGAAAAGTTTGTCATAAACCGAAAAGACCCATACAATGATACCCTTTAATGACCCATCTTTCCTGTTGCCAACTTGGGTTGAACCATCACTTTGGGACTGTTAACTAGCTTCTTTGCATTCTCCGATACCGACTAGGCTGGCTGCCCAGGTAACAGACAGTGCAGTATGGGCTTCTGCGTACTTCTCGGGAAAACCTACTGACTTGGGTTTCCAAAAAGTAACCGACTATTGAAACAGTTCTCCCCTCTGCTCAGCCTCAGCGTACCTACCATAAACAACCCAGAGCTGTTCATGAAAATCCTCGGAAATTGCTCTTTTTCTATCTTGTCCCGGACTGTTCCGCACTCCTTGCAACTGCTGCATGTTGGGCTTCTTTTTCTGGCCATAACTTGATTCCCCTTTACCCTAGGTCTAAACCAGTTTTAATTGGGAGGCTTTTCACCCCTAAACACACTTCTCTTGTACATGCACTAAAAATATCTAGGTCAGCGCATTGTGTATCGTTTTATTCAATTCTTGTTTGCTTTAATCACAAAATATCTGCACATGCATGTGAGTATCTGGGAGTGTGGAGCATGTGTATAAACTCATTTCTAGTGATGATATTAGATGATGTGCTCCATTTGAGAAGTGAAATTCATACTAGCACTCCATACTTAACATTAGCTGTTATTGGGCTGTTGTGTAGTTCACTAATTTTCCCTCGGAAAATTTTCAATCATTGCAGAAATCTACACGATACCATTGATTAATGGGGATAAGGAGTATTGCTAAGTTTTAGAGTCCTCTTTTGAGTGCTTAAGTGGTGAATTATGCCCTCATTGTTTTCATGGTTTCTTTCCATATGGTGACCTGAAAATCTGTAGTTTTCCAGAAGAAGTTGGTAATGCAATTGAGAAGTGAGGGAATTTTATGACCCTACATTGTGATCATAGGTGTCTAGATGGGTTTGTTGTCTAATATGTTCTTGCACGTTGTGGCTACGAGTCTAGGACAGTGGCTATTCGAAGGGATTGGTGCCGAAATCTTTTTGGAGGAGGATGATGCGACGGATGATAGGTCGACGAAGGACATAGATGAGGGTGATGAAGTTTCTGAAAGTAGTTCCAAGATGGTAGAGATCAACACTAAAGTTGGGGATTTTTTTTGTAAGGAATGGGGATGATGAGTGGTGGCCCATGAACAGGAGAGGTGCGGAGGAGAAAATAAAAATTTCCACTAGTGTGATTCAAAGCAGAGTGAATGATGATGATGGAGATATGAGGTACTCTTTAGAGGAGAATCCGGAGGTATGTCTTGCTATTGTAGCTTTAGTCTAATGTTCATCCTTGTAGAAATCCACTGCACTGTAGTTTTTTTGAGTCAAAGAGGGGGGGGGGGGGGGGTTTCTTCTAGGAAAGGACTGAGTTATTTTCTTCTGTTTCTGAGAAGGATACTAGTCCGGGGGGAATTAGATGGGCATACTAAGAATTCCAAGTTTGTGTCTGCCAAATTGGCAGAGATGGAGGACCTCAGTTAGTCTCTTTGGAGGAATTAGATGTTGGTTATGGTGGTCGTGGTTTGTGTATTAATGATCAGAATATCATATATAATATTGCCATTGGGAAATTCAATGCCATTGTCCCCGTGGATACTGATTGCATTCAAAGGGATAGGGGAAGTCTAGTACCTGAGCTATGGAATAATAGAGATGACTTCGAAGAAGGGGAGAATGAGGGGTACTGCATGTCTGATGATGAAAAATGGTCCATTTTGAAGAAGTTTTTGGAGAAGATGGACTTGTCCTTAGTATACAATAGGCAAAAAGGTAGGAAGAAATATCTATATAATAAAACAGGAAGGAAGTTGAATCTTATAAATATAGTTACATAAAGAGTGGTCCTGATTAATTTAACTGATCTAACGGTATAAAATCACTCCCCACAAAATTCCCCCCCCCCCCACCCCACCATTTTTGTCCCGTCCTCCTGCAATTGATGAAGACCTTCAAAAAAAAAAAAACCTTTCAAGCTCTCTCTCTCCTTCCTATCTCATGACTCCTCACTACCTCACCGGTTTCATAGCCCCCTTTTTTTCTTTCTCTCTCTCTCATCCCACAGCTACAACCATAGCCAGCACCATCGTGACTGCATACCAGCACCACCACCAGCGCCAAGCCATCATCTCAGGTAATCCCCCCAACTTGCAAACCCCCTGTTTTCCGCCACCCTCCCCTTCCCTCCATCTCTATGAACCCCCTCCCCAAACCCTCTGTTTCCACACATACACACCCCCATCCACCTACCATCTCCTCTCTGTGCATAAGCAGAACTCCCCCGCCCCTCCCCCCGGACCTCTCTCAGAGACTCTATTTCATTTTCTGTCAAACTTATCTCCCCAAAATTTTCAAATTTCACAAATCCTCTTTCTCACACGCATGAATCAGTCCCACAACCTTCTGTCTTCTCTCTCCTCTCTTTCTTATCACTGTCTCTACAACACCAACCACCACCAACACCACTAACCCCACACCACTCACAACCAAGACCCAGATCCACACCCACCAGTGATGCTCCCCCACCCTCTCTCTCTCGCTTCAATCCCACACACATCTCCACCCGGCGCCTCCACCACCAAACCATATATACCACATGTTTGACAAAAGTTCTCTGAGAGTTTTCGCCCAATTTCTACCTAAGTACTTCATTTGTTTATTTTTTCTCTCTCATTTATTTGTTAAATTACCATCTATTTTCCTGAAATCAATCTTTCTGTAGCTATTTTTTTTCCATGAACATATGAAGCTTAGCAAAGAGGATTTGACAAACTTAATTGCTCAATTGATTGGAAGCCAAACACACAATGATCATTCTTTGCTTTAACTTTGGTTAGACCCTTGCTCTGTAACACAACAGTCATGAATCAATTTGACTTTAATTTTACTAATAATGGTACTAATCATTCTTAATAATGGTACTAATCATTCTTAATCCATTGAATTTTTTTTCCCATTTAGGTGTTTGATGAATTGAATGATTTCTGTGCTTCACCCAAATTAAGCCAATGAAGGTAACGACTTTCATTCAATTTTACTACAAAGATCTCTTCTTGGTATTTTTTATTTGTTTTTTTGTTCTTGAAGAAGTTTTTTTTATTAGTTTAAGATCATTATTATATTTTATGTAACATCTTTGAGTTTCATTGTGTTTTCAAATACACTCGGTAAGTGGACATGCCCTTCATTAACATAGTGACTTGTTGTGAAACTGGAGTCTAGCTAATGTTCATGCTTGAAGGCACTATGCAACAAAAAAAAAATCCATAATTATAAAGAGATGTGTGATGATTTTTGGTTTGGTAGCAAAGTGCGGTCCATTGGAGTGCTAAGATAAATTTTATATTAGTCGGTGCATATTGGTTTCTGTGTGATTCAATAATAAAATTGCAAACTATTGTTTAAAGGATGAACCAGTAGCCGCTCATATATTTTTAGTTTATTTTAATCCTTTTTTGGAAAAATAATTTGCAATTTTTTTTCGATTGTTGTTTATTTCTATTCCTATTGGTAATTTCGCATCATAATCCTGTCAAGAATTTGGTCTTCAATTTAGATTGTTTCTCTCAATTATTAGGGCCCTTTCTTAAATTTTGCAGTGACTTAGAGCATTTGCATCTACTTAGAGGGTTTGACTATGTTGGTTTTAACTGTCTAACAATTTGGAGAATGCCCTTCGTGTAAGAACACCAGCTTCTGGTATGTAAATTACCTTTTTGATATGAAATGCATTGTAGCAGTTGAAACACTTCATGTCTATCCATGTATGTATTGAGTTTAAAAGCCTCTTTTGCTATACTTAATTTACAACATTTCTTGATCCAAGGATGCAAATGTGTTTGAATTGCATTAGTAGTTGCAATGTATTTAATCCGTTTTTTTATTTGTTAAAAAAATTTCTAAACTCTATAAAATGCCATAACATTTGACCTATGTGTATGATCATAACAAAGATATAACAATAAAAATGTATCAGTTATTGGTCTGAAATGCATTGTTGAGTTGGTAAAATCAAAACATGCGGAAATAAGTTGCTTTGGGTTTGCTAATTTTAAGACCCGGGGCTAAGTTTGAGCTTATCACTTCATTCCTCTTTTTTTTTTCTTTTTTTTTTTTCCTTTCCTTTGTGTCAAATAGCGGTAAGTTGCCAATTAAAGTTTTTCCTTTCTTAACAAGAGGCCTATTGTAAATGATTGCATAGTAGTGGAATTCTAATATCATCTTTGATGTGTCTATGTGCGTTCATTTTAAGTTGAATCAAAGGCCTTATGACATCAATTTTGCTCAGTCGTTGTAGTGAGTTCCAAGGTATTTTCATGTATAATTTTGTCAGTAATTTAAAGTGGGAACCTTTAGTCTCTTTTCGTGTGTAATTTTGTATACATGACACGTGATTAAGACATGATTTATTGATTTCTAGGATTTAATAGCATATCTAAGTCTTACTATTATCATTGTAGCGAACGATGAAATCATTGGATTCTTTCGTTTTCTTCCATCAATGGATAATGTGTACATATCCTTCATTCTATTGTTCTTATTTCTTTTGTTCTTCATAAATACTATAGTACATACCTATGCCACCGCACCACCACGGGTAAACCCTTCTCCCTTCTCTCTCCCCTCCCAAACCTAACATTTCCCTCAGTTATCTCTACAAACCCTTACCCTTTTTGCTTCTCTCTCTCTCTCCCCTTATGCTAACTCCCTCACCCAATTTTTCCCCCTTCTACGCAAAAACACACACACACACACAGACCCCACTATACCCCTTCTGCTTCTTTCTCTCTCTCTCTCATACACGTGTAACCCCTTGCACACATGCGCACACACACACACACAACTTCTCTCTCTCACGCAAACACACAAAATTTAAACTCCAACTTTTACTACTATTTGCTAAATGATGATTGATTTTTTTGGGTTTGCTCATACATTTGAGGGGATTCAAAGTAGATCATGCGGAAGAAATGATAATTCGAGGTTTTTGCCTATGAATTTATCGTTGTTGTCTTTTGAGTGATTGTTTTAATTACCTATATTATTGGAATTAGTGTTGGATTTTGCTACAATATTATTGATTAAAATTATGATTATAGGATTTATTTGAGCTTAAATAGGGAATTTTATGCTTGAGTGGATTTTGCTATATTGTTTTTGTTATCTTGGTGGTTATGTTGTGTGGATGGTTGTGGGGTTATTTTTGGCAGTGGTGGGCTACAAAGAGTTGGAAGTGCTATTTTGTTTGTTTGTTTTTGTTTTTTTTTTCATATTTTTGTTAATTTGCAAGAGTTACTAATTTGAACTTGATTTTGTAAGTAGGTTTGATTTGATGAGAATTTTATTTTTTAAGATTAGTTTCTAAATGATTAAAAGCGTAATGACTTCAACTAATCTTTAATGTTTGGCATGATATCATGGTTGTAGTTTCATTTATTGCAACTGTTGGATTGGATGATAAGTAGATTGGTGAGAATGGAATGAGTGAAAATTGAATTAGTAGGGTTTATGACACTCTAAGTGAGTTTGTTTGGATTGGAAGAGTTTGTTTCATATAGTTTATAACTTTCACGTATATGTGATGGCTTTAATTATCATGATTTTCTTGGTTAATTAGTGAAATTTGTGTTTAGCCAATATGAATAATGTTCTATTGTTGTGGTAGTTGGTAACTACTATAATGTTGTTGTGGTAGTTGGTATGATTATGAAATTTTGTAGACTGGTTGATATATTTGTAATGTCATATTTTCATGAAATACTTTGTTGAAAATTTTAAAATATCCTACACTGATTTCAATTTTTCTTTAATATAAAGCAAAAAAGAGCTTGATAAATCATGATATTGATATATGTAAAGTGCAAGTGTGTTAAAGTATGCAGTTTTGACTTTCAACTTAGTACGCGTTCGAGTTCAGTGTTTGATTATTTTGTGCTCAAATTTAATGCTCGATTTTTTTTGAATTGCACGGGTTATCCCTAGTGGAGGGATAAGTGGGAGAAAACCAAAACTGATGCGGGAACTTGGGAATTTAGAATCGGGTATTAATTATGATGGAGTGGTAGGTAGAAAGGATGATAAAGGTAATGATAGTCTTTGATGAAGATCGTTAGTTGAAATGTTATTAGAGGATTGGGGTCAAAAAAGAGAAAAAGTTCTATAAAGGATATGTTTTTGAAGGAGAATTCAAATGTGATGATTTTACAAGATTATATCGGAATATCAAAGTGCTTTTTGTTCCGAGGCGGTTAATTACAGATAATGTGCCTATTGCATAAGAATTGAATCACCATTTACGAAGGAAGGAAGCAGGAGGTGAGTGGCGTATGTCGGTGAAGCCTGACTGTTTATCTAGGGGAGGGAGGCTCACTTTGGTTCAATCGGTCTTGGTTAGTATTCCTACGTATTTTATGTCCTTTTTAAGATCCCCAAGAAAGTGGTGAAGATTTTAGAAAATACAATGAGAGATTTTTATGGGAAGGTAGTGGGGAAGGGAAGAAAGATCATCTTGTTAGGTGGGAAGGAGTGTCAAGATCTAAACAAAAAGGGGGTTTGTCTATATGTAATTTAGTTAAGAGGAATGTGGCTTTGTTGGGGAAATGGCTTTGGAGGTTTCCGTTGGAACCTAATTCCTTGTGACATTCTATTATCAAAAGTAAGTATGGAATCCATGCCAATAGATGAGACTCCAATGTGGTGAGTAGAGGCTCATTTCGTAATCTTTGAAAGTTTATTTCTCAAGGTTTGGAGGATTTGAGAAAGCACATCTAATTGACGGTTGGAAATGGGGAAATGGTTCGTTTCTGGGAAGATATTTGGATTCGAGAGTTATCTCTTGCTCTTTTGTTTCCAAGATTATTTAGATTATCAGAGTCTCATAATTGCCCGGTAACTAAGTTGTTTTATCTTTCTTTTTCATCTTTTTTGGGTGGGTGGAATTTAAATTTCTTTTGTAATCTAAATGATTGAGACATTTTGGAGTGCTCTTCACTTCTTCCCTTGTTAGATTGGTATTATTATATCCCTTGATTAGTGGTAGAAGAATTTGGTCTTTTGATTCATCTAGAAAATTTTCATGCTCTTCTTATTTCGAATACTTGATTGATGATTCAAGTATTGTTACATTTGATCATTATTCATTCATTTGGAAGGCAAGAGTTTCTGTTAAAGTGCAGATGTTTACTTGGATTATGGCACACGGTAAGGTGAATATTTGTGATTTGTTGCAAAAGAGAAGGCCTAACATTTGTATTGTGGAGAACATCGGTATGTTTTGTGTAAGCAATATTGTGAAAGTATTGACCATTTGTTCCTTTATTGGCCCATTGCTACTTTCTTGTGGCATAAGCTTTTGTGGGAGGCGGATTTGGCATGGGTCACATCGTGTTATTGTGTTTCTCTTTTGGTGATGCAATTTGATGGTTTTAGAAATGGAAAAAGAGCTTCAACTTTATGGAAGTGTGCAGTTATGGATATCTTTTGGGTAGTATGGATAGAGAGGAATCGTAGAATCTTTGATGATAAGGAGGATGATAAGGAATTGTTTTAGGATGGAGTGAAGTTTTTTGGCATTTTTATGGGCTGTAGTTACAAATGATTTTCTTGGCATTTCTCTTTTAGTTCTCCTATATAATTGGAAAGCTGTTTGTAGCTTATAGTGATTGTTTACTGGCTTTGTCTTTTGTCTTTTTGGAGGACTTCTTTTCCATTAATTATGTACTTTTATATCTTTCAATGAAATAAAAGTTTTGTTTCTTATCAAAAAAGTAAAGCTTACGATAGAGTTGAGTGGTGTTTTTTTGGAAGGGGTGATACGCAAGTTGGGTTTTGTGGAAAGGTGGATAAAATTGGTGATGACATTTGTGAAAACAGTGAAGTACTTGATAATGATAAATGTGAATAACTTGGGTATTTTAGACCCAAAAGGGGTATAAGGCAAGGTGATCCTATGTCGTCCTGCCTTTTTCTTCTTCCTTCTGAAGGTCTTTTAGCCTTGTTACAAAATGCGCAAAACAGGAATAATATAGGGGTTGGCAGCTTGTCAAAGGCCTATATTTTCTTATCTCTTATTTGCAGATAATAATCTTTTATTCGCGAGAACGACGTTGGAGAAAGGTTTGGCCGTTAAGGAATGCCTACGCATGTATGAAGGGCATTTTGACAAAAAACAGCTTGCCAGGGTCTACGGTGGCGTTTAGTAGGAATGTGGGTTCAACAGAGGTCATGGTTCAAGGTTGCGGTATTCGCCACCAACTCGGAAGGTACTGATACACATCGGTAGTTGCTGATACCCACAAAATACTAGATAGAGGATCCACAAAATTCTGAACAAATCATGAAAATTCCAAAAAATTGAATAACAATATCCATGTATCTCTACCAAAATTTGTTAATTACAAGATAGGACATTAAGTCTTTTACCCACTCAAAAGGGGAAAAAAGTTATAGAAATATTTCAAAAATAGAATCTGGGACTTTGAGTCAGAAAGATTCTTTGCATCGACAGAGTCTTGAAAGACTCTTAGTGTCTTTGCTTCGACTTCAGTAGCTACATGCATAGAGAGAGAGAGAGAGAGAGAGAGAGAGAGAGAGAGAGGAGACGAGAGGGTCGACACTGAGCTCTGTTACGTGCTTCGTGACTAAGAGGAAAAGGAAGAGGAAGACGGAAAAGGTGGAGCACGGATTCTTAGATTTTACTGGTTTGTTTTTAGGGTTGAAAATTTTCTGATTTTTCATGTGTGTTCTACTTTTGATTTGTGATTTCTTTCTTGTAATTCCTTTTAAATTTGGCCTTTGAAAAATTGTTCAAAAATTTTCCTCTGGGTCTCGTCTTTCTTCTTCCTTAGTTATTGGATTTTGGCTTTTTTTGTCTGAGATTCATGATTTGCCGAAGATTTCACCAAATCGGTTTAACTCATCCAAGTTGTACTGATGTTGCCGAGTCATGACCGAGTCAACACCAATTTAAGTCTGACTTGCAATATAATATGTAATGTGTATTGTTATCGGATCGGAGGTGACTGAGTTGGGTACAACTTGACCGATACTTTGAACACTGGTAGAGGTTGAGTCTATTACTGAGGTATTACAGATTCCTGTGGTTGAATGCCAGGATAAGTACTTGGGTCTCCCTTCTATTGTGGGTCGCTCAAAGAGGGAAATTTTTAATTCAATTATGCAAAGGGTTCGGGGAATGGTGCAAGGATGGGATGAGAAGTTGCTATCAAAGGTGGGTATTGAAATCCTTATTAAAGCAGTGATGCAGGCTGTGCCTACATATGCCATGCCCTGGTTCAAGCTGCCTAAGTTCCTGTGTACTGAGCTGAGTTGTATGATGATTAATTTTTTGTGGGGTCAGAAATCATATCTAATGAATGGAAGACCCACTGGATAGCTTGAGATAAGTTATGCCTTCCAAAGAATAAAGGGGGTACGGGCTTTAGAAACTTGGAAGCTTTTAACTTGGTGAAGCCACTAGCTAAACAGTTTTGCGACTACTGCAAAAACCTGATTCGCTGTACTTTAAGGTTTTGAAAGCTAAATATTTTCCCTCTTATTAACTTATGGATGCTCAATTAGGTACTAGTCCTTCCTAATCATCGCGAAGCATCTTGGAGTCCACGGAAGTTGTTATGGCAGGAGTTCGACAGAGGGTTGGTAATGGTCAAACTATACGGGTGAAAACAGATCAGTAATTGCCAAGACCAATCCACTTTTAAGATAATCACTCCTTTGACAAATTTGAATGAGGACTTTCGAGTAAGCTCGCTAATTGATTATGACCGTAGATGTTGGAGGTTGGAACATAGATTTGCTGAAGCAAATGTGTTTTGAGGTTGATGTTGATATTATCACGTCTATAACGATTAGTGAGCAACTTCCTGATGATCATTTGGTGTAGCATTATATGAAATCAGGATATTTTTCTGGGGGTAATGCGTATCATCTCACTATGGAACGTGGTCTACACAATGGGCTCCCCCCCAATAGAACTTCAGTAACTGCGAGATTAACTAGCCGGGTTCATTCATTTGGAACTTGAAAATTCCAAATAAAGTTAAACATTTGCCTGGAGGGCATTTCAAGAGAGTCTTATTATATAGTGTAATCTCTTTCGGAAAAAAGTGTGTGGACAATTTATGCTTTCTACGTGGGGGCAGAGAATGAATCTACTAACAGGGGCGGAGCTAGGAAAAAGTTTTAGGGTGGGCACATTAGTACTTTTTAATTTTTTTTTTTCAATTGACCATAGAAATTCATAAATTCATATTTACTGAAATCATATTTAATACTTAAAAGTTCATTAAACATAAAATGTTAAAAACCGATATACATAGCATGAACAAACAAAAATTAATTAATACTTTTTATCAAGAATGAGACTAATTATTTTCACTTACAATTGACCATGATGTAATTTTATCAAACGGATAAATTATGTATGTGTTTTGTGATAGCTTGGTTAGTTTGGTTTAATCGGAATAGAGCCAGTTTAGGTGAAGACACTCAAAGTCCTTCTCAAATAGTGGAGTTTTCTACTGCCCATCTGGAGCAATTCCAAACCAGTATCCTTTGGGATATTCCAGCAAGGGGGGGGAGGGGGGTCTGGTATGCAACTAGACTGGGGGTATTGAAGGCTACTTTTGATGGTGCAGTGTTCAAAGTTTGTGGCTGCTCTGGTATAGGGGTGATATTTGGAGATGACAAAGGTATCTTTATTTTGGGTTTGAGTAAAAGAGTCGTTGGAATTCTGAGTCCAGAGAATGTGGAGGCTATGGCAGCATCGGTAGCTGTTACGATCACAGTGGAGAATGACTTCCAGCACATTTTATTGGAAGGTGATGTAAAATCAGTTCTCGAGGCTGTGATGTCACAACAGTTGAATCTCTCTGAGTTTGGCCATTTTGTAGATCAGATCCAGTGTTGTGCAGATCAGTTGCAGGAGTTTTCAATCTCTTGGATCAATAGAAGCACAAATAATGCAGCTCATGTCTTAGCGAGATATGCAATTTCTTGTTCTGATTATGTACTATGGCAGGATTATTGTCCGTTGTTTTTATCATCAACCCTCCACCATGATGTATCTCTTCCCAATTAATGTCAGCAAAGTATCGTTCCTTCTCAAAAAGAGTATTAATGCTTTACTCCCTATTTCACTTTTCTTGTTAATTCTTGTAAATGCCCTCGTGCCAAATTTATTTTGTCAAAATTTATGAAATTTTAAGCTGTGTGATGAGGTAACAGCTATGACATTGAAGATAATTTTGTGAGGCTTTGCTGGAGTTTCATCCATTAGGTGAAGAGGTCTGAATTTTTATTTTTATTTTTTCCAGCAGTAGGCTCAAATTTACAAAAGACTTAACATGAAATAGAAAGTTGCTGGTGGTTATATGTTATCAGAATGGTATTCCTTTGACTGGGGAACGACTTCACTACAATCTGTGCATAAGGAAGTTTAATTTCACAAATCTCTCCATGATGGAAGAACTCTATTGCATGTGTGCCCCAATGTGTACATTTTGAACAGATAATACGGGACTTTTTTTTTTCTGTTTCTTCTTTGGCATGTCGAATAAATGGTGGAAAATCACCAGAAAATGATTCTTCAGGATTCAATATACGTTCAAGTACTCCAAGCTATTTATCATTTAATTTGACATCCTCAGTGTTGAGTCAATGGATTTATACTTGTAAAAAATCAAGATACACTGTACTAATGACAAGCTAGAGTTGTTGTTTACCTGCCAGAAAGAAAGGATAAAGAGAAACTCTATTGCTAGGCCATCCTTGATGTCGGCTTATAAAGAGACAAGGCCATTCGTTTCCGGAGTCAGATCAAGTGGAATCTATCCCAAAAGTGTGGCCAAGCCAGGGGCAGTGGGGTGCTGAGATCGGTGTTTTAAGATCAAAGAATAACTATTGTGCACATTTGTTAGAGAAGTATCTTTTAGGGCTGTGTGGCTCAGGTATTTACCAGGGATTGCTTGGTTTTTTTTTATTTAGGTTTTGTTTGGTTAATACGAGTTTGTATGTTAGATCCCTATTTTGGGACACTTGTGATGAATGCATCTGATTTATTTTCTTCTGGATGAGTGAGGGGACTATGGATCGATAAACCTTAGATACTTTCTTGCAGTGACTAGTAGATTAATGCACAATTTTTGAATGTTAGTTTGTAGGCACTAGCCAGGTTATTTTATTTGACCTTCAAGGCCGTCCTCTTGGGTATAAGAATGATAGCTATGCATGTATGGTCATATTATCGACGAATCATGTGGAATTTCTTCAGATAATCCTATACTTTTGACAGGAATGATGTTGGAGTTTCCTGTACAATTTTTTTCTCGACAGGAGTGCTTTTGGAGTTCCCCATAGAATTTCTGTAGTGTTTGGTTCTAGATTGACGGTAGAGAGCCTTGAGCACAATTGAACTTCTTGTTTTAATTGGTTTGATTCAAGAATATTAAGGTTCAGTCTTGCAACTCTTGAATTACTACCTGGTTTTGAGTGAAGGATCCTGGTGGCTGGGATGAGGTCATGTTGGCAATGGTTTCTGTACCCTCTTTGTTGTATGATACTTAAAATGTGTGCTTATTGCTTCTTTGGTGTTAGAGTGGTTCAAATTGAATTGAATCAGCATTTTTTATTTGATGCTTCGTCTTGATAACAGTTCTGCACCTGATAGCAATTATTCTGTTGGCTATAAATTTCTGAAGCATGTTTGAACTTCCTATGAACTACCATCAGTCTCTGTTGCCTACCCTCTTGGGCTATTTTATTCTTGATGTCGTCTCTGCTTTATTCTTGTTTGCTGGGCTTGGCAAGCATTTCTGAATATTGAATATTTATTGTTGGGGCGCTGGTTGAGTTTGGAATGATCCATCCAAATTAAACCTCTACCATCTGCCCCCTCCTTGGTTCACCTCGCCCTCTTCCCCTTTCTTTCTCAACCATGGTTCAAAATATCGGCCGATACCAATACGAGTTGGCCGAGTCATATCTGTCTCGGCACCTTAGGAGACGATACCGTTACACGATACGTATAAACCCCGAGACTCTCACAACTCGAATGAACCCCACCGAGTCGTCCGAGTCAATCCCGAATCGCTGAAATATTATCACTGAATTGGTCGATACGGTTTCACGATGTCGCGATATGACCTGAATTTTTCGTCATGGTTAACATTTTCTTTTAGGTCGTATCGCCTGATACCGAGACGCGACGCTGCGACCGATGTGTCTCAGAGCTCTTCGAGTTGATGGTCAATATTGCGACCTTGAACCATGTTCTCAAAGGCCAATGACTTCTGTCGCGACCCGAGAGTGTCATCTTTGCTGTCATGCCTTACTATTTTGGAGGTTGGGAAGATTTTGTCTTTGTTTCAGGGACTGGCTATCCTGGCTCCATGCATTCTAACGGCACTTATTTTATGGTCATTTATCTACCCAAAAAATAATTGTGGTATACATTTGCTTCTCGGTGCTGGAATTAAGTTGGTTCAACGCATTCCAACCATTTGTGATACTGTAACATCAATACATGTCATCCCCAAGAGTTTTGAACCGAAAAAAAAAAAACTTAAACCAAAAAAAAAACATCCATCCCTGTCCCGTTTTAGATGTTGAGCAATATAATCAAATTAGGGGTAATTCGCACTTGAAGTCACAATGCAATGTGAATGGTTTTGAGAGAGATATTGACGGCTATTGGATGAGTCTATTTGAGACTGTCGGATGGGTTTATTGAAGCCTGTTTTATTTTATATTATAGAACAAAAGACAAGAGTTTGATAAGAATCGACACTAGCGGTTGGTAGTGTAGACTGTCTGATATAATCTGTTTTTTTTGTTTTTTTGTTGAGAGAGGATTGAATTGTCCTAATGACTATAATACAATAATATCATATTCAATAATAAATTATCATATATTCTGGCAAATTTTGCATTTGCATGTGTGATAGTCATCAAATTATGTTAGATGTGGTAGTTATTGGATTATGCGGGTTCACTTTGAGTTGACAATTTTCAATACAAATTGTTGATGTGACAAAATTAGCAAATGGGTTTAATTTTAACGATTTGGATTATAATGGGTCGATTGTTAGACAAATTTTATAAAATGGATCAACATGAACTTGTCTAAACACAACATAGATTTAATGAAACACAATTAATACACATCATGTTATGTATAAGTTAAATAAATTTTTTTTAAAAAAATATGGGTTATGGTTTAAAAATAGCTCACGATATGGTCCATTGGCATAAGTACCCTTAAATTCAATATGCTCATGTGGTGACTCATAATTGTGTAGTGATGATATGTATGTCTCGAAAATATATATATATATATATATATATATATATATATATACTTTTTGCTTTCAAATTGTGCAGGATAGAAAACAAGAGTGGAATTTCTATCGTTCGTTGTTCTTGAAAACTATATGTAGAACATTTACATTCAAAAAAACTATCTGTTCAAACAAATTTACGATTTTTCTCAAAATGAGATGAGAAGTTGAATGTAAACAAATTATAGATTTAGAAACACCACCTTGTATAAGTTTAAAAAAAGAACAATGCTATTCAAATTTGGACAAAATTTAATCTACTTTGCCTAATCATTTATAATCATTGGATTGATAACAAATCTTAATATTTATTGGGACTCACAATAAATTTAATAATTGTGATGAATTAGGTCAATAAATTATGACCAAATAGCATTATTATTAAAAAAATAATACTATTGAAATCTAAGAACTTGACATAATAAATTGTCAAAATAATAGAATCTCAATTAACAAGTCCAACAGATAAAACTATAACAATGTTATTGGAGCCACCTCATTAGATTAAAAAATTAAATTAAATTTTTAGATCTAAATAATATTATTTTTTGAAAAAAAACATAGTCTAATCTCAATTTGCACCCTAAAAGTTTAAAAATATTAATTTACACCATAAAAGATATAAATACGTATCAATATGCACCTGATACTAACTGTTATCTATTTTGTAGTTAAAAAAGTTTGAGTTAATTATAAATTGCAGCCCTCAAAATTTAAATATTTCACATTTATGATCCAGAAAGAATTCCATCTATCAATGCTCGTTAAATAACTCTCAATTGTATTGTATCATAATATTTTTATGTTGTGTTCGAGTCAATAAAATTTTTTTTTAACAAAAAATATTTTCGTGTCGAGTCAATTACGTTGTGTCTTGTATTTCATTTTTATGACAATTTATATAATATTATTTAATATTTTTAAAAAATAAAAAACTATTTTTTTGTCTATAATACTTGTTAAATAATTATTTTTTGTCTACATTTGTGTTATTTGTATATAACTTTAATTTGATTGGACAATTAAAAGATTTGTGCCTAATCGTAGACAAAAAATAGTTATTTAACGAGTATTATAAGCAACAAATATGTATTTTATAATTTTTTTAAATTTAAAAAAATATTTTTTATTGACTTGAACACGACATGAAGATGTTATGATACAATACAATTAAGAGCTATTTAACGAGTATTAATGAATGTAATTTTTTTTGGGTCATAAATATGAAATATTTAAACTTTGAGGGTATAATTTATAACTAACCCTAACTTTTTTAATGGAAAAATGGATAGAGTTAATCCTAAGTGCACATTAATACGAATTTATATATTTTAGGGTGTAAATTAATATTTTTAAACTTTAAAGTATAAATTAAAATTTAAGTAATTTTTTGAAATGCATGTTGAGATTAGCCTAAATTTATTTGTGTACTTGACAATACATGAGTCCAAAGACTCCAAACATCACTATCACCATTCCGGTGTTTCAAAAGCGCACACGTTCTCTGCTCACCTCTCTCTTCAACACCTCTGAGTTTTACCCTTTTTGCATGCACTTGCAATGGCGGGAACACTTCAAACCCTACACCTCAACCCTCTGGCCACCGGAACTGCTCCTTTCCGACGACAACCTCCATTTTTACGGGCGATCCATGTCCCATTTTTCGGTGGTTTCTCCGTTGATGTCAGCCAGAAGACTTCGCTTCTTTGGAAACTCCGTTCAGTTCCAGGAATACCCATCAAAGCAAGTGAACAATCTAATCAGGTTCATTACCCTTCAATTCTTCAGATTCTGACAAAATTTCCCTATTTAAAATTGGCTTTGGCTTTCTATGTTTGTAATGTACTGTGTGTGTTGTCCTTTGTCTGGGAACATTTCTTTTTGTTTTCAGGGAAATAGTGGTGTAGACCAGCCTAGTGGAGCTTCGGCTCCGGAGAAGGTGTTGAATTGGGTAAAACCGTTGTTGAATTTTGCGGCAAATAATTTTCTTCCGCTAGGTAATAAGTTTTTTAAGACTATAAAAATATGATTACTGGTTTGTGTTGTTATATTGGTTAAGTTCATGTTGTGCACTTAATTGTGTTCATTTCTTGTGCAATGTTTCTGTTCAATGTGAGGAGGAAGGAATAGGACATCATCGCATTCCAGCACTGATAAATAGAGTTAAGAAGAAACTTGCTGTCAGCTAAAAACTGAAAAAAGAAAACGAAAAAGAAAAAAAATTGAATGATAGTTCTAATGGTCATCAAAATATTACCATCGATCTTATGCAGCATTTTGGAACATGGAATGTAAGCTTGGAATAGGAATTGCAGTCCATATTAGTTCAAACTTTTTATTAGTTTTGCTTCGATTCCAGTTCTAAGGTATGGTGACCATAGTACCGAATATAATTTTAATGATATTTTAACAACTCAACGACATTCATTTAGCCAAGCGTTTAGTTGGATCACAGTAACTGGTTGGATCTGGCAGCCCACTCAAACAGCAAGCGAGGGAACTTACTATGGGGCACTTGAAACAAAGAGAGCTCTATCCTGGACGGTTTATTCTTTTGTGGCTTATTCAATGATATTCTTTTGTGACTTATAGCCTTTCACCTTAAATAGGAGATGGTGCTTGTCTTGTTCTGTAGCCAGTCTATTTCCAAAGGAAAAAAGTTTGCAACTCAGTACATTCAGCTTCAACAGGCAAACATTGCTCCAACCTTCATGCTTGAACATGTTTTTGGCCATTATTGAAACTGTAGAATGTATCGACCGCTGAAAAGAGAGGGGGTGTAGGATAGATTCACATCTACAACTGAGCAGCATTTTGAATCTCCTATACGTTAGAACTTCTTTGCCAAAAAAGAAACGACACAGAAATTTGGAAGGTTTCCCCAAGGATCATTGCACAAAGTTAAGCTCCTTTTTGACTGATCATTCTGTAATGCCTTCTTTTCAATTATTTTCACACCGTCTCCTTCATCTTGCACTTCTTTTCAAGATTTTTTTTTTCGACAGACACTTCTTTTCAAGATTCAATATTGCATTTTCTGTGTGTTTTTTTTTAAAACAGAAAAACTCGACATGCTTATGCTTCTAAATAGGAAAGACAATTTCTCTCACAAGCCCAGCCCAGGCCCCCCCCCCAACAAAAAAAAAAAAAACCCAAAAGGGAAAAAAAACCGATGGACTCCCATCCTCGTCAAACTCATCGGTGAAAATAACTGTTTCTCCTCTCTTTCCCCCTTCCCCCTCTCCGTAACTCACTGATTTCCTAGATGCGTTATCTAATAAACTTGACAAAATTCCACAAAATATCTCCAAATACATGGGCAACCAGAGCTTTAATTGCCTCAATAAAAATTATAATTGATAATTGAATCTCGCAAATTCAATATTACAAAATTTTTATCGATATTCACTCATCTCCGATTCCTCAAATGTTCTATTCATGATCTTTGCTTCAAAATCAACTTGAAAAATTAATTAAGTGGGGAAAGTATACGATACGACATGAAATAGTATACCCAATGATAAAAGTGTGAATGCTCGAATACCAAATAATTCAATTGATAGGCAATTAAGGACATTACGAAATCATGAATCAGATACGATATATTACATAATTCAACTATTTGTCATGCATAGCCTTATACTCAATTCATCTTGTTAACATGACAAGTGACACTTGAGTATAAATCCAAACTCACACCGATCAATCAGGTCCACAATCACATTTTATAAAATATGCCCCATGTTCATTTCGTACACGTACCATTCAATCCCAAGGTAATTAACCCAAAATATAAGCCAACTCAACAAAATTTATGCAATTTCATTTCAATGAAAAATAACTAATAGAAATACAAATCTTGAGATAATCAATACTCAATAGGACACTATGCAAATAAATTTAATGATAGAAACATATTATATACTACTCTGTATCTCAAATCAGCAATCGCTTCTCAGCATGGTTCTGAATAACGGTAACGGGTGATATAATGGTATCGGTAACGGTGTAACGGACACGGGGTGTATCGGGCGTTACGTAACAGTAACAGAAATCGAAGTCCTGAATTTTGTTAATACATTCACAACTATGAACAAAAATAAAAATTTTCTATATATTTGGATTAAAATAAAATAAATTCAGTTTTTTTTGTAATTTATAATAATTTTTTATTATATTAATCATTTTGGTATGCTAAATTATTTAATTAATCCAAATTTATGAAAAATAAAAGAAAACTAGTCCAAACAATTAATATCTGTTTATTTAAAAATTGTATTCAAAATAGGAAGTAGTCAAAATAACCGGTAGATTTAGATTATTGGGATAAAATAAAAATGTTTTGTAATTGTCAATAGCAATTATTAGCTATTAAATTTGTGTAAGATGGGCCCCACCACCTACAAATTTTTGAATCCACTCCTTCACAGTATTAAATAACATGACACTTGTCATTTATTCATTCACTAAATTTGTTGATAATGCATCAACAACCATTCATTAGATAGGTTGTAGAAAAAAATGATCCACTTGATTTTTGCCTTCCCCAAAAGCTTGCCAACCATGACAACCTATCCTTTTTCAACCCAGTCGGCTCCATTATCAAGCTTCATGTCTTTATACTCCGATCATCTCTTTCGGCTTGAAAACCTCCATGCACAAGCAGTGGAAGCTAAAAAATAGGCCGTTACGGCATCGTAACGGACTGTAACGCTCCCATAACGCCCGTTACATCCCGTTACGGTGCCGTAACGGCCGTTACAGGTGTGAAATTTTTTCTACCCGTTATATCGGAGTGTAACGGGATCGGAGCTTAGTGTTACCGTTACGTAAATACCGTTACGTAACGGCCGTTACTTGCTGTAACGATCGATTTTCAAAACCCTGCTTCTCAGAGATAAGTACCTCAAGTTATCCAAAATATCACATTCAAATTTCCTTCAAAACAGATCGTGAATAACCATTTGATGCTCGCTCTCAGAGCTCTCTTTCTCTTTCTCCATACTTTTTATCTCCACCATCTCTCTTCATATGGTTTTTCTATTGAAACCTTTCTCTTTTTATAGCCACAAAATAAGGAGGTGTCCCGTGAAATGATTACCACATCTTTTAGCTTGACACTTGTCACACATGCATACTACGTATCATGTAATGTAACGAGTGTCCTACCACTTGTCACACACACACACACACACACAAACTCACACACTTTGCTTGGTTGGGCTTACATTGTGTCTTTCTATAAATTCACACACTTTATTTTGACAAGTGTTTGTGACACATCACCAAAGTGACTCTTGTCACCTATTAATCTAGGCACACTTGAAGTGGACAAATGTCCTTTTTTTGTAATCTTCTTTATTAAGTTTTTTCTAGCACTCCTAATATATGAACACGTTGTATAACCCTAAGCCGAGTCTTGATGATGATGGCTAGCCAACAATGTACAAATTCTATAATTTGACATCCTTCATAAAGTTAGAGATTGATTATTCACCCCAGATCAAGTTTGGTTTCATCCCCAAAATTCTCTAAATTTCGTTACCAGTCATTACAATTACAAATCTTAAAATATCCAGGATGTTACTCTCTCTCTCTCCCCCCACTCAAACGCTCCATATATAACCTGTGAATTACTTTAGAAAAGAATATGTAGACCATGCACAGAAGCTTGTCCTGGGCACAGCCTTTACTCTTGTTCATTTAACTTCTAAATTCAGGTGAATCAAACAACAAGAACCATTGTATCTCAAGGCGAGTTTTTCCTTGTAAATTTTTTTATTGATGCTTTATTACCAGCTGGGATGTCCATATAAGTGCTTATATCAGCAGTTGTATTAATATGCCAGAATGTCTCTATTGTACTTCTATTATTTTGGCTGAAGCTGCTTTGGTCACTGTGGGATTGGGTAAGATAATGTGTTTTGGGGCTGTTCCTTGCGACTTTTTGGAGGATTATGCATAGCAGATTAGCGAGAGGGTTTTCTAGAGGATCCCAAACAGTTTTAGTAAGCTTTTGCAGGTGGGGTTGCTAGTTGATCTTGAAATGTGGCGATTATTAATATTTGGTTCAGGCTTCATTTCTTGGAAAGTCTATGTTTCTGACTAAATTTAATTCTCAGTCTTATTTGTACATATCTATATATATAGGTGTTGCTTAACAAGAAGTTTGTTTATTTCTAATAACCTGCAGCTCTTGTTGGTGGAGTAGCATTAGGAATTGCAAATCCTACCCTTGGTTGTCTTGCTGATAGATATTATCTATCAAAATTTAGCACTTTTGGGATATTTATTATCTCAGGTAAAGTTCTGAGATTATTATTTTGACATCTTCTAAATTTTTTAACAAGGCTATCCTCACATTTTATATGATATAGGGCTGACATTGCGTAGTGAAGAAATTGGTGCAGCCGCTGAAGCATGGCCAGTTGGACTTTTTGGGCTAGTATGACCTCCAATAATTTAAGTGCCATTATGATTTCCGTGTGCTTATTCTTCACATTTTCCTTGCACATCTTTCTTACCCTTTTCTCAACGGAGGGTAGGATGTTTGCATCTTTTTTCTGCCTATACCTACTCTCTATTAACATGATTACAAGAACTAGTTGTAATTAATATCTAATGTTCTAGGCATTGTTATTACTATCCACTTTCAAAATATTATTATTTGGTTTTATTTTTCCTTAAAGGATTCTTCATTAAGTATAGGAATCATTATGCAATCTAAAATTCTTTTGTACCTTCAATTCTAGAAAATTGTACATTGCTACAAGATTGTGGGAATTTTCTCATTCCCATCCTTCTTATTCACAACCATAGATGCCGTTATAGTGGTCTTAAAATTGTATATTTCCATGCTAGATTCTCTCATTGTATCCAAAATATAATGGCCATGATTACCTCTACAAAAATTGTGTGATTAGTATCCCACTGTGGTGGCATCCATTTGCTTTTAGACATCCCGATAAGTATTGAGCAAACTATGATGTGTGAGGAAAACAACGATTGTTATGTCATGTTGGGTCCTAGCAGCTTCGTATCATAAAACACTCCACTCAAACCCAATTCGTTTATTAATTCGTGTCTAACGAATCGTGTTATATTGGGTTCGTGGAGTGTATGAATCGTATGTAACAATATATGAACGAGTCGTGTCGTGTCGTGTATTTCTTTTAATTGGTTTCACATATACCCGATTCGTTTATTAATCGTGTCATGTTGGGTCCACTTATTTACGAAACAGATGGCTTAAGGAAGACCAATGGGTTGTGTCATATTTTGACAACCTGACTCTCCACATAAGAGGAACCTTTAGCTGAATGATTTTTTTTTTTGAGCCCATTAGTGGTTTTCCCGAATTGTTACTCTTATATTATGAGTCTTAGTGGGTAATATTGATACTTGAGAACACTATCTCTTTTGTGCGAGGTTAAAAGGTTTTGCCTTTTTTTAGCTACAACAATTAGAATAGTTACAAGCTATGCTTATAAAAAAAAATAGTTACAAGCAATGTTCTAATTTAGTTTTAGGCACTATTACTTCCGTCTTTGGAAAATGGGGTTGATTTATGGCCTATGAATTGTTGACACAATGCATACGAAAGAAAGTCACTTTACAGTTCAAGTACTTGGTTATATTACTAATACTAATAAATAAAAGGTTAGTAAAAAATAGAGCAATATGTAGTTTGGTGAAGCTTTGATACCAAACAAATAAGGAGTATTGTTTTTAGACAGTTTACCTTGTTAATTTTGGTTGGTTTGATCCTCCGAAATAATAATTCTCCAAAAGAGGATGTGTTATTTTCTTAGGAGATAGGCTAGAAAGCCACTTGAATGGTTAAGAGAGAATTTTTTGATCAAATTTTATTGGTTAAACTTCATGTTACCCCTCTTGGTCCTTTGCACATGACCCCTCTCACCTTCAAAAGCAGCATGATAACTTTCATATGGTTTGTGCACCTAAGTGTACCACCAATATTGTTAATGGTAAGGGTAAAATGACCTTAGAATCTTGTTATATCTCTTTTTCTTCTTTGTCAAACCCCACCCCAGTGCTTAACTCTGGTTAAACAAAAAAACGCTCATTTTTTCTGATGTATCATTGAGAGACATGTCTAGACCTTTGGGCATTTTTGCTAACAAAAACAAAGAGATCTGGATTAGGTTTCAAAATTGTAGTGGGTTTTAGGAGAAGAAACGAGGGTTTTAGGAGAAGAAACGAGGGTTTTTCACAGAGAGATAATGAGGAGGGTCTTGGTGGATTGTTTGATTTGTGTTTTCTATGAGCAAGGTAGTATACAGGTAGCCGTGATGGTGTGGCAGTTATCCGCACAAATAGAGAGAGAGAGAGAGAGAGAGAGAGAGAGAGAGAGAGAGAGAGATATGCTGGTCGGGGGATATGGTTATGGCTTTTTTATTTTGGCTTTTGCTGGTGGGTAGTGAGAGGGTGGTCGATGGGCGGAAGTGGTTGCTGGCTTTGGCTAGCTGGAGAGGTGTGAGTGTTTTTGGCCCAAAGATAGTGAGAGAGAGAGGCACAAAGACAATGTGAGGGAGAGGAAAGAAACAGAAGAGAAAGGGAAGAGAAAAAGGCAATGAGATTGAGGGTATTTTTCTCTTTTAAAATATTTTTTATACCAATTCTTATTGTAAGCGCTTGGCTCACATAACTTGGTAAGTTGAAAAAGTATAACTGATGCACTTTTGCTTTTATATGACAAAAAAATAAATGGTTCATTCTCTTGTTAATACAGGGCTCTATTTTGTTGTTCACTCCCTTCTTTTCACGGCTTATTCTGCAACTTCAGCTCCAACCTCAAGAATTTGTTACAGGTGTGACTTTTTATGTTATTTATCCGTAGTTTAGAGTATGATCCAATTTTACTAAATAATCTTGGCTGAAAGTAGTGCATGTCAAGACCCCCCCATGCATGACATTTTAAATTGGTGGCCGATAAAGGCCATCCCACTTAAAACCAATTGAGTGGAGAGGCCCACAAGGCTCGTACAGTAGTTTGGGAGATGTATTTTATTGATGTGGGACGAGCTCTAATGCTCCCTTGCACGCGCGATCCTCACTTGTTCATGGAGAGATAATCAAAAGACTAAGAAGACAAATTCAAAGAAATAATAATCATAAATATGACAAAAATAATGGAAGAATAAATTACCAAGTCGATGAAATTGAGCCTTGTCCAAACTCTACCTAAGCCTAACTTTGATACCATATTAAAGCATCAAACTCAAAATCAATTGATAGTTAGTAAAGAAGCCCACAAGACTCATATAATAGTTTGAGAGGTGCTATTTTATCGATTTAGGACTTGCTTTAAGATTTGCATTTTGCAACCTTAGATAAACCATTTTGGTCTATTTTCGTTCATGTTGTATTGTTATATGGTAAGTCTGTAAAGTATGTCACTGTTGTTGTTTATTTTATATGTAGTAATAAGTATACCCATGTATTGGTATACTTATCTTTGCTTTTCGTTCTATACACGAAAATATGAGTTGATAGTGGGAGCTAGGGTAACAACTTTTTTCCTCCTCTCACAATTTTTCCAATTCCTTCTCTATTAACAAACCCTAAACTTAACAAAGTTCACGAAACATATCGCCTATGTGGTGCTGGAAATTGCTGGAGTGGCAATGCAACTTCCTTGCTCAAATGTTTTAGAGACCCAATGCTACTTCTATTAGTCACAGATGTGCTTTTTAATATACCTTTCTTGTCGTGTCTCTTATCCACAAGAACATCCTTTATTCAGTTGTGCATAATCGTGAATATTTTGTTTTTGGTTTGCCCTCTCATTTTGTATCAAGAACTGGGGTAAGTCTTACAGACTTTTTGTCGCATTTTCCAGTCAATTTCATAAATTCACATTCATTTTGTAATACTCCAAAACAATGATCCACAATCGGTCGTGCTCATTTTATGGAAACATATATCTCCCTTATAATAAGAAACCCTAAATCATAACATTGTTGACTCAATTTGCCTTTCTAATGTTTTCGTATTATTTTATAGCTTATTATCAAGATTGAGGTGAACATGTATGCCAAAGTGTGCATTGCGGGATATAATTTTTTAACATGTTCTTAATGTTAGGAGTAAAGGGATGAAGTTCTTATTCTTATGCTTTTAGGTATGTTAAACAACCACCTCATCTAAAAGTATAAAGTGTGTAACATAAATATGTATATACTTCAATATCCCCCTCTAGTGTGGGCCAGATTTTGAGTCAAGCACATGCAAATCTTGTAAATTTTGGGGGAATGGTGAGATTGGAATACTAGACTTTTTGATCTGATACCATTTTAAAGTATTTAGAAGCTCAAATCTTGAAGGAATGCCTCCCCTTTTTCGACTAATAGAGGATTAGTTCTGTTTGAGACTGGAATAAAAGCACAATTACAAAAATCTGAATGGACAACTTTTCAAATGCTCTGTTTGTCATGGGATCATAAAGTCTCTGTGAGCCTTTAGTACCAACTAGGTCTTCATCCCAGATTGCTGTGAGTAAACACCCATTTTGCAACCCTTAATTGGTTAGGAAATTGAGAACGTGTGGATTCATTGTGTAGATTTTTTTTTTTTGATGATTTTCTATTGATTGGGGCACTTAATTGGTTCTGTAGAATTACAATGTTGGAGAGTTTCTATTGGAAGAGTATCCGTGATAGGATATCACTCTATTGTATCATTTGCTGCGGCATCGAGATTCTGGGAACCTATCAAAATTTGAAAAAGGACCAGAAGTTTAGATATCTATATATTACTGGTCAATTAGATATGTTTACTTTGAGGCCAAGTTGTAGGAATATTCTGGAAGGCTAACCTAGCCCCAGCTTCCTGGCTTACCTATGTGATCATGGTGCTTGGTGGGATGAGCTATGGTGTAGTCTTTGACCCATGAGTTTTTTCTTGATCAATATAGATAATGTATATTTATCAAAAATATACATTGACAATTATAGAGATGAATTATATGATTATCTATATTGATCAAGAAAAAACTCATGGTGTAGTCCTCCACTTTATTATCTACCTTGGCACATCCTCTACAAATAGATGTCCGAGCTCTCAGTTCCATCGTCTACACGGTCTTGCCTTTCACTTCATCTCCTTTCTCGCTTGTCATTCTACACTCCTTAAGCATCTTTTCGAGATCAAAAGGGCATGTTTGAAGATGGATGAAGGAGTTTGAGGTTCATAGAAGAGTTCGAGGGTCATGGATTCATGGCCATGCACCCCTTAAGTGTGTTATCCATTGTAGGAGCTTGTGTTAGGGTATGTGAGTTTTCCTTATGTGTTAATGTTAGACACTTAGACTATGGTTTTATTTATGTTCAATGTTTTGGGGTACATATGCTTGCTATGATGGATTTATGATGCTTCTATGCGGTGACATGTATTTCGCTTCCCCTTGTTGTTTATGCTGTTGGGTTGGATTGCCAACTTCGAGTTACTTATGACAAACCTTAATCTTGTCTCAAATAGTTTTCCAGAAAGTTCTGATTTTAAAAAAAGTTGGCTATCTATTTTGAGAACACTTCAGGTGTCATGTTTTCCTTGTACTACGAGGAACCACCCATTGGTGGCTTCTTTTTCTACTCTTTTGTGCACCGAATTACGAATAGTGGACGTAGAATCAGAACTATGTGGTTCTGATTCCACTCTTCTTTTCTTTTGGCTATGTAGGTAAATCCGGCCACCCCCGCACCACTCCATCTCATTTTGTAACTGAATGTTCTCTAGATACTTCTCATGACAGTTTACATTTGCTATGATGGTATGTTCAGCAAACTTGACATTCCATCTAGTTGATGATTTGCATTAGTTGAGGAGTTCCTATCAAAATAGAATGCTTTATGAATACCTTGAGACCGTTTAGGGTTAAATGGTTTCCTTACACTTTCCTGTTTCATAAATTGGCCTCCGAATCTAGTTTTTAATGTTTGGTGCAAACATTTACCTTGGCAAAGGAGTTTTACTTGTAATTTGTGGTTAGAACCAAAGCCTTGTCATATTCTATCTATCTGAGGTTTTCTAGATATAGTTGTGGACTAACGTCTTGTAATTAACATGTTTACTAATTCCTTAGAAAAAGGAGACGGTGACTTCCTGTCAGTTTTGCACTACATGAAGCTTCTAGACAGAGGTCAACAGGCGTGGGTTCTCACACTTGATTTGAACTTAGTTTGAAAAGTGGTGATATTTCAGCAACCATTCTTCTCATCCAGCATCATCGTTTTTGTCCCAAATTAATGTTATCGTCTGTGATTTGAAGAACATCTCGTTTAATTTCAAGCTCTTTGATTTTGAAACTCCCAGTTCTTTTTCCTCTCGCCACTTTTATGCCATCAAACATGACCATTTTGATCCCTCTTCTATCATGGACCCTATCCTCCTATCCTATTTCTCTTTGGGTACACTAGGGAAAGTATTAAGTCCTATGCTCGAGTCCACTTGTTGTGTGATTGGAGGCAAAAGTCTTCCTCCTTTCATTTTTCCTACACACACATCCCCCCTCCCCCCCCCCAAAAAAAAAAAAAAAAAAAAAAAAAAAATATATATATATATATATATATATATATATATATGGTGGGTTGGAATGGAGGGTTCCTCATTATTGTATTCAATGATTCAGAGTTTTTCTGTAGCTTCTTTGCTAACCTTGGGCACTTTTCTGGTTCCTGCAGGACTGGCTATATTTAATTGCATGCCAACGACATTATCAAGTGGAGTGGCACTCACTAGGGTACTAGTTATAATGAATTTCCCCCTACTCAGGTTATTTTGCATGATTTATCAGACCAGAAAAAATAGGTCGTAAGTTTCACTGCAGGTTTGAATTGCTGAAGTGCAGCTTGCTGGAGGAAATTCTGCCCTTGCTCTTGCAATGACTCTGATATCTAATCTGTTAGGAATTTTAATTGTAAGTTGCAAGAAGTATATCATAAGCATATCAAATTAAATTTAGATTATTTAAACAAACTTATTATATCTGCTTTGAGTTTACATATTTAATAAATTTAGCTTTAACATGTGATAGCCCTGCTTTAAGTTTGATGCCTTACACCACCTGCTGGTATTATGCAAGATATATATATCCTATTTGAAATGTAAATTGATGCAATCTACTATTGCTGTTATAAATCATTTATCTTAATCCTTTCTTTTGTGTGCTTCAATATCCATTCCTTTTGTTTATTCATTAACTTAGCCATCCTGATTTTCTGGGAACTTGTAAGTTAAGAATGCCATAGCACATTAGGTATCTCTATGGCAAGACAAGATCTTGTTAGGATGAGTAAGTTGAACCAATATCCAACCCTGCTTTTGACTTATCAGGATGGAAAGTTTAATGAGATTTATAGGCTTTTTATGTTTCCCCTTTGGTTGTATTTTTTCCCTTTTCTTTTCAGTCTTTTTTTAGTTGGATTCCTTATCCAACATTCTGGATATATTTCTGATTTTTAATACAAGAAGTTATGTTTCCTATAAAAAAAAAAAAATTGTGGATGAGAAAAATAGGTAGAGATTGCATGCTAGTTTACTATTTCCCGTTGGCCTATTCTAAAATGTTTATGTAGATTCCACTTGTAAGATTAACTTTACTGTTTGTTATTTTCGCATATTTTGTCTTCCTCTTTCCTCCGATTTGTTTATAATATTCATTTTCTCACATGCTCGGAAGGCTTTGGGGGTAATGATTTTTTGTTTTTGAACTTTCAACTGTTTGCGCAAGATGTTGCCTCACATTCTGAGTGCTCAT
This sequence comes from Ilex aquifolium, assembly GCA_951799425.1. Taxonomy (NCBI): domain Eukaryota; kingdom Viridiplantae; phylum Streptophyta; class Magnoliopsida; order Aquifoliales; family Aquifoliaceae; genus Ilex; species Ilex aquifolium. The sequence goes on from OX637408.1 coordinate 13,125,684, forward strand.
TTTTGTCCCAGGATTCATTGCCATGCATGTTTGTGTAGTGCCTGAATTATATCCATGTTCAATAAAGATTTAACGTAAGAGAACATATTGACATAGTAGGATTAGTCTCTCTATTTCTCTCTACCTGTCTAACTCTATTTTCCATTTTTATGTGTGCATGTATGTTTCATTTGTCTTTCTGTCTGTTTGTCATCCTTGTATGCACTTCAACCGACCATCTTATCAACTTTGAATCCATTTTTTTTTTCATTTTCATTACCATAAAGTGCCTAATATATTGTGCATATTAGGTCCCTTTCTCTATCTCAAAGTTCATTGCTGCCGGAGTTGGTTTATCAGTTCCAACCAAGCAGTTGTTCAAAAGCCTTGTCCTCACTCTTTTAGTTCCTTTGATCTTGGGGAAGGTAATACATCTGTTGCATCCATATACTGCATATATGTAACTTGCGAGGAGAAAATTCCTGTGATACTAGTGTTGTTAGTGAAAGTTCATGTGTAATTATTAGTCAAATAATTGGTGCCATATTTCCTTTATTTGCTTTCTATTGTTTTTTGATATAAGGTCATGTGTTTGGGAGTTACTTTTTGGGAGTTTCAGGTGACTTATCATGAGTGACCTAGGTACATGCCCACTAAATTTTATAGTGAATTAATTTTTTGTTTTTATGCTGCTAGAAGATGCTAAATAGAACTCAGATGTTCATTGGAGGAGGCAAAGCAACGTTAATGAGTATAAAAGAAATCCACAAGGATATGTATTGGTTGGTTAAAGTTTCTGGGAATTGAACAAATTAAATACAGTGCAATATTTGGAAAATAGGCGAACACTTAATTTTCCTCACTGAGTGTTTTCCCAAAGGTTGTCAGCAAGTTGGGTTAGATTACATGCGGATCCCTTTTTCTCAGATGGGATGAGGCGGAATTTATGCTTTTGAGATCTTGATATGAGATCAAGTTTAATCAAGGAAAGCTGTTCCCTGGAGAGTAAAGGCATTGTTGCAATAACATATAAATGCCTCGGAAAACATGTTTTGTTTCTGAGGCAAGGAAACTTTTTTCTATCATGGCCATGTTAAGCTTTAACGTGCAGTGGATTTGCACTTTCTAAATCTGAATCAACAGGAAAGCTGCAACAATAGGTAAATTCCAAGGTTTGGTCACAAATCCTAATGCCTACTGTTATTCTATTGTGAACATTCTAATTTGAACCGAAGAGCCCTGATGCTATCTATTATGTGTGGTCTTTGTAGCCCTTTTTGCTAGAGGAACACCATAATTCAAAGCTTATATTCCCCCTTTTCTGGAAAGGGGTTGGTTTGAAATATGTGGCGGTTCCATGATTGTTTTTCGTAACCATTGTCGGTCTAAGTTGTTTTATTTCGAAGTATATTTTGTTGCATGTTAGGCCAGAACAAAGTTATTCTAGATGTCTCCTCCAGAGTCCCCTTAGAGATTTTTTGAATAGTAAGCTTTCTCTAGAAGCTTCTGCATGAACTGAAGCCTATGAGATTAGTTACTGATTGGTCTTACATAGGGGTGTGTGTGTATATATATATATATATATAACGACAGGTTGTAATGAAAGGTAATGTACTAAGAAAGTGCAACTCTATTAGCCTTTTATCTGGAAAAAGCTGGAAGAAAGGCGTTTAGGCGAGAAAGAAAGGTTACCTATATATTCTTTAATTATGATGTAATCCATTGCTTATATTAGATTAAAGCAGTGGACATAGAGCATAAGCATAGCAAGCGCTATATTGGGCAGTAATTACTAATTAGTAGCTTATTTCATTGAAAAGGATGTACTGATTGATTCACATTATAATGCCTGTTATATGTTTGTTTATTATGATGTAATTCATTGCATACATTAGATTGGAAATGTAAACTGCTCTTGTGCTTTTAAATTCTTCATCATGTTCTGAGTGAGGTAACTAAATGAGAGTAAGCTCAGGGGACATATTCTGGTCAAAGTTGCACACTTCCTGTTTAGTTATGTGTGCGCTGTGAGGAGACAGGCATTAGTTTGCATAGCCTTTTTTCCTCCTCATTAAGCTCTGGTGTGAGATGGATGCTTTGCACTGGAGGGGCCTGTTGTGGTTTGCTGTCACAAGCTATGCAGCCAAATGATTAAGAAAACTCCTGATTACCTTCAAATTTTTGATTGTTTGTCAGGCTAACTGCTTCCATTGAAACTTGTAGTTGTAGTTGTTCTGGTGACTACAATGCCAGTGGATAAAGAATGATTCATGTCCTCATTAGCTCTTAAGCATGTCATATTTGAAATGCATTGCTATTGTAATCTCTTGATTGGTTTTCTTAATCAGTGTCTCCGCATCAAAATTATGGACAAATTACGTTGTGATGAGTGACGACTACTTCAAGATCTAATCTCATTGTTTTCAAGACGTTCCTTTTTGGGTTTGTTCTTTAGCGTTTTTTTGGGGGGTTAATCTTTTGGTTTTGTTTGGTTTCCAACCTTTTATATACAACCATCTCAGAATCATTTTTTCCGATCTGCATCATCATGACAAAATGCTTTTAAACAGCCAGTTGATTTTTGAATTTCACATTTTTTTCCATTTGTCTTCTAACTCTTCTACCAACCGAGTGCTGCATTACTGAAATATTGATATTTTAGATATTCCAAAAGATAAACGTCCGTTGATCACTTTGAATAACATCTAGGCTGGTATATATTTCTAGATTGATTTACAATTTCTGACAACTTAATTGAATGTGGTTTATTATTAATAGCCTGTAGTTTGATTTATGCATATGATACATGCTTTTGAAAATAATTGTTTAAGTAAATAGCTGTAAAAGACATTTGAATGTTTTGATACTAATTTTTTCATGCTTCATTTTTGTACAGCATCATCCTACCCTTAAATTGACTAGCATATAAAGTTCTTGCTAAGAAATGAAGTCTTTGTGTAGATATACCATTACATCATTGTATAATGTCCCCTTCTGTGGTGTTTAATTGTTTCCATTCTTTTGTTTGTGTCAACAGGTTTTTCGAGAATCCTTCAGGGGTGCGTGTTCTTATACTCTTCTTATAATTGTAAATTTTATTAAGCCCTTACTCGTTGACAAGTATAGAATCTAAATCAGCTAGGCCCTCCCAAACTCAGGAGTAAGTTCAGTCTTGACTGATACCAAAAAATTCCTATTTGGTGACATTAAATATAGTACTTGACGAAATAGATGGTCTGACAACTGTGGTTTGTTACAGAACATCTCATAATTAAAAGAAACAGAAAAATGTGTTGAAATATCTTAAGATTTGAAAAATTATATACTCTCTCCATCTGGATAACTATCCCCAAAAAAGCTTTGTGTAGAGTTAGTTTTAAAGATTTAACTAAGACACAAATCACATGTTATTTGAAAGGTATGAATACATAGGCTGACAAATTTTGTCATCTTTGTTTGGGAAGACATTACCTTTGTAAAGATTATTTAACAGATAGGTAACCAGAAAGAGGTGGCCCAATGCACGAGGGTTCGGGAAGGGTGAGGTAACCTAGAAACTTTCCTAGGTTTTATATCTCTATTGGTAGAATGTTATGTTGTGCAATCTTATGGGAAGAGACTTGTATGTAGACTTTGAGGGACCAACCGGGGGATGGGGATCATCATTTGTCCTTGAAGTAGAGAAAATATATTGGGGACTTGTAGAAACTTTGGGTGGGGGTGGGGTGCTTCGCTTCTGTTGGTCCTATTGCATATATGCCCCTACTTATTTGTTGCAGTTACTATTGCACACAACAAAGGTGACTACAGAAATATATTGTATTGTTTTCTTCTATGGACACAGGATGCCAGCGTTATACAATGTATGGGGCACTTTTTTTCTTCATCCATGTGGTGTACGGCATATACAATAGGTTGCATTGTCTCTGCATGTTATATATTATAAGAGAGGATGGAGATGATAATCAACCATCATATTTAAATTATGAAAAGGCGCATTTGTTACATTATATAATGTTTTGGGTTTCTTTCGATATCTTGTATTCACATGGTGTGATATAAGATGCCCCCTCATACCCACTTTGCAGGCTTGGCTGACTTTGCTGATCGAAATCGTAAGCTTTTGTCAGTGATGAGTGCAATCTTGCTCAGTTTAGTAAGACTCAAATGTTGGCCTTTCTCTTTTCCTTACATTGTCTTAGACATCTGCTTATATTGCTTGTCGGAAGAGCATACAAAGAGAAAAAGTAACATACTCATATATGAAAATTTGCTGCATATATCATCGCTATACACTGTTGGTATCACTTCTATAATATTGAGTAGGTGATGCAGGGTTTTGTTGGATACTTAGTGCTTCGTTTTGGTGTTGAGGTGTAAGGATTTACCGATTGCCTTGGCTTAGTTAGAGTGTTAGTTAAATTTATGATGTACCTATTATAATAAACATGTACTGAATCTTGATCTTTGAATTCTTCATTCATTGTGGACAAAACTACTACAAACGAGAGATTTTAATTCTACCGATGTGGATTGCTATTGTGCATGCTGATATTGGCTTGAACACAAATCTGTAGATAGGAAGAAGGGGATGGTTTATAAAATAGCCCCTGGTTTAGTTAATTGGGTGATATGGTAGCCATTGCTCTCCTTTCGATTAGTATCTATGATGAGTTGGCATCTCTTGTCTCCGTGATCACTGCAAGTGGAGCTCTGCTGAAGGACTAGTCTTTAAGAATGATTACATCAGGAATATGTTGTGCATGCAGTGATCTTCTTCTTGTTAATTAAAGTTGTAACAAGAAGAAAAAAGAAATTGTTGAAGGTAGGAAAGGGCCTTCAACTTTGCTCCACATAGAGCTTCCTTATGAGGACAATTTTATTCTTCCTAACACACAACCTTCTGGTTTGGGAGAGGCCCATACTCAAGTTCCTCAAAACCGTTTCATTACCATCCTTACAAAGAATAAGTTACCCTTATTCTATAGTCTCTGTGAACTCCCTATATGAAAACCCTCAAAGCTTACTTCTGCTTGAATTTCATTTCTAACACTTTTTTCACAAAAAAGTGATTTTTTTTTTGGTCAGAACTGAAATTAGTTTGGGAATACCAATTTTGTGTTCTGATTCTTTCTGCAAGCCATACATTAAAATTGGCAAATCATAGATATAGTGCAATTCCAATCCTCCTAAAATTAGATTTGAATTGTAAAGGACTGTAATTCAAATTATGTGCAATAGCGAAAGCCTTTTGAGTTTTCATTGTTTGGATAGATTTGCATTTCATCTTTTCAACTGCACCTCATATGCTGTGGAGATGGCTATGAAGCATGGATGCAGATACGATACAATACGAATATGATGATACGACAAAACCAAAAAAAAAAGGATATGGGTACAACTAAGATATATTTGTAATATAATATTTTTTAAAATTATTGTTATTATATTTAATGTAATAATTATTATTTATAAAGTAATGAGTGAATCATATATCTAGCAAAGATATATAATTATAACTAATCATTCATAAATCATACATTCTACACACATGCATAATTTCCAAAATGTTCGCATAACCCCAAAAAAAGACATCATGTCCATGCATAAACAAAAGAAACCATCTTATTATAAGTCTAGAAGCAAAAAAATAGTCCCCTCTTATTCCTAAGACATTTCTCTAATATCATCTTCATTTCCATCCCCTCCATCTATGAATAACATAAGTTCCATCTCTGGCATATCAAGTGAAAGACTAGCAACTGAGAGCCCTCCAATGAATCAAATGCATCTCCCCAATGCCCCATAGCTTCGTAGCTCCTTCCATGTTTTGTTTACGCTTCCTCGATAGGAGACGAAGATTGTTGTGTACAAAAATCTTGTGTCATTTTGTTCCTTTTCACAGAAGTAATGAAAGATTAAGTACTCCAGTTTCTTTCACAGCATGATGAGGAGCAATGCTGGCCAAGTAATTTTAATGCTAAAGACTGAAGCATTGGTGCAAGAGACTTATGTGCAAACAACCAAATGAGAGGTTCCATTAATCCTCTATTTACTCGAGTCGTGGTCTCCAAATTGATCCAAACAACTAGGGAACTTAGCATACTCAGGATTAGCTATCATTCTCTATTCTGGATCAGAAAATACATCTGGAAGCATTTATTTCTCTTAGATGAAATATCTTCATCTTTGTGAGGAGGAACATGATTAGGGTTTTCATCTGACCACTTTGTACTATAATACCCATATTGTAAAACTAGAAGATATCAAAACTAATTATATTATTTAAACTAATAGATACAACTCCATCTAAAAAAATATTCTTTTACAGTAAAAACTAAAAAGAGAGTTGTCACTTTAAAGAATGTGCAAGACAATGAAGAGTTGGGTTACTTTTAGCCCATCTCTCTACTAGTACTTGGTGTAACATATCATAAAAGATTGACCTCACATTTTCTTGTTTCCCTTCATGCCTATATATAGCTGTCTTCTCCTTTTCAATTATCGTGTTCCACATTTCATAAGGCAAATGAAGACATTGCGTGTCTGTGTCACCCTGAGCATGTCATGCAATGTGAAAGAAAGTATGTAATTTATCTTATCCCACCATATGTCACTCAATATGTCTTCCATCACAAATGCCGATTTCACAACGTCATCTTCTATGTAAGAAGACCATTTTCATTATCACCATTGCTTGGATACCGCACTTGATGAGTTTAAATCGTTCCAACATGACAATAGTAGATGCAAAACAAGAGTATGCAACAAAAAGCAACTTCAAAGGCACAAAATCATTGAAAATAACCAACCTCAGAGAATAATTTATGATGAAATTTTGATAGTTACTAAATTTCCAACAATATCTGTAATCTAGTGGCATTTTTCATAAATAACTTCATTCCTCTCAAGATTTTTCGCAGTATAAATATTCTTAAGGGCAAGATTCAATGTGTGCACAACACATGGTGTCTAAAAGATATGTGGGAACTTTGCTTGAATGAGTAATCTAGTAGAAGAACAAACACGAGCATTACCAATAATTATTTGAACCACATTTTGAGCTCCAACTTCTTTAATTACTTGATTGATTAAGTTGGAAATAAAAAAACCTGTCTTTGATCGCACCCTTGTAGTTGATAGCTTTCAAGAACATTGCCACAGTTTCCGGTACAACCATGAAATTGATAAGAGTTCTCCTTTGTGAATCAGTACACTCATCTGTAACAATGCTTACCCCCTGTTCCCTCCATGACAGTTTAGTTGGCTTCCAACAAACTTTCTACATGTACCCTTTCCTTTTGAAGTAGCATGGTCCTCAATGAGTTGTAACTAGGTGGTACATAACCAATAACCAAATTGGTGGTAGAAAATGTATAAGAATTCATATAACAAGGTTCCTAGCTAAATGAAAAGGCAAGTCACCTGAGTAAAATATTCATGCAATGTAGGAGTGCAATTCTTCTCGAGCACCCAAGTTAAATGTTTTTCTTGGCTCAAAACCTTATGTTCTAGGTGTTCCCGTTTTTGATATCCCCACATCCCTATTTGAAGGGGCAGAGGAACTTTCTTGAGCATAGGCATTTTAATCATGTTCTTAGCTTCTTCAACTACCCTTTGCATCTTTGCAAGTTGGTAGGGATTACTTTAGGACACACTCTAATCCCACAACCAGAAATTTTCGATAAATGTGCCTTACCAAGAAAATATGATTCATTGTACTTATTTTGACAGAAATTGCATTGGAATTCCACCTCCTTCACCCATTTTTTCTACTTTAGTAGCATAACCCCAAAGAGGAGCATTGTCATCTTGATTAGTGGGCGTGCCACCTCCACTTCCACTAGTTGAGTCCATACTTTTTGCATCTGAACTCATACTCCTATAATTATAATTTTAATAAAACCAAAGTTAATTCAAGATAACACCAACATGCAGTACAAACATGCAATTCAATACCCAACACCTAGTATACCAAGTCATACACCAAGTTATAGCTTTGAACACTCAACACCATCAGATAACAATTCAAGAATCGAGACAAATAAAATAAAAGAGTACCTCAGATTGCTTGATATGTGACACTGTCGAAATGGAGATTCTCAAAGAAACACCCAGGTCCAACACCAAGCGACACTCAAAATTTTTTCACTAAAACATTCAAAAATCAGTTTTCTATTAGTTATTAATTTTTTATGATAAAAAATAAACAGAATAGGAATTATGTAAAGTAATAGAGGCGGTTGCTTTACAAACAGAATGGTAACCAGAATGGTTGTTTATATGCTAACCAAAATGGTTGTTTACCATTCTCTTTATATGATAACAAAAAAGAAAAGAAACAAAATGGTTGTTTTACAAACCCTAATTGCAAAATTGGAATTATGTAATCCCTAATCATGGGTACAAAGGCAAAGAATGAAAGAAATATGTAGTAGAGAAACAAGAGACATAGAAGAGGAGAGAAAATTAGTGCCCTAATATGTGAATAGTACTTGTCTGGACATTAGATTGGGCAAAGCGAAAGCAGCTTTCTTAGTTGAGATAATCACTGGAAGCAATTGACAATCATTGGAAGAAGCCGAAGATCTCCTTAGTTATCACAGCCGATGGAGCAAGAGGGATGAGAGAGTTATTGATCTCCTTGGCCTCTACAGTTGATGCTTGAGCGAGAGGAAGGAAGGATGCTTGAGCTGCTAAACGAGAGATGCCGGAGGGAAATTGTGAACTGAGAGAGAGAGTGCCATGAACAGTTTTGGTCTGAAAGAGATATCGCAATCCGAGAGATGGAGATCGCGAACTAGTCTATGTAAGTTTTTTTTTAGCAAATAATCCCTAAACATATTTGCACCAATGCCCTTGATTTTTTTTAAAAAAAAAAAATCCATTCTATCAAAAAACGTAGCCCATCTGTATCTCAGCATATAGGGACATATCGGTGATGTATTCGAAATTCAACCTTTATTTTTTTAATTAAAGCGTATCTAATACGTATCAGGGCGTATCGTACGCATATCGGCATCTGATACGTATCGGAATTTGATACTTTTCCCCTTTGAAGTGTTAGATTTTTTATTTTCTATATTAGACATAAGTTAATTAGTATAGAGTAATATTGTAATCACTGAAATATTACTCAATTATAAATAAGAGAGTGTAGGACAACCTAACTTACATAACTGATTATTTCTTTCTTCCTTGTCTCTTCTTTCTTCTTTCGAACCCTAATATTATATTTACTATTCAACTTGAAGTATCTGTGCTTCATAACGATCTAATTCTTGCAAAAATTGAAAGAAAGCAAAGTTGGATCTATCGATATTAATAATTTCGTGTCATTTTAAATTAAAGTGTTAATTTATGTATCTAATATTCCACCCAAAAGCATATAGTTGAGCTAGTAACACTTAAACAACAAATAGGTTTGTAGGTTGTGATGGTATAATCTATCTATTTCGATTTATATCGGCCTCAATATGCAGGAAATATATACAACTCAACTCAATATGAAATTGAAATTAGTCCATTCGAAAAACTTAGGCAAGTACAAGATGGAGATGTTGTGGAGTAAAAGGGACAAAATTACTTAGCTGAGTTCTAATAGCATGCGTTAGTTGAAGAAGTGTTGTCTAAGAAGTTGGAATGTGCATACGGGGACTTTCAGACCACTTAGTTGGGGTGATTGAAATTTTAACATAATGTTTGGAACATTATGGCTTTTGTGATTAGAATTAGGCTTGTCAACGCATGGTTCAAAGTCGTGGTATCGGTTATCGATTTGGAGAACTCTTGAGACACATCGATTGCGGCACGGTATTGGACAATATGACCTAAAATGAAATGTTGAACTTGACGAGAGATTTAGGTCCAATCGCGGCATCACGGAACCGTATCGGTCAATTCAATGACGATAACTCGACGACTCAAGATTGACTCGGATACAATTCGGATGATTCGGCCGAGTCGTGCGAGACTCGGGATTTATATGTATCTGTAACGGTATCGTCTCAAAAGGTGCCGAGTGAGATACGATTCGGCTTACTCGTATCGGTATCGGTCGATACTTTGAACCATATGCCAACGATCAGATTCAGTCGGATTGCAATCTATCCTAATGCACGTGACTCGGGATTTATATGTATCTGTAACGGTATCGTTTCGAAAGGTACCGAGTGAGATACGATTCGGCTTACTCGTATCGGTATCGGCCGATACTTTGAACCATATGCCAATGATCAGATTCAGTCGGATTGCAATCCATCCTAATGCAAATCCGATAAGAAAATCATCCGAGCTGTATATCGGACGAATCTTATTTTATGGAACATCTCCGAATCTGTTACTAATCGGATATGGATCTACAAATTCAAAACAATTCGAGTGGAACAATGGATCTATTTGCTTCAGTTTCATATCTAATTACAAATTAACCAATAATTTCAGATCGTCTTAACATAGAATTTCATGAAATAATCTGTCCATTCCATTTAAGCCAAACAATATTAAAACAACGAATTAGATTTGATGTGAAGGATATTTGAGGACTATGGGGGGAGGGTCGTCATTGAGCTTGCTATGAGGGGTTCCAGTGATGATGGAGTCGGTGAAAGGGGCAATGGAGGTAAGGCATGAGAGAGAGAGAGAGAGAGAGAGAGAGAGAGAGAGAATTATATGCATTCAGGATTTGAGAGGCATTATGTGCAAGAGAAGATTTTGGAGAGTGGAATGGATCCGGAATGGATTCGGATTAACGGATAAAAATCGTAATCCACATCCGATTGAATAGGTTCGGATTCGAATCAATTATGAACAAGGATTTCAATGTTTCCCCAAATAATAAGTGTTGAAATATATAAGTATATGCATTTTGCTTAATTTTTCTATAGCGTACCTAATTGAAACTTTTAGACCTCATCTCTTCACAAATTTGGCAAAATTGTTTGTCTAATGGATATTTTCTGGTTTTTCATATCCTACAAAACCCAATGTCAAGCATTCTTTGATAATGTGCCTGATCTTCAGAAACGGTTCTTGGAGAAGCAGCATGAGATGTTCTTGATTTCTTCTTGTCAAGGGGCTCTTCTATGTTTTGTGCCTTGCAAGTCATTCTGTATTTAACCATGCGTTTTCCTGTAGGTCCCGTGGATACAAGTGAGCAGATCGAAGTCACTTCTATTAATGGTTAAACCTGCTGTTTTTCTTGTGGCTGTTGGAATGGGAGTGTGAGTTCATTGCGGTGAATTTCTTCTAGTGATAGCTTATATGGCTTCACTGGAGTACCATCAACTGACAGGATTTGTCCTTGCATATCACAGACTCCTGCACCTCAGCCTATTAACTTTTAATGCTCTTGGAATACTGAGCCTCTCAGCTATATCTGGTGGCAGTGAATCGATGTTTGCAAAGAAGCAGAATGCCACTGCCCTTCTACTTGTTGCAAGCCAGGTGAAATTTCTGCTTTTTGCTTTACCTTCCATACACTTGATAACATAATGTATCCCGGCAACCATTTCTTTGGTGCGAGTTTCCTCTTAATCAGTTTGATGATGGACCAATATAGTTGACACTAATCATTGATTTGTGATCTTTGTTGTATTTTGTTGATGGCAGAGAACTCTAATTGGTTTATTTTTTTAGCAATTGTTTTGGCTTTATATGTGCATGCTTTTGTAGAAAACGTTGCCTGTGATGGTAGCAGTTGTGGATCAGCTCGGTGGTGCGCTCGGGGAATCTGGTTTGCTTGTTCTTCCCTGTGTTGCAGCACACCTGAATCAGGTTAATTACTTCCTAACTCGTTTTCCTTGTTTCTAGCTTATTTTGTAGCTAAAATTTAACTTCCTTTATGTAGATCATTATGGACTCTTTTCTTGTAAGTTTCTGGTTTCAAAAAGAGCATTCATTGAAGATTGCCAAGGCAGCCTAAATTGGAAGAGGAGCATAATTGCTGATGAAAACGGGTACTCTTTGTGGATCCATTTTTCGAATATGGTACTGATGCTGATGGCAAATGATTTGATGCATTGCACCTTCGTTATTTTTGACCAAAAACTCGTTTGCATTTCAGCATTGTTGCCACCATTTGGTTTACACATGGAACCCTAACCTTGTTGTATTCTGGTGTCTAAAATCATTGAATTCATCAATCAAATAGCTAAAATGCTTGGATCCTATCATCTTTCCGTTCTGGGTATTTTTGGTTGGACTTTATTATATTGCGAGCCAAGTTTTGGGAAAGTTGCTTACATGGACAGTAGAAAATTCTGACAAAACGGTTTTTTGTTTTTGCTGGGATCTATGATGCATGTCCTACAAATCATGTCTCTAAAAGAAGTTGAAATCATGCGTAAAGTATGCAGATTTGTGATCGACGTTTCGATTCAAATAAGAAACTACACAGCCGTAATTCTGGCCTTGGATTCAAAATTCTGAGAAATGGGTCTGGTACAAAAAGGTATAGTCTTTTGGGTAATTTGGAAGCTGTTATAAAAATTTAGACTTATTTAAGTTAAATTATATTAATAAAATTTATTTAGCTTTAAGTGCATTTTTTTTGAAAAAAAGAATAAAAGGGTATTTATTACTCCATTATTCTCTCTCTATTTTTTTTTAAATATTTTTTAGAGGAGGGGGAGGGGAGAGGGGGACTTGAACCCTTGATCTCAAGAAGACAAATCTTTCACAAGATAAAGAGTACCATTGGACCAAAGGCTCATTGGTCTGCTCTCTCTCCATTACTCTCACTCTCTCCTTCCTATTTTCTCTCTCTTTCTCTCATATTGATATTTTTTTTTTTAAATATGTAAGATTTGATTTAATTTTTTTTATCTCTCTCACTCACTCCCTCTCCTCTTATTTCCTTATTTTCTCTCCTTATATCAACGTTACAACAAAACAATTATACTAATTTGTTACATCAATTAGTTACAATTATCCTATAATACACAAAACAGTTACTCATGTGTTCTAATAAACGAAATAATTATACTAAACAATTATACGAAATTGAAATACTAACGTAATTTGTCATTCAGTTATTTACATAAATCAAAGAGTTATACCATTTAGTATCACGACATGGAAACACCAATTATATACACAAAATTGAGTTTATTATTACACAAAAGACTTTACCATTATACAAAATTTGGTATATATAATTAGTATAACGATGTCGCGATATCAAATAGTACAACAATTTAGTTTATGTAAACAACTGAATGATAAATTGTGTTGGTGTTATAAATTTGTGTAATTGTTTGGTGTAACTATTTGGTTTATTAGACCGCATGAATAACTGTTTGATGTATTATAAGACAATTGTAACTGATTGATGTAATTGATTAGTGTAATTGTGTTGTTATAATATTGATATAAATAGAGAGAGAGAGAAACAGTTAGAGAAAATAGGGGGAAAGAGAGAAAAAAGGGGGAGAGAAATGAAAAAATAAATCAAATATTTACATATTTGAAAAGAAAATAAATTATTAACGATAGATATAGAGAGAAAATAGGGAAGAGATGGGGAGAGAGAGAGATGGAGAGAAAATATGAGAGAGATAGTGAGACAGTCTAATGAAATCTTTACATATTTGATTAGATATATAATTGTTAATAAAAAATGTATAATCTGATTTTTTTTGAATTGAGTTGAATAAAATTTTTAAAAAATAAAATATACAGAGTTCAATGAATGTTAAAGGATAGGAGGTAAAAGTGAGGTTGGTAATATAGAATAAAAATAGTATTGCTGCAAAAAGTTTAGAATTTTGATTAATTGACTGCTTTTTATGACCATTTTGATCCTCGCTCCACCAACCCCCATAAACGCATAAGCAATGTTCTGTCAACTCAGCTGTCAGCATCTAAGCACAAGGCCACCATAGGGATCCTATCAACAACATTAATCTTATCAAATTATTTGTTAAATGTTGCTTATTAAGTTAGAAGAATTTTATGGTACCGAATTTTTTTATTTTTTTTATTTTTTATACTGTCATTATAAATTTTGTGAGTTTTCTTTTTACTACTAAATGAGCCAATTCGTACGTCTAAAGATCTAAATTTCTTTCAACAGTAACATTTAGACGGAGTTTTTTTCCCCTCAAGTTACCAGCCATTTTCATTCTTAATTAGTATTTTCAACTTATATATATATATACTAGTTATTGTCCGTGCCTGAAGGCACAGTATAATAAAAAATGGTAAACAATAAAAATATTTGTATTAATATCCAAAATCAAATCACAAACATAGAGAAGAGATAAAGAAATTTAAGCATCGGTTTGTAGTGGGGGTGAGAGGTGGTGGGTGGCAATGGTGGTGGTAGGAGATGGTGATGGTTGTGGTGGGTGGCAATGACCGTGGTGGTGGCGGCGAGGGCGACGGCAGTGGTGGCGACGACGGTGGTGGTGGTGGTGGTGGGGGTAGGGGGTGATAGAGGTAGTGGTAGGGCGGTTCCAAAAACTATTATTTTTTTTAAAGTACTTAAGAGAAATAATTTATAGAAGTACTTTTAAAAAATCAATCCAAACACACCCTTAGCGGCTTATTTTTCCTATTAAATTTAGGATGTTAATATTAACCGTTAGATTAACTTTAAAGTAAAATTTAAAGCGATCTCAACCGCGAATAACAAAAGTCATTTTGTTTATCTTTTTAGATTTGAATTGTAAGCTACTTTATTATATATATATATATAATGACTGACCCCTTAACTTTCTAATTAGTACTCAAAGTAAATAAGAATTAGTGGGTGTTAATGCACTAGCCTATAACTCATTTGATAGAGTAGTATACTAAAAATTTGCTTTTTATAGTGAAACTCGTTTTATTAATTAGTAAAAGTGTGTTCTTTCTATCAGGAATGAAGATTGAACTTTAAAGATTAAGGTTAGTATTTGATACTATATCCTTAAGATATAGTGTCAAATATTAGCCTTAATCTATAAAGTTCAAATTTCGCCTTCACATTTGGTGCTTAAGAAAATCTCAGTGTTTACCTCTCATGATATAATGATTTTTATGTAATAGAAATTAGCACTTTAATTCAATTGCCCAACGAACAAGAATGGTGTTGTGTACTTTCGAAAAATGTAGCCTGCTAATGCCAGTTTTATGAATGTAATGATTGCCTTTGTCTCTAATTTCGTAAGTATGAAGTTCATATTTAATGCATAATGGTTTTAGGTTTATATACATAAGATGGTGATTGTTCAGACAACCACCATTATAACCGACTCAACTCAGCAGACACAATGCAACTAGAAGACACCATTTAAGTTTATCAAATATTGAACTGACACGAAGTTCGAATTTTGGATTGGAGGAAAAAATAAAATTCAAACCATTGCCCAATCTCTATTTCAACATTCCAAGTGGGTTACTTTGGAACGTATTTTCACATTCATCTCTTATTCGATTTGAGTAAGTGAATATACTATGTTATTTTTCTCACAAAATAGAATACAAATCTACGAAAGTTTAGTCAAAACGACAAGCAGGTCCTATTTTAATTTAGGCTCAAAATCGACTAAAAATTTAATTTTTACAAATAAAAATTTACTTTGGTCCAACACATTCTACAGAAGGTGAGAATGTCAAAGTAACATCTGAGATTACTATGTCTGATGGCTCCTGACCACCCTTTGATGAATCAGCAAAAAAGAGATTGTCCCTGATCGTCTAAAATGGAGGTCATTCAATACGGGCAGGGGCGGAGTCAGAAATTCTAGTCAGGGTGGACACTTTAATTAAACACTTTAATTTTTTTCTTTCTAATCAATCACACTATATAATATATTTATATTTGATACATGAAGTCCATTTAACATAAAAAATGAAAAATATATATATATATTGTCAGGGGTGAAGTCATGAATGTCTATGAGGGGACAAAATATAACTGGTATAAAAAAATATTTAGCCGAAATTGATACAAAAAAATTCAGTTCAAGAATAACAAAAAAGTAAGAATCAAAACAAAATTATTGTGAAATAGTAAATTCAATTTTTATTTAGCCGAAGCAAAATCTTAACAAAAAGACACAAAAAAAAAAATTTAGTACATTTTTAACCTAATTATATATTTCAATAAAATATAAATTTTTTAAAAATCACTAAAATTTTGTATATGAATTAAATGTAAATTAATTTTTCACTAATTTTCTATCAATGCGTACAATCACAAGTCCGTAGTAAAATTATTATTTATTTAGTTACAACTAGGGATTTTATACCATTTTCTCCCCTTAGTCAAGTGGGCCAAAAGTTTTGTTTTTTAATGGTGGGTGGGCCAAAATTTTTGTTTTTAATGTTGGGCCGAAATTTTTGTTTTTAATGTTGGGCTAAAAGTTTTGTTTTTTTAATAGGTTTGGATGAATTGTGATAGGTCAAATATTTGATTTTTTAATAAGTTTGGGTAAATAATAGTGGGCTCAATTTTTTTTTGTTTTAAATGGACTTAATTTTTTAATTTTTTTGGGTAAATAATGTGGGCCTAATATTTTTATCTTGAATTTTGGGTGGGCACAAATAATATATTATACAAATTTATAATATATATACTTAACTAAAAAAAAAAATTTTTTTTGAGGGGGGGCACGGGCCCACCCTGGCCCTAGCCTCCCTCCGCCCTTGCTTTGGGCACAAATTTCAGCAGTACCCATCTCTGTGGAAGTCTCTACTTCTGTGTCGTCTTCCTCATCTAGGAAGTTGGTGCGATAATAAATTTATTTATGGTTGTGACAAAGGCATTTGAGCCACCGGTGTTGAACGAAACAGAGTGCCTCAACCGAATCTGTGGTTAAAACATCAATGAGATGATTACTTTTATTATTCAAATTAACGGAGAGTGTGCTCCACACGCTCAAAATATGTTGTGGGAATTGTTTCCCTCCAAAAGAATATTGTCTAAGTGCCTAAAATACCCTTTATAATATATGGTATAATACCCAAATAGGTAGGGCATCGGTCCCAAATTAAAAAACATGTAAGAAAAATATAAGTGATTTCCGCCTTGGATTAAAATCTCACTTGAGGGAAAAATAAACTCGACATGTTTGATTGAAATGTGTTAGTTTATTGTCATGTTCCATTAGTTTTATGATCAAGAGTAAATTAGACAAAAAGTCTTATTTTAAAACATAAGTATTACGGTAATTTTTTAATTCTATTAACGGCGTCAATTACTTCACTTTGGTACATAACTATAGGGAGGTAAAAAAAATTAATTTTTTTAGAAAAGTTGCTCTGTAAAATAGAGAGCATTATTGGACATGCTTTTAGAGCATCTCCAACCCACTCGGTAAAATGCCATTTTTAGCTATTTTGAAGAGTCAATCCCTAAAATTTCTCTCCAACCCACTCTTTATCCCACTAGCTATTTTACCAAATCCAATTTTTCCTCGCCAGAAGTGGTGACCCTCTTTCACTCGCTATCTGTCCTTTTGCACCAAAGTGGCTTCATCGTCTTTCACCTAGGTATGGATCTCCATCTCTCTCTCTCTCTTTGCCCAAATCTGAGTCGAAACCCTAGTGCCCAAATCTGAGCCAAAACCCTAGTACCCAAATCTGCAAAATTCCTTCAATGCTCAGGATGGTGTTGGCCCTCTCTAAATCCAAGCTCGACCTTCTCTACATACCTTTCTCCCCACCCCCAAATTTACCCTCTCTTTCCCTCTCTTCCCAGTTTGAAATCCATACGAACAACAAGAAGGGCTTTTGTTATATTTTTAATTATATTATTGAAAGTTAATTAAAGTTAGTTGAAATAGTTAACAAAAATAGAGAGTGTGGTTTAAGTGAACTTGTAAAAATGGCAAACTAAAATAGAGAATATAATATTTAAATATATTTTGGATAGTCATTTTGGAGAGTTGAGTTGGAATTGTTCTTAGAGGATACGCGTGCTATTATTAAAAACTGAGGGACCACTGTTTCATTTGGTCAAATATTATTAGAAACTGAGGGACCACCTTTTCATTTGGTCAAATATTATTCAAAAATGAGAGACCACCGCTTCATTTGGTCAAATATTATTAAAAACTGAGGGACCACCGTTTCTGTTTCAATTGGTCAAATATTATTAAAACTTGAGGGACCACCGTTTCATTTGGTCAAATATGAGAAAACGCGTGAAAAATTTAACCTCTGAACTTAAATAACCGAAGTCCAATGAACCAAACCTTCCCTATATAAATGGTTCAACTATAAAGGTTCAAAAGGTAATTTTTCTCCAATAATATATGATAGAAAACTTGACCAATAAACAACTACAAGAAGGCTTCTTCCGTGAATATATGTTGGGTGTGATACAAAGTTGTTTTTCGAATAAAATAGATGCAAGTAAAAAAAAAAAAACACTAAATAGGTGATGAACTTGTATATCCAGTACCCAAGTTGGACCCTTAAGCTAAAGAATAATGCAATTTTTTTTGTTGCTCGGAGAAAAAGGGGTGGGGCGAAGGAGAGTGCCTAAAGACCACTCCGATAGACTTTAACTGGTGTGATTATCAGACCCTGACTGCGCTCGTTACTCATCTCAGAAATGAACTTAACTAAGCTAGCATAGTTGTCAGCCACCAAATCCCAATATGGACTCCAAGACTCGAACCTCCAACCTCAAGGTGAGAAGTTCACCGGTATTCCACTGGACCACCCTATTGAGACCTAAAAAATTGATCTAATTTGTTGACATAATAATATAATAATAGCATAATCCAATAGTTTTGTAGAGACTGTAACTCTTAAACTTTTTCATTGAAATTCTATCACTTGTCATCAATAAATTAAATTAATTTTTTTTATGTAAAATTACATTACTCCTAAGCTAAATAAAAAATGCAAGTTCAAGTAAAGAGGTTCAAAAGGTAACTTCCCTCTTCAATAATAGAATTAAAAAAAAAAAAAAAACAAAGTACAATGGTGAAGGAAAAAGACTTGGTCCTGAGTTGAAAAGTCAAAGACTACAATGTGATAGAACTTAATAGAAGACACATGGCTAAGAAAATTAAAACACACACCTACCGTATGTAGTTCAAGTCTATTTTGATCAAAACTTAATGGGCACTCCAAGAAAATTCTCATAGAAAAATGTCAGCAGATATTTTTCGTTATAAAATTATACACCTACTATCGAGCAATAGTTGGCAAATAGTTGCATTTATCCAATATTGTGATGTGATGGTGGGTACACCTAGAGTGTGGTCATAAAACAGGTAGGTTATTTTTAGTGGGCCCGAATTAATTATAAATTGTGTAATTAAACAAAAAAGAAGTAAAAAAAAATGAAATCAATTTTTTTACACAGTGCCTTTGGTAATTGGTTTGGGCCGTTTTTCTTTAAATAAAAATATGTACTAATTACTAATTTGATTTAATTAATTGTATATGCATATTTGTGTTGTGAACAGTGCCTTCAAGTACAGATAGTTGGTTGTGATTTTTTGTTTGTTACATAGTATTTTCAAGTACGAACAATTACTAATATATATGTATATATATATAGATGAATACCTTATAGCCTATTTTTTGGAGTTTTTTTTTTCTTGGAGGTCTGTTGTGGGACCTCTTGTGGGAATCAAGTAAATGTGTAAAATACTATCTTGACTTATGTGTTTGGATGGAAACCTCAGTGTAATGGCAGTTATATAAGTCCAAAATGGCCATAACATGTAGATTTCTTGTGTTGCCTTATCCTAGAGGCTTCTTTTTGGAACCGAGTAGATAACTCAGATACTATTATGAATTATTCCTTTTTCTTTATTAAGTCCTGAAACATAACTCCAGTCAAGTTGAACATATTTATGTAAATCCAAGTGAGAATGTTTGCAAATTCCGCTTAGAGGTGATACGTTAAAACGAATCAAAACTTACAAGAATTTAGTAGGCTAAGTTTAACTAATTTTCGATACAAACTCAGAATAATACGGCTTGATAAAATGAATAATAAGTGTGACAGTTTATTATCAAATTAGGGGTAATCCGTGCCTGAAGGCACGGTACAACGTAAGTGAGAAGTGATGAATTTGGGGGAAAAAATTCAATATGAATGGTTTTAAGAGAGATGTTGGTGGCCGTTGGATGAGTCTATTTGAGACTGTTTGAGGAGCTTATTGAAATTTGTTTTTTTTTTTTTTATATTATTGATACTAATAGCCTGAATTTGATAGGATAAACATATTTAATTAGTATTATATGAATAAAATGACTGATATTTATTATTTTTATTACATATTTACATTAGTTATCCAAAATGAGAATTTTATGTCTATTTTTGCTATTATATAGACTTAAATAGATTTTAAGCCTATGAAATAATATGAGTTGTGGTTTATTTGAGAAATAATCCAATCATTGTATTAGATTTTTAATTTAAGAAATATAGGGATCAATTCGAACACGTCATTCTAAAAATCAAGTGATTAGGCTAGTACATAATATTTGACATAATTAATTAAATGAGTTCAATTAAAATTAAATAATACTCGATATGAATATATAAAAGAATATGATTCAAACACGAGTTAACATTGCTGGATTTTCACAACTAGTAATTGAATTTATAATTTATAAAAACTAAGAAAAATATATATTCAACGGCCTTATATTCTCGGAGAATGTAGACTGACCCATTAGTCTTAGTCCTTATGACTTCATCCCATTCCCACTTCTCACGGCATTAGTAAGTCGTAAAGAGATAAAACTGTCCTTTTCAAATTTGTTGAAAGTTAATGGCTTTCACTGATCTAACCATCTAATTTGTGATATAAAATTTGGTAAATGATGTGGTAAGCATAGCATTGTTAGCTAGTAAGTTTTCCTTGGTTCCAGCTTCATGAGTAAATATTAGGTGTAATTGTCGAATAATAACATAACAAATGGTCAAGTGAATCTCATTTTTTGAATATGTGACGATTATTATTTTACCTGAAAAGATGATTATTTAAAATAGTGAGGTCCTGAATTAGCATTGAAGGATTGTAGCACCTAAAAATACTGCGAAACCATTACGCGCAATATTTACTCATACTCGTCAAATGATATAATCTAATTTGATCAGATCAACGTTTTAGCCATTCAAAGTATTAAATTTTCAAGACAGAAGAAGTTTTGCCTTCTTGCTTTCTCATTAAACCAATAGCCGATACAGCTAATAAAGTTTAAATCATAGCAATGATGATTGAGTCATAACAGACTCCTAAGTCCAAGAGTACAGCTGATGCCGATCTGCTGAGTCATAACAGACTCCTAAGGCCAAGAGGACAGCTGATACAGAGCTGATACAGATCTGCTATTAAAAGAAACCTTCTCTCACTTCTTTAATGGCTCCATGGTCTCTTATTAATCTCATGATATTCCTCCTTATATCCATAAAACTCTTAGCCTTGGCTCAAGATGAAAACCAGTTCATCTACCATGGCTTTCGTGGAGCTAAACTGTACCTTGATGGTCTCGCTGAGATCCTTCCCAATGGCCTATTGCAGATAACCAACACTTCAAAGCAAGGTACTGGCCATGCTTTCTACCAAATTCCTGTGAAATTTAACACGTCTTCCTCATTTGGGTCGGCTCAGTCTCTTTCATTTTCCACCTATTTCATCTTCGTCATTGTTCCTAAACTGGGATATCCTCCCGGCCACGGCTTTGCCTTCATCATCTCACCATCTCTGAGCTTCACCCAGCGAGGCATGTCTGACCAGTTTCTGGGAGTTTTCAATTCTTTGAACAACTTCCTTACCTCCAACCATGTACTTGCAGTTGAGTTTGATACTTACATGAACCCTGATATGAAAGATATAGACAGCAATCATGTCGGAATTGATGTGAACGGTCTAATATCTGTTGTATCGGCTCCGGTGTCATATTTTTCCAATGCAGAAGGGATCAACAAGAGCTTGGATCTTACAAGTAAAACCCCAATGCAGGTTTGGATAGATTATGATGGAGTGAAAAAGATTATCATCGTTACATTAGCTCCCTTCAGAATCGCGAAACCAAATCTACCTCTCTTGTCGGCTTCCATTGATCTTTCTCCAGTTTTCTTGGACTCTATGTATGTTGGTTTCTCTGCAGCTACAGGACCAATTACAGGTCCGATAAGCAACCACCACATTCTGGGGTGGAGCTTCAACAAAACTGGGCCAGCACAGAGCCTAGACCTATCAAAACTTCCTTCTGTTCCCTGGCCCAAAAAATCCAAACGAAAATTACATCAAGATGTTGCAATCTCGGCCTCGATAGTACTTGTTGTGCTGATCATCACTATGGCTGGGATTGCTTACATACAGAGGAGAAGAAAGTATGCAGAAATACTCGAGGATTGGGAATTGGAATATGGGCCTCAGAGGTTCTCCTACAAGGATCTCTACAAAGCAACCAACGGGTTCAACCAAAAAGAGCTTCTTGGAGTAGGAGGTTTTGGAAAGGTTTACAGAGGGATACTTCCTTCTTCCAATGCACAAGTAGCAGTCAAAAGAGTCTCCCATGATTCAACACAAGGGATGAAGGAATTTGTGGCTGAGATTGCTAGTATGGGTAGGCTAAGACATAGGAACTTGGTGGCTCTCCTTGGCTATTGCCGGAGAAAGGGGGAGCTACTGTTGGTCTATGATTATATGCCCAATGGTAGTCTTGACAAGTTTTTATACAGCAATGAAAAACCAAGCCTTAATTGGGCTCAACGCTATCGAATCATAAGAGGGATAGCATCAGGCCTTCTATATTTGCATGAAGGGTGGGAAAAAGTTGTTCTTCACAGAGATGTCAAGGCAAGTAATGTCCTTTTGGATGCCAATTTCAATGGAAGGCTAGGAGACTTCGGGCTTGCTAGATTGTATGATCACGGAGAAAACCCTAAAACAACCCATGTGGTTGGAACTTATGGGTATATTGCACCAGACCTTGCTAGAACTGGCAAGGCAACTACTAGGACAGATGTCTTTGCTTTCGGGGCATTTATGCTGGAAGTGGCTTGCGGACAAAAACCTCTAAAGGTACAGGGATTGATTGATGATATGATTTTGGTTCAGTGGGTTTTGGAGAAATGGAAAGAAGAAGCAATTCTTGAGGCAACTGATCCGAGATTGGGAGGTGATTTTGTGGTACAGGAAATAGAGTTGGTTTTGAAGCTAGGTCTGCTTTGCTCGCACTATAATCCGGTGACTAGGCCTAGCATGAGGCAATTGATGCAGTATTTGGATGGGGAAGTTATCTTGCCCGAAGTATTTATGGATATTGCAGGTGCTGGCATGGCTGCATTATTTGGGAATGAAGTTTCAAATGAATTTGCAATGACATTCCCTTCACCATTCTCGGGGAGTGTTTCTGCTAAAGCCATGTCTGGTACTGAATCACTCCTTAGCATGGGATGTTAAGAGTGGAATAAGTTTGATTGCTAAAATATTTTGGAGGGGGTGGTTTTATTGTATTTTGACAAATAATTACATATATTTCGGTATCAACTCTTCATGCTTTGTGATTGTTTTTGTTGAGACATTATAGTTTTAAATTATGTCAATTTGGAATTGTTTCCATGTTATATGCAGTAATTCATGAAAAAAGTGGTTTTCTATAGTTGTAGTAGATTAATTCATGATCCGTACAAGAGACAGTTACTTCTTAATCGAAAAATACTTGCACAAGTAGCAAATAGGAGTGGTATTTATATGATTTCCAATGAGATCATAAAAGAAGTAGATTGGAAGGAATCCACTTGAAGAATTTCTTCTAATGCCATGACATTGATCCTTGAAGGGGTTTTCAATTTTTCCCATTACTTGTATTTGAGCTTGTTTTCTCCGTCAACAATAGATTTTAGTGTTGGAAAGCTACGTCTTTCACACGAATAAACCCTCCTCCAGTGCAAAGTATCATCTTTCTTCCTACTAGTATTGTGTTGGTCAATGCTTCATGTAGATTATGTTGAGGCCAGGGTTTCTTGTCATAGATGCTTGAATCTAGCAACTCTACATCCAAGAACACCACAAGGAAAAAAAAAAAAAAAAACCCAAAATTCAAAACCTAACTTTAGCACAACTCTCAAATTTCAAACTCTAGCTCTGATAATGATCGCACCAAAGACGAAGAATAACAAAAATTGCAGCGAAAAATATAACAACAGGACGGATGAAAAACTGGGTTCAAAAGTCAAACGAGCTCTTAGACTCATCAAAATTCAAAACAACAAAAAAAAAAAAAAAAAAAAAACTGATCTCAAAATTTTCAACAAAACACACTGCTTCGGCAACTGGTACTGCAGCAAGTCCGCCTCTATTTTCTTCCCAACAATTGTACTTAGGGGCTGTTTGGTTTGATGGAAAATTAGGAGGATGGAATTGTTTGGTGAAGAAGAAAAATTGAAATGGAAAGAAAGGAAAAAGGGGTGGAAAATGCATCCCTTCTGCCTAGCATTTTTAATCACACCGAAAATCGGCGGAACTGGAAGGAGAATGGAAGCATGGTGCAAAAGTTGCCGAAAATTAGCATTTTAGCCTCCAAGGTTCAGATTTTTTTTAGGAATGCTGCAAAATCAAAATGAAAATTAGCATTTTAATCATAGTAAGTTTAATTAATTTTTTAAGTGGAGTTCATTCATCCCACACTCATCCAAAAAATGATATGAATTTGAGTTTTAACTTTTGAGTTTCACTAAATTATGTAGCATTTTTTTTTTTTTTTTGGGTAAGTAAAGGTTCAGATTTTAGAACCACAAATTGCGAAATTACTAAAATTATTTTGTATTCTTAAAAATTACTAAAATTCTTATATATAGTTCTCTTCATTTTTCCAATTTTTTCTATTCACTTTACCTGAGTCAATCACCTACAAACGTTGACCAGCCTCTTGTATGAACGATCCTTAGTCTGGTAGAGCAAAGCTGTCAAGGACTACTTTGTGAGGTTGGTGTCTGTGTGTAAAATTTGTCTGGTCTTAAAAGCTTGCGTTAGCATCTTAAATGTTGACCACTAAATAAGTTGGGCCAATTCAAAAAGAAAAACTAGGTGGGTGGATATTTCACATGATAGGCTTCGTGAACCGATGTTTGAGACTCATGAACAGCCAGCTGAGCGCACTGAACACATTTTGATTAATATAAATGGTAAAAGTCTTTGAGGTTGTGATTTTAACAGCAGCCATAGTTTAAATATTAAACCATTTTACCACCAGAAGCTATAACCTGATAGACTCAAAACCATAAAAAGCAACATTAATTCCAATATATTTTAGTTAATGGTTGATTTTAATCTCATGATTAGTTCAAGCCTCATTTAAAAACAAAAAAAAAAAATTCCCAAATAAGGGTGCCGTCTTTTGACCTACTTAGGAAGTAAATATTTATACTACGTTATCACTGTCATGTAATTTCACCCTCCAATAAGTAACAACAACATAGATAAAGTGAACCACACTTTTGTATTACATGGAGGGATAGTTACTAATTAAACTGTCCACAATCCACTGCTTATTAGTTATTTTCTCATTAGATGGTGCAACACGTGACATTGAATATTTTCTAATAATGCACTTGCTCTTCATACTCTAGTGTTACTCTTCTATGCATCTAAAATGCCATTCATGGACGGAGTTACACAGGGACGAGGGTGGGCACGGGTCCATCCTCAATTTTTTTTTCAAAATATTATATGTATACTTATATATATATATCCTAAAAATTATATATATATATACTTGTGTCCACCCTATAATTTTTAATTTCAATTGTTTAGGCTTTTTATTGTATTACCGCTTTTTTTTTCTCCAGATGACCTTAATTTTATTATTTATGAATTTTCACAAGTGAAAGTTCTTACAATTGACTTTCATTTGACTTTTATTTTTCTACGAAAAATCGTCTATCTTTCCATTGGAGTATTGTGACAATCGATTTTTAATTTTTTTACAATGTTTAGCTCTTAAATGTTAGTTTAGTAGTTTTACAATGCTAATATCTCACTGATAATGTTTGGAACATCATTTATTGAATAAATTTAATGAATTGTTTACAAAAATGACAATTAGCTCTATTTTTTTGCAATGGTAATAATTAGTTATTTTTTTTATACATATACAATATACATTATTTTTTTGGCCTTTTTTATGTTAAATGGACTTCGTGTATCAAATATGATATAATAAATATAAATATATTATATAATGTGATTAGTTATTAGGGAAAAAGTTAGAGTGTGTAATTAAAGTACCCACCCTAAATAAAATTCTTGGTTCCGCCCCTTAATGTAATCATACTGAGAGATCTGCCTTGTTTCAGTTCACTACTCAACAATTTTCATTTACATTAATGAGCTCGCAATGTGGCATTGTAGAAGCATCATGCACTGACTGGAGAGTTGACTCGAAGAAGCATCATGAACTGGACAGTTGAGAAAACAAGGCAGAGCAGAATAAACCTCCACCTTGGAGATTAAACCACCATTTTGGACCTTTACTTTGGGCACAATTTTCAGCAGTACCCATCTCTGTGGAAGTCTCTACTTCTGTGTCTTCTTCCTCGTCTAGGAAGTTGGTGCGATAATAAAATTTATTTATGGTTGTGACAAAGGCATTTGAGCCACCGGTGTTGAACGAAACAGAGTGGTTCAACCGAATCTGTGGTTAAAAACATCAGTGAGATGATTACTTTTATTATTCAAATTAACGGAGAGTGTACTCCACACGCTCAAAACATGTTGTGGGAATTGTTTCCCTCCAAAAGAATATTGTCTAAGTGCCTAAAATACCCTTTATAATATATGGTATAATACCTAAATAGGTAGGACATCGGTCCCAAATCAAAAAACATGTAAGAAAAATATAAGTGATTTCGGCCTCGGATTAAAATCTCACTTGAGGGAAGAATAAACTCGACATGTTTGATTGAAATGTGTTAGTTTATTGTCAAGTTTCATTAGTTTTATGATCAAGAGTAAATTAGACAAAAAGTCTGATTTTAAAACATGAGTATTACGGTAATTTTTTAATTCTATTAACGGCGTCAATTACTTCACTTTGGTACATAACTATAGAGAGGTAAAAAAAATTAATTTTTTTAGAAAAGATCCTCTGTAAAATAGAGAGCATTATTGGACATGCTTTTAGAGCATCTCCAACCCACTCGGTAAAATGCCATTCTTAGCTATTTTGAAGAGTCAATCCCTAAAATTTCTCTCCAACCCACTCTTTATCCCACTAGCTATTTTACCAAATCCAATTTTCCCTCGCCAGAAGTGGTGACCCTCTTTCGCTCACTATCTGTCCTTTTGCACCAAAGTGGCTTCATCGTCTTTCACCTAGGTATGGATCTCCATCTCTCTCTCTCTTTGCCCAAATCTGAGTCGAAACCCTAGTGCCCAAATCTGAGCCAAAACCCTAGTGCCCAAATCTGCAAAATTCCTTCAATACTCAGGATGGTGTTGGCCCTCTCTAAATCCAAGCGCGACCTTCTCTACATACCTTTCTCCCCACCCCCAAATTTACCCTCTCTTTCCCTCTCTTCCCAGTTTGAATTCCAGACGAACAACAAGAAGGGCTTTTGTTCTATTTTTAATTATATTATTCAAAGTTAATTAAAATTAGTTGAAATAGTTAACAAAAATAGAGAGCGTGGTTAAAGTGAACTTGTAAAAATGGCAAACTAAAATAGAGAATGCAATATTTAAATATATTTTGGATAGCCATTTTAGAGAGTTGAATTGGAGTTGCTCTTAGAGGATACACATGCTATTATTAAAAACTGAGGGACCACTGTTTCATTTGGTCAAATATTATTAGAAACTGAGGGACACCGTTTCATTTGGTGAAATATTATTAAAAAATGAGGTACCACCGTTTCATTTGGTCAAATATTATTAAAAATTGAGGGACCACCGTTTCATTTGGTCAAATATGAGACAACGCGTGAAAAATTTAACCTCTGAACTTAAATAACCGAAGTCCGATGAACCTAACCTTCCCTATATAAAAGGTTCAACTATAAAGGTTCAAAAGGTAATTTTTCACCAATAATATATGATAGAAAAATAAAATAAAACTTGACCAATAAACAACTACAAGAAGGCTTCTTCCGTGTATATATGTTGGGTGTGATACAAAGTTGTTTTTCGAATAAAATAGGTGCAGGTAAAAAAAAAACATTGAATAGGTGATGAACTTGTATATTCAGTACCCAAGTTAGACCCTTAAGCTAAAGAATAATGCTATTTTTGTTGTTGCTCGGAGAAAAAGGGTGGGACGAAGGAGAGCGCATAGAGACCACCCCGATAGACTTTCACTGGTGTGATCATCAGGCCCTGACCGTGCCCGTTACTCCTCTCAGAATTGAACTTAACTAAGCTAGCATAGCTGTCAGCCACCGAATCCCAATATGGACTCCAAGACTCGAACCTCCAATCTCAAAGTGAGAAGTTCACCAGTATTCCACTGGACCACTCTATTGAGACCTAAAAAATTGATCTAATTTGTTGACATAATAATATAATAATAGCATAGTCCAATAGTTTTGTATAGACTATAACTCTTAAACTTTTTCATTGAAACTCTATCACTTGTCATCAATAAATTAAATTAATTTTTTATGTAAAATAACATTACTCCTAAGCTAAATAAAAAATGCAAGTTCAAGCAAAGAGGTTCAAAAGGTAACTTTCCTCTTCAATAATAGAATTAAAAAAAAAAAAAACAAAGTACAATGGTGAAGGAAAAAGACTAGGTCCTGAGTTGAAAAGTCAAAGACTACAATGTCATAGCACTTAATAGCAGACACATGCATGGCAAAGAAAATTAAAACACACACCTACCTTATGTAGTTCAAGTCTATTTTGATCAAAACTTAATGGGCACTCCAAGAAAATTCTCACGAATAGGAAAATGTCACCAGATATTTTTCGTTATAAAATTATACACCTACTATCGATTTTTTAGCAATTTCAACTCAAATTGAAAATATTATATACAGAAGTGACACAACTAAAAGAATGGGTACCAAACTGACTTCAAGACTCTGGGACATAATATTCACGACATGGACAATTGAAAAGGCAACGAAGACTCTTAACCAAGATACAATCGTTTTGGACGTCATTGATTTTCCACAATTTTCAGCGCCCATCTTTGTGGAAGATTATTGCTGGTCTTCTTCCACATCTAGAAGCTTGTTTGACAAGAACATTTGTGGCTCCTAAGAACAATGTTTCATTCCAAGTTTTCTCAGGGGTAATTATGCTTTGTATTTTTAACCAATGACGCTGATATTACCTCGGGTGGTGTGTGAGTATGATGACGTTTTTCCGGACTAACTACCGGGATTACCTCCACATAGGGATGTAAACTTCACTATTGAGTTGCACCCCAGAACATCACTCATTTCTATGACTCCACATAGGATGGCGCCAGCTGAGTTGCAAGAACTCAAGGTCCAATTACAAGAGTTGTTGAACAGAGGCTTTATTAGACCAAGCACTTCACATTGGGGCGCTCCGGTGTTGTTCGCCAAGAAAAAGGACAAGACTCTTCGGCTATGCATAGACTATCGGCTGTTGAATCGGGTGACGATCAAGAATAGGTACCCTTTGCCGAGGATTGATGACTTGTTTGATTAGCTGAGGGGAGCACGAGTCTACTCCAAGATAGATCTCCGCACGGGCTACCATCAGTTGAGGATTATGGAGGCATATATCCCTAAGACGGCGTTCAGAACGCGGTATGGGTATTTTGAGTTCACCGTGATGCCCTTTGGATTGACGAATGCCCCGGCGGCATTCATGGATCTCATGCATAGGGTGTTCCAGCCCTACCTTGATCAGTTCGTCGTGATTTTTGTTGACGACATCTTGATCTATTCCAAGATCAAGGAGGAGCATGAGAGTCACTTGAGGGTTTTTCTCCAGACCTTGAGAGACCATCAGTTGTGTGCCAAGTTTAGCAAGTGTGAATTTTGGCTTACTGAGGTAAAATTTTTAGGACCCGTGGTGTCGGCTTCGGGTGTATCCGTGGACCCGGAGAAGGTTGAGGCAGTCATGAATTGGGAGAGGCCGAAGTCAGTCTTCGAGATACGTTGTTTCTTGGGATTAGCAGGGTACTACCGGAGGTTCATTGAGGACTTTTCTCGATTAGCTACACCTATGACCAAGTTAACCCGAAAAGAGGTCAAGTTTGAGTGGAATAATTCGTGTGAGAAGGCATTCAAAAAATTGAAGAGGAGGTTTACTTCCGTCCCTATTTTGATTATCTCGGAAAGGGGACAGAGGTACACTGTGTATTGTGATGCCTCGAAGGATGGACTTGGTTGTGTTTTGATGCAATCAGGAAAGGTGGTGGCTTATGGTTCTCGACAGTTAAAGAATCACGAGCAGAACTATCCTACACACGACATGGAGTTGGCGGCCATAGTCTTTGCCTTGAAGGCTTGGCGCCATTATCTATACGGTGAGCAGTTCGAGGTGTTTTCAGACCACAAAAGTCTGAAGTACATCTTTACACAGCGGGACCTCAACATGAGGCAACGCAGGTGGATGGAGTATCTGGAGGACTATGACTTCACTTTACATTACCATCCCGACAAGACAAATGTGGTGATTGATGCACTCAGCTGGAAGTCATGGAGAGTCTTGGCTAGTGTGGCTTCCCGGAAGTGGTAGATGCTCGAGACCTTGGGACAGTTCGGGCTACGCTACATGGGTCAAGCTTAGGACACTTTGGGGAGTTTGGTGGTTACGCCTTCCCTACTGAGCAGAGTGATCGAGTCCCAAGGGCAGGACACAGAGATTTTATCCATTAGGGACCGAGTACGGTCAGGTACAGGTGACGAGGGCTGGACCATTCATACGGATGGTAGTCTTCGGTTTAGGGGAAGGATTGTGGTTCCCCAGTCTGCGGAGCTGAGAGAGGAGATCCTTAGAGAGTTTCATTACCCCCGTTTTGCTATTCATCTAGGTGGCACGAAGATGTACCATGATCTTCGTCGCCAGTATTACTGGAGTGGGATGAAGAGGCACGTGGGAGCCTTTGTCAGTAGATGTCTCACATGTTAGCAGGTCAAGACAGAGCACCAGAGACCAGCAGGGTTGCTCCAACCTTTAGAGGTGGCTGAGTGGAAGTGGGAGCATGTCACGATGGATTTTGTGACCCACTTGCCACGGACATCGCGAGGTCATGACGCGGTATGGGTGATAGTGGACCAGCTTACGAAGTCGGCACACTTTTTGGCGGTGCGGATGACCTTCACACTGGAGGAATTCTACATGTTGTATATACCGGAGATTGTCCGGTTACATGGGATGCCCGTATCTATAGTATCGGATCGGGATCCCAGGTTTACAGCTCATTTTTGGGAGAGTTTCCAGTGAGCCATGGTGATACAGTTGATGATGAACACTACTTTTCATCCCCAAACGGACGGTCAGTCAGAGAGAACCATCCAGACTTTAGAGGACATGCTACGGGCATGCATCCTAGATCTCAAGGGTAGCTGGGAAGAACATTTACCCTTAGTGGAGTTCGCCTACAACAACAGTTATCAAACAAGCATACATATGGCACCCTATGAGGCACTTTATGGGAGGTCATGCCATTCTCCGATTTGTTGGACGGAGGTTGGAGAGAGACCCTCTACGGGTCTGGATTTGGTTAGAGACACCTCGGAGAAGGAGGACTTTATACAGAAGCGTCTTCTCACGACTCAGAGCCGGCAGAAGAGCTATGCCGACAGACGGTGGCGACCTTTGGAGTTTGAGGTGGGGGATCATGTATTCTTGAAGGTGATGCCTAAAAGAGGAGTGATCAGGTTCAGCAAGCAGGGAAAGCTGTCGCCGAGGTATATTGGGCCCTTCGAAGTACTTGAGAGGGTTGGTATAGTTGCTTACCGATTGGCGTTACCGTCAAATCTATCGGGTGTTCACGCGGTATTCCATGTCTCCATGCTCCAAAAATACACCCCAGATCCGACTCATGTGGTGGATTAGGGCGAGCTTGTTGTTGATGCGGATGAGACCTTCGAGGAGTGACCGGTGCGTATCATGGATATCCG
The DNA here is from genome assembly GCA_951799425.1 of Ilex aquifolium. Lineage (NCBI taxonomy): Eukaryota > Viridiplantae > Streptophyta > Magnoliopsida > Aquifoliales > Aquifoliaceae > Ilex > Ilex aquifolium. Next base: position 13,157,680 of record OX637408.1, read on the forward strand.
GGATCAGGTTTTGTGAGGTAAAACCGTGAGGCTAGTGAAGATGTTGTGGCAGCACCGAGGAGTGAAGGAGGCGACATGGGAGCGCGAGAACACTATCTGTACCAGTTATCCCTTTTTATTCTAGGATGGAGGTACATTTTTGTAATTATGGGTATGATATACTTGTCGCATATGCATGTGGTTGAATGTGCATGTGTGTGAATTTCAGGGACGAAATTCTTTCATGCGGGGAAGAATGTAAAATCCGGGTAAATTTGAACTTTTTCTTAAAAAGGGCAAAACAGTAATTTGCCACTATAATGCGGATTTAAAATACGTATTTCTCTAGAGCTCGGATGACGCAACAGATTTCGCTGTTGGATTTGTATCGCGAAACCAAGTTGCCTAGAAAATTTTTGCCGAATTCCGAGATAGTCGGATTTTTCACGTTTTACGAGACAACTGGGTGTCGGGTGACCTCACAAATGTCCCCAAAAATAAAATTTATAAAATTTCCTTGTAATTGAAGGAAAGTTCAAATAAAAATATTTTGAATTTAAACAGGGACTGAATTAAATCGTTTAGGGGCGAAAACGTACTCGGACAAGGGGGTCGTGTGGCGCGACGTGCACCAAACATCGAGGCTATAAATAGGGGTAAATATCTGATCTTCCCCACTTGATCAGCCCATTCACACGTTAAATAAGAGGAGAGTGAAGGGAGATGAGACAAATAAATTTCAAGGTTTCTTCCTTTGATCTACGGAGTTCCGTTGGTTGAATCGACTTGGAAAAAGAGTTAAAGTCGATCACCTCGACGAGGGCTACGCAACCACACCAAGAACGAAAGATTTCACCGAAGATCCAAGGAGGAGATTTTTGGGAAATCAAGACCTTGAAGTTTGGTTGGTGTTCTTGAAGTTCTCCACACTTCATTTGAGGTAGGGTTTCCACCTACTTTGGTTATTTACAACCTATGGTATCCATAGGGAATGATTAGGGGTATAGAACTACCTATGCCTTGTCTCTTGTTATGAAAATGAGTCTATTGTTATGGAAATGAAGAAATGGGTGTAGAAATGGTTTATTTCAAGTTCTACCTTGAAATTGATATGTGGAAGTTCCTTGTGAAACCTCTTGGAATTTTGGTATTGTGTGTGTATGCTATGTATTTAGATGATGCTCTTATGAGTAAAGTGTGTTTTGAACATAAATTGTGTAATAACATGTTTGTTATGATTGTTAATATATGTTCATTGATATGTGGACATTGTGATGGATAAGGGTGATTATATGCATATGATATAAATTGCCATGGTACATGTTGATATGTGAAAATTGCTCACTTGACATGCATTGCAATTTGGGCATAGAATTGACATCACATTCATGGGCATGAGTCATGAGTGTGGGTGTGTGTGCGCATGGTTGATCAAACACCATACTTGGTGATTGATAAGTGGTCTCGGGAAGGTTGGATCGAAGATCCCCTTGAGTCGCATGGTTGCATGAAAAACTTGTGTCGGGTATAACAAGAAGGGCTAGATTCTCCCTCGGGTGCAAGACCCGACTACATGGTTCATACACTTACCGGCGGTGAAATTCCAAAAAAGTGTAATGGTGTACGGAACCGGCGGTGAGATTCCGAGAATCCGATACCCAACAAAGACACTTGATTTTATTCTATAAAATACTCATTCAATGGGTATCATCCAACAATGATTTGGTTTATTAACTCATGATTTTTATTTAAAACGATCATTGGATGGATTTTCGTCAATGATGGATTTACTTCACAAGTGTATTGCATTGTGTTGTGGGAGTCGGTGAGGACTCGGGTTGAAGTTGCATGAGTGAGTTTCATCTCAATTCATAGCATGACATGTAAATTCCTATCATGGGATTGCATTTTCTTGATTGAAAAGAATGTTGCTCGTAAATTGTTGTATGTGAACATTCCATATGCATCTAGATTGAGGAGTAGCCTCTGTAGGAGATACTCTATTGAGCGTAGCTCACCCTATACGGGAAAATATTTCAGGTGCGAAATACACACTGGTGGATGACACTTACTCGGGACCCCAAGGATGAAGAGAGGCCGATATGTGGCTTTACTTTGGGTTTTTGTAAACTAATTATGAAAACTTAGTTTTTGACATGTAAATATATGCAAATGATTGTAATAGAACTTATACGTATCATGTTTTATGTGAAAAACTGCATTAAACATGTGTTGGATGATTGTAGAAAGGTTTGAAATGGATTGGAAATGAAAAACAGGGCAAACAAGCAAATCTGGGCAGAACCTACCGGTATGCCGTACCGATACATCTCTGTCCAGTAGGCAAACCGTACCGGTATGCCCTACTGGTACGCTTTCTAAAAATCAGAAATTTTAAAACTATTTTGCCAAGCTTTTGGGCTATGTGTTTCCTTCCTTCAAATGTTATAAATGGACAATAATAGAGTACCAATGGTGGTATATTGGACCTCGGATGGGTCAATCAATCAAAAACATATAGACTTTGTATTTTTAAAATCCCGGTAAAGGGGATGTGGTGCCGCGGTGTCGGGTTAACTGGCATCCACGGGTATTTTCACAGGTTGATGGGTGATCAACGGACTTATAAATGACCCCCGATTTTTGGGGCGTCACAGCTTGGTATCAGAGCATAGGTATACGATTTACATAGGGCTTGATGGGCATGGGTCTAGACCATTGTATCCATTGTGCATTACATGTTATGTACTTTGAATGCTACATGTTATGTGCTATATTTTATGTGACTTATATGCATGATTGAATGTATATGGGAAAGAGACACTAGGGCTAGAGAACAAAACCTCGGGTGTCAGAAAAATAAAAGGAATGGGATAGTTCAGGGTGTAGATGTCTACTAGTGTGTGGCATATGCTCTACTAGTGAGACAAGGAGAGAAATCTCAAATTTTAAACTTGATCCCTATCTTGGGATACTATATGAGGCTCTATTGTTATCTTACACATGTGTAGATGGAAAATCGAGGAAGGGGACGCCGAGGCGGTGGGCGGAACAACAACCAACCACCACAGGCCTTTGACCAACAAGCCTTCGTGGAGGCTATTAGTGCTGCGGCTGCTACCATTGCACATGCTAGTGCAAATGTGGGCCAAGGAGGCTCAAGTAACCTCCAGAAGTTTACAGCACACAAGCCTCCGACTTTTGTGGGAGGGGCGGATCCAATGGTGGCTGGCCATTGGTTCCGACAAGTCCACAAGATCTTAGGGGCTATGGAGATCACCTCCAATGCCACTAAGATAATGCTAGCTACATTCCAGCTAGAGGGAGAATCCCAATTGTGGTGGAATTGGGTAAAGGCCTCGAGGAACTTGGAGGCGACGACATGGGGCGAGTTCCGAGAGCTCTTCATGGGCAAATATTTCCCGGCGACTGTCCGGCAAGCTAAGGCTCGAGAGTTCCTGGACTTGAGGCAAGGGACTATGACGGTATTAGAATACGTGGCTAATTTCACGGAATTAGCCCGTTTTGCCGACGATTATGTGGCCACAGACATGGCCAAGGTGAGGAAGTTTGAGGATGACCTAAAATTGTCCATCTGGGGAAAAATTGTGGGCCTCCGCCTGCAAGACTTGGACTCGATGGTCGAGACATCTATGGCCATTGGGAGAGAGATAGATGATGCACAGAACATCCGAGAAACGGGTGTTAAAGACAAGAAGAAAGAGGGCCAATCTTTTTCTTCAAGTTCGGGGAAGAGGCAAACTCTTATGCCATTGGACGTCATTAATTTTCCACAATTTCCAGCGCCCATATTTGTGGAAGATTATTGCTGGTCTTCTTCCACTTCTAGAAGCTTGTTTGACAAGAACATTTGTGGCTCCTAAGAACAACATTTCTTTCCATGTTTTCTCGAGAGTAATTATACTTTGCATTTTTAACCAATGACGCTGATATTACTTCATCTATTTAAGTATTAAGTTTCTCACATACCAATGAATTTTTGGTCTAATGGTACTCGTTGCCTTGTGAACGCTCTGTTTTCTTGAGGTCAAGGGTTCAAGTCCCCCTCCCCCCTCCACCCAACGGCAACTGAGTTCCATTAATTCCTGAACTATGAAAATTGGTTCCAGCACAAACTCTTATGCCATTAGGCCTGTCAAAATACTTCATTTATATCGGATTCGTTTATTAATTCGTGTCATATCAGCTTTGTGTTCTATATGAACCGTGTATAATTGGTATATAAATAAATCATGTCATGTATTTTTTCTAATTGATTTCACTCATACCTAATTCGTTTATTAGTCGTGTCGTGTCAAGTCCACTCGTTTACTAAACGGATGGTTTAAGGAAGATTCAAACCTTCTAATTTTGTATTGTGTTCGTGTCGTGTTAACAAATCGCGTCATATTTTGATACCTCTACTTGCTACTGGTTTTTATACTTCACATGGAATGCAAGACAAATTAACAGTATTTATGTAGCAATCAAGTGTGCGCGTCTAAGTCCAATGGAGCTACTTCTGTGTTTTCAAGCCCCACTAACTGGTCCCGTCTGTAACCATTTTGTGTATTTTCTCTTTCAATATAAATTGGTTTGAAACTAATCAATTGCATGGATGACTTAACTTAGTTGCATCAATGACTTGGCCCAAAAAAAAAAAGTATCGTCTTTTATACGCAACAATGAAGGAAGCATTGTGTTGGACTTGAGTCGTCTTGTATGAGAGCACCATTGTCCCATTTCCTTGCTTCTCTAAGAGCCTAAGATAATCAAGACATAATCACCATTAACTGTATTTATTCCCCTTCATGCACTCGTTCAAATTTTCTTGGATACTTAAAAGAATCAAAAGTGTATTTACTCAAATGTCACCAGATATTTTTCGTTATAAAATTATACCCCTACTATCTATTTTTTAGCAATTTCAACTCAAATTGAAAATATTATATACAGAAGTGACACAACTAAAAGAATGGGTACCAAACTGACTTGAATACTTTGGGACATAATATGCACAACATGGACAATTGAAAAGGGAACGAAGACTCTTAACCACGATACAATCGTTTTGGATGTCGTTAATTTTCCACAATTTCCGGTGCCCATCTTTGTGGAAGATTATTGCTGGTCTTCTTCCACTTCTAGAAGATTGTTTGACAAGAACATTTGTGGCTCCTAAGAACAACGTTTCATTCCAAGTTTTCTTAAGGGTAATTATGCTTTGCATTTTTAACCAATGATGCTGATATTACTTCATCTATTTAAGTATTAAGTTTCTCACATACCGATGGATTTTTGGTCTAATGGTACTCCTTGCCTTGTGAAGGCTTTCTCTTCTTGAACTTGGACTGGATTACACTGTACATTAAAAAATATGGGGCCTTCTTTGTAGTTCGGGCCTAAAGCCCTGCTTTTTCGGTTACACTATTGGGCCGGCTCCGACAAAAGGACACAACTTTCTATCCTTTTGGAATGGATTTTCACAATTTGGATAGCGTGAAAATAATAGCATGTTCGGAGGTGCAACATGTGAAACGTAAAAGTTGAGTGGCAATGAGAGACGAAGAGCATAGTTAAGTTAAAGGTTCAATGTACTATTTATCTTTTTATAAAAATCAAATCTGGCATATAAGAGCTTTTCATGGTCCTTGCATTCTCAAACACTGATACTAGTTCTAATTTTTCCCTTCAAATTTATACTTCAACTCTTATGTTCCGTTTGGTACGATAGAAAATGGAAGGATAAAAAATTGGAGGAATAAAAAGTTGGAGAGATAGATAAAACATCATGTGTTGGTAAGAAAGGAAAATAGGAAGGATGGAAAAGTGGATGGATGAACTTTCCTTCCAACTCACCAAAATCAATCCCTTCAAAATTGGGCGGAAAAAGAAGAAAAATGGTACTCACGTTGAGTAAAAATATACTATTTACTTTTTTAACCTTTAACTAATTACTTATTTACGTTAACCATCTAAACCCAAACTCATATACTAATCGGTGGAATTACATTATGTGTGTGTGTGTTTGTATATTAGTGTACACATTTTGAATTTTTTATTTTTTATTTTTAAATATTATGTGATTTGTTTTTGTTAAAACACATGACGCGTATACTATAGTAACATGGTGTATAATATATACACCAATTTCATATAAGGTTAAAATAGTAAATTAGGTATATATCGTTTTCATCCTTTTTTTTTTCATCAATATCAAACATAAAGGAAGGAAAGTGTATCACTCATATTTTCCTTCCTTAGACAATAGAAAGTGTATCTCTCATACTATCTATCCCTCATACTTTTCATCATTCTTACGAAATGCAGTATTAGAAGCATAGCAATCAAACCTTTCTGCCCAATTTTCCGTTAAAATATACTAGAAAAGCTGACACACTTGTTTCACTTTAGCTCGTAAACTAATGTTTTTATGTTTGATTTAACGCGGGAGTTAAACATAAGGAATAAATTCTTACGATTTCAGGAGTTCTAGGATAAAATTTAGGCAAAAAAACTCTTCGAGAGGTAAATCCAAACTTTTGTAAAAAAAATTATTTATGATTTTTGGCCAAATATTAACAACCAAACAATGGAGGACCCATAGAGTATTGTTTGATAAAATTGCAAATTAAGTACTGAATATCTAATTTTAAAATGTTAAATGTTGAATTTTATATTGTGAAACCTTTTGGTATGTACTAAAATGTAACCGTTGAACTGAATTAAATTGTTTGATCAATATAAGGAGTTGAAGTGTTAAGCTTATTAGTTTTATAATTTTTTTTCTTTTCCCTCCACCACCCAACTAGAACTACCTCACCTCTACCATCACTATTGACTTGATCCGAAATGTGTACACCCAAGTGCAGGCGGTCAAGCTGTAGTAATAATCCGGTTTGAGTCCGGAGTCGAATCCACAGGGAACTCTTCTTGGTGTTTTGGGGTAAGCAGTGGTGGAGACCTATTGATTGTAACCCTTAAGATTGTAAGTTGTGAGGTGTGAGATTTTCTGGACAGAATATAAGATTCTTTCCAAGAGAATTTTCTAAACAAAATATGAAATAAGCTATAATGTAAAAGAGTCACTCTTTAGTTCAAGAATCTGGATATGTAGTTAATTATCCGGTTTGTTACACTTGTGCTTGATAACTCAATTAACCCCCGTGTCAATAGTAGGTTAATTGGAAGATAAAAGTGGATTAGAGAATTAAGAACATGATTCTGATGTCTTTCTAGAAGTTTACAAGAATTGTCTGTGCCTAGACTTAACCCGTCTACAAACAATCAAGTGTTTCTACAAGACATCCAATCATGACATTAATGTTTCATTTCCATTCTTTAATTGAAGCATAATAATGGTGAAGATTGAAGGGTATTCATGAAGACCTAGTCGAGATACTTGCCTTGAACCAATGAGTCTTTCTATACAAGAGTTATCTATGTTATAGAAAGAACTCCTGGTTATACAAAGTACCTTAGCTTTGCTAGATACAATCAACCATTCAATAAGGATAGGGAATAAAAAACATTAAGCATAATTGAAATTGCACAAATATAACATCCGGATAATTTATACATGCCCTTCTCCTCTTACTAAAGAGTGAATGAGAAACTACCCACTCTTCATGGCTTTGGTAAAGCTAGAAAAGTGAGTGATGCTTATTCCTCCAAGTAGAGGGATCACAAAGCAAAGCACACTAAACAGGGAGCCAATCTTCTACCAAGAATGAGTGAATCACGTTCCACCCTTCACGGCTTTGGCGAAGCTCTAGAAAAGTGGAAGAGTTTCACTCCTCTAAGGGAAGAAAGAAGCTCAAGCAATGGAAGTAAATGATGCACAAATTAAAAGTAGAAGAAAGATAGTCACTTTTGGAGGGTGATCTACAACCAAAGGTAGCTATCTCCTTCTATGCATGTAAGTGAAAACATAAGCATAAAACTACTTTTATAACAAGCTAAGAGATGTTGGACTAAAGCCAAACTAATCTCTAAAACAACTACTTCATACAAGGAAATGTAAGCTAATTCTACAATATGAGTGGGAGTCTAAGCCTCCATCAACCTCTCTACTTGGTCCCCTTGAGCTCTCCAACAGTGGGAGTATTTATAGGCAAGAGGAGGAGACAAGAGGGGGTGAAGGAATAGTGTATGCCGCCCAAGTCCAAGTGAAAAACCAACTACTCTACAACCAGTCTGTGGAGAACGTTCGAACATGAGTTGGCGTTCGAACGTTGTCTTTGTTTCTGCTTTATGGGCGTTCGAACATTTCTTTTGTCTTTGTTGTATGGGCGTTCGAACGCCAGATGTGGTCTGACCTTCTCACTCAAGTGGCCTATGGTCTTCTGTGAAGTTCATTTCCACACTCTATGCAGTAGTATGGTCTTAAATCAACTCAAGTGGACATTTAAATGTTAGATGGCGTTCGAACGTGATACTCAAGTGTCTCAGAGTCTTCCTTCTTGGCTGCAACACGTCTTCTCTCAGTAGTCAGGTCTGCTCACAGTTCAAGTGGACATTCGAACGTGAGTTGGCGTTCGAACGTTCTTGGTGTGCTCCAAGCTTCTCCAATTTTGTTCCCTAATGTGCTGGTGTTACACTCAAGTGTCATACTTATTGTTCTTTGAGTCATTGTTCACTTTAAGACCTGAAATGACATCACTTAAACTCCATCAAAGTACAGTTAGTCTTAAAAAAACATAGTAAAATGCTAATTTTAAGTACTAATCAACTATCACCACCACCATTCCCACTGCCCCCCCCCCCCCCCCCCCACAAGACCACCTCCACCTTCACCACCCCTACAACTCAGCACCGTCGCTGCCATCCAACCCATCAACCACTGCTGCTACGATTGTCCCCATTGCCTCCACAACAATCACTGATACCACTTGCGTCGTAAATTAAAACTCGTGTCAATATTTATGAGCCTATAGAGTTATAATATTTACCTACAAACCTATGGAGTTATGTTATTTGTACTTTAAAGCATATACTTTCTTCCATTCCCATTTCTTGTTCTCTCTGCTCTTCTATCTCCTAAAGGCATCCTCATAAAGAGGAAAGAAGTCCAATAATTTGCAATTATTTTTTTTGTCCTATGGTAAAAAGGCCAAAAGGGCGAGCGGAAAAGATATTAGTGCGGGTGTTCAGTTCAAAGGGTAGAGAAGAGAAGTGAAAGAAAATTTTGAAATGGCGTGCTTATAAAAAAATTTACTAAATTAATATGGATGGTTGGATCAACCAACATATCCCATAAAGAAAAATTAAATGAGATGCAACGATCCAATCATCCCTATTGATTTGATAACTTTTTTTCCGTTAAGCAGTACAAAACAAAGAGGAAACTTGTAGTTATCTTTCTTTCTATTTTCCATTATCTTGTGCCAACCAATCAAAAAAGGGAGAAAAAAATCAAAACTCTTTCTTTCCCTCTGTACCAAACGTTGTGACCGCAAAAGAAAATTATGTATATGAAGGCTCAAAAATATCGATGAATTGTCCATCGGAGAATATTAAGGAAAATTAGACATTATGGTGTCATCTTCGACCAATTTATGCTCTTCATACTCTTGTATTCTAGTCATTTTATATTGAATAACTGTTCGTTTTCTATGCATCTAAAAAGCTATGACAATGAGAGATTTGCCTTGTTTTAGTTCATTATAGTCAGCAATTCTCATTTATTTTAATGAACTCGATATGGCCTTGTAGAAGCAACTATTTAATTTACAAGTTTACTTTCAGAAGCATCATGAACTGTACAATTGAGAAAGCAAGGCAGATCATTATAAACCTCCAACTTGGAAATTAAACCACCAATTTGGACATTACTACTTTGGACATAATTTCCAAGCCCCGCCTCTGTAGAAGTCTACTGCTGGTCTTCTTCCTCATCTAATAATTAGTTGGCGTGACAATAACATTTGTGGCAGCGACAATGACATTTGACTCCTCTCCTATAAATAAGCTTCAACGAATTGCTCATCCAATTGTTCAGAAGTTACAAACATTATGGCATTGTCTTTCTATCTATTTGTGTTCATGGGCTTTATCCTCATACTCTTGAGTTCTCATCATGTTATATTAACTAACTGCTCATCTTCTATTCCGCAACTATGCCATGAGAATGAGAGATTTGCCTTGTTGCAGTTCAAGCACAGCCTTTCAATTGACAAGAGTGCTTCCGGCGATCCTTCTTCTTATCCAAAGGCTAATTCTTGGGGGCTCCAAGAAAATAATAACAGTGATATTGATTGTTGTTTGTGGGATGGAATTGAGTGTGATGAGGACTCTAGTCATGTCATTGGCCTAGACCTCAATAGTAGTCTTCTTTATGGTTCTATCAATTCCAACAGCAACCTCTTCCACCTAGCTCACCTTCAGAGGCTTAACCTTGCAGACAATCACTTCAATTACTATCAAATCCCATCTGCAATTGGCACCTTTTATGGTTTAACAAGCCTCAACTTATCTCAATCCGTATTTTCTGGTCAAATCCCGATAGAAATTTTGAATTTATTTTGGTTAGCTTCCCTTGATCTGTCCAATAATGTTGACCCATTGTCTTTTCAAAATCTGTTGAAACTTGAAAAATTCAATCTGAAGAGCCTAGTTCAAAACCTATCTGGCCTAAAAGAGATTTCTCTCTCTGGGGTGAATATATATTCTGAAATACCAAATATCATGGCCACTTAATCATCTCTCACATATCTTTTACTCGGAGATTGTGGGCTCCATGGTGAATTCCCAATAGGTATATTCCACCTGCCAAATTTAGGAGCTCTTAGAATGTCTTCAAATCAAGATCTCGTTGGTTCTTTTCCAGAATTTAACCAAAGTAGTCCCCTAGAGTACTTGAGACTTGGTGGAACCAGTTTTTCGGGTAGAGTACCAGACTCCATTGCAAATCTTAAGTCCTTGAATGTGTTGGACCTCAGTCAATGTAGTTTCACAGGCTCAATTCCTTCTTCCCTCTGTAACCTCACCCAACTAACTTGGCTAGCGTTAGATAGCAATAATTTTCATGGTCAGATTCCACAGTCTGTTTTCACTCTCAATAATCTAATAACTCTTGATCTCCACTTAAATCACTTAAGTGAGACAGTGGAAACAGACGTGTTTCTTAGGCTCAAAGATCTAATCAAGTTCCAACTTTCAGGGAACAAGTTATCAGTGCTCCTTGGTACCGGTGTCAATGTTACTCTTCCAAAGTTCAAGTTCTTAGGATTGAGCGAGTGCAATTTAAATGATTTCCCAGAGTTCCTACAATATCAAACTGAATTGGTATTCCTAGAACTTTCTTGCAACAAAATTCACGGTCATATTCCCAAATGGATATGGAATGTAGGGGAAAAAAACTTTGAAAGCTATGCGTTTAGCGTTCAACTTTTTGATAGGTTTTGAGCAACTTCCAGATGTCCTTCCATGGGAGAGTTTACGAGCTTTAGACCTTAGTTCTAATTGCTTGGAAGGATCCCTCCCAATTCCACCATTCTTCATCGTCAAGTTTGTCATTTCAGACAATTTACTAAATGGAGAAATTCCACAGATATTATGCAATGCAAGCTCTCTTTCATATCTTGACTTATCGAATAATCGCTTGAGTGGAATAATTCCTGAGTATTTAAGCAGTTTTAGTAGTTCCCTAACAATATTGAATTTACGAAGCAACAAATTTCATGGAACCATTCCTCAATCATACAACAAAGGAAGCAACTTGAGAGTAATGGATTTAGGTCAAAATAAGTTAGATGGGTCGGTACCAAGATCTTTGGCCAATTGCACAATGTTGGAGCTTCTTGATATTGGAAACAATCAAATCCAAGACATTTTTCCATTTTGGCTAGGAACTCTTCCGAAGCTGAAGATTCTCCTTCTGAGATCTAATCGGTTTCATGGTACCATGATAGGTTACATGTCAAATTTTGATTTCCCCAAGCTGTGCATCATTGACCTCTCACACAATTGTTTTACAGGTGACTTGCCATCAAAATACTTCCAAAATTGGAAAGCCACAAAACTTCATCAGGTTGGCCAGTCCCTATATTTTCAGGCAAATAACACATACCATGTGCCAGGTCTTACATTTGTTATCACATTCACATATTCAATGACAATGAGAAACAAAGGCCTTGAAACCTTTTATCCTTATATCATAACCCTCTTTGCTGCCATTGATTTTTCAAGCAACAAATTCAATGGAGAAATTCCAGAATCCATTGGAAACCTAGAGGAGCTTCAGTTGCTTAACCTTTCCAACAATGGTTTCACAGGAAGCATGCCATCATCCTTAGGGAAGTTGATAGATCTCTAGGCTTTGGATGTTTCTCAGAATTAGCTCTCAGGAAAAATCCCTCAACAATTGACGCAACTAGCGTTCCTTGCATTCCTGAATGCCTCTCATAACCATCTCCAAAGGGCTATACCATGAGGGAATCAATTTGATACTTTTGAGAACAATTCATTTGATGGGAATCCCGAATTGTGTGGAGGCCTTTTGTCAAAGAAATGTGGAAGTTCTGAGGTATCGCTGCCTCCGCCATTAACCGTTGAGAATGGAAATTCAAACTTCCCAAGTAAGTTTGATTGGATTTTCATATACATGGGATATGGAAGTGGGCTAGTAGTTGGGCTGGTGATTGGGCACATTCTGACCACTCGTAAACATGAATGGTTCGTGGAAACTTTTGCAAGGAGGCAACCGAAGAGAAGGAACAAGAAGAGGGCGCAAAGAGGTTGAAGTTGAGAATGAATGCATAAGTTGGGGTTTTTCTAGTGAAGTTCATGGAAACAAATTTCAGATTTTTCCTAGTGCTTTGATATCAGTAACTACCTGAAAGTGACAATGTATGTGCTTTTGTAAATTATGCTCACTTCTCTGTGGTACACTTCGACATTCTCTTTCTCTCTTCTATGGAGATTAGGCTTTTAAGCCTACTCTTAGTATGTATTTAGTTTCTTTCATGTGGTTTTTTTTTTCTTCATACTTAACCCACACCAATGCATGTGTTCACGTATGCCCTTTACAACAGAAGGAAGCTTGACCACCTTTTGGAAGAGGAGAAAAAGTTGAACAATGTCAAATGACACTTCTTCGGTGCTCTAGAAATAAAGCAAGTTCCTGCATACCTCTCTACAAACTAATGTATCATTTGATAACATTTTTTTAAATAATACTTTTTAAGCAAAAAATATTTTCTTTAGACATATTTACTTACTATTTTATACAAGGGATTTAGATGCATTTCAATATGTAAATAGTACATTAAGATAATACAGGCGTAATGGGGTCACCAATTCGTTCACTACCGTCTACTGACGGAAGTTCCAACCATGGTTGCTAAAAGAAGCATGAGGTAATGTCTAAGGGTGATAATCGTGTCGTGTTTGTATTGACTCATATAATTCGTGAATAAAAAAAATTTAATATGCAGATTTAAGTCTAAAATTTTATTATCACTTAATCGAACCTATGCTTATTATACTTTTTCTAAAACTAAAAATTAACTTAATAAATATAATAATAAAAATGAGTAAAAATATCTTTTCTTGTACAAGAATTATGTCATTACTTGATAAAATAAAATAAAAAATTAGCATTTTATTCTTATAATACTAGTTAAACGTGTTAATTTTGTCAATTTCGTATTTGACACTAACCCGACACATTTATTATTTGTGTTAACGGGTCGTATCATTTACGGGTTCGTGTTGAGAATGACCAACCCTAACCTCTTAATTTCAAATTGTATTAAAAATTGCCACCCGGGTGGTAGTGACATTATACATGTACTAGTATCCCACTTTATTATTCAAATTCTTAGTAAAATATTCAAAACTCCTCTTATTCGATACTAAAGAATTTATTTTGATATCTAATTTGGTATTATAACTTGTCATAAGTTTTGACTATTATATTAGTTTTATAATATTGTAATGGCTCAGTTTAATATATTTTAATATTTGACCAAAGCTCTAGGAAGATCCAAATCGTTTTTGATGGACTGTCACATTTTATCATCCCTGAATTTTTCTTGCTAGCACTATACATACTTTATATTTTGGGGCATCTTTAGATCAGACGAATTCGCCACTTCATCCCCATCTCCCAGAATATGTGAATTCGGAGATAAGTCACTATGCACATATAAGGGTTAGAGCAACTCCAACGGGAGTTGCCATCAGCGGTGCCATCCCCATAATCGCTAAAATGACACCCCAACTACAAAAATTCGAACTCCAACGGAGGTGGCATCAGAGGTGGCAAAATGGTGTCTAGGGTTTTGGGTGGCATATTTGGCAAATTTGGAGAGAGAATTGAGAGGTTGCAAAATAGCCGTTGGTGGCTACTGTTCCTCTCAACGGCTATATTCTACTCAAAATTTCTATAAAAATAGAGAGAGAGGAAAGGAGGAGACTTGCCTGAAAATCGATTTTTGTACTACTCCCAGAAAATAGCTTCCCTGAATCCTTGCCTTTGATATCGAAAACCCTAGCTTCCTTGAACCCTTGCCGTTGGTGTACTGCTCGCATAGCTCCGTTGCCGTTGTAAGTTGCAGAGAGGCACAGGGGAAGGGGAGGAAGGGGAAGGGGAAGGGGAAGAAGACGATCTGGTAAGGGAAGAGGTAGGAACCGTTTTATTTTGGGGAAGGGGAAGGGGTTGTAATTTATAATTACATCTGCCCCCCTATTCTTATTTTAATTTATAATTTGTAATATAATTTATAATTTATGAAAAATTTATTTGTTTTAATTAAGGGTAATTTTATTTATTTTTTAATTGATTATTTTATGCTCATTCTTTAAATTGATTATAATATTTTTTTTTTTTTGTAGATGGATTCGCAATTTGACAGTTCTTTCACTGATTTGCTTATGAACGACGCCGATTTATATGATGATGCTATGCAGATCAATCCCACAGTATTGGCGTCAATACAAAATGAAGTCGTTCCAAGAGTGAGAAAATCGCAAAGGACAAAGAACTTCTCTCTAGAAGAAGATAAATTAATTGTGTCTGCGTGGCTTAACACGAGTAAAAATGCAATTACTGGGAATGAACAACAAGGTGGTGCTTTATGGCAAAGAATATTGCAATACTTAGAACTTCATAGAGGCAATCAAGAAGAGCGTTCACAATCTTCTATTAAAAGTCGTTGGACTGATATAAATGCAAAATGCAGCAAATTTGTCGATTTTTATAGTCAAATTGAAAGACTGCGACAAAGTGGACACACTGAACAAAATAATATAATGTTTAAGCTTTTAATTTAGACACTACTATGATTTGATATTTGAACTATTGACTGAATAATTTCATATGTTTTTCAGGTTGATGATGCAAAATAAATGTTTGCTAAGATTATTGGAAGACCATTTCAATACGAACATTGTTGGAATATATTGAAAATGGAGCGAAAATGGACTAATAATCTCACCAGCAATAAGAGAGCAAAAACTCATTCAACTGGTAGTTCTGCTGAATCAAATCATGTTGAATCTTGCTATTCAACTCCATATTTAGGGGATGACACTGAATCCTCGTCCACTCCCAACCTCGATAGGCCATTGAGCAGAAAGGCTTCGAAGAAATAACTTAAAAATAAAAAGAAGCAAACCGGTGTTGAAGCATCACTAGATCATCACCATTGGAATGAAAGAATGGAAGTGGAACGACAAAAAGTTGAGCGACACGACAAAATTTATGCTCAACAGGAGATAGCATTGGAGCAACATCGTAGACAATTAGAAATTGAAGAAAGACAGGTGCAAGAAATTGAAAGGCAGAATGAAATGCAGAATGATATGAAAATCATGGAAACTGACACTACTGGCATGAACCCAATTTCTGCAACATATTGGAATAACCTGAAGATAGAGATTATGAAAAAGCGGGGTTTTAATTTTTAGTCGTTATTTATTATATTGCTATTATTTTTTAATTTGTAGTCATTATTTATTATGTTGCTATTATGTATGAAAATTGAAAGTACAACTTCAAATTGAAATTGGAATTGAAAATATAACATGAAATTGAAATTGGAATTAAAAATACAACTTGAAATTGAAATTGAAAAAATTATTAGTCGCCATGTCGTTCCCACAAATGCTCGATAAGATCTGACTACAGTTGAGAATGAATAACATTGTCCCTGATCTGACAATGGGTTTGCATGAAGTCTTCCAATTCTGGTGTATACGCATGCGACACTTCTACAGAGGGATTTGTATCACTTCCATCAAAGTTATTGTTACCAATATCTCCTTCATCTTCAATGACCATATTATGCATTATTATGCACACTTTCATAATATCTGCAAGTGTTTCTTCATCCCAAAAGCGTGCTGGTCCACGCACGATTGCAAAACGGGTTTGAAGTACCCCAAATGCCCGCTCTACATCTTTTCTTGCCGACTCTTGTGCTTTAGCAAAATGTTTTTTCTTCAAACCTTGTGGACAGGGAATTGTTTTTACAAATATCGACCAATTTGGATAAATACCATCAGCTAGATAATATCCCATTGTATACTCATGGTCATTAATTATATAGTTGACTAGAGGAGCATGACCATTTGCTAATAATGCAAAAACAGGAGACCTATCTAGAACATTTATGTCAATCAGCGAACCAGGAAGGCCCAAAGAATGCATGTCATATCCAAAGATCTTGAGAAGTCACAGCTTCTAAAATGATTGTTGGTTCATGACAATGACCAGTATACATACCTTGCCACGCGGTAGGACAATTTTTCCACTTCCAATGCATGCAATCAATACTCCCTAACATGCCGTGAAAGCCACGTTGTTCCATCGTCTGTAGCAATCGAGCAATATCGATATTGTTTGGTGACCTCAGGTAATGGTCGCCAAACACTGCAATAACAGCTTTCACAAACCTTCTTAGACTTTGTATGACAGTGCTTTCTCCAATTCTGATGTATTCATCCACAGAATCTGTCGGTGTTCCGTAAGCAAGAATTCTATAAGCAGCTGTTATCTTTTGAAGGGATGACAAACCGAGAACTCCAACGGCATCTGTTGTTTGGATGAAGTATGGATCGTGTTGTTCAACCTCATTTACAATTCGGAGAAAAATAGGACGACTCATTCGAAAAAAACCTTCATATACACAAGGGGTAGCAAAATAGTCATGATAGAGTCTTTCGTGACCTTCAACTCTACCACAATTAACTATTCTGTGGTCTGGAACGGAACCACGATGCGATTTTATCCGTCCCTGACTAGACCCTTCTGACCTTCTAGTTGCATCATACAACATATCAAGTCATCATTATCTTCTTCTTCAATATTGAGGATCTCTCCTAAAATATTAGGATAACGATTCATATAGCTTGATGAATGAAAATATGAAAGGATAAATAGTCAAAGAGAAATGAGATATTAAATTTATAGAAAGAATGTAAGATAGATGGATGAAAACATGAGAAAAATGATCATATTTATAGACGAATTATATTTTTTTTAATTTTTATTTTGGCGGTTAAATTTTCAAATTTGAATTTCAACGGTTGAAATTTGAAATTTGAATTTCGGCGGACAAAATTTGAAATTTGAAATTTGAAATTTTTACTATAAAAATATATCCGTTAAATTGCGATCGTTATGAAAACTATACCCGTTAAGTTTAATTATATTTTTTAATAAAAAACATTGAAATATTAAAATGACATCCCATTTTGGCACCTACCATTGGAACAGAAACACTGTTCAGGGGTGCCAAAATACTGTTTAAGGTTACAAAATGGCATTTGACACCCCATTTTTGGCAACTCCCCTTGGAGTTGCTCTTAGATTTTATGGCAAATTTTATTTTACCCCCTTGTGCTTTGCCCTTAGAACACATCACCTCATTATAGTATAAAAATGAGCAGATAACCCCCTTGTGTTTTTTGACCAATCCGTTACCGTTACAATTTTCGTTCAAATTAACAGAAATTGTGCTACACGCTGCTAAAATAAGGGTGGGTATGAAAAAAATCTTGAGTCAATAGGCAAACTCTAATAAAAATACAATTATGTCCTTCAACCATTGAAAAGGCAAAATTACCACTCCAAGCATCTTCATCCCCTTCTTGCCTACCACCTAACAGACCGCCAAGCTGGCCCAGCGTGTCTTCCAGCACAGCTTCACTTCCTTCTCTTACCAACACCCACCTCCTCATCTCTTCCCACAGCACCCACCTCCCTACTTTCAAGTCACTCTGTCTCTCTTTGTGCAACCACTCATCGTCGCTGCAACCAGTATCACCGTCGCCGCAACCAGTATCCTCTTTTTAGGTCTCTCTCTTAGTGGTATGTCCTTTGCAACAAATGAGCGATGGAACGGAGGACATCGCCTTCAACCACCACTACAACAGACGACATTACCGTTGATTTTGCTTTGATTCCGATTTTGGGTTCGATTCGATTTTTGGCTTGGATTTTTGTTCAATTCTAGTTTCTATTAATTTCTAGATTTGATTCTCAATTATTCTAATTCTAGAACCTATTACAAAATAGGTTTTAAGTAAGATATTCTTTTTTGAATTTAATCAATTTGTTTGTATTGAGATTGTGATGTTTTTGCATAGTGGGGTTGTGTTAATGGACAGTGGGGGTGATGTTAATGAACAATGAGAGTGATTAGGTGGTGGTGGCAATGGTAGAATGGTGGAAGTGGGCAGTGGAGTTGCGGTGGCGGTGGTTATTTTGTCGTTTAAATGAAGAGAAGAGGAAGATAGGTGGAAGACACTGAGGGATAGGAATGTATTTTTCCTATCCCTGTTAGCTGTGTTAGTTATTCAGTTTAGTCCTAAAGCACAAGGGGGTTATGTACTTATTTTTAAACGAGAATGGGTTGATGTGTCCTAAGGGCTAATCACAAGAGAGTAAAACAAATTCTAATTTCATAAAAGGAAAAGAAGTTTTATTTGTAAAACCAGAATTGTTGCAAAATCTGAGACTAAACTAGTGATATTCAGTCAATTTTTCTTCAAAAAAAAAAAATGTGTCCAGAGTAGAGTCCCATCCCACAACTTTTGCCTGGTAGGTTGAACAGAGTCGTCATCCAATTACAATATTCCTAACATAAGCTATTTCTGATACATTTAGTTCAATAACAAAATTTAAATAAGTTCTCAAAAGATGAGTGATATTCTCTCTAATATATTTTGTTTAATTTTTGTAAGTGTAAAAAACCAACCCTATATGGTTAGGGGACCCACTTATAAATAGTCAATCCAATACGCTAATTGATTTACCATTGAAAAAAAAAGTATTGAAAAAAAATTGGATTTCTATATAGTATGAGTTCCAGTGTCATTCTAATCACAACAATGAATGGTCAAATTAAATTGACAAATTAGTTCCAAACAATGTTATTGTAATATATCATTCTTAGCATTTAGCTTTTAATACCATGATGTAGGGCTCTTAAACTCGGTCTAATAAGTTTCCCGTAACTCTTCTAAATTGGCCAGGCCATTTAAATCCACTAACTAGCCTTTGAGAAAGTAGTGTGATGGGTCTCATTCTTTAGAGAAGAACTACAAAAATTGAAATGTCTGTTACTTAAAAGATAGTAAACGAGATTTTTGTAATTGTAGAGTTTGTGAATCATCAATTGTACATAGTTCTATTGTGGCGTGTGTAGAGAGGTAGTCTCTCTCATGACCGGTTTGTCTAAGGTGTTAATTGAGTTAAAACTTTCCGAGCCTCGGGTTGATCTCCAGTGAATCATCACTTATTTGATGCTCGACTTGAGCTTAACCTCATGGTTGAGGTTATCTCGGAGCCGTTGTTGAATTGGTTGTTGTCTTGGAGCATTGGAGTATTATCTTGGAGCCATTGTTACCAAATTGTGCATTCACGTAAAAAAGAAAATTGCCTTCGTACATTGACTATCGTCTCACAGGTCAATTTTCTTGATCTGTTATCCATATTCTGTATATTATTCAAATTGAAATTATTTAAAATATGCAAATTTTCACAATAGGTGTCACCCTCATATTGGATGACATTTTATCCTCATCCATAACAATTAAAAGGTGCTCATGCTAGCTACAGTTAAATAGAATCCAACAACCAGTAAATTTTGGCTATATGGGTAGGGATCACATTGTGTCTTGAATCAGGATGTTTCCTTTTATTAAATAGCTTCAAACAAAATAAAGGAAACATAAAAACAAGTGAGGCAATATTAGTTTTTTTTTATATATATTTTAAAGTCCGGTTAGTAGAGTGGATGGAAAAATAGAATGGAAAGTGAGTGGGAGTGATACACTTTATATTCTTCAAGGGAGGAATCCTTCATTCACTCCTTTGTGTTTGGTGAAAGGGATTGATTTTTATTTTTATTTTTATTTTTTGTGTTTGGTAAGATGGAAAAAGAATTTTTAAAATTTTTAATTTTTATTTTATTTTATTTGAAAATATATAAATACATAATATGTAATTGATAAATATGATATATGTATATAACAAACTATCAAATGATATATAGACAAATAATATACATTTCAACACACATAATTAATTTTCCATCCACTTTCCTCCCAATTTCGGAGGAATTGATTTTGGTGAGTTAGAAGAAAAGCTAATTCATCCATTTTTCTATCCTTCTTATTTTCCGTCCTTACCAAACATAATGTTTTATCTATTCCTCTAACTTTTCATCCTTCTAATTTTTCATCCTTCTATTTTTTTATTGTACCAAACGGAACATAAGTTTACTTACATTATTACATCTTGCAGATGCAATGCGGTATGATTTCATGACTTTGAGATATATCATGGACTAGAGAGTTGAAAAAGACCTTAAAATCAGCATTTTGGAACTGGCCTTGATCATTATTGTGGGCATAATTTTCTCCGGCCATATGTGGCTGTGGAAGTCTAGCCAACTGCTCATCTTCTTTCCCTTGTAGACATTTATGTGACAAGGACATTTGTGGTTAAGATAGGAGTCTTTGAACCACCGGAATTGAATGAAGCAGATTCCATTCTACGGGGGGGAAAGACGATGCATGCCACTTTAGTAATTTGTTGGGGCATAGAGCAGTCAGCCTTCCAACTTGGTATTAGGGGATTTATAGCATACCATTACTCTCTGGTTTAACATTTCACCCATCTAAAATGTGAAAACAACAACCCAACATGAATATCCTATAAAAAATTTGTCATATATTTGACATTTTAAAAGAAATTCCTATCAAAGTACGAGAATGATAAAGTTTATTTATTTTCATCACTTAGATGAAAATTTTGATATCGACACTTGTTAAGTATAGAGGATTAACACAATATATTATAGAGTAACAGAGAGATGTCAAAAACTTAATCTAGCTCTCATACATCACTTATATTTATAGTTAACTCACAATAATAAAAATTACACATACACCCTCTTGTATTTACACATTATACCCTAACACTATTAACAATTTACACACACTACTTTAATACTCTTAACACTCCCCTCAAGCTGGACTATATATATATATATCATATAATCCAAGCTTGGAACAAATCGCTGTAAGACGTGTACGACTCAATGCTTTTGTAAACATATCTGCAAGCTGATCTTCAGATTTCACAAATAGAGTCGTAATCTCCCTATCTACTATCTTGTCCCGAATAAAGTGACAATCAACCTTAATATGTTTGGTTCTCTCGTGAAACACTGGATTGACAGCGATATGGATAGCTGTATGGTTGTCACAGAACAACTGTAAAGGAGGTTGAACTAGAAACCCAATTTCCTGGAGGAAGTGTAGTAGCCAAGTCAACTCACTCGTCGTATGCGCCATTGCTCTATATTCAGCCTCAGCACTGGATCTTGCTATCACAGATTGTTTCTTACTTTTCCATGAGACAACGTTACCTCCAAAGAAAGTACAATAACCAGTGGTTGATCTCCGATCAGAAGGAGAGCCAGCCCAATTAGCATTCTGAAAAACCTTCCACTCTAAGATGTCCATTAGCTCGATATAACAGTCCAATTCCAGGAGCTCGTTTGCGATATCGCAGAATACGAGTAACTGCCTCCGAATGTGGTACTCTAGGACACCCCATGAACTGACTTACTATACTGACTACATAGGAAATATCCGGGCGAGTAATAGTGAGATAATTGAGCTTCCCAACCAATCTGTGATATTGACCCGGATTCTCAAACAATGCACCATCATCCATCAATAGTTTCTGATTCGGATTCGTAGGAACATCAATCGGTCTACCACCCAACAAACCTGCTTCCTCTAGTATGTCAAGTACATATTTCCTCTATGATAAACAAATACCCTATTTAGATCGAGCCACTTCAATTCCCAAGAAATACCTGAGTTTTCTCAAATCCTTAGTATGAAATCGATCTTGCAAGAAGATTTTTAACTTGGCAATCTCCTCAGAATCATTTCCAGTAATCATAATATCATATACATAGACCACCAATAGAACATATCCAACATCCGTCTGTCTATGAAACACAGAATGGTCTGTCTGACATCGAAGCAGACCAAACTCTAAAACTGCATCTGAAAACTTACCAAACCATGTCTTCGGTGACTGCTTCAAACCATACAAAGATTTCTTTAACCGGCATACACTCTTACCATAGTCCCCCTGAGCAGTAAACCCAGGTGGCTGCTCCATGTATACCTCTTCAACCAAGTCACCATGTAGGAAGACATTCTTGACATCTAACTGAAACAAGGGCCAATCAAGATTAGTAGCCAAAGAAATCAAGACACGAACAGAAGAAATTTTGACAATAGGAGAGAAAGTCTCCCCATAATCAACACCATAGGTCTGAGTAAAACCCTTTGCAACAAGCCGGGCTTTGAGACGCTCCACAAAATCATTTGGATGAAATTTAACAGTATACACCCAACAACAACCAACAGTTCGTTTACCAGGAGGTAAAGGAACGAGATCCCAAGTCCCATTATGATGTAAGACATCCATCTCATCCTCCATATCTTTCCTTCAACCCGGATCAGATAATGCATCCTGTAAATGCTTAGGAATAGATATAGTAGATAATTGAGAGGTAAAACAAGAGAAGACAGGAGACAACGCATCATATGAAACAAAATGAGAAATGGGATGATTAGTAACACACGAACGAGTACCTTTTCGAAGAGCAATAGGTAAAGAGTCTAAATTACCTGATGGACCAAGATCAGAAGGCGGCAAGGAAGACGGTACGGGCACCTCAGTCGATGGTCGAGGACGACGAGAGTATACACGAAGAGGTAAAGTAGATGGTAACTGTAACACCCCAAATACCACCCTGGACGGCATTACATTCTAAAACATTCACATCGTGAGAGCACTAAATATATATCCATCAAATAAGAAACATTCTTAATTTTTTTTTAACAAAATTTGGGCAGAGTCTCCTTTGTACAGGAAGCTCCACCCAAAAATCACAACCTGTGCAATTCTATTAACTTGACCACACAGGGTTCATTTAACCATCATAAAATAAACTTTCATTCACCATATATCATATCCACACTATTATCCCAAAAGAATAGGCCAAGCAATGACATTTACATTCCAAGAGAATTAAAGTACACTTGCAGCGGAATAACAAAATATTAGACTTTACATGATCTCCAAATAAACTCTCTAGTCTAGTACAAAAGAAGCTATATCTCTACATGTCCACCTCGGGATCTAGGTACCCCTCCAAGGAAGCTTCCCCAAGGCCCGGCTCATTCACACCGAGCTCCTCCTCTAAAGCCAAATCTGAAAAATATTAATTGTAGGGGATGAGCACGAAGCTCTGTAGCAAGATCTTCCCAAACTCAAACAAGGTTTAGAAAAACATATAAAACGGTTGGTCTCATTTTCACAAATAGCATATATACCATTTTGAAGGAGAAGCAGGATATTTTAAATAGATCTCAAGTTTAAATGTTCGTAATAATTTAAATGAACCGTAAAACTCAGTCACAATTATCACCATAACCATTTCCAACAGGTTCTTGTGGAGTCCCATACCTCCACAAGCACTTGTTGGAAACCATTCCGTAACAATAATAATAATCTCATGTTCTCATGTATATTGGTTCATCCCCGTACCATGTATGTTGATTGCTTCTCATGAATCTACCCAACGATTATACCTAGTCCACCTATTTACATCATAATCACAAGCACTATAGGAAAGGGCGTCTACCATCCCAATGGCAGTGACGAGTCCCTTCCTAGGAAAAGTATACAATCCCTTGTTCGAACTCCAGTGAACGATAGTGGTCGCATTACCAAATGACAAACCACTACAAGTGTTAGGAAACCATCTCACCCCCACTGGGGTAGACTAACCTCTAACACTCTACGGCATCTCTCGAAGGCAATCCAAGTCCCTCACAACAACCATACAATTGAGGAAACCAAAATATTCTCAATTCATCAACATTTCAAGGAATTACCAAATTCCACAATTTCTCATTTATAATTCAAGTATCACAATTGTACCACTCTCAATATACTACAAGAATAAGGGATTAAAATATGCAAGAGATCATATCAATAAAACCTTCACAATCTTGATATCAAAATTCTAGGGTTTTCCAAACAAAACATAATTTCTTGGAACTAGAACAAGGATTTGATGAAAACATGATTTAATCAACTATAGGCATTTAGAAATCAATAATCCATGTATTTTGCATAACCCAAATAGGAAATTTCTAAAACTACTATTTTGGAAATTCAAGAACAAGGTCTCATGAACCCAAACATACATTTTGTTCAAAATCATGTTTCAATAAACAAGGAACCAAGAATTCTTAACTATTTATCATATAACTATCAAGAATATGGAAAACATACATATATAATAACCCTAGCCTCAATGTAAGAGAAAGAGAAGAAATCCCCTACCTTGAATCCAAGAGTTGTAAGCTAACCCAAGCTCCAAAGATCTCCTTCCTCCCTTCTCCTTCTCCTTCTTGTCTTCTCTTAGGGTTCTAAGAGATGTGGGTAAGGGTGTAGTGAAAGTGTATAGGAAGAGATGAGAAGAATGGTGTTCTTGAGGAATTTCGATTTTGATTTCTATGAGGTGTGAATCTATCTTGATCTTGGTATTTTTCCCTTTCTTTATCTCCTCCTAGGGCTCTAAGATGTTTGTGGGGAGGATGAGATGAAGAATGGGGCAAATAGGGCTTGGAATGGGTGTTTTAAAACCCAAAATCCCGACTTTTTACTGTTCGGGAAGGCTCCAATCAAAGGGTACCGGTACCGGGTACCAGTACCAATTAGTTTCTGGTTCGGGGGTACCGGTACTGGGTACCGGTACTGTTTGGATGCTTCGACTTCCAGGGCAGTTTTGATCCCTTTAGAGGTCGAATTAGAAAATTTCCAAGAGATACACTTTTGTAGCCCTAGATGTCTAATATCTACTGTAAAAATTTCAGATCAATTGGATGTAAGAATAAAAAGTTATGGCTAAAATACTAGAAGGTGTCCAAGATACTTTTTACCCAATTTTTTCTCTAAGTGTGTTTTCACTCCGGAATACTTCCTAGCTTCCAATACACCCCATATTACCTCTCCCAAGGTTGTTCGACCTTCCGGATTCAATGGACACATTATTTTGACCTAAAAATATTTAGAAACTTCCATAATCCCTCTTCTCAAGTTTGCACACTTTCGAAACTCAAACTTCCCAATCCATTTGTCTCCCTAGTATTTATTCCTACTATTACTACACATATCCACATTTTTACCTCAATTATCTACTATATATCTATATACATATATGAAAGAAAAATGCGGGGTGTTACAATCCACCCCCCTTAAAGAAAGTTTCGTCCTCGAAACTTACCTCAAGTAGCGAACAAATATGGATACTTCTCCCGCATTTGTTGCTCCGGTTCCCATGTAGCTTCCTCCACTCCATGGTGTTGCCACCAAACCTTTACCAATCTGATAACTTTGTTGTGAAGCACTTTTTCCTTGGCGTCGAGAATCTTCACCAGTTGTTCCTTAGAGGTTGCTCCATCTTGAACTTCAATGTCCACCAAATCTATGACGTGCGTAGTATCCGTCTGACACTTTCTCAACATCGACATATGAAATACGTCGTGTACTTCGGATAGCTGAGCTAGTAGTCGAAGTTGATACGCCGCATCGCCTACTGCTTTGATCACTTCAAACGGTCCGGTATATCTTGGAGCTAACTTCCCCTTTTTGCCGAATCGAAACACGCCCTTCTTGTGTGACACCTTGGGAAACATGTAATCTCCCACTTTGAATTCCAAGGATCTTCGTCTGTGGTCCGCATAGCTCTTTTGTCTATTTTGCGCCGTGCGTAGACTCTCTCGGATGAGTTGAATCTTCTCCGTAGTTTCCCCATTATAGTCCTTACTCTGTTAGTTCGCTGCGCACTCTGATATACATTACAATCCACCAAAGGTTACAGTTGAACCCTAACCAGACTTGTCCTCCCCTCTTAGCTTCCAAATCCATATACATTTTTCCAACGAAATAATTTAAGAAAAATTAACATAATATCATCGAAAATACCATTTTATTGGTCAATACCAATCTTTAGAATTTTGAATTAAGGAACAAATAAATAATCAAGCTTTGTAACCAAGAACTAAAGAGTATCGAGTTTTGAACTCAAGGACAAGGAGAAATCAAGTATTGAAATCAAGAGCAATTGAATGTCAAGTCTTGAAATCAAGAACCAATGAATATCAAGTATTGAATATCAAGAATACATGAATCGCAAGGGTTAGGATCAATCAAATGAATATCAAATCTGGCCATGAAGAACAAATGAATATTAAGCTTGGAAATCAAGAATAAATAGTTATCAAGCTTAGATCTCAAGAACAATTGAATATTAAGGTTAGAATTTAATAACAAATGAATAACAAGTTTTGATCTCAAGAACCATTGAAGATTAAGGTTTGAATTCAATAACCAATGAATAACAAGTTTTGATCTCAAGGACAATTGAATATCAAGGTTAGAATTCAATGACAAATGAATATCAAGTTTAGATCTCAAGAACAAGGAAGGAATCAAGAGAAAACCCACTTTTCCTTGAAAATTAAGGTTTCGAAGGCATACAACGAGAATTAGTGGTTACCCAAGCATAACATAGTTAAAACAATGTAAGATTTAAGGTTTGGAATCAAGAACAAATGAGAAATCAAGAGAAAAACACATCTCCTGTGTGAACTAGGGTGTGAAGGCATAAGAAAAGATTTAGGGTTCACCCAAACATAATATATTTTAGAACAAGGTAATATTATCTAGAATGGAAAGACATGATGATTCCCTAGCAATTAGTTATAAATTAGAATCAAAGATTACATATAAATAAACCCTACTGGTATCCCCTTATTTTCCCGTAGGCAAGTCAACATATAAAGAATGTTCTAGCTCCTCGGAACCCAATCCAAATTCTACAGCGTCCGCAGTACGTATAAAAGAATGAGTCGCATAGGTATCCAATGTAATTCGGGCCCAAGAATGGTAGAGAAGAACAATACCTTCCACAATGGCGTTGGAGGCATCTTCCTCCTGTTGAGTCAAAGCAAAAACCCTTCCTTGATTAGCGCCGCCGGGGGCTTGAGCTTGTAACGGTCTCTGTGGTGGTAGTGGCTGTCGTAGCGGTGGCCTGTTTGCATTCACTCGCCCAGTTACTTGGTTGGTCTTGGTAGCAAGCAATGGACAATTATCTATGAAGTGCCCAACACCTCCACAGGCAAAACATCGGCGTGCATTCGTGCCTATTCTCTCTGGTACGTCTCCCGCTCCTCGAGCTATCTGAGGTCTCTGCTGTGCTGGCCTTTGTAGAGGTGGCTTGTTTGCTGGTACTTGCTCGGTTGCTTGCTTGGTCATTAGGGGAAACGAGGGGCATCTATGTTTGAAGTGCCCATACTCTTCGCATGCAAAGCATTGGCGCGGGTCCATGCCTGCTCTCGTCTGAGTAACTCCATCTTCTCCAACTGTCTGAAGTCTTTATTCAACCGCATCCACGTCCACGTACAAGTCCACATCCACGTCCACGTCCACGTCCACGTACACGTCCACGTCCACGTCCACATCCACGTTCACGAGATCTTGTATTCTCGAATTCAGAGTGTAACCAGCTTCTCGCGGATGGAAGGCCTCAAATCTTGTTCAAAGCGTTTAGCCCTCCTTGCCTTAGTGACCACAAACTTGATTGTGTAGCGAGACAACGCATCGAATTCGAACAAATAATTAACCCTTAACCTAAATATACCATGAATCTAACCTATCTGATAAACACATAACTTCAAATAAATGCAAGCCTACAGTTCCTTCAACCTAGTCCTACCTTTCTAGTGGTAATCCATAACCTACAGCTCCCATGTAAGACCTAAAGCCTAAGCTCTGATACCAACTTTGTAACACCCCAAATACCACCCTGGACGGCATTACATTCTAAAACATTCACATCGTGAGAGCACTAAATATATATCCATCAAATAAGAAACATTCTTAATTTTTTTTTAACAAAATTTGGGCAGAGTCTCCTTTGTACAGGAAGCTCCACCCAAAAATCACAACCTGTGCAATTCTATTAACTTGACCACACAGGGTTCATTTAACCATCATAAAATAAACTTTCATTCACCATATATCATATCCACACTATTATCCCAAAAGAATAGGCCAAGCAATGACATTTACATTCCAAGAGAATTAAAGTACACTTGCAGCGGAATAACAAAATATTAGACTTTACATGATCTCCAAATAAACTCTCTAGTCTAGTACAAAAGAAGCTATATCTCTACATGTCCACCTCGGGATCTAGGTACCCCTCCAAGGAAGCTTCCCCAAGGCCCGGCTCATTCACACCGAGCTCCTCCTCTAAAGCCAAATCTGAAAAATATTAATTGTAGGGGATGAGCACGAAGCTCTGTAGCAAGATCTTCCCAAACTCAAACAAGGTTTAGAAAAACATATAAAACGGTTGGTCTCATTTTCACAAATAGCATATATACCATTTTGAAGGAGAAGCAGGATATTTTAAATAGATCTCAAGTTTAAATGTTCGTAATAATTTAAATGAACCGTAAAACTCAGTCACAATTATCACCATAACCATTTCCAACAGGTTCTTGTGGAGTCCCATACCTCCACAATCACTTGTTGGAAACCATTCCGTAACAATAATAATAATCTCATGTTCTCATGTATATTGGTTCATCCCCGTACCATGTATGTTGATTGCTTCTCATGAATCTACCCAACGATTATACCTAGTCCACCTATTTACATCATAATCACAAGCACTATAGGAAAGGGCGTCTACCATCCCAATGGCAGTGACGAGTCCCTTCCTAGGAAAAGTATACAATCCCTTGTTCGAACTCCAGTGAACGATAGTGGTCGCATTACCAAATGACAAACCACTACAAGTGTTAGGAAACCATCTCACCCCCACTGGGGTAGACTAACCTCTAACACTCTACGGCATCTCTCGAAGGCAATCCAAGTCCCTCACAACAACCATACAATTGAGGAAACCAAAATATTCTCAATTCATCAACATTTCAAGGAATTACCAAATTCCACAATTTCTCATTTATAATTCAAGTATCACAATTGTACCACTCTCAATATACTACAAGAATAAGGGATTAAAATATGCAAGAGATCATATCAATAAAACCTTCACAATCTTGATATCAAAATTCTAGGGTTTTCCAAACAAAACATAATTTCTTGGAACTAGAACAAGGATTTGATGAAAACATGATTTAATCAACTATAGGCATTTAGAAATCAATAATCCATGTATTTTGCATAACCCAAATAGGAAATTTCTAAAACTACTATTTTGGAAATTCAAGAACAAGGTCTCATGAACCCAAACATACATTTTGTTCAAAATCATGTTTCAATAAACAAGGAACCAAGAATTCTTAACTATTTATCATATAACTATCAAGAATATGGAAAACATACATATATAATAACCCTAGCCTCAATGTAAGAGAAAGAGAAGAAATCCCCTACCTTGAATCCAAGAGTTGTAAGCTAACCCAAGCTCCAAAGATCTCCTTCCTCCCTTCTCCTTCTCCTTCTTGTCTTCTCTTAGGGTTCTAAGAGATGTGGGTAAGGGTGTAGTGAAAGTGTATAGGAAGAGATGAGAAGAATGGTGTTCTTGAGGAATTTCGGTTTTGATTTCTATGAGGTGTGAATCTATCTTGATCTTGGTATTTTTCCCTTTCTTTATCTCCTCCTAGGGCTCTAAGATGTTTGTGGGGAGGATGAGATGAAGAATGGGGCAAATAGGGCTTGGAATGGGTGTTTTAAAACCCAAAATCCCGACTTTTTACTGTTCGGGAAGGCTCCAATCAAAGGGTACCGGTACCGGGTACCGGTACCAATTAGTTTCTGGTTCGGGGGTACCGGTACTGGGTACCGGTACTGTTTGGATGCTTCGACTTCCAGGGCAGTTTTGATCCCTTTAGAGGTCGAATTGGAAAATTTCCAAGAGATACACTTTTGTAGCCCTAGATGTCTAATATCTACTGTAAAAATTTCAGATCAATTGGATGTAAGAATAAAAAGTTATGGCTAAAATACTAGAAGGTGTCCAAGATACTTTTTACCCAATTTTTTCTCTAAGTGTGTTTTCACTCCGGAATACTTCCTAGCTTCCAATACACCCCATATTACCTCTCCCAAGGTTGTTCGACCTTCCGGATTCAATGGACACATTATTTTGACCTAAAAATATTTAGAAACTTCCATAATCCCTCTTCTCAAGTTTGCACACTTTCGAAACTCAAACTTCCCAATCCATTTGTCTCCCTAGTATTTATTCCTACTATTACTACACATATCCACATTTTTACCTCAATTATCTACTATATATCTATATACATATATGAAAGAAAAATGCGGGGTGTTACAGTAACACAGTAGGCAGCGGAATATCTGAAGATGATAGAAGAGATGGTGGTACAAGAGATGATCCAAAATTCAAATCCAAAGGCTGAGAAGGTGCTGGATAATATGAAACAGATTCCTCAAATGTGACATCGGCACTAGTAAAGTATCGTCGCAGAGAAGGACTGTAGCAACGATATTCCTTCTGTGTGCGGGAATAACCAAGAAATACACATTTGGTAGCTCGAGGGTCAAGTTTATCAAACCTAGGGCCCAAATTGTGAACATAACAGACACATCCAAAAGTCTTAGGAGGAAGGGAAAATAATGGCTTACCAGGAAAAAAGGACAGAATATGGACTTTTCCCATTTAACACAGAGAATGACATACGATTAATAAGGTGACAAGCAATAAGAACAACATCACTCCAAAAATATCGGGGAATATTCATCTGGAATAACAGGGCACGGGTGACTTCCAACAAATGACGGTTCTTGCGTTCAACAACACCGTTCTGTGGAGATGTGTAAGCATAGGAAGTCTGATGAATAATGCCAGTTTTGCTAAGATAAACTGAAAAAGGATCAGATTCATATTCTTAAGCATTATCAGAACGTAAAATACGTATACGACAACCATACTGAGTTTTTATTTCCTTACGAAAGGTCTCAAATATAGAGAATAATTCAGACTGAGCTTTCATCAGAAACAACCAAGTCACACGAGAATAGTCATCCACAAATGACACAAAATAAAGATATTTATTAGATAAAATATTCTTTATTGGACCCCATACATCAAAATGTACCAACTCAAATGGACAAGACACATGATTATTAACTTTAGACTGAAATGACACACGGTGATACTTACTAAGTTGACAAGCTTCACAGGACAAAGACGACACACAACTAAGACTAGGAACTTGGCGCTTCAGATTCTGGAGAGAGGGATGTCCAAGACAACAATGTCATTGAAAAGGAGACAACGAGGTCTGTAGAGCCCGAGTAGGTGAATCAAAATCAAAGTAATATAGGCCACCAACTTTATGCCCCGTACCAATCTTCCTCTTCGTCTTGAGATCCTGAAAGACACAATAAGAGGGATAAAATGTTATAGAACAATTGAGAGAACGGGTAATCTTACTAATGGAAAGTAAACTAAAAGGAAACTGATGAACAAATAGCACGGAAGATAGGGACATATCAGGACTCAAGTGAGTAGTCCCGAGACCTGAAACTTTAGAACAAGTACCATTAGCAAGAGTAACACTACGTGTGGAAGTAGCAGATTGATAAGTAAAAAAAACATCAGAAACACCAGTCATGTGGTCAGAGGCGCCAGAGTCTATGATCCAGGGACTGCGAGTGGAGGACAATAAGCAAGTGGAAGCAATACCTGACTGGGTAAAAGTAGCAATGGAGGGAGATGGGACAACCTGTTGTTGGGATAGGAACTGAGCATACTCCTCTCGTGTAATAGTAACCGACCCAGTATCTGGTGGAGCTGACCGAGGTATGGAAGCAACAACAGAGGTGTCATCCTGATAGGAAACCTGATTTGCAGCGCTAGAAGGTTTTCCATGTAAATCCCAAAAAAAATCAACAGTATGCCCTCCACATCCACATTGTGTACAGGAACGAGGTCCACTACGGCCCCCACGACCACCTCGATGACCATTACTGTGGCTACTAGGAACCACAAGTGTTGAGCGATCAGTAGAGACACCATGATTGATACCTGAAGTAGACAAAGTAGCACGCTGTATGCGAGAGAAAACCTCAAGTAGTGAGGGAAGACTAGAACCACCCAAAATCTGGGAACGAATAGCCTCATATTCAGGTTTCAATCCTACAAAAAACCTAACAACATTCATGTCCTCATGTTGCTTCTGTCAAACTGCTGCATCAGTGGTAAACGGATGGTAGGTCTTCATCTCCTCACAGACTCCCCGAACATGAGAGTAATAATCCACAATGCTCAGAGTACTCTGTTCTAGCTGGAAATACTCCTTACACACCTCATAAGCTCGGGTAAAATTACCTGTACCCGAATATATTGTGGCCAAGTGATCCTATATCTCATTGGCAGTGTCAAGGTAGAGCAAAGTAGAACTAATACTAGACTCAATTCTATTCAGTAATAAAGAAATAATTTGAGCGTCCTCTTGTTCCCATTGAACATACCCATGAGTATCTTCCTTGGGTTTAGGATTCACCAAATATTTCTTAAATCCTTTGCTTTGAAGAAAGACTTGAACGGATCGAGACCATAAAGTATAATTGGTCTCATTGAGTTTAACAGAAGTCATGGGACCATTGAGAAGAGTCGGAGTAGAGGTAGGTGGCAAATATGGAGTCAGGGAGTTGTCACCTTCCTTGGGTTCCATAACAGTGCAGTAGGGAGCTGCTAGAAGGCTGAACCAGAGAAAAAAGGAGCTGTTGGAAGGCTAAACCAGAGAAAAAGGAGTTGCTGGGAGGCTGAACCGGAGAAAAAAGAGCTACTAGAAGGCTGAACCAGAGAAAAAAGGAGCTGTTGGAAGGCTAAACCAGAGAAAAAAGAGCTACTGGAAGGCTGAACCGGAGAAAAAAGAGCTGCTGGAAGGCTGAACCGGACCAGACCAGCTGCTGGAAGCCGAAACTGGACCGGCTGGAAGGATGAATTGAACCAGCTGGGCTCTCTGGACCGCTGAACCGGACCGGCTAAACAGATCCGAAGGCTGGATCGGGCTTGAAAACCTAGTTGGACCGCTAAACCGAATCGACTGGGCTCTCTGAACTATTGAACCGGTCTAAAGATGAACCAGAATCAAACCGGGATTGATCCGGTCTAATCTGGACCGTGGGCTGGATCGGGATTGATCCGGTCTAGGCTGGACCGTGGGCTGGATCAGGTCTTGGGCTGGACTTGATTGGGCTAGATCAGGTCTTGGGCTGGACTTAAAACAATTTAAAACCATGATCCAAACCCGATCTGATCCAGATCTGACTCCACGGGTTTGGATCCTTTCTTCTTCGTCGATTAGGGTTCCAAGAGAACCTATCTTCGACGGAGCCACAACCAAAAGGAACCACCACAACAGCCACACAACACCACCACACGACGACGTCACACGATCCTAGCAGCCACACCACCACACGACGACGGCGCTACTCGACAATGAACAGAGACCACCCACCACCACGAACGATCACGCCACCACACCAACAGGAACCACCACAACAATCACCAAACAACGGCAAACGATGATCAACAGTACAACGACAAACGATGATGAACAGTGCCACACCACCACCACTAGCGACAACACCACCACAGACGATGATTAACTGTATCACCACCACCACTCTAGCTTCGATGATCAACTGTATCACCACCACCACTGTAGCTTCGACGAACAATCGTACCACCACAACAAATAAAGTTAAGTTATTCAAAATATATTTAGGATTTTAATTGCTCTGATACCATGTCAAGTGTAGAGGATTAACACAATATATTAGAGAGTAACAGAGAGATTTCAAAAGCTTAACCTAGCTCTTATACATCACTTATATTTATAGTTAACTCACAATAATGAGAATTACACATACACCCTCTTGTATTTACACATTATACCCTAACACTATTAACAATTTACACATACTATAATATTCTTAACAACACTTAATATGCATATAGTAAAAAATATGTAATACTTATGCAAACAAAACTATTTTATAACAAGAAGTATATATAGTATATGTAATGTCGAAATATGTCTGTTTATTGACATATCTTACCATAGCCAGATTCTATTTTTTTTTACATTTTACCGATATGATCATTATCGATATTATATTCTATCTACATCCCATATCCATCTAGCCATCAAGTTTAAGTGTCAAGTCCAATGGAGCCACATTTTTGGCTTTAAAGTTGTGAAGATTCACCATTTGAAAAAAAAAATGTTGGGTGTAACGGTGACACCAAGTTATCATTGTCACGTGGTGTCATCATTCAATAAAAAACATAACAAATAAGTAGGTGGATGCCACATATTATAATAACCACCCGCATACCATTTAATAATCATTCAAGTGGGGTTCACCTTGCCCATTTGTAAGTTTATTATTGGATGGTTACACCACATGTCAATGATGATGTGGTATTACCATTTCACCCAATATTTACTCCACCATATGATACTTTCTGGAAGACATCACAATTGGGCCATAAAAACTAGTCCTAATATGTCTCTTATCAGTAGCAGAGACGACTTGACTCAGGAGCATTAGTGACTTTCAAAAAAAAAAGTATTGACTTGTCTAAGCAACAATTAAGGTTGGTTTGACCTTCTGTACAGTAACAACAGTACCATTTTTCCATTTCCTTGTCTATCTAAGTGCCTAGGGTAATTTTTTTAAGGCTTTATGGGGGTCACCAATGTATTTCTTCACCTTCGTGCAATTGTTCATATTTATGAGGTCATTCTTATTCACTTCCGGAATATTCAAGATGTATTTGATTGCGTCGATCCGATACTTACAAGCTGTATATGATGCATATTCATATTTGATACATATTCGATATATGTATTCTAGTCTTGGGGATGTATCTATGCTTCACATGAAAAGTTGTCTGGATAAAAATGTAGAAGATAGATTCATGATAAAGTATCCACTTGCTTAAGATGAACTCCATATGGAACCTTAAACCTTAGTTTGTTGAAATTTTATTTATTATTTGATTGAATAATTTATTTATTTTAAATAGTTATGACTATTATGAAAAGTTATTATTTGAATAGTTGTGACTATTAACCAAAAGACACATCTTTAAAAGGGTCATACTTTTTAAAAAAAAGACACTTCTTTGGAATGGTCATGACTTTTAAGGAAAATGCACCAATTTTGAGGGTTGTCACTTTTGGGAAAAGATACGAAACAGTTTATAAATAGGGCCCTAGACTTCATTCACATACACTAGAATTTTGTATAACTTATCTCTCTTCTCTCCCCCCCCCCCCCCCCCCCCCCCAAAGAATAAAAATTGTTTAAATGAGGTTTCTTTTGAAGTTCCTCAATATTGCTAATTATAGTTTTTTAGCCAAAGACTTCGTTGTACCATGGAAGTGATTTGTCAATAACCTTCTAGCAGTGGGGACAAATATCACTTTAAAGAAAACAATCTTACGTGCCTCAAAGTCCTGATTCTGTTCTATTTTAAATTTGCTCGAAGTAATTTCCCAACATAGTTTGTAGAGAGTTGAACAAGAACTTGCACAAGAGTGACCTTAGAAAGAAAGTATAACTCTCTCCCTCTACAAACTAATTAAGGTTTTATATAGATAAGGAAAAGATGGTTCCTCCACTTTATTTTCATCAAAATTAGAGTTCACAAACGTCAAAATAAAGAGAGGGGAAGACTTACACTCTATCATGAACCATTTATCTTCATTGGAGAAATTTTTTTTGTATCTTCTAAGTTTTTAACTAGACAACTTTTCCATCTAGCTGTGGAGCACACATACACATCCACAAGACTATAGTATTTGTATCAGTAAATATTGAATACGGATATGCATCAGATATGGCTTTCTAAGTATCAGATCGAGACCGAATACCTCTCGAATATTTTGAAAATATTTTTTGGCACCTTCAGGGAATAGGGGTTAAATATGATATGGTTCAAAGAAGAGGCCATTGAACTAACTGAAATAAGGATTTTTAATATAAAATTATGGAGTTTCTTATATAGATCCTAGTCAAAAATAAGTAACATTTATGCAAACAAAGCTACCCATTCTTTAGCATAAAATATAGGATAGCTAATATGGAAAAGTGTTTATTATCGATGTATCTTATTGTAGCCGTATCTCACATTTTATACATTATTGTATGATTACATATATATATTATTGTATCTATATTCTATATTCGTATTTGTTATGAACAAAGGCGATAAACAAAATAATAAAAAAACTAAAATAGAAAATAATAACACAAAAATTTACGTGTTCGGGCTCAACAAATAAGCCTACCTTCACGAACGAAACACAACGGCAAGTTTTACTATCAAAGGTTGGAGATTACAAAACTATTATTGATAACAAGCAACAAGAGAACGTATGTCTGTTATATCTCTATTATAAAATTAATAGTGCTCACAAAATTTTCTTCCCAATGAAATTGATATTTCCAAAGAAAACTCAAAACAAAATAGAATAAACCCCAAATTTTCAAACGAGAGGATTCGTCTTCTTCGTCTTCATCTTAGACGTCAAATTACCTACCTGCTGAAGAGGACGTCCACTTTTTTTCAAGCTTATGGACAAATAATTTTGTGTCTTGGCATGAGATTGCTAAAGTCAAAGTCCTAGTCCTAATAGGACAAAACAACCATCCCAATTCATAAGTTTATAAGGTTATGTCTTCATTCATATCCGATTTATTTATTAATTCGTGTCATATTAGATTCGTGTCTTGTATAACTGGTATATAAATGAATTGTGTCGTGTCTTTCTTTTGATTGATTTCACCCATACCCGATTCGTTTATTAGTGATGTCGTGTCAGGTCCACTCATTTACTAAACGAGTGGTTTAAGAAAGATCCAAATCCTCTAATTTTGTGTCGTGTTAACAGGTTGTGTCATATTTTGACACCCCGCCACCGAATTTTATACTTCACGTGGAATGTAAGACAACTTGACAGTATTCATATAGCAATCAAGTGTGCGCGCCTAAGTCCAATGGAGCTACGTTTATGTTTTCAAGCCTCACTAACTGATCCCGTTTGGAACCATTCTGTGTCTTTTCTCTTTCAATATAACCTAATCAATTGCAGAGATGACTTGACTTAGCTGCATCAATAACTTGACCCAAAAAAAGTATCGTCTTTTATATGCAACAATGAAGGAAGCATTGTGTAGTACTTGAGTTGTCTTGTATGATAGCACCATTGTCCCATTTCCTTGCTTCTCTAAGAGCCTAAGATAATCAGGACATAATCACCATTAATTGTATTTCTTCATCTTCATTCACTTGTTCAAATTTTCTTGGATACTTAAAAGAATCAAAAGTGTATTTACCCAAATGTCACGAGATATTTTTCGTTATCGAATTGTACATCTACTATCGATTACTGCTGGTCTTCTTCCACTTCTAGAAGCTTGTTTGACAAGAACATTTGTGGCTCCTAAGAACCACATTTCATGGGGTTTCACTTCCAAGTTTTCTCGAGGGTAATTATGCTTTGCATTTTTAACCAATGATGTTGATATCACTTCATCTATTTCACTATTAAGCTTCTCACATTACTCATCTTAACTATTTATATTGGTTTAAAGTTGTCTCATAAAGAAGAGGTCAGTTACATTAAGTGAAACAAAATCATATTATTGAGGTGAACAAAGGGACACAACTTTCTATCCTTTTGGGATGGATTTTCACAATTTGAAGAGCGTGAAAGTAATATCATGTTAGGAGGTGTAACGTGCAAAATATAAAAGTTAAGTGGCAATAAGAGACGAAGAGCATAGTTAAGGGGTTAATGTACAATTTATCTTTTTATAAAAATCAGGTGTTTTCACACTTTACACCACAAAAGATATTAAAATTCGCACTTTACACCCTAAAAGATAATTTCCACATTACACCCTCGTTGTTGTAATTGGTTGCAATGTGGCCCCTCAATCCAACGCCATCTCTCATTCCCGTTAAATATATATGCACATGCGAAGCACATGGTCGAAATCCATGGGCAAAAGGGGCTTTTAACGACCATCATCATCACCAACACAGCACCGCCATCATCATCACCAACACAACACCACCACCATCATTACCAATACACCACCACCACCACCACCACCACCACCACCACCACCACATACGACAACCCATTCCATACAGATCGAGCGGATCATCGTCGACATCGGATTTGAATATGCTTTCTTAGATCTCTCCTATCTCTGGCACTTAGATGTATAGTCCAAGTCTCTGAATTGGTTTGATTGACATAGATTTGTTGTAATTGGGCACTAAAAGGGTTTGATTGTTCTCTAGATGGGGGTTCGTCAAAATGGGTTATATCGTCCGAGATGGATATGGCTGGATTGGACATCGCCAATGGTGGGAAAATGGAAGTGGTTGGAAGAGATTGCAGTTGTCAATTGTGACCTGTGTTGATAGTGGGTATGCATATTGGGGGTAGTGGTGGGGGTGTTACGATTTAGGGGTGGATTTCTTGTTGGTGGGTGAGGCGTGGGGTGGTGGTTTTGGTGGTTCTGGTGGGGTTTGTTGTTGGTATTTGGATTAGAGACTGGAGGTGTTGTAATTGTGGTAGTGCTTGGGACATGATTGTGTAGTGGTGGCGCTGCAACTGTGATTTGTCGTATGTGGTGGTGGTGCTGTGTTGGTGATCATGGTGGTGAAAAGTCCTTTTTGCCCATGGAGAGCCATGTGATTCGTATGTGCAGATATATATTTAATTTAATAGGAATGAGAGACGGCGTTGGATTGAGGGGCATCATTACTACCAATTTACAGCAATGGGGGTG
The DNA here is from genome assembly GCA_951799425.1 of Ilex aquifolium. Classification (NCBI taxonomy): domain Eukaryota; kingdom Viridiplantae; phylum Streptophyta; class Magnoliopsida; order Aquifoliales; family Aquifoliaceae; genus Ilex; species Ilex aquifolium. Next base: position 13,197,101 of record OX637408.1, read on the forward strand.
CAATGTGGGGAAAATTATCTTTGAATGTGCAAAGTGAGAATTTTGACATCTTTTGGGCTACAAAATCTAAAACCCCTAAAAATCAAATCTAGCATATCAAAGCTTTTCATGGTCCTTGCATTCTCAAATATTGATACTAGTTCTAATTTTTCCCAAGAATTTCTTTTATTTTTCCTTCAAATTTATACTTGAACTCTTAGAAACGTAACAATCAACCCTTTTTTTCCCAATTTTTCGTTAAAATATACCAGAAAAGCCGACATACTTGTTTCACTTTAGCCATTAAACTAATGTTTTTATGTTTGGCTTAACGTGAAGTCAAACATAAGAACAAATTCTTACGATTTTAGGAGTTCTAAGACAAACTTTAAGCAAAAAAAGTATTCGAGAGGTAAATCCAAACTCTTGTAAAAAAAAAAGATTATTTATGATTTTTGGCCAAATATTAACAACCAAACAAATGAAGGACCCATAGAGTTAGGTCTTATTTGATAAAATTGCAAATTAAGTATTGAATATCAAATTTTAAAATGTTAAATGTTGAATTTTACAATGTGAAATTTTTTTGGTATGTACTAAAATGTAAACGTTGAATTGAACTAAATTGTTTGACCAATATTTTTCTTTTCCCTCAGCATTGTCGTCGCCAACCAACCCAATAGTCACTGCTACTAACATCTTCTCCATTGCCTCCACCACAATTATTGATACCACTTGCGTCGTAAATTGAAACTCGTGTCAATATTTATGAGCATATAGAGTTATAATATTTACCTACGAACCTATAGAGTTAGGTTATTTTTACTTTAAAGCATATACTTTCTTCCATTCCCATTTTTTGTTCTCTCAGCTCTTCTGTCTCCTAAAGGCATCATCATAAAGATGAAAGAAGTCAAAAAATTTGCAATTTTTTTTTTTCGTCCTATGTGTAAAAAGGCCAAATGGGTGAGCGGAAAAAATATTAGTGCGGGTGTTCGGTTTGGAGGGTAGAGAAGAGCAATAAAATTGGCAAAACATATCACATCACCCTTTTGGATTTCGTTGATTTGTGTTTGTGGGGACGACTTGACATATTTTGTTGCATGCCTAAGCTAATACAAGCATATAGCATTTTTTGTGGGCCTTGTTTCACAGCACTAGTGCATTTTTTTTTCCAACTCAAATCTTGTATAAATAAGCTCAAAAGCTCTCTTCAATTGCTCATGAGATTGTGCGAAAGTTAGACAGTATGGCAACTTCTTTCTATCTATCAATGTTCATGCACTTGCTCTTCATTCTATTGAGTTCTCATTACACTACATTAACTAATTGTTCCTCTTCCACGTACCAATTATCCCATTACCAAGAGAGAGCTGCCCTATTGCAGCTCAAGCAAGGCCTTTTAATTGACAAGAAAGTGTCCAGTGATCCTTCTATTTATCCAAAGGTTAATTCTTGGAGGCTCCAAGGAAATAACAATGGTGATTGTTGTTTGTGGGATGGAGTCAAGTGCGATGAGAACTCAGGTCACGTGATTATCCTTGACCTTAGTAGCAGTCATCTATATGGTTCCATCAATTCCAACAGCAGTCTCTTCCGTCTTGCTCACCTTAAAAGTCTTAACCTTGCAAACAATCATTCAATTACTCCCAAATTCCATCTGCAATTGGCTACTTTCTGGTTTAACAAGTCTCAATTTGTGTGAATCTGTATTTTTTGGTCAAATCCCATTAACAATTTTGATTCAGTCCAAGTTATCTTCTCTTGATATGTCCTTCAATGAGGACCCCTTGTCTCATAAAAAATCTTCGTGTTTTCCAATTGTCAGACAACAAATTATCAGTGTTAACTCATACCAGTGTCAATGTTACTACTCCTTCGAAGTTCAAGGTTTTGTCATTAAGTGCTTGCAATTTAAATGAATTCCCAGAGTTCCTACGATATCAATATGAATTGGAAGTGTTGTTTCTTTCTGACAACAAAATTCATAGTCATATCCCCAAATGGATATGCAATGTGGGCCAAAAAACTCTCGTTTATATAAAATTAGCTTCCAATTTTCTAATAGGGTTTGAGCAACTTCTGGTTGTCCTTAAGTGGGAGAGTTTACGAATTTTAGACCTTAGTAATAACATTCTGTAAGTATCATTCCCGATTCCACCGGTCTCCATCTTCCTTTATTTTGTCTCAAACAATTTACTGAAGGGAGAAATCCCACAATTAATCTGCAATGCGAGATTTGTTCAATTCCTTGACTTGTCGAACAATACCTTGAGGGGCAAACTTCCCCAATGTTTAAGCAACTTCAGTGATTCCCTAGAATAATTTACAAAGCAACAATTTTCATGGCACTATTCCTTCATCAGTCAAGGAAAAAAAAAGGTTCAAAGCTATTGATTTAAGTCAAAATCAATTAGATGGTCCATTACCAAGATCTTTGGCCAATTGCACGATGTTAGAGCATCTTAATCTTGAAAACAATCAAATCGACGACATTTATCCTTTGTGGTTGGGAACTCTTCCGGAGTTGAAAATTCTCCTTTTGAGTTCTAATCGATTTTATGGTACCATAATCGGTCAGCTCTCAGATTTTGATTTCCCAAAGTTGTGCATCCTTGACCGTTCCTACAACGGTTTATAAGTGAGCTTCCATTAAAATACTTTCAAAATTGGAATACGACAAAAAATCAAGAAGATGACCAAAGCATTTATTTTGAGGCCATTAGCGATCTCCAAGGGCTGGTGTTGTCTTTTACTGAGTTTCCACCATACAATGACACTGAGAAACAAAGGCCTTGAAACTTTGTACGCCTAGATTCTAACATTCTTTGTAGCCATTGATATCTCAAGCAACAAATTCGATGGAGAAATTCCAAAATCCATTGGAAATCTCAAAGGGTTTCAATTGCTCAACCTTTCCAACAATGGTTTCACGGGTATCATGCCAGTGTCCTTAGGGAACCTAATGGATCTCAGGCTTTGGATGTTTCTCAGAATGAGCTCTTAGGAGAGATACCTCAGCAATTGACGCAGTCAACGTTCCTTGAATTCTTGAATGTCTCTCATAACCATCTTGTCGGGGCTTATACCACGAGGGAAACAATTTGATACCTTGGAGGACAATTCAATTGATGGGAGCTCAGAGTTGTGTGGAGATCTTCTGTCAAAGAAATGTGGAAGTTCTGAGGTACTATTGCTGCCTCCACCTGTAACAATTGAGAATGGTAATTCAAACTTCCCAAGTAAGTTTGATTTGATTTTCATATGCTTGGGATATGGAAGTGGGCTAGTAGTTGGGTTGCACATTCTGAGCACTCGTAAACATGAATGGTTTGTGGAAACTTTTGCGAGGAGGCAACTGAAGAGAAGGAAGAAGAAGAGGGCGCAAAGAGGCTGAAGTTGAGAATGAATGCATAAGTTGGGTTTTTCTAGTGAAGTTCAGGGAAAAAATTTCTTATTTGGCCTAATGCTTTGATATCAGTAACTACTTGAAAATGCTTTTGTAAATTATGCTCACTTCTCTCTTGTACGCTTGGACAATCTATTTTTCTTTTCTATGGACGTTAGGCTTTTAAGCCTACTCTTTGTATGTATTTAGTTTCTTTCATGTTTTTTTTTTGCCCAAATATACACAATGCATTCATAATTAACCCACTCCAATGCATGTGTTCGCGTATGCCCTTTACAACAGAAGGAAGCTTGGCCACCATTTGGAAGAGGGGAAAAAGTTGAACAATGTCAAATGACACTTCTTCGGTGCTCAAGAAATAAAGCAAGTTCCTCATAACCTTTTTTTAAATAATACTTTTGTAAGAAAAAATAATTTTCTTTAGAAACATTTACTTACTATTTTATACAAGCGATTTAGATGCATTTCAATATGTAAATAGCACATTAAGATAATAAAGGCATAATGGGGTCACCAATTTGTTCACTACTGTCTACTGATGGAAGTTCCAACGATGGTTGCTAAAAGAAGCATGAGGTAGTGCTTTGGGGTGGCAATCGTATCGTGTTCGTTATTGGATCATATTATCCGTGAATAAAAAAATTTAACATTCAGATTTAAGTCTACAATTTTATTATCACTTAATTGAACCTATGCTCATACTTGTTCTATAAACAAAAAATTAACTTAATAAATATCTATCTATACTACTAATAAAAGTACTTTAACATGAAAAACTTTTGATTCATTATTTTACCCTTATAAATAATTTTAAATATTACAGTATCCTTTCATAGTTAGGTATCCAAATTACCATCATATCCTTATGTGTTTAAATCTCCAAATTACCCCTAACATTTCTTTTAACTCTCTATTCTCTATGTGTAAATATTAATATCTATGAAACTTTTTCATTGACTATGTTACCTTTTAAAAATAAGCATTGATTAGAATATTAATAATTATTGTTATTTTATTCAATGAACTCTGAGTTAAAATCTAATGAAATGAATTTCAAAATGAATTATTTTTATCTTTTTTCTTATAGTTAGAACAACGAATCAAAAGATAAAAACATAATTTTTATAAACTTCAGATGATATTTAATTTAGGTACATATATACCTAAAACTTTTTTACTAATATTTTATCGACAAAAATTATTCACGTGCAACACAAGTGGTGCTTGACTAGTAAAAATAAAAATGAGTAAAAATATATTTTCTTGTACAAGAATTATGTCATTACTTGATAAAATATAATAAAAAATTGACATTTTATTTTTATAATATTAGTTAAACGTGTTAATCATGTCAATTTCGTATTTTTCGTATTTAGCACTAACCCAACTCATTTATTATTCATGTTAACAGGTCATGTCATTTATGGGTTCGTGTTGAGAAATTACTAACCCTAGCCTATTAATTTCAAATCGTGTCAAAAATTGTCACCCCCGGTGATAGTGACATTATACATGTACTAGTATCCCACTTTATTATTCAAATTCATTATAAAAGATTCAAAACTCTTCTTATTCGATACTAAAGATTTTATTTTGATATCTAATTTGATATTATAACTTGTCAAAAGTTTTAACTGTTATATTAGTTTTATAATATTATAATGGCTCAGTTTAATATATTTTAATATTTGACCTAAGCTCTAGGAAGATCCAAATCGTTTTTGATGGACTGTCACATTTTATCATTCCCGAATTCTTCTTGCTAGCACTATATATACCTTTATATTTTGGGGCATCTTTAGATCAGATGAATTCACCACCTCATCCCCATCTCCTAGAATACGTGAATTTAGAGATATGTCACTATATATGCACATAGGGGTTAGATTTTTACTGGAGCTACTATTGTCCGATTCCTAACATAAGCTATTTATGGTACATTCAGTTCAATAACAAAATAAAAATAAGTTCTCAAAAGATGAGTGATATTTTCTCTAAAATATTTTCTTTATTTTTTTTTAAGCATAAAAAAGCCAACCCTATATGGTTAGGGGACCCACTTATAAATAGTTAATGCAATGCAGTAATTGATTTGCCATTGAAAGAAATTGAAAAAAAAAAATTGGATTTCTATATAAGATAAGTTCCATGTCATTCTAATCTCAACAATGAATGGTCAAATTGAATTAACAAATTAGTTCCAAACACTGTTATTGTAATATATAATGATTTACCATTCTTAGCATTTTGAATTTAACTTAAATGAGCATATAGCGCACGATCGAAATGAATGGCGAAGATGGTCTCATATAGCTAATCCCAAATGATTGGGACATAAGGTTTGATTTGGTTTAATTTGATTTGGTTTAGCATTTAGCTTTAAATACCATGGTGTAGGGCTCTCCAACTCGGTTTGATAAATTTCCCGCAACTCTTTTAAATTGGCCAGGCCCTTTAAATCCACTCACTAGCCTTTGAGAAAGTAGTGTGATGGGTCTCATTCTTTAGAGAAGAACTACAAAAATTGAAATGGCTCCCTTGTGTAGAAAGATAGTATACGAGATTTTTGTTATTGTAGAGTTTGTGAAGTATCAAGTGTACATAGTTTTATTGTGGCGTGTGTAGAGAGGTTGTTTTCGTACACATAGATCCCTTCTGGAATGTGTCACTTTGACAGGACAACTATGCTGATACTCATTTTGCATATTATTTCCATTTCATGGTGTTTCATTTCTATTATTCTTCTTTACACTCCTTTCTTGTGTTAGGCTTCTTTCTATTGTTACTTCTTGCACTCTTGTCAACACCTTTTTCGTTTTTTTTTTTTTTTTTTGTTGTGTTAGTGGTTCTCCTATTGTGATTCCATTAGTTCGTGAGCAGTGTTGGGACGAATCAATTCCATAAATGTTAGACATATATAACTAGGAATAGCAAAATGAAATCAGTATATCGAGCATACTGTTATTGTGGTGTGCAAAATTTTTCCGGAACAAAAATGTAAATATCTCATGGCCGGTTTGTCTAAGGTGTTAATTGAGTAAAACTTTCCAAGCCTCGAGTTGAATTCTAGTGAATCATCACCTATTTCAAGCTCGACTTGAGCTTAACCTCATGGTTGAGGTTATCTTGGGGCATCAGAGTGTTGTCTTGGAGCCATTGTTACCAAATTGTACATTCACGTAGAAAAAGCAAATTGCCTTCGCACATCGATCACATGTCTCGAAGACCAATTTTCCTGATTTACTTGATCTGTTATCCATATTCTATATATTATTTAGATAGAAATTATTTAAAATATGCAAATTTTCACAATAGGTGTCACCCTCATATTGGATAACATTTTATCCTCATCGATAACAATTAAAAGGTGCTCATGCCAGCCATATATCGATGTGGAAGTTTAGTCTAGAGCTGGTCTTCTTCCCCTTGTAGACGTTTTTGTGACAAGAATATTTGTGGTTATGATAAGAGTCTTTGAACCACCATAATTGAATGAAGCAGATTCCATTCTACGGTGGTAAGACCATGCATGCCACTATAGTAATTTGTTGGGGCACAGAGCCTTCCAACTTGGTATCAGGGAAATTTATTTTCAGTTCATAACTCTTGAAAAATCAAATATTACGACATCTATCTTTCTATCTATTTATGTTCATGTGCTTTCTCTTCACCTCACACTCGTGTTCTCATTGAACATATGCCTTGTTGATTGAAAAGTGAAAGGATAAAAAAATAGAATAGAGAATCATGCCTTGTTAGGAAGAAAAATTGGAAGGAATAAAAAATGGAAGGATTTGTCTTCGAAACAACACAATAAAACTTATCCCTCTAAAGTTGGATGGAAAATGGAAGGAAAGATAATTATGTGCGTTGAAATATAAGTTATTTGTCTTAAGACTCTTAATATAAACACATATCCTACTGTATCCTTCATACTTTTTTTTTCTTCCCCTTTTTTTTCTTTCCCAAAAAACGGCCCATTAATTTATGTCTTTTAAACATGGAGGAGGAAGCGTGGCCACCTTGGGTGGCAGAAGAAAGATAATTCAACACTATCAAAGTGTATTTTAGTTATCTGGAACTCAAGGTATTTTTTTGTATATCTCTCTACAAACTAAAGGTGGATGGAAAGATGGAAAGAGAGAAAGTAAGAGTAATATATTTTCTATCCTCCAGAGGAAAAAAATATTTTTTTCCCTCCTTTGTATTTCTAGGAGGGTTGAAAAGTAGGAAAATATGATTTTTTTTTTTTTTTTGTATTTGATTTCGATTAAAAAATTAAAGAAATTAAAAAACATAGATGCATTTTTCCATTGCATTGTATCTATACATGAGATTAATATATATGTAATATGTAATATATATAATAAAACAGAAGGGCATTTAAATCTTATACCCCATATATTCCCCCCCCCCCCCCCCCCAAAAAAAACCATCTTACCACGCCTTTCATCTCCTTCTTAACGTTACCCTGCCCCCTCACCTGCACACTGCACACAGCCGCCTGACACACGCATGGAGCACCACGCTGTCGGCCCCTCACCATATTTTTCCTTCTTTTCCTTTGCCTTCCCTTCCTCTCTCTCTCTCTCTATCAACACAGAACACTCTATGTTACACCACCTCCAGCGGCACTGCCACAGGCCCACAACTAGGTATCCCTCTCTCTCCCTCTTTCCTATCTCTCTCCAATCACGATGCCTGCAGTCACCAGAGGTGACCCAGCGACCACCATTGACGATACCATAACCACCACCAAAGAATCGCTTCTCAACGGTCACCAGAGGCGACCCAGCGACAACCATTGACGATACCTGGATATCCCCCTTCTTCCTCTTTCCCCCCTCTCTCTGTCTTCAGACCTCTTCATCTTTTCCCCCCCAAATCCCACCAGCTTCTCAACGGTCACTGACACGCATAGCCCTAACGCCCGCACGCCTGTCAGAATACACACCCACACCCCATTGTCTGTTATTCCCCTCTATACGCTAAACACACAAAACCCCCTCCCAAAAATAAAATTCTCTCCTGTCTCTCTGTGTGTAGAATTGAGCTCAGAAGAAATTCCACCGACTCACTCTCATCAGGTTAGTCTCTTTCTGTCCCCCTTCTACTTTTCTCTCTCTTCTCTGCTCTCAAACCACAGCATACATCACACACCCAAAACCCAGACCCCAATCACACCGCCCACCATGTGTTTGACAAAACACACACCCAAGCACACACAACACAACACGCAGCAAGCACACACAGGCCAACACAACACACGCACAACAGATTGAGTTGTACTCGATTTGTGCCAAAGTTCCTTCAAATTGTGTCTTTATTTTGCTAACATGATATTATCGAGTTGTACTGGGGTCGTTACTTTGACTGAGTTTAAAAATTATGTGTTGGGTATGGATTATATTTGAATTTCTTTATGTGTTCAACCTCTGCAGATCCAACGCTTCTTTTTGGGTATGGATTATGTGTTGGGTATGTATTATATTTGAATTTCTTTTTGTGTACTTTGTGGATGTTGTATCATAGTTAGGAATGGTTTTGATGTGAATGGTGAAGAAATGGTCGTTAGGATCATGTTTTCTCCTTATGAAGTTGATATTTTGTGTTGGATTTGCCTTTGTCTTATATCAGTTGGCCTTTCTCATTCCCTTGGGTTACAACTGGATTCCAATATAGCATAAATTGAAGGAGAGAATCTGGGGATGAATTTCATGGCTGCAATTAGGTTTTATTTGATGTAGTAATTCAGTTGCATTCTGTGTTTGGTGTCAAAGTGTTTTTTTTTTGGTTATTGGAATTAATGGGTAGTGTGTATGTGTTTGTGTTTGTGGTTGTTTTTGTTTATGCATGTGTTTTGGTTTTTCTCTGTTGGCCCCTCTTTTTTCTTTTTTAGTGATTCTATTGTACATCATTGTGGATTTATAGTAGAAGTTGATAAATGTTATCAGCAGTGCGACCCTGGTGAGTTTTCCTTTTATGTCAAGTTGCAATTATGTAGTGTTTGAGGTTTACGTTAGCGAGAAGGAGTGTTAATCTCTGTGTGTGTGTGTGCATGTGTGTCGGGGTCTGGGATGGGGTGTGGGTATTCAACCTTTCTTCACCTACAATTATAGTAAATATACAAGCAACATGTGTTTATATGTGGGTGGCCTTTCGTTGAATGTCATCTTTCTATGATATGGGGTTGAGATTGCTAATGAGGAGTTTGCTAATTTGTTGATTTTTCAGGGGACAAGTTCTCTTGGGGCAATCCATTCTTTACGGCACCAGAGGTTCTAAAGTCCATACTGAAGAGTTAGTTCACTTTGCTGCATATATTGTTGGTATGGTTATTTCTTACCTTACCTCTTATGTTCTTTTATTATTATTTTTTTATTAGAACTATTTAAGAGTTATGATGGCTTGCAAGTTGGCAACAATGGTGTTAGATATATTATTGTCTTTCGCTATGCTGAATGTAACTGTTAGATGTATTTTAATTTTACTAGACATTGTGTTGCAGGTATTTTTCCCTCCTCATTAGCTATGCTGCATATTAAGGTTGGGGATTTGTCTTGCCTCCACAAAGATGCATGAGCTGCATGTATTTTTGGAGTTTTCATTGGGGTTGAGATTTGGTTTCCATTTACCCAATTAGGGTCATTTGAGTTTTCATTTATCATGGATATTTTGGGTATGATTTTGATCTACTACTCTATTACAAAATGTGAATGATTTGCTCTAGGTACCTTGTGTATGTGTGTGCCGATTCAATTCATTTTAGTTGAATATTCAATTGTTACTCTTATATGCTATAAGTTGTTTGACGAAAATTCTTTAAGTGCATCACATTGACACTGCATCACACTGACACATTATTTCAGAGGGGCAAAGAATTTAGCTATGAACTGGAAGTTGAAACACACCGTATGTATTAGCATCATGGAACCAACAGTGTGCTACCCAAAGAGGTACTCATTTTTGTTTATTTCTGTTTTCTGTATAATATGAACGCTCACTTATGTGTAAATTTCGAGTTTTGCAAAGTTCGTTTGTTGAATTGTCAGTTTGGTTGTGGGTTGCGAACGTCAATAATGGGTGCTCATTGGGTTATTTGCCCAATATATTTACTTACTTGACTATATTGACATATTTTTCCTCTGTATTGTTGAGATATGATTTGAGTGCTCATTGGATTTGTTGATGATGCTTTTGGTGGATATGAATTGGGTTATTTGGCCAATGTCGTTGCTTATTTGACATATTGGATAGTGCAAGTGGTGGAATTGAGTTATTTTCCCATTGTTTTTCTTCAAGTTATCTACTTTTTAAATTACACAATTGTAATAGCTTAAGTTTTTAGAGAAACATGTGCAAGTAAAGATGGGGAAAATTTGAACATATGTACAGTGTCTTCAGACACGTGATATAAGACGAGTTTAAGCTTTCAGTTTAGTACGTGTTCGAGTTCAATGCTTGATTATTTCGCGTTCAATGCTTGATTATTTCGCGTTCAAATTCAATGTTCGATTGTTTTTAGTTGCATTGTGCCTTCAGGCATGGGTTATTCCTAGTAGATCAATATGATACATTTATATATTAAGGAATATAAAGGTAAATAATATTTTTTTGAACACACATAATTAGCTTTTCTTTCACTTTTCCTCTTAATTCTAGAGAGATAGATTTTAGTTAGTTGGAAGAAAGACTAATTCTTCCACATTTTCATTCTAACCAAAAATGATTATTTATCCATCTGTCCACTTTTTCATCATACCAAACGGATCATAAAATTCATCTCAAATAAAAAAAAAAGCTCATCCACTATTCTCCACAAAGTTCTCAAACATTAGATTTCACTTTATCCTGAATCATAATTTATCTTCATCTGTAAAAGTTTTTTATATTATAAATTTTTATCTAGACAACTTCGTGATGGCTGTGAAGCATAGACACATCAACAAAACTAAAATATTTATATCCCATATGTATCGAAGACGAAAATGTCTTAGATATAACATGACATGTATCGATACAAATGTGTCTTAGATATTACTTGATACATAATTTCTACAGCCAAATACATCTTGAATTATTTTAACATATTTGTTGATGCCTTAAAGAAACGTCAATTATACATGTTTGGTACTTCTAGGATACCCGGAGAAACGAGGGGACTAAATATCTCATTTTATTTAAAAACAAAATAGGACATTGAAGTTGGTACAACTTCAAATATGTTAACCCATGCTTAGGTTGTGCGAAGTAATATTGTAGAGATCTGAAAAGTGAGGATAAATTTTTCAATTTTGCTAGTAGGGCACTGCATATACATCATTTAGGCGTAGATCATGTTTAGGAGCATAATTGGAGTATTCCATAGAAGAGAAACATGCTTAAAATGTTAAAATATACCTACTGTGTAAATTTGAGCCTAAACAGAAATAGTTTCAAAAATTAGACAAAAATGGTATCTCGAGCGGTCTAGGTGGGACCGGCCAAACTCGGCCACTATCAAAAATATATTTTTTTGAAAATAATTTTAAGAACTTTGGTTAAAATTAAATGTCGAATTGAGGCGTTTCAGGACAAGTTGTAGTGTAACGGGGTCCCGGATTCATCAAGGGCAAAAGGGTCATTTTGCACCTTTGCCTCCACTATAAATACAGACATTTTAGTGTAAAAATATCAGTATTTGGCCTGGAGATAGAGCAGTACACGTTTTTGGAGGAAAAGATAAGAAAAACCCTAAGTTCTTCAAGCTTCAAGCCACCAAAACTCATTCCTAGGCCAAGATTCTTGCAAGACTTCCTTCTAAGAAGTTGTTCCTCTCAACAAGAGCTATATTCTCACTGATCGGTTCGGCTATAAAGCGAACACAACTCCCTTGGTTTGAGAAAAACCATTTTAGGTATGATATTTTGCTAAGTTGGGAATAGATTTAAGTTTTCTTGTCTTTCTATGTGTTGATTGAATGATTTAGGTGTTTACTTGATGTTAGAAAATCACTTAGGTGGTAGTTGCTTTGAAAACTTAGAGTTAGTAGTTTAAGTACTTTTATGTTCTTTAAGTTTCTTGACAATTTGTTGCTATAATAAAGGTGTACCTAGCTTATGTGTTGGATTATCATATTCTAGCTTATGTTCATGTAGAGAAACTCTTGTGGTTTGAGAGTTATGAATTATTCCATGAGTTGGTAATTTGTGTATTTGTATTTTCCTTGAGAATTTGTGAAAGTAATGAACATGAAACTTGATCATATGTTTAATCCATTAAATGGTGCTTCACATTCATGTGGATAAAGTGTTGTGAATTTGAAGTTATGTTTTACTTTATGAATGAGGCATATTTTAAGTTACACACTATGTGTTTGATGAAATGTTCCATAGAATTTACATTGAGAAAAATCATGGCATCTTGGCATACATGAATCCTTGGAACATAGTGTGGGTTGAGCACTTGGTGCTATGCATTATGAGGGTGTAGATCCTGTGGTGAAAAACCCAAAATCTGGCCAATGACAGTACTCGCGGGCTGACAGGGGCGGACCGTGAAGCGAGACATGGGTGGCATAGAGTTGCATGAGTGTGTCATGCATATTGACATTGCAAAACATTGAGGGATTACGGGGTTGTAGATTTTAAAATGTACACTTGCACATGCCACGCCTTAAATTTGTTCCTAGCATTAGCATTTTGTCATACCAGCAGTTGAGCTGACCCATTCGTGGGATATCATATTACAGATGAGGCTCCCGGTACTTGAGACTTGAGGAAGTCTTAAAGGAAGGAGAGAAAAAGGGGCTTGAATGAATATTTGGCCTTTGGGGCATATTTTGTATGTATGGGCATAAGCCCAAATGACTTGTATTTCAATTTGGAAAAGTAATGGATTATAGACATTGGGCCATTTTAAAGTGTAAGGGTGTAAACCCAACTGATATGTAGGACATCTTTATTTAATTAGTATCATATGTGTATATTGAGACAATTAGATGTGTATGTTGAGAACAAGGGATGTATGTTTAATTTACATTAGTTGTGGCCACCGAGTGAGGGTGGGTTGTGATATATTTATACATGTGAAGTATTGTGAATATTAGGTGAGAAAAAAGCTTGGAAAACAAAAGAGGTTATGTCGAAATTTTATGAAAAATTAAAAGACTTGTTAAGTGTGTAAAACACATTTTAAATAGGTGGGAATGATGTCAAAAGGGGGGAGGGTTTAGAAACCTTGAAGAAATAGGCTAAAAATGGAAGGGAAGTGGTTTGAAAAACTTTGGGAAAAGAAATGGGAAAACGGGGGAAATGAATGAAAAATCAATTTATCCAACCTAATGACCTTTCATTTACTTTTCTTCTTCCTTTTCATTCACTCCCCGAGTTTGTGGAAATTCGGGGCGTGACAAATATAAACTGGGAAGACCGAGATCGAACCCTCTGTGAATTGTGAAAACAATAGTTGCCAAACTAAATCTGTTAACAAACTTATGAATATGTTTCTCAAAAAGAATGTTTTAATTGGTATGATTAAATGAATTGATTACAACAATACGTAAAATACTAGAGCATCAGGTACATCCTCTCAAATTTATATAATAATGATTAAAGACTTAGTTTTTCATACTAGACAAGAATCAAACTGTCAATTGACCCTAGTCGGAGAATTTAACAATAAGAATATGAAACACCACTTTTTATATCCAAAGGTTTATTCCAAAAAATCAAAGAATTGATCACCGATTGCAAGAATTTACTGTGCCCGGAGTCTACAATAAATCAAACTTTCTGAGCAATCAAATTCCTGACCTATCCTCGTATTCCTCTAGCTATATTATTATGTGAAATAAATTATAATCAACTTAAGCAAGGAATAACTAATTATTTGTCTCGCAGGGAAATTCAAGAAATCAAAGTGTAAGACACAACAATTCAAGAATCTTTACAGAGCAAGAAATTTACTAATAATCAAAAGTTAATTAACAAAATATCACATACCATTAAACCCATAAGTCAATAATAATACCGTACTTCATCGGAGTGTTCTCCCCTAGCCCTAGTAAGACCTCATATCCAGACATGATAAAATTCAATCAAAAAATAAATAAAAACTAAAGGAAAAGCTGAAACTCTACAACAACTATCTCCCCCTTATATATATTTCCCCTAGAAAAAGACTAATTAAAATCCAACTCTACTACTGGAGTCCTTATCCCTCAGTAACACGCATCCGGACGCAAAAGATTAACTGTCCGGACGCACTTGATAGTATACACTAATTCTTCAAAATACTTTTGTCTTCCCATTCTAGCAGTCCCGTCCGGACGCAATAGAAATCCCTGTCCGGATGCGCATTCCAGTAGCTTCATCCTCAGTTTCCACTCTTCATCCACCATTATCACTCCAATTGTTGATCATTTACCTGCAAAACAAACACAATCCTTCCATCACTATCATAACATCAAATCATTAATAAATCATTACATTTATCAATTCATTGCATATAAACGACTAACTTAACCCATCAAAATGATACATTATCCAATACTAATCAGAAGTAACTGAAATAATTGTTTTAAATATAAAAATATGAAGTTCTTTTCCTAGAAAAAAATATACTTCTTGATATCAACACAATTGACGTATTTAGCATTTTATTTATTGAACATAAGCCTTTTATAGCATACCATTATTCTATGGTTTAAGATTTCACCCATCTAGAATGTGAAAACAAGAAACCAACTTGAATATACTATAAAAAATTGTCATATATCTGACGTTTTAAAAGAGTTTTCTATCAAGGTAACCAAAATGATGAAGTTTATTTATTTTTATCAATCAAATGAAAATTTTCATACTAACAATTAATATGCATATAGTCAAAAATATTTAACACTCATGCAAACGAAACTATTTTATAACAAAAAATATAGTGTATGTAACGTAGAAATATGATTATTTATTGACATTTTTTATGTATATTTTACCGATATGATCATATCCATATCATATTGTATCTATATCCCATATTCATATCATCTACCCATAGTTTAAGTGTCAAATCCAATGGATCCACAATTTTGGTTGCAGAGTTGTGAAGCCTAACCATCTTATGCTTTTTGGAAGACATCACAATTGAGACATAAAAGCTAGTCATAATCTATCTCTTATCAGTAGCAGAGAAGACTTGACTCAGCAGCATCAGTGACTTGCAAAAAAAAAGTATTGACTTTTCTAAGCAGCAATTAAGGTTGGTTTGACCTAAGTGCCTATCTATAATAGCACAATTTTTCCATTTGCTTGTCTATCTAAGTGCCTAGGGTAATTAAGTCATTATGGGGGTCACTAATGTATTTCTTCACCTTGGTGCAAATGTTCATATTTATGTGGTCATTTTTATTCACTCCCATAAAGTATGTGTTTCATCTTATATTTGTTCTTATATATTTTTCTACTTGTGTCACTTTAGATTAGTAAGTTTTTGGTCCACAAAGTACGAATATGTTTACGGGTACCATACGATATGGATAGCAATCCGGTAAAACTTAAAAAATTAGGAGATGAATATGTCTAGCATACGTCTATAATAAATTGTTTTGTATTTTTACTACTGACTGAGAACCTAATAAATATAATATATAATAACACTTTATGAGTAATTGAATAAATTAGTAATTTTTACTTCCAAGAAAGTATTGATCGTCTTATTATGATATATTTATAAAATAAACGTGATGTAGAGACATATAAGTAACTAGAATAATTATTTTAAAATAAAAATATGAAGTTCTTTTGCAAGGAAAAAAAAATATTTTTTTGATATCAAAGCAATTGACGTATTTAGCGTTTAATTTATTGAACAGAAGCCTTTTATAGCATACCATTACTCTGTGGTTTAAGATTTCACCCATCTAGAAAGTGAAAACAAGAAACCAAATTGAATATACTATAAAAAATTTGTCATATATCTGACGTTCTAACAGATTTTCTATCAAGGTACCAAAATGATGAAGTTTATTTATTTTTATCAATCAAATGAAAACTTTCATACTGATAATTAATATGCATATAGTCAAAACTATTTTATAACAAAAAGTATAGAATATGTAACGTAGAAATATGATTATTTATTGGCATATCTTACTATAGTCGTATCCTTTTATATATATATATATATATATATATATATATATATATATATTTTACCAACATGATCATATTCATATCATATTGTATCTATGTCCCATATTCATATCATCTACCCATAGTTTAAGTGTCAAATCCGATGGAGCCACATTTTTTGCTATAGAGTTGTGAAGCCTCACTATCTGATGCTTTCTGGAAGACATCACAATTGAGCCATAAAAGCTAGTCATAATATGTCTTTTATCAGTAGCAGAGACGACTTGACTCAGCAGCATCAGTGACTTACAAAAAAAAGTATTGGTTTTTCTAAGCAACAATTAAGGTTGGTTTGACATAAGTGCCTATCTACTATAGCACCATTTTTCCATTTCCTTGTCTATCTAAGTGCCTAGGGTAATTAAGTCATTATGGGGGTCACCAATGTATTTCTTCACCTTGGTGCAATTGTTCATATTTACGAGGTCATTCTTATTCACTCCCATAAAGTATGTGTTTCGTCTTATTTTGGTTCTTGTATATTTTTCTACTTGTATCAGTTTTTGGTCCTCAAAGTACGAATATGTATACCGGTACCACATGATATGAATAAAGATTCGAAAAAATTTGAAAAATTAGGAGATGAATATTTCTAGCATATGTCTATAATAAATTGTATTATATTTTTACTACTAATTGAGAACCTAATAAATATAATATATAATAAACACTTTATGAGTAATTGAATAAATTAGTAATTTTAACTTCCAAGAAAGTATTGATCGTCTTATTGCAGTATATTTATAAAATAAACGTGATGCAGATCATGACTAAATGAACCCGGGATAGCACAATAAACCTTAAACTGGTTGATTAAGAATATCAAAGCTATCAGAATGAGAG
Source organism: Ilex aquifolium (assembly GCA_951799425.1). Lineage (NCBI taxonomy): Eukaryota > Viridiplantae > Streptophyta > Magnoliopsida > Aquifoliales > Aquifoliaceae > Ilex > Ilex aquifolium. The sequence goes on from OX637408.1 coordinate 13,214,498, forward strand.
AGAAAAATTCTCTGTATATTATTCAAAATCATCCAGAGTTTCTTAATAGTTTACGTGATTGTTATTTATAATAGCATAACTCTAGTCAAACTAAGAAACTAGAATCCTAATTAAATTAAAAATTAAAATCAAATTAAATCATAATTAATATAAAAAAAATGAATCAATTTCCTAATTAAATTAGGAAATAAATTAAAATTTATTAAAAAATTCTAATTGCTTAATTAGAAATAATTAGCCTTATTCAAATGACATTAACCATGTTTCGAAACAAAATCCAAAAAACTTCTCTTGAATTGTGCATCAAAACGTGACTAATTAGAGAAGTTAGAACCAAAAACTAACTAGTTGATTTGCTTAAAAATTCTTGTTGCCAAGAGATATAGGGTGTAAGCAATACATTTTATACTCTTTTGACATGTGACAATAGATTATACTTATGAAACACCGATTTGCATTCACAACCTTGTGGACTTTTCTTTGTGGTGCATTAATATTAAAATTAATAATTATACATATTATTTAGTGTATGCGCTTCATCTCGAAAATGATACATATTGGCAAAGTAGCCAAATGTTTTATTATTTTTGGATACATCTAGTGTGTATTCGATACGTAACTTCAAATACATCTAGTGTATATTCAATACGTATCTTCAAATATGTCTAATGTGTATTCAAATACGTATTGGCAAAGTAGCCAAATGTTTTATTTTCCTTGCATGGAGTTAAGGCTTTTAAGCCTCCTCTTATGATGTATTTAGTTTCTTTCATTATTAATAAACTTGTATGAACTCAGTCTAACCGCTCCAATATTTGATATTGTTGTTCCATATACGAAATGGTTTTATATTTACATATACAAATCTAATCATGTATGTCCTTCACATATGAATATGCATCAGATACGACTTGATAAGTATCAGATCGATGTAGCTAAATACATCTTGAATATTCTGAAAATATTTTTTACACTTTTCGGATATGCCAATTATAAATGATTGGTACGCTTCGGATATGTAGGGATATATTGGGACTAAATCTAGTATTATTTAAAGAATATGTCATTAAAGTAACTCAAATAAGTTTTTTGTAAAATAAAAAAACGGAGTTTTTTGTGCAAGAGGAATATAATTTTGATCTCAAAACAACTAATCTATCAGAGTTTTTGTTTATTGTGCAAGAGCCTTTTATAACATATCATTGCCCTCCAATCTAACATTTTACCCATTTAGAAATTGAAAACATGAACATTTGCGCAGACAAAGCTATTTTATAGCATCACATATAGTATACATAATATAAAACATGTTTATTTAGCGCATCTTATTATATCTGTATTTTACTTTTCATACATTACTGTAGTGTCACAATCATATTAAATTATATCGGTATCCCATATTCGTATTCATGTACCTGTCAAGTTTGCACGTATAAATCTAATGGAGCCATGTTTTTTTCTTCTATATGTTTTCAAGCCTCACAATCTGGTCCCGTGTGGAAAACATCACAATTAGGCCATTAAACCTGGTCAGTTGGATCATACATAATGTGTCTTTTAGAATTGCTTTAAACTTTATCAATTACAGAGACAACTTGACTTAGCTGTATCAATGACTTGGCCAAATTTTTTAAAAAAATATATTATATTTTCTAAGCAACAATGAAGGAAGCATTGTGTAGGACTTGAGTCCTTTTGTATGGTAGCAATATTGTCCCCTTTTCATGCATCTTTGAGAGCTTAAAGCCAGACATAATCACCATTGTATTTCTTCACCTTCATACGCTTGTTCAAATTTTGTGAATACTTAAAAGAATCAAAAGTGTATTTACTTAAATATCACGATATATTTTTCATCTATCTCGATTTTTCAGCAATTTCAACTTAAATTGGAAATATTATATACTGAAGTGATACAACTAAAAGAACGGGAACCAAGATGAGACAAAATTCATAGTTTTAAGACTAAAAAAATAAACTTCCCTTTTGCAATAGATATTTCAAGACTTTGAGGTATCATATTCACGACATGGACAATTGAAAAGGCTAGGAAGACCCTTAACCAGGATAAAAACCAATATTTTTGGATCTTATTAATTTTGCTATAATTTCCATCGCCCATCTCTGTGGAAGACTATTGCTGGTCTTCTCCCACATCTGGAAGTTTATTTGACAAGAACATTTGTGGCTTCCAAGAAATTATTTATTTTGGAAGAAACAAATTACCTCAGATGAATCCATCTTCCATTTCTATGGTTTCAAGTTAGCCTGGAAATTTTAGACATAATCTGCGAAATCGATGAATTTGAGTTTAACCTTAACAATTTTTTGGGTGCTAAATGGGTGGATCCGTTAGATCTCTCAAATAAATGAATCAACATGAGCCCGAATCAATATGACCCAAGCCTGCTAAACATGGATTATACAAAGCACAAATCCAATATGACGCTAACTCGAAAGAGCTAAGTTTTCACACGACACGAACCCAACACGACACGGCCCATTAGCAGGTTAAAAGACCATAGCAATTGTCTTTCCTTCTCTTCTCTTCATGGTAACAAAAACTTGGTATTCGGAGGTTCAATGGTTCCTATGTTATTTGTAATGAAAATTCTATCAAGGAAACTGTCAGGATTCATTGCAAATTTTTTACTTGAGAAAGACATTATGTCACAAGGGTGATTTGACTTAAAGTTGGATTTGGAGTGAGTCCAATGACTAAGAAGGCTAGGGGACCTATTTTGTTGCATACAGAAGCTAATCTATGCATATGGACAAAAACAACATTTCATGTGGGTCACCTCCCCATTTTCTAGAGGGTAATTATCCTTTGAATTTTTAACCTATGAGTTTGATCTCACTTCATCCAATTCAGTAATTCACCATTGTGTTTCTCACGTTACCCGCCTTAACTACTTGTATTCATTTAATTTTGTCCTAAAAAATTGATGTCAAGTTACTCCCTTAACTACTTGTACTGGTTTAACTTTGTCCCAGAAAATAGATGTATGTTAGAGTAAGTAAAACAAAATCACATTGTTTAGGTAGACAAATAGACACAACTTTCTATACTTTTTGTAATGGATTTTCGCAATTTGGATGCAAGGTGCGAAACATGACAGTTAAAGTAGGAAAGTGAGACAAATAGTATAGTTGAGGGGGCTAATGTGTAATTTACCCTTTTATTGAAATCAAATCTTGCATATAAAATATCTTCATGGTCTTTCCATTTTTTTATAAACTAGTTGGTGCACACGTGTCTTGCACGTGAACTATTTTGAATTAAATTTTATTTTTATAATTAACATAAGTTCATGCTTGTACCAACTAATTTAACATCAAGCATTGGATACCCAATGAAGATCTAGGAAAAAGGTGTCAAAACAAAAATAACCTTATAATTTAAGAAAACAAGAAAAATTTCAGACTAATATTCTAACTAGCAATTTACAGTTAGAAAATCTAAACTCCGTATCTCTTTTGTTGAAGGTGCTATGCTTGTGTCAACATATACCATTTCCCAACTACTACACGATAAAGGGTAAAGTTTTTATGCAAACATTAAAATATCAGTAAATTTCATTTTCTACCTCATTCTCTTAGCACACGATGGTCTGACTGCATTCAAGAAGTGTATCGGGATTGACTGCATGTAAGAGAGTGTAATCATTGTATGTCCAAGAGCATCAATTAAAATTTTCTATAGCTAATGCTATATTATATCAGCTATTGTGCTTCAATATTAAACTACATCATTAGTTGGGTCAATCAAGCCTATCTCAATTGACTAATAGATTCTTATCTTATGTAGGCAGGTTGCAACTCATCATCTCTGTCCTTTCTAGCATGCATATCTATTGGGCAGCTCACATCATCTTACCACAACAAGTTTTGGATAGAGTTGAACAAATCATGCTAGCTTTTTTATGGAAGGGGGTTGATCTTAAAACTACTGGGGCCAAAATTACTTGGAAGGATGTGTGTAGGCCAAAGCAAGAAAGAGGTCTAGGTGTTAAATGCCTGAAAGTTTGGAATGCAGCTCTCATGTTGAGGCATTTATTGATTCTTTTTTAGGACAAAGAGAACTTATGGGCCAAATGGATTCACACTTACCATTTGAAGGGGAGGAGCCTTTGGGAGGTAAGGCCATCAAGCAGCAGTTCATGGTATTGGCAAAATTTGTTAAAGTTGAGAGATAGGATTAGACCTCACTTGGTCCACACAATAGGGAATGGTGAGACGACAAGTCTATGATATGACAATTGGCACCCAAGAGGACCTCTTATTTTGAATTGGAACCATAGAATTATTGTTGATTCTGGATTATCAAAGGAAGCTAAAGTGAGCAGAATTATATGTAACAACCAGTGGTAGTGGCCGCAATCTCCAACAGTTGATTTATGTGATATATCAAGCACTATGCTTTCCTATGCCCCAAACCAGGCCAAAGTGGATAGTGTCAAGTGGGCACCTTCTGTCAATGGCAAGTTCTCTACTGCATCTGCATGGGAACTCATTAGGAACCCAAACCCAAAAGTGCCATGGTTTAAACTGGTTTGGCTCACACAAGCAGTTCCCAAAATGAGTTTCATATTATAGTTGGATGTTTATGAAAGACTCAGTACTAAGGATAGGATTTTTAATCCTAGCATGGGTACGAACTGCATTATGTGCAGGGGGTTGCTGAAACACATGCCCACCTTTTCTTTGAGTGCACCTATTCTCATAGTGTTTGGCTTCATCTACAAAATATGCTCACTCAAACTTGGCAACCCAGGACATGGTTGGTGTTTATTGCTTAGTCTGCTCAACATTGGAAAGGCAAATCTGTATTGACAGTGTTGCAGAAATTGAGCCTTCAAGCCATAGTGTACTGCCTCTAGAGAGAAATAAACAGCAGGTTGTTTAGGAATGAATTTAAAGATCATGAATCAACTCTGTACAACATTTTTCAAATTATCAAGGAAAGGATGATGTCCTTGAAGTTTAGGAACTCCTATCAGAATCAACAAGTGGCTCAACAGTGGCAATTACCAACCCATTGTCTTAACCCATGAAATTTTTCTGAATGTGCAGACCCTTACCAGCTCAAGGCCGGCACTTTCTTTAGAATTCCTATCTCTTGGTTAAGATGTTTTTTTTTTTTTTTTTGGGTAACTCTCTCTTGTAATGGATGGGTGTTTACTGTCATCATGAACTCTGTAATTGTATGTTGCCACCAATAGAAAGTGGTGCATCAATTACTGAGTCCTACTTCTGAAGTCTAGCTTTGGCAAAGGGAAGCAGAAAGCTTGAGGCAACAGCTACAGTACTTGCAAGAAAGCTATAGGCAAGTATTGGGAGAAGAACTCTCTAGTTTGAGCGTAGAGGAACTTCAAAATCTGGAAAACAAGTTGGAGATGCTCTTTGAAGCAAACCTGTTCTGCCTCTTTGATGAATTGGTTTCATGCTTTGATTTTTTATCTACCAATGTATTCTTTTGTCAACAAATCTATGGGAGATGCTCTTACTCAGGGCATCTCTTACAGACTTGTGTTTTGAGTCTTGACTTTTTGGGTTTTTGATGTTTGTCTTTGAGTCCTATGTAATTTCATTGTACATTTTGTGAGTGATTACCCTTGTATATCTATTTTGTTTTATTACAATTTACCTTCCGGAAAAAAAAAATTCATATTTCACTAAACTTGCCCAAAAACCCAATGCGCTACCGAGTCTAAATATTTGCTCTTTTACCAATATATATCCAACTTACCAAAGAGTCCACCGAGAAATGGGTTATTCAACTTCACTTAACATTTTGAAGCTTACTCACATCAATAACTATCATGACTGTCAATGAAGCACTTCGATAGGAAAACGATAATTGCGGTTGAAGAAAGCTCTATGGGAACTTATCAAAGTGTTACTACCATGATACCATGGCAACTTTGGTTACTAGATATATTCAAAAGAAATTGAATTAGAACAAATTGGCAAGAACTTTTGTCATGCATATACTCGAAATGGGTCATATGTGAAAAGTGAAAGCCTAATAGAGAGAGTTAATCAACTCCAAATAGACAAAAAAAATTCGGTCCTACATTCTTCAACTAAAAACATCTGAGGCTCAGATGTGGCCCAAAATTGAAGAAAGTAGCAACTACACAGATCTATTTGTAGTTAATCTAATGTTGATTATGCCCCATGATCTAAACCAAGAGAAAATTGGCAAGTTTTACCTCAGCTAGTCATTTATTGCTGGATATGCTAGGCTTCTGCAGATACTCGAAGCTCCTGCTCTTAGCTGCCCATACGCCTATACTCTTAGCTAAAGCTTCCAGTTCTATTTTTTTCAGCGACCAATGCTCTCAGCTCATCCTTCTGCTCAGATCATGCTCTTAGCTCAATCTGGCTGCTTCCAATTTTAGGCATCATGTTTAGCATAATCTCTTCTTTCTTATTATTTGTATTATGCATGCATTTTGCCTTTTCTTTATTTCTTAATTTCCACTATGTAATTAGATTGCATCGGGGGGTAAGTCCCCCCTAGTTAGGCGTAATTTAATTTTTAATCAATAAAATTCTCTCGCACCATCGAGGTTTATAATAAAAAAAAAAAGAGAAAATTGGCAAGTTTCAGGTTCACCTTTATAGATTTGGAAGGCAGGTGTATAAGCCTCATACTTTGGCCCTAGAAATTTTTGGGGAAGCATCAATAAATTCCTAAAAAAGGGATTGTTTACACAACCAATTTCTGCACAACACTGGTATAAAAGCAAAAAGCACAAAGCATGTCTGGTAGAACTCAAGGAATTCCAAACACCAAATTATGGATTTAATCATAAAAAAATTAGGAAAGATTAATGTGGAGCATGGTACAGGGGAATCATAAGCATTAATATTAACATCATTTGGCAAACTATAACATCCTTAACAACAAAGGAATTCAAATTTTAACAATAAATTCGCATAACCCACTATAAGTTATTGTATGCTACGCATTCATTTAAAACCAAAAAAGTACACATCCTCTCATAAATATCTGTCCAAATAATTGTAAGCCATAAAATTACAAAAAGATGAGTACAAAAATATTTGTTGCTTTACGAATGATTCTTGTTCACAACTTAGAGTTCTGATGCATGCAATACCTCCGTAGTGCAACGGTAGGCATCCAACTCCATTCTCTAGTCAATTCCTCTTTAATATGAAGGGGACTATTCCCTTCCTTATATCGTTACCATGATCTTCATAATTTTCAACATGTCCTGAAGTCAAATTGTATGGAACTATGTTGAAATTATTGCTAATAATATTAGTCAAGACAAATATCCATGAAAATCAAAAAATCATGATTCAAAGATCTAAGAACATAAACATAGAGGGAAAATAACATAATCTAGTACAATACCACTTTGCTAGTTTGCTAGTAACTATCATGCTCACGTTGGAGCTCAAAGCACAAGTGCCATTTCCTAGCATGTATTTCTATTTGCCAAATTTAAAACAGTAGAGGTTGATTGGTCAAAAGCACTTACAAAAGGCAAGGAGAATTACAATATAGGTGTTTCCGTGAAAAAAAAAAAAAAAATCTTGAATTCAAATAGCTGTGTATTCAAATGGATAAACCAAATAGCGTTTTAAATTTTAAATAATTTCTTATGTCCGGCACATTAATTTTTTTAAAGTGCGCAAAGTTCAAGCTACAACAACAATTTCAAAAAATGACTCGAATAAAAAAACATGAGCTTTAGTAACAAAGGTACCTAAAACGATGGAAAAACAAAAAGTGGGACTATAATCAGCCAAAACATTATCTGTTGGTTTTGTGTTTTCTTTATTTTTTTGGGAGGAGGAGGTGGTGGGGCAAAATACAATTAGAATACTACATGTGGTACACTTAATTACCGCATCAAAGAGTGACTTGCCTTGGTCATTGCCTTTATATCAAGTCCCACAGAACCATGCCTACATGACAAGCTGCTCCGGTCTGAAGAACTGAACTACAGCTTTCAGTTTTAGAAAATAAAAATATCTCAGACTTTCCATCTCCAGGTCCTTCGAGCAATCTGAAATATACAACAACAAATGAATCTGTAAAAAGAAAAGAAACAAAATCTCATCCCAAGTATTATGAATGATACAGAAATACAAAGCTCCTCATCATATTTGAATCAATATGTAAAAATTGATGGAATAATATGCCTTGCCTGACTTTCGAGGGCGTGATCGAATGTTTTAGCGGTGGATGAGTCGTTGATCGATTCAATTTTCTCCGATTTTGCAAACGCCACTACCATAGTAGAGAAAGTGAAGAAGATGGGGAGTTGTTCAGTCCAAAAAAGATGGACCGGTTTAAGCTTTTGCCAAAGTCGCTTGGAGTAACAGAAGCGGCTACAACATTTTAGAATAATAAACAACATTCAACGTTTGAGAATCATAAACATAATGGTTTTAATTAATTTTTATTACACTCCTAATTGAATATTTATTTCTAGAATAATAGTCTATGAGTTAAATTAAAAAAATAAGATATTATTGTGTTTATATAATTGTTTGAGGATAGAAAAGAAAATTAAAAAAAAAAAAATTGTAAGGTACCTTTAGAAGTATAAAGATATAGATATATATATATATATTGGTATCATTAAAATTATGTCTAATTAAAGAACTTAACGAAATTTTTAGATTTCAAAGCGGGGAAGAGAAATAGAAAGGAAAAATGAACGATTAAAAAAGGAAACATAGAAATGAGGAAAAAATATAAACCTTTATGGAACGATTATTGGCAGTGAAACATCCGGGCAATAAACAGTTTACATTTGGAGTATTGCATTGCTTTTACTTAAATTTTTAAATGTGAAAAAAGAATTCAAATGTTTTCAAGATATTGATTGACATTTAAAAGTAATATTGATATAGATAAAAATATAGAATAGTAGCTCAAGGGTCACAATCACAAATAATATAGTATTAATATTTTATTTAACTCTAAAAATGTAGCATGAACATTAATTACATTAGTAGGGTTAATATAGTCAAACAAAATTTTTTCACTTTTGTTGTCATTTTATAATAGTATAGATTTATACTCAAACTCTCATTATCGTAATAATCGGCCCTTTCCGCCCAATTTTCCATTAGAATATACTGAAAACCCCACCCCACCCACTTCTTTCAACTTAGCCCATAAACTCAAATTATTTTTTTTTTTTGTTTTTATGTTTGGTTTAATGCCAAAGTAAATAAAATGAGCCAATTACTACGATTTCAAGAGTGCCAAAACAAAATTGAGAGAAAAATATGAAACTTCAAGAGGTAAATCCAAACATTTTTCAAAGTTAACGAGTATTTATGCTATTTACCAAATATTAATAACCAAACAAATGAAGATAAAACTATAAATCAAGTACTGAAAACTGAATATTATCTTTTTTGTAAAATTGGATTAAGTTGTTTGATTAATACAATGAGCTGAAGTTTAAAACTTATAGGTTTTTTAATTTTGCCTTTTCCCTCCACTACCCAATCAGAAGTATCCCATCTCTACCACCACCATCACCAGACCACCACTCCCCTACCACCACCACCAATACAATCTCAACACTATCGTTATCACCCCATCCTAACCATTGCTGCCACCATCACCTCACCACCACCACCACTATGCCAACTCCGCCTCTATTGAAACCTGATGAGCCTAGATTTTACTGGGTCAGGCCCAATTAATTAAGTAAGCTCAATTTAGCTAAAAGGCAGGTCAAGCCAGTTTATCAATTCGACCCAGCCCAAGGTCCAAGGAGTCCAAGAAGATTAGAGCACGTGAGGAGTAATCATCGAGATACCCACTCTTGAATATCTCTTTGTATCTCTCTACACACCTCTACTTAGCTATTGCTCTCGTAGCTACCATACCTCTCCCTGAGCTCTCTCCCCCTCTCTCACCTACTATTTCATCAATAAAGACCACCGACCACTGTTGCGGTTTTCAAAGTGGAGTATGTCACCCTGACCGAACCACTATACATCTGTATGTTGCTTGTGTGGATCTCACCTTATATTTACTGCATTTATTACCTACATTAACTACTCAATAAGTGGTGCATAAATTCACTTTTGTGCATCATCAGTTTGGCGTCGTCTGTGGGAAACGATTAAGTTTTCTACTACCTTACTACTCTCTTTCAAATACATGGCGATCACGACCAGGTCGATGAGTCAACAACCCGACCCCCCGAGAGGAGGCTTCGCCTCCGCCCGCACCCGCAAAACCATCCATTGCGGCGACTACTGTGGTCGGGCAACAACTTTTACAAACCATGCAGCTGCCGGCAAATCAGAACCAACAAATCATCCAGTTGATGCTCGCCCCAGAAGGCGTCGCCCCTCAGCCTATAGGAGGAGCACCACTCCCTCCGACGAGAGAAGCACCACAACCTCTCCACTCTGGGTGTCAAACCACCCCCCACTGTGGGGCCCTGTGCTAGAACACCCCCGGGCAGCGCTAGGGGCGCCCCTCGCCACGGGAGTCTACACCGCCATAGGAGTACCGAGAGTCTACACCTCCCCGGGAGTCCCGGGAGTCTACACCGCCCCAGGAGTCTACACTGCCACGGGAGTCCCAGGAATCTACACCGCCACGGGAGTCCCAGGAGTCTACACCGCCCCGGGAGTCTACACCGCCACGGGAGTCCTGGGAATCTACCCTGCCACGGGAGTCCCGGGAATCTACCCCGCCACAGGAGTCCCGAGAGTCTACACCACCACGGGAGTCCTGGGAGTTTTCACCGCCACGGGAGTCCCAGGAGTCTACACCGCCCCGTGAGTCTATAGCGCCACGGGTGTCCCGGGAGTTTACGCCGCCATAGAAGTCCTGGGAGGAAGTATCACGCGCCCCTGCACTCGCTTGCTCAGTGCATAATACCTCCACCCACCATGAGGCAAGCCCAGACACTATCCAGAGAAAGTCTGACGTCTCGGAGACAGTTCCATAGGCCTCGGGAGACCATACTCCAAGACTAGAGGCGCTCGACTCCTTTGTGCCTACTCCATGGGAGCCCTCCGCGCCCTCGCTACCATCTACTGTACCATGTTGGAGACTATACGTGGATGGGTCCTCCACCAGCGAGGACGACGGCGCAAGACTAGTGTTGATCAGCCGCCATGGCACTCCACTCAAGTACGTTGTCTCCCTCCATTTTGCGATATCCAATAACCAAGCTGAATATGAGGCCCTCGAATCCGGCTTGAAAGCTCGCACTAGAGATGGATGCCCTCTGTTTGACAGCCTACAGTGACTCACAACTGATAGTCAACTAAGTAAAGGGAGGGCTCCCCTCGGCGTCTGTACCCAGCGCCCAGCACCAGCACCAGCCAGCGCACCCGCCTATGCAGTGGCGTCGCCTAGGGCCACCATCTGCCCATTGGCGTCGCGCAGACCACCTGCTGCAAATGTTGCCCACGATCCTCAGCGTGCACACCAGCCCTTAGCACCAGCCAACGCCAGCGCCCAGCGCCAGCCAGCCTGCGCCCCAGCCTCCGTCACCCATGGCCACTGCCCAATGGTGTCGTCCAGCCATTGCTAGTGGCGTCGCCCTCTGCCTCCAGCCATGGTGTCGCCCATTTGGCCCATGGTGTCTCCTCTTGTCACCCACATCTTTGGCGCCATCACACCTATACCCAACACTCCTCGACATCCATGCCCAGCGGTGTCCACCACTCCTCGACCTCTATGCCCAGCGGCGTCCAGCGCCTCTTGGCGTCTGTGCCCAGCCCCCCTCGACGCTCGTGCCCAGCAGTGCCTCTCGTCGTCCTCGCCCAGCGGCGCTCGTGTCTCAATCTCCAGCTTAGTGGCTATCACGAGAGTCGCTAGAAGGCTTGGCCTATTTCTATCTCTGCTCTCACGTAGGTAGCCTATATCTCCATTTTAGCGGCTCTCACAAGAGTCGCCAAAAGCTTGGCCTATCTCTACTCTGTTCTCAAGCAGACAACCGATATCTCCAACTTAGCGGCTCTCTAGCAAGTCGACAAAAGCTTGGCCTATCTCTACTCTGCTCTCAAGTAGGCAGCCTATGTCTCCAACTTAGCAGCTCTCACGAGAGTCGCCACAAAGATTGGCCTAACTCAGCCTGTTTTTATACACAAACAACCTCATTCTTTAGAAGCTCGGCCTCGAGAGTTGTTGCTCTCTCATGAGCCAACCTCAACTGCACCCTAGTGCCCAGATCTATCTTCCACCAAGCTCTCGAAACCTCGTTGAGTTTGAGCGTCCTCAAAAGTACGGAAAAGCCGCAGCCATCTACAAATTTCTGAAGTCAGAATGTCAGCATGACCAAGCATACAGAAAAGTGGGTTCCATATAACAGTGGGTTACCATAGCAAAGTCCTCTATCTCGGTATCGATGATGCCCTCAAGACCCCGAGAGTTGACATCCAACGGTGTCACAAACCTCCAAAGCCCCTCCTTAGCCAAAATTCACATCTTGTAGCAGGGACTCCAAGCCATTGCTAGAAGCAGGATCATTATGTGAAGCGTTGGGGGCATCAAACCCTGTCTTCTGAGAAGCAACAGGACTGTCAGACCTCATCTGGGAAGCACTGGGGGCGTCGGATCTCATTCCTTCTAGGAGGAGGGGAAGTCACCATCCTAGTGACGTAGAGAGCCTTCGTCATTGATCCATCAACCAGGAGATCACCTGTGAAAGAGAGAATTTTCATAAACCAAAGACATCATGCCCTCAACCCTTAATCACTGCTAGGGCTTGGGGCAGGGGGCAAATGATGAGCCTAGATTTTACTGGGTCAGGCCCAATTAATTAAGTAAGTCCAATTCAGCTAAAAGGCAGGTCAAGCCCAGTTCATCAAATCGACCCAGCCCAAGGTCCGAGAAGTCTAAGAAGATTAGAGTATGTGGGGAGTAATCATCGGGATATCCACTCTTAAAGATCAAGGCTACCTTTAATTTTACTTACCTTTTGTAGCTATCCTCCTCGAGAAACTAGTATCTTTACACTCACGTCACCGCCTCAACTAAGGCTCTATGCCTATAAATTGTAAGCACTCTCCACATGAGAGAGATACCTCTCTACGCACCTCTACTTAGCTATTGCTCTCGTAGCTACCATACCTCTCCCGAAGCTCTCTCCCTCTCTCTCACCTACTATTTTATCAATAAAGACCACCGGCCACCATTGCCATTTTAAAAGTGGAGTAGGTCACCCTGACCGAATCACTATACATGTATGTGTTGCTTGTGTGGATCTCACCTTATATTTACTGCATTTATTACCTATATTAATTACTCGATAGGTGGTGCATAAATCCACTTTTGTGCATCATCAAAACCCGTGTTAAAACTAGTTAGAATGTAAGGATATTTACCTATGAAAGTTTTACTCTAAAGAGTTTGCTTTCTTCCATTCTCATTTTTTGTTCCCCCTGCCCTTCATCCTCTACAAGGCGTCATCATACAGATGGAAAGAACCCTTGAATGTTTGAGACTCATGAACAGCCAGCTGAGCGCACTGAACACATTTTGATTAATATAAATGGTAAAGGTCTTTGCGGTTGTGATTTTATCCGCAGCCATAGTTTAAATATTACACCATTTTACGACCAGAAGCTATAGCCTGATAGACTCAAAACCATAAAAAGCAACATTAATTCCAATATATTTTAGTTAATGGTTGTTTTTAATCTCACTAGTTGTTGCACGTGAATCAATCTCAATTGTATCCAAGGAGGAAATATTGCTGTAAAACCCGGGTAAATTTAAACTTTTTACAAAAAAGGGTAAAACGGTAAATTGTCACTATGGTACGGGTTACAAACCTGAAATTTTTTAGATCTCGGATGACGAAACGGACTTCACCGTTGGATTCGTCTCATGAAATCTAGTTACCCAGGCAAATTTCGTCGGATTCCGAGATAATCGGATTTTTCACTTTTTTCGAGGCGACGGGTGTCAGGTGACCCCTAAAAAATTTTTAAAAAAAATTTGAAATTTAGAAAATAATTTAAATAAAGTTCATATAAAATAATTTGAACTTAAATCGGGACGAAATTAATCATTTCGGGGTGAAAACGGACCTGAACAAGTGGAGGAAACTTGGCGCAACGAGAACCAAGCCTTGAAAATTATAAACAGGGACTAAATTAGATATTTTGGGAGATATCTTTGCTGAAGATCAGCCTTCAACGTTGGGGAGAAAGAGGGATAGAAAAGAGAGAAAACAAATTTTCTTTCGTCGATTCTCGGAGTTTCGTCGGTCGGAATCCGTCGAGCCAAGAACTAAAGTCGATCACATTGACGAGAGCTACGCAACCACACCAAAAATAAGGAATTTCACCGAAGATCCAAAGGGGAGATTTTCGGAAAATCAAGGTCTTGAAGTTTGGTTGGTGTTTTTGAAGTCTCCACACTTCATTTGAGGTAGGGTTCTTCCTACTTTGGTTTTATTCCTACCCTTTGGTGTTGAAAAATCAGGAGTTGATATGGAAATTAATCTAGGTGTGTTAATGGTCATGGAAATGAGGAAATTTGGCATTGAAATGACTTAAGCTAAATTCTAGCTTGAATTTGATGTATAGAAGTTACTTGCATAATCTCTTGTAACTTGATGAAATTGTGGGCTGTTATGTGTGCTGTTTTGGGCTGTTATATGAGCTGTTATGTGTGCTGTTTTGGGCTGTTATGTGGGCTGTTATGTGCTTATATGTGCCTTTGTAATAAAGTGTGTTATTGGCATAATTATGAAATAGCATGTTTGTGATTGTGTTAATTATGAAATGTTGATATATGTGTATTAATATATTGACATTGTGATGAATTTTTTTGGAGATTATATGCATATGATATAATTGTCCATGATACATGTTGAAATGTATGGTTAAATTGATCCATGACATTCATTACATATGTGACATGATATGTGGTTAAATTTGCTCATATGACACTCATTACATATGGAGCATGACGTTGGTAGTGCAATGGTTCATTACATTGCATATGTATGGAGGCATCACATTCATGGCTTTATACATGAGTGTGGGTGTGTGGGTGCATGGTTTAATCAAACACCATACTTGGTGGTTGATGGTGGGCTCGGGAAAGTTGGGTTGAAGATCCGACTGAGTCGCACGGTTGCATGTGATTAGTACTTAAAATTGATATATTATTATGACATTTTAAGACTAATTGTACTTTAATGGAGTTTAAGTGATGTCATTTCAGGCCCTAAACTGAACAAGGACCCAAGAACAACAAGTACCACACTAGGATGCAGCACCAGCACATTAGAGCCCAAAATTGGAGAAGCTTGGAGCACAGCCAGAACGTTCGAACGCCAACTCACGTTCGAATGTCCACCTTACACTGTAGCAGACTCAACTGCTGAAGAGAAGGCGTGTTGCAGTTAGGAAAGAAGACTGGAGCTCTGAAGCACTTGAGTGTCACGTTTGAACGCCAACTCACGTTCGTCGTTTTCAGCCAAAATCCTCAAATTTTTCAAAACCCTAGAACTCATTTTCACTCCACAGACCTCAACTCGCCCTCATTCCCCAAGAATACCCAAATTCGACCCTCCCTAACTCCTTTCCACATCAAAATCATCAATCCCAGACCAAGAACCCTAAATTTCCAGCACTTTTCAGCACCCTCTCAAACCAAAACCCACGTTCGAACGCCATGCCAAGGATGAAACTCCCTGCCAGGAGGAACCCAAACACCCAAGAGCCAAATTTTGTCGAAGAAGTAGTGGAGGTGAGAGAAGGAATGCCACCACTCACAAGGAGATACGACAAGACTCGGTTTCCCACAGCTCTAAAAGCAGACAGGTATGAAAATTTCAACCAAAACAAAGCCATTGTTTGTGAAAGAGATGTGATTTTGGCGGATTTTTCTGAGTTAGGGATCTTTGTGGAGATGGAAAGGAGGGGGTGGTTGTTGTATTTGAGGAACGGCGGTGAGGCCGTAGTCGACTTGGTGCGGGAGTTTTACTCCAACGCCGAGATCATCGAGGGGGAAATTCGAACGTATGTAAGGGGAGTCCATGTGGACGTTGATAAAGATTACATTTGGGGAGTAAGGCAAGAAGTGCCTTGGGTTCCAAATCCCGCCTATCCCCCAAGGAAGAATGTGGCGATGAATGAGGTGGGGAGAGAACTAACGGGAGTACCAAATTTCTCTTGGAGTGGGAAGAAATTTTTTAAACAAAGGGAGCTAAGTGACAAATACAAAATGTTAAACTTGATTGCGGTGTCAAACTTTGCCCCAATTGGAAGGAAAAATGAAATTTTACCCGACATGGCCCGACTGTTGTATGCCATTGGAAAAGGGCAAAGTATTGACCTCCCCTCCCTAGTATTGATTGAGATGAAAAAAGGGTGTGACGTGAAGCGGAATTCACTTCCCTTCGGCACCCTAGTGACTGAGATATGCAAGAACCATGGGGTAAGGGTGAAGCCCGAGATGGAAATCCAAAAGCCAATGGGGCCACTGAACAAGGCTTCCTTCCGGAGAAGCCAAAGTCATAGTGGCTGCCCAGCGGCAAGGCAAGAAGAGCCCCCGGCCCACGGAGTGGATGAGGTACAAGAGGAGCTTGATGAGATGGAGAATGAGATGGAGAGAGAGATGGACAGAGAGAGAGATCAGCCACCGGAGGCGGGACCTAGCACCAGCACCAGCACCCGACGCTCCTTATTGGACGTCATGTTTAGCATTGAAGCTAAGCAGGATGAGATCCTTAGGTATCTAAGGGGTGGACATGGTGGACATGGCGGAGATGGTGCACAAGGAGGAGAGTGAGAGAGAGAGATTTCTGTTCTTGTTCTTGTTTTTATGTTTGTTTAAAGTGCTTCTTTTTATGAATTTCTTCTTTGATAGTTGTAAGTTTTTGTGTGATTGTGAATGAATCGAACTATTGATATTAAAAGATGATATTTTGAAATGAATGGTTCCATTTATCACTTTTATTTGTTTTAATGCATTTGTAGATTTAGCATAAAAAATTAAAAGGTGATGGAACAAATGTGGATATTAAGAATGCTTGCTAGAGTAAATATGCACATGATCGGTTTGACACCTCCATTTATCGACCGAGGCTTAAAACCAAATTTCTTGAAAAATTTGGTATTCTCTCTATACTTAAATTGTCATATGTACATCGATATTTGTTATTTTAAAGGTACAGGAGGATCTGACTCGAAAATGGAATTGGTATATAACCAATACCCCCTGAAAAACTCGACATACACAGTGGAGATAACAAAGAATACCAGGGTGAGTTTCGAACCTAACAATGCTTTCGAGAGACAATCAATGTTTACTCAAGTAAATTCTTTTCACTCTCAATTTTTGAATGATCTCATTAACCTTGCTTCGATTGACGCACTTAAAAGTGATCTATTGACATATCCCACAAGGAACCATCGTATACGACACATACATGTGCACATGCTTGAGAAATGATCTTAGGCCATCTTTGATATAATATTGAGCCTTAGACCTTTCTTTGACAAAATTTATCCCTCGTTAGCCATGTTTGAGCCATCAATGTATAAATTTTTCTTTGATAAACCTATATGATTACCAATCCACAGGAAAACATACTTGACATACCTTGGCTATCTAATTTTCTTACATCCTCTTTGTAAGATGATACAGAAAAAGGAAAAGAAAAAGGAGCATTCGAGATTATCATCCAAGAAGAGTTGATTGGAACAATTGAAACAAAACAGAAGCAAAAAGGCAAGAACTTGCCAAGAAAGTGAAAAATGAGAAAAATGAAAGAAAGAAATATCATCTCTCGGCAAAATATCAAGAAGTTAGAAAAATGTATGCTACAATACGTAAACAGAAGATAGCTTTTGAAAATCCCTACCGTCGTTTCGTTGGCCACTGACCTCTGGCCACGCTACAACCTATGAAAAACCCTAATTGATCTCAAGTCTGTTACATGCATGTGTTGTTAATCAAAATTGGGATATGGTAAATAGCATTCCTTTTAATTGCGTTAATATTCTTTCATGAGATTATGCCAAACATAAGTAGTTGCTTCTTTAAAATTTCATTCCTTTCCTAAATTGTGCATGTGATTTTTCGATTGGCCATCTTCTGATCACATGATCTGTGAGAAAAAAAGTCACTATAATCAGAGTGAACTTTTGCTGAGAGTATACTACGTGAGGTTTGTGAAATCGAAACTATCCATGGAAGGTGAAAAAAGGGAGTATTTGTTACATAACAATTCCTGTTGCTTAAATGATCATTCCTACTGCATTGAGAATTTCAAATACCAATGTAACAAATGATAATTTTTGCATAGAATGAATACCTGTGAAATAAGGACGTGTGAGACATAAGTCAAAATTGAGAATCTGGTGTCCCAACGACCATGATGCTAATTTACTTTAATCAGCATTCTCCTATGCACATTTGTTCGACTGAAGTTTGTGGGTAGCTTCACTGGAAACCCTCACGAGACAACACTCGTCCGCTAGGGTAAACCTAGTGGTTCAACGGCTTGTTGCATAAGCTAAATGCAACCGGATGACCTACGAAAATGGCATTAGGAGTAGATTTTTCTTTTTGTATTACTAGAGACTAGCAATATTTAGGTTGGGGAGTGTGATTAGTACTTAAAATTGATATATTATTATGACATTTTAAGACTAATTGTACTTTAATGGAGTTTAAGTGATGTCATTTCAGGCCCTAAACTGAACAAGGACCCAAGAACAACAAGTACCATACTAGGATGCAGCACCAGCACATTAGAGCCCAAAATTGGAGAAGCTTGGAGCACAGCCAGAACGTTCGAACGCCAACTCACGTTCGAACGTCCACCTTACACTGTAGCAGACTCAACTGCTGAAGAGAAGGCGTGTTGCAGTTAGGAAAGAAGACTGGAGCTCTGAAGCACTTGAGTGTCACGTTCGAACGCCAACTCACGTTCGAACGTGCACTTGAGTTGATGGAAGACCAGACTACTGCAAAGAGTTGGAACTGAACTTCACAGAAGACCAACAGACCACTCGAGTGAAAGGGTCAGAGCAAATCTGGCGTTCGAACACCCTTAGAGCAAAAACAGAATAAACGTTCGAACGGCAGTCAACGTTCGAACGCTCGTAGTGCAAAAACAGAAAGAACGTTCGAACGCCAACTCACGTTCGAACGTTATCCACAGACTGGCAGCAGAGTTGTTGACTGTTCACTTGGACTTGGGCGGCAAACACTATTCCTTTACCCCCCCCCCCCCCTTGTCTCCTCCTCTTGCCTATAAATACTCCCCTTGTTGGAGAGCTAGAGGAGCCAAGTAGGAAGTAGGAAAGTTGATGGAGGCTTACACTCCCACTCTCATTGTAGATTTAGCTCATTTCCCTTGTATGAAGTCTTTATTTTAGAGATTAGTTTGGCTTTAGTCCAACATCTCTTGCTTGTTATAACAGTAGTTTTATGCTTATGTTTATGTTTATGCTTTCATTTTTCATGCATAGAAGAGAGATAGCTCACCTTTTGGTTGAGGAAGCAACCCTCCAATTCTTGGTTGAGGAAGCCACCCTCCAAATGTGACTAGCTTTCTTCTACTTTTATTGTTCTTACATTTCACTTCCATTGCTTGCGCTTCTTTCTTTCTTAGAAGAGTGAAACTCTTCCACTTTTCTAGAACTTTACCAAAGTCGTGAAGGGTGGAACGTGATTCACCCATTCTTTGTTAAAGATTGGCTACGCATTTGTTATTACTTTATCTTATAAGTTCTCTACTTTGAGGGATGAGCATCACTCACTTTTCTAGCTTTACCCAAGCCATGAAGAGTGAGTAGTTTCTCATTCACTCTTTAGTAAGAGGAGAAGGGCATGTATAAGTTATCCGGGAATCATATTTGTGCAATGTTTTTATGCTTAACGCTTATTTCTTCTTGTTATTGGATGATTGATTGCATCTAGCAAAGCTAAGGTACTTTGTATAATTATGGGCTCTTTCTATGACACGGATGACTCTTGCATAGAAAGACTCATCAGTTCAAGGCAAGTACCCCGGCTAGATCCTCATGACTACCCTTCAATCTTCCCCCTTATTGCACTTCATTTAAAGAATGAAATATTAATATCATGATTGGATGTCTTGTAGAAACACTTGCTTGTTTGTAGACGGGTTAAGTCTCGGCACAGGCAATTCTTGTAAACTTCTAGAAAGACATCGGAATCATATTCTTAATTCTCACAATCCATCTTTATCTTCCGATTAACTTGCTGTTGACACGGGAGTTAATTGAGTTATCAAGCACAATTATGACAAATCGGATAACTAACTACATGTCCAGATCCTTGCACTAAAGAGTGACTCTTTTTAATTAGCATTTATCTCCTATTTTGTTAAGAAAATCCTCTTGGAAAGAATCTTATATTCTGTCCAGGAAAACTCACATCTCACAGCAAATCTCAAGGGTTACAACCAATAGGTCTCTACCACTGCTTGCCTTAGAAATATGAACAAAAGTTCCCTGTGGATTCGACTCCGGACTCAAACCGGATTATTACTACAGCTTGACCGCCTGCACTTGGGTGTACACATTTCAGATCAAGCATCAGCATGCATGGAAAAACTCGTGTCGGGTATAGCAAGAAGGGCTAGACTCTCACTTGGGTGCAAAGCCCGGCTACTTGGTTCACACACTCCCCTGAGGTGAAATTCTGGAAAAGTGTGATGGTGTACGGAACTGGCGGTTGTGATACCAAAATCCGTTGCCCAACAAAGACACAAGATTTTTGTTTATAAAACACCCATTCAATGGGTAACATCCACAATGATTTGGTTTTATAAATACATAACTTTTATTTCAAACAATCATTGGATGTATTTTCGTCAATTGACGGATTCATTACACATGTGCATTGCATTGTGTTGTGGGAGTCGGTGAGGACTCGGGTCGAAGTTGCGTGAGTGAGTCTCGTCTCATTTCATGGCATGACATAGGATTCCTATCATTGAATGCATATTCTTGATTGAAATGTTTTAAATGATTGATTGTTGCATGTGACATTTCATATGCATCTAGGGTGGGGAGTAGCCTCTGTAGGAGATACTCTATTGAGCGTTGCTCACCCTATACGGGAAAATATTTTAGGTGCGGGTTATACGCCGATTGACGGCACTCACTCGGGCACTTAAGGAGGAAGAAAATCCGAGATGTGGCTATATTTTGAGCTCTTGTAAAATCATTGTGAAAATTATGATTTTGAACATGTAAATATTTGGAAATAGTCGAAATGGGACTCACATTGACTGTTTTGAATGTAAATTTCATGATGTATGAGCTTGATATGAGATTGGGTAGGTTTTCTCAAAACTCCATATTTCTGGACTATTTTTAATATAACCTTGCATGTTTTTATATGAGTATGGATAAATGGACCCGGTGTGGTCAATGTTGAATATTGGACCTCGGATGGGTCTTGTGATTGTATGATGCACATGTTGTGTTTTTGGATAAAGCTCCCCGTACAAAGAAGACTCTGCCCGAATTTTTGTTCAATTATGGACCCCGGTAAATGGGGCATGACGGCGCGATATCGAGTTACTCGGTATCCACGGGTATTCCGCGGGTTGATGGGTAATCAACGGACTCCCGGATTTTGAGGTGTCACAATTGCGGGGGAGGGATAATGAGATGGAGTGAAAATAAGAAACAACTTGTGTAGGAGAGAAAATAAAAATCGATGTACAAAAATAAAATCGAAATAAATGAGGTCATTGGGTCCTAAGAAAACATGAACAAGCTAATAAGAGTTGACCTACCAAAGGAAGTTGACATGATAGTGGAAGGTTAGTACAAATTTTAATTGTTAAACAGAGACAATTGAGTGAGTTGGCAATAGGAACGCTGAATTTACAAGATCCAATAACGCCATTGTATTTAAAGAACTTTCTGGAATCTTTGTTAAGATCTAACCATGCCTCAACTCTAAAGTCAAAAATACATAACCATCTGAATTAAAATATCATGCCAGAATCAATCAATCCACTCCCTGAAAGGAACAACAAAAATCAAATCAAATTCTCTAAAATCCACATCAAAACTGCAAGTTTATGAGGAAACTCATATCATGTGTGCAAGGTTATGAAGAATGAAGCAAAGTGGAAATTTTCTCACAACCCATCTAGTGCCCTAAATTGATCCATAGCTTGCTCTTGCAAGGGTAATGCCATTTTCCTTCCCCAACAGCCACATCCATCAACAGAGGGACACAAACATACAAAGGGACAATATATACGAGATAAACAACAATTTTCAAGGGAATTGTATACATGTTAAAATAAATGGTCACGTCCACTTTTGGTAGACAAACAATAATTTATATATCAACTAAATTATCCATATAATTTTTTCATCTTACTTAATAACCAGTTAACCACTATGTGGTAGCAGCTCGACAAGAGCCATAAAAATTGGTTAAGAGCAATTTATTATTTTATATGCTTGTGCACAAACTGTATCCCTATTTATCATAAAAATCATAATATGATGAGTAAGTGAAACCAATAATAGATGGATCTTAAACAAAGTTCCTTCTAGAGTATAAGTCAAGAAGTTTGTACCTGTAAATAATAGCAACCATATTATTTTTTTTCCAAGAATCCTCTCACATATAAATCACAACCACACTAAAGTCTATACATTGTATTTTCCCTAATTTTTATTGGAAGACTATCCTGAAATTGGACTTCATTGATCAAGAAACCAGTCTCCATTCTCACTTTCCACAGATGACTAAACTTGTGATTTGCACGTCTATATTATTCATAATTGATTCAAGACATAAACAAATAATAGAATGCATATGTGATTCCCACTAAAGGTCATTGCTTATGCTACCAGTGGACCCATGAAACTCTGACTATGATGATCATAGAATCTCTAGTCCTCTCATTGAGCTCTCACTACAAGAAAATTCACTTTTAGCCGCTAGATTTAGATTGCAGCTAAAATTATTGTCACTGAATATATATGTTTAGTGACAAATAAATATTGTTGTCACTGAAGGTATGATGTTGAAATTATTTAGTGGCCATAGTTATTTGTCGCCACTAAAGATATATCATTAGTGGTGAAAAAGTATTATTGTCACTGGAGATATGATAGTGAATCTAATTAGTGACAATTTAAATGTTGCAACAAAAATATATTACTAATATATCACTAATTTCAAATATTTAGTGACAATAATTTAAATTTAGTCACTAATAATATAAAATATTAGTGATAACATTTTGTACTTGTAGCAAATATGCCTTGATTTTAGTCACAATTTTTTTTTTTTGCCACTGTAAATTTTAGAAAAATAAGTTGTCGCTGGTAAATGTAATATAAGCCCAAAAAAAAAACTAAAATTCCTGCCTTTCATATAAACCCTTCTTTTTCATATTTTCCCCAAATAATTTTTTGTTCAAGTTCTCTCTAAGCCTCTCTCTCTCTCTCTCTCTCTCTCTCTCTCTCTCTTGTTCTTGATCTCTGCGTTCGTGCGACGATGGATTCTACCAATCTGCCATGGACGACCAATCTGCCATTGATGACCTCTCTGCCATGGACAATCTCTCCTAATCCATCCGCTAGGGCAGATCTGCAGGTATTCATCAACTCTATCTCACGCACACACACATACACACACACAACCATACACTCAATCGTACACACAATCACTCTGTCTTCACACACACACACACACACACTCAATCGGGATCTATATAGCCATAGATTGTGGCCTGTAAGTTGCTTTTGAGAGAAATTTGTAGCTTGCATCTTCATACTATGCCATGAATTTGCGAGTGGTAGCTTCATATTTATATGAATTTGCATTGAAAAATTATTTAGCTTGATCTTGTAATATTTTAGGGTTTTTTCTTACTAGGAATTTTATGTGTGGTGAGTTAGTGGAAATTATTGCGGTGTTTGGTCAGTTGTTTCTTTTTCTTTTTTTGATTCTTTTCTTTCCTCATCTGATTGAACGATCGGGCCATTATTCAGGAACTTAATTACTTATTTGCTATTGCATCCATTCCGACTCTGCAAATAGCATGATTGAAAACTATGTATCTGAGTTAATGGCGAAGGCTTGATTATAGTCGGTTACCTTGAATCATCCTAATCTTCTTCTTGAAGCTCTGAAATTAGATAAAATCATATAGACATCGATCGCCTGCACAGTATTTGGTCTCTGTGTGTGTGTGTGTTCGCAAGAGAGAGAGACAGAGAGAAAGAGTGTGAGGCTCAAAGTGTATGTTGATCGACTATCTGAACCTTCTCGAACAGTTCTCATCTTCTGCAAGTAAATCTCATTTTCCTTCCAATCATGTTTTTTCAATTTTTCATTCGTTTACTGATTCTATTGCTTCTGCTGGTTTTCTTATTAATTTCGTTTGAATCTACCCCAATGTCCTAAATTTCTGGTGTATGTTATTTCTACCAGTATTGTTTAGTCTGTATATAGTACCTTAAATTGACATGTTTTTGGTATTTTTGAAGGGTGCAGAGGTGTGGCCACAAGTATTTCTGAATGGTATCCACCAATGGGTGCAGGGCAACAACATCAGGAAATCTTCTTTTTTTTTTTTTTTTGATTGGAAACCTCGGTGTAATTGATCAGTAGACATATGATACTTACTGGTTCACTTATAGTCTTGGAAACCACTTCAACTGATGCACCCCTAACTCTCTCCCAATCTATGGAATCGTTGTTTTTATCCATAGGTTTTCTTGTTCTACCCTTGGAATAAATTTTCCTTAAATTATCCCAGTTAATTGTATTTTCTTGCTTTTCCTCAAACTTGCTTTTCTTTTTTTTTTTTTTTTGGAGGTAATTTCAGATTTGGATATCATTTTATTTTGGGTAGGGTAATTTTGCTCAAAAGTGGGGTTTTTCTAGTCATGACTTCTGTATGTAAGCTGCAATCGGTGGACAATTGGAACTTGCTTAATGTTGCATATGGGTCAACTGTTGTTGGTTCTTGAGCTCTTGGTGTGGTCTTTCGCTGAATTATAGTTTCACTTCCAGGGAGCTCTGCATGTTCATGATGTTTGCTTATCTCCTCTCCTTCCTTTTTTTGCTTAAATCCGAACTCTCCCACCAAGTCTAAACAATCCAAATCTAGATTAGAAGGGGCATATGGAATTTTAGGACATAATTCATGGCAACTAGACAAAAAGACTGATGGATGTGTACCTTCAAGGTCAGTTATATCTGAGATTGGCATTCCTATCCCAGTGGAAGTCTCTTCTCTGTTCTGAACAAAATCATTCTCAGTTTACATTCTGTGGAGAAAAAGAGATGCTATATATTTACTTAGAAGACACCTTGAAAGATGGTCAGACACATGCTTGGAGGTCTAGTGTTTTTGATTGGATTCTGCTATAGAATTATTGAATCTGGTAATTGCAACATTTGCTATTATAGTTTTTTTCTTTTCTTGCTTTTCCGTTGTGCTGTTTTTACGTGAATTATAGTATTATGGATACCAATTCTTGTTGCTTTGCATTGTTCTATCAATATTTTCTTTGCTTAAAACCTAACGTGTAAATTTGATGAACAAAGGACGAATGTGTGGTATATTTCCTTTACATGTGGTTCCTTTCAGAAATAAACCCCATGAAAAAAATGACGGCGATCGTCGATGGAAGATTTAAGCTGTTTGAGAGGTAATTAAAGATTTAAGGGGTTAGTAGCTATCAATTAGATGTGTTGTGTATGTAATGTTCTTCTTTGCTTCTTTTTTTTTGGTTGATTTGAACTTAACCATTTGACATTCATTATCATGGGCTTCTGAATCAGTGTTTTGATTAAAATATAATGTGTATCTTCATCTTCTTGTAGCAGTGAGGACATTGGAGATCAACCTTGAGCACCATTATTTCTTGTAATACTGCCTGACATGATTCAAGTATGTTTTTTTTAAGTGATCAGTTATTCAACATTAGTTTGCTTTCATCTTTAAATACATGTTGATGGGAAAGCGAAAATTAATGGCCGACAATTCTAATCCTCATGGCTCGGCATTTAAAGTATGTTATACTCTTTTTGCTTCTTGTTATCTTGATTTCATTTTTGTAAGGTACAAACTAGTGGAAGCTCTGAAAACAGCTTTGGAAAGCTCGTCTCTGAAGACTAAAGATGAAAGATCCAATGATCTGTCAAAAATAGATATATGTAGTTGAGTAGTTGAGACTTGAGACCTTATGATGAATTGTTATGCATTCTTATTCTTTAATATTCAAGCATCGTATACGTACAATTTAATGATATTAATATTATAATATTATTTTCACGTGATTTGATTTGAAAATTATATATTTGAAACTGAGTGTTTATCGATTTCTTGAACTATAACAGGTATGTGAAATTGGGAAACATTCAAAATAGATTCTTAAAAATATTCAATAGGTTTTTTTTTTCATTTTAATGTTTAGCCGCGACAATAAGTTGTCACTAAAAGTTTGGGCTTGACCCATCAAAAAGTATGTTCTAAATTTTAGTGGTGATTTTAATTGCGGGTAAAATGTATACTTTTAGCCGCGATCAATTGTTGTCATTAAAAATCAAGTTTTAATCGGACTTTTAGTGGCGACAAGATACATTTTAATGGCAAAATTATGGTAACTTACTACAATAATTATTGCTGCTAAATATTTCATATTTAGTGGCATTTTTTATGTTGCGGCTAAAAAAATTACTTTTAGTGGCAACAAATTAAATGTTGTAGCTAAATGATTTAGCCACGAACATATAGCTGTGGTCTAGTGGCAATAAAAAAGTTGTTACTAAAATATATAGTGACAATTTTTATACATTTAGCCGCAATAATTTTCGCGGCTAAAAGACCAATTTTTTGTAGTGTCTAGAACCTAAGAATTTCACTTTGTTCCCAACAAAAATTAAGAGAGTTGATTTTGACCAATGACTAAAACTATAAAATCATGCATGCAATCCTCACTTTTATTAAGATTCAATATACCCAGTTTCAAATACTGCTAAATTCTACTGTACTTGAAATTCTTTTGTCAACAAGAAGCAGTAGTCTAAGGTTTGAACATACCATGATGCTATGTCAATGGTGATTATACAATCTCTAGCCCTCTTATTCATCTTTCTAAACTACAAAGCCATATATAAGATACTGAAACTAAGAATTTCACTTTGATTCTAGAAATAATGCTATCATATAGAGATATGAAAATATGAAAGATCCATCTGTTGATCAAGGTTATACACAGAAGCATAAAAAGGTAATGATTTTGTTAATTTAATAATTTTCATTTTAAAATTAAAGTTGAAAAGAGACACATAACTCAACATTCCAATAGGCAAAAGTCATATATCAAAGAGCATTGCTATAAAAACATACTCTGTTGACAAAATGAAACAAAATTTTTAATGTTTTTCTTAATCTCACAACCAACCTCAATTGAAGAACATGATAGAGAAAAATTAGTTGACCAAGAAACTTTGGACATAATATATCAAAATAAGGGGAGACCTTCCTCTAGAAAAATACAAATAAAATAAATGTAATCGACTCCAAACTCTATTTAGCTAATTTCGAGTAAAGATACTATAGATGAAACAAGCTCTGCAGACATAAAATACTTACCAATACTCAAGTAAACCTCTGTTTAACAACAGAAGGGTACACACAAATACAAACAATTGCAAGGTTAAGTAATTAAGTTTAAGCAATAAAAAGTGAAGAGAACAATAAATAACTAAACAAAATTTTAAAAATAGGAAATTTTCATTTGAGATTTTTGCATGATGTACCCATGTGCCTATTATCGAATAGCCCTTCGATAGGGGTGTCCATGTGCTTGCATGTAGGAGCAGTTGACTCCACTGACCATGGTTAAATTAACAAATGTGTGTCATGTCTCAAACACATTGAACTAATAAGCATAGGTTCTTAAATTATAACCCGCTTATAATTGATTTCCCATTGATTTTAACTTTTTTCGGGTATCACTACAAAAAATTGGTTTGTGAAAATTATTGCGGCTAAATGTATAAAAATTGTCACTATATATTTAGTGACAATTTTTTTATTGCCACTAGACTGCGGCTGTATGTCCGTGGCTAAATCATTTAGCTACAACATTTAATTTGTTGCCACTAAAAGTAATTTTTTTAGCTGCAACATGAAAAAAGTCACTAAATATGAAATATTTAGCCGCAATAATTATTGTAGTAAGTTACCATAATTTTGCCACTAAAATGTATCTTGTCGCCACTAAAAGTCCGATTAAAACTTGATTTTTAGTGACAACAATTGATCGCGGCTAAAAGTATACATTTACTCGTAATTAAAATCACCACTAAAATTTAGAACATGCTTTTAGTGACAACTTATTGTCGCGGCCAAACATTAAAATGAACAAAAAAAACCTATTGAATATTTTAAAGAATTTATTTTGAATGTTTCCCAATTTCACATACTTGTTATAGTTCAAGAAATTGATAAACACTCAGTTTCAAATATATAATTTTCAAATCAAATCACGTGAAAATAATATTATGATACTAATATCATTAAATTATACGTGTACAATGCCTGAATATTAAAGAATAAGAATGCATAACAATTCATCATAAGGTCTCAAGTCTCAACTACATATATCTTTTTTTGACAGATCATTGGATCTTTCATCTTTAGTCTTCGGAGACGAGCTTTCCAAAGCTGTTTTCAGAGCTTCCATTAGTTTGTACCTTACAAAAATTTACCCTTCGTTAAAGTACTTGAGTTACAAAAATGAATCAAGATAACAAGAAGCAAAAAGAGTATAACATACTTTAAATGCCGAGCCATGAGGATTAGAATTGTCGACCATTAATTTTCACTTTCCCATCAACATGTATTTAAAGATGAAAGCAAACTAATGTTGAATAACTGATCACTCAAAAAAAACGTACTTGAATCATGTCAGGCAGTATTACAAGAAATAATGGTGCTCAAGGTTGATCTCCAGTGTCCTCACTGCTACAAGAAGATCAAGATACACATTATATTTTAATCAAAACACTAATTCAGAAGCCCATGATAATGAATGTCAAATGGTTAAGTTCAAATCAACCAAAAAAAAAGAAGCAAACAAGAGCATTACATACATAGCACTTCTAATTGATAGCTACTAACCCCTTAAATCTTTAATTACCTCTCAAACAGCTTAAATCTTCCATCGATGATCGCCGTCATTTTTTTCATGGGGTTTATTTCTGAAAGGAACCACATGTAAAGGAAATATACAACACGTTCGTCCTTTGTTCATCAAATTTACACGTTAGGTTTTAAGCAAAGAAAATATTGATAGAACAATTCAAAGCAACAAGAATTGGTATCCATAATACTATAATTCACGTAAAAGCAGCACAACAGAAAAGCAAGAAAAGAAAAAAACTATAATAGCAAATGCTGCAATTACCAGATTTAATAATTCTATAGCAGAATCCAATCAAAAACACTAGACCCCCAAGCATGTGTCTGACCATCTTTCAAGGTAAACTGGGTCTTCTAAGTAAATATATAGCATCTCTTTTTCTCCACAGAATGTAAACTGAGAATGATTTTGTTCAGAACAGAGAAGAGACTTCCACTGGGGTAGGAATGCCAATCTCAGATATAACTGACCTCGAAGGTACACATATATCAGTCTTTTTGTCTAGTTGCCATGAGTTCTGCCCTAAAATTTCACATGCCCCTTCTAATCTAGATTTGGATTACACATCCATTAGTCTTTTTGTCCAGTTGCCATGAGTTCTGTCCTAAATTTCCATATGCCCCTTCTAATCTAGATTTGGATTGTTTAGACTTGGTGGGAGACTTCGGATTTAATCAAAAAAAGGAAGGAGGGGAGATAAGCAAACATCATGGACATGCAGAGCTCCCTGGAAGTGAAACTATAATTCAGCAAAAGACCACACCAAGAGCTCAAGAACCAACAACAGTTGACCCATATGCAACATTAAGCAAGTTCCAATTGTCCACCAATTGCAGCTTACATACAGAAGTCATGACTAGAAAAACCCCACTTTCGAGCAACAATAACCCTACCAAAAATAAAATGATATCCAAATCTGAAATTACCTCCAAAAAACAAAAAAAGAAAAGCAAGTTTGAGG
Organism: Ilex aquifolium; assembly: GCA_951799425.1. Taxonomy (NCBI): domain Eukaryota; kingdom Viridiplantae; phylum Streptophyta; class Magnoliopsida; order Aquifoliales; family Aquifoliaceae; genus Ilex; species Ilex aquifolium. The sequence goes on from OX637408.1 coordinate 13,244,634, forward strand.
AAAAGCAAGAAAATACAATTAACTGGGATAATTTAAGGAAATTTATTCCAAGGGTAGAACAAGAAAACCTATGTGGATAAAAACAACGATTCCATATATTGGGAGAGAGTTAGGGGTGCATCAGTTGAAGTGGTTTCCAAGACTATAAGTGAACCAGTAAGTATCATATGTCTACTGATCAATTACACCGAGGTTTCCAATCAAAAAAAAAAAAAAAAGAAGATTTCTTGATGTTGTTGCCCTGCACCCATTGGTGGATACCATTCAGAAATACTTGTGGCCACACCTCTGCACCCTTCACAAATACCAAAAACATGTCAATTTAAGGTACTATATACAGGCTAAACAATACTGGTAGAAATAGCATACACCAGAAATTTAGGACATTGAGGCAGATTCAAACGAAATTAATAAGAAAACCAGCAGAAGCAATAGAATCAGTAAATGAATGAAAAATTGAAAAAACATGATTGGAAGGAAAATGAGATTTACTTGCAGAAGATGAGAACTGTTCGAGATGGTTCGGACAATCGATTAGCATATACTTTGAGCCTCACACTTTTTCTCTCTCTCTCTCTTGTGACACACACACACAGAGACTAAATACTGTGCAGATGATCGCTGTCTGTATGATTTTATCTGATTTCAGAGCTTCAAGAAGAAGATTAGGATGATTCAAGGTAACCGACTATAATCAAGCCTTCGCCATTAACTCAGATACATAGTTTTCAATCATGCTATTTGCAGAGTCGGCATGGATTCAATAGCAAATAAGTAATTAAGTTCCTGAATAATGGCCCGATCGTTCAATCAGATGAGGAAAGAAAATACTCAAAAAAAGAAAAAGAAACAACTGACCAAACACCGCAATAATTTCCACTAACTCACCACACATAAAATTCCTAGTAAGAAAAAACCCTAAACTATTACAAGATCAAGCTAAATAATTTTTCAATGCAAATTCATATAAATATGAAGCTACCACTCGTCAAATTCATGGCATAGTATGAAGATGCAAGCTACAAATTTCTCTCAAAAGCAACTTACATGCCACAATCTATGGCTATATAGATCCCGATTGAGTGTGTGTGTGTGTGTGTGTGTGTGTGAAGACAGAGTGATTGTGTGTACGATTGAGTGTATGGTTGTGTGTGTGTGTATGTGTGTGTGCATGAGATAGAGTTTATGAATACCTGCAGATCTGCCCTAGCGGATGGATTAGGAGAGATTGTCCATGGCAGAGAGGTCATCAATGGCAGATTGGTCGTCCATGGCAGATTGGTAGAATCCATCGTTGCACGAACGCAGAGATCAAGAACAAGAGAGAGAGAGAGAGAGAGAGAGAGAGAGAGAGAGAGAGAGAGAGAGAGAGAGAGAGTGAGGCTAAGAGAGAACTTGAACAAAAAATGATTTGGGGAAAATATGAAAAAGAAGGGTTTATATGAAAGGCAGGAATTTTAGTTTTTTTTGGGGCTTATATTACATTTACCAGCAACAACTTATTTTCTAAAATTTACAGTGGCAAAAAAAAAAAATTTGTGACTAAAATCAAGGCATATTTGTTGCAAGTACAAAATGTTATCACTAATATTTTATATTATTAGTGACTAAATTTAAATTATTGTCACTAAATATTTGAAATTAGTGATGAATCAGTAATATATTTTTGTTGCAACATTTAAATTGTCACTAATTAAACTCACTATCATATCTTCAGTGACAATAGTACTTTTTCACCACTAATTATATATCTTTAGTGGCGACAAGTAACTACGGCCACTAAATAATTTCAACATCATACATTCAGTGACAATAATTTTTTTTGTCACTAAACATATATATTCAGTGACAACAATTTTAGCTACAATCTAAATCTAGCGGCTAAAATTGAATTTTCTTGTAGTGTATGAATGAGCTTAGGTTATTCTAGAATATTTCAATTACCTATTGTAATCGAGTTTTGTTTATTTCTGAGATAGTAATATTGGTATGTCATAAAACATAAAATATTACTAAAGAAATGCAACTGAATTTCTTATATTGAAAAGTAAAAAAATAAAAAAATTTCTGGATGCTAGTTTTTCAAACACATTAATGTAACATTAGCTTAGTTGATCAGCAAATTTTTACGTATTTTGCAATGAAAGACCTTTTTTCCCAAACAATATGATTCTAAGCAAACAATCTCATTGATATTTATCTATAACCGTAAAGTAAAACAATTTAAATTATAAAACAGAAAATAAAGCAGGTGACAAACAGTCACGGAACTCCACATCAATTCCTAGAAGTAATACCACAAACCAAACAATGCACAGGTGCCAATCCGAAAGAATAAAAGACAAATTAGTTAAGTAAATTGTCATAGTTCTAACCTACATTTAGTAAATTACATTCTTTCACTCACACTTTCTCTCTCTCTTTGCTCAAAGTTCTATGTTTAAGCTCTTTTAAGCTTGCATCTAATTTGCTACAAACAAGATTTAATTTGTCACCAAACTAAATTCTATCCCTAAGAATCCAATTTCCTCACATAAATCAACCAACACAATCTCATACACAAAGTCATTTAGGGAATTCCTATTTGTTCTCCCAAGGACCAGGTCTCATCCTCTTCTTGACAAAAGAAATAACACCATGGTGTAATTTAAATGGAAATAATTTTCTAATACTAATGCTTAAAATATGTTCTCCATAGCATGTGAAAAGCTTATTGCACAGCGTTGCTATTGGAAACTTCACATATTTTTTGCTAAATTACAAGTACAATTTGACAGTTGACTTTAAATTTTATGGACTACCACCGCAACAGAGGATTAACTAAAGCAAAACTCTAACCGTCGGTTGAAAATCTAAGATAATAAATTCATTATCATCATGTAAATAAATGTCTCAATTCGACAAGTGACATTAATCTAAAACTCAATTGAGTCCAAAAATTCAGTTTTTCATACCATTCTACCTAACACAATAGAGTATCTAATTCAAGAAAGACATCAAAATAACAAGCACAAAATATTTTTTGTTCAAACTGAAAAAGAACTAAACTATGGAACCTTTGCAATCAGCCCAAGTGTATCAAGAACTTTGTACAAGACGATAGTCAATGCAAAAGAGGCTAGGATATATGGCTTGCTAGTGCAACAAGGCTCAACTGCTCAAGTCTTCTGATTCCTGTCATTATGGAAGTAGTAGAAAATAAATGTTAATACAAGTTTGTTAAAAAGAGGACACATAAAACAGAAAGGCTTACAATAATTGTTATAACCATGAAAACAAGCACAAACCTGAAGCCATTGCTTAATTCGTAGGTGTGAATCGTAAAAACATGGACCATGGAAATTCAAAACCTTCAATCTCCTACATATAAAAATACATGTCAAAACTCATGAAAATATAAAATAAGAATACAACATATGCACATTATACAGAATATTAGCCATAGGCGTGGTGAGACAACAAGTTAGAAACACTTTCAAAGAAAGTAGTACCATTTGTCAACACAACAAACATAAAAAACACATCTGCTATTGGAAACTTGAGTAGATAAATCACAAGAAAAGGCACGATAGACAAAGAGTCCCAAAAAATTTCTAAAACTTCACACCAGCAGAGAGAAAACCAATTAGGGAGTGCTGCCATTGGGACACCACTGCCTCTCTGTCTCTCTCCCCCCCCCCCCCCCCCCCCCCCCCCCCCCGCGCGATTGTTCATCTCCTCCACCTAGGGTCGTTAAATAGTGAAGGATATTGTTCATTAATCAGCGCATCGTTCCTTCACCCCTACCGTTACAATTTCAGGAATTATGAGATGATGCTTCGAATACTTTCAGAAACCAAGAATGTGTAGAGTCACAAAGAGTAAGGGCGACAAACAGTAAGGTGCAAAAGAAGAAGATCTGTGAAAACGCAGGGGCAAGAGGGAGAGTAATGGTTGAGAATAGGGAAGGATTTGGGGTGTGAATATGTGAGAGAGAGAGGATTTGGGGTGTGAATGAGAGAGAGAGAGAGAGAGAGAGAGAGAGAGGGGGAGGCGGGTGAGAACAGAGAGGTAGTGGAGGTGGTAATTAGGGTTATTCTATTATTAAAGCTGAAGGATATATATGACATAACTGTGTTTTTTGAGGGTGAAGGTGGAAAAAAAATGTTTTTCAAGTATTCTAATATTTTAAAGTAGTATATAGATGATTAGTTCAAGCCTCATTTAACAACAAAAAAAAATCCCAAATTAGGGTGCCGTCTTTCGACCTATTTAGGAAGTAAATATTTATACTATGTCATCACTGTTATGTAATTTCACCCTCCAATAAGTAACAACAACATATATAAGTGAACCACACTTTTATATTACATGGAGGGATAGTTAATAATTAAACTGTGCACAATCCACTTGCTTATTAGTTATTTTCTGATTAGATGGTGACACCACGTGACATTGAATATTTTCTAATAATGCACTTGCTATTCATACTCTAGTGTTACTCTTTTATGCATCTAAAATGCCATTCATGGGCGGAGTTACACAAGGACAAGGGTGGGCACGGGCCCATCCTCAATTTTTTTTTTCAAAATATTATATGTATACTTATATTTATATATCCTAAAAATTATATATATATATATTTGCTTGTGTCCAACCTATAATTTTTTAATTTGAATTGTTTAGTCTTTTTATTGTATTACCGCCTTTTTTTTCTCTAGATGACCTAAATTTTATTATTTATGAATTTTTGCAAGTGAAAGTTCTTACAATTGACATACATTTAACTTTTATTTTTTTACAAATAATCGTCTCTCTTTCTATTGGAGTATTGTGACAATCGATTTTTAATTTTTTTACTATGTTTAGCTCTTAAATGTTAGTTTAGTAGTTTTATTATGCTAATATCTCAGTGATAAGGTTTGGAACATCATTTATCGAATAAATTTAATAAATTGCTAGTGAATAACTGATATTTTTTAATTAAAAAAATGACAATTAGCTCTATTTTTTTACAATGGTAATAATTAGTTATTTTTTTATACATATACAATATACATGATTTTTTTGGCCTTTTTTATGTTAAATGGATTTCGTGTATCAAATATGATATCATAAATATAAATATATTATAAAATATGATTTGTTAGGAGGGAAAAAGTTAGAGTGTAATTAAAGTACCCACCCTAAATAAAATTTTTGGTTCCGCCCTTGAATGCAATCACACTGAAAGATCTGCCTTGTTTCAGTTCACCACTCAACAATTTTCATTTACATTAATGAGCTCGCAATGTGGCATTGTAGAAGCATCATGCAGTGGAGAGTTGACTTGGAGAAGCATCATGAACTGGACAGTTGAGAAAGCAAAGCAGAGCAGAATAAACCTCCACCTTGGAGATTAAACCACCATTTTGGACCTTTACTTTGGGCACAATTTTCAGCAGTACCCATCTCTGTGGAAGTCTCTACTTCTGGGTCTTCTTGCTCATCTAAGAAGTTGGTGTGATAATAACATTTATTTATGGCTGTGACAAAGGCATTTGAGCCACCGGTGTTGAACGAGCATCATTGAGAATTTTTTAGAGAAAATATCAGGATCATTAAAGAGCATCTAAATCCAAAAATTATGAGATTTAAAAGGCAACCTCACATTCATATCATGTTTATCATATGGTGTTTTTTTTTCCAAGGACTAACAAGTGAGGGGAACATGTTTTGTTGCATGCAGAAGCTAATGTATGGTATGGCATATCGGGACAAAACGGGTGGGCCCTGTTTCACTTCACTTCATGCATTTTCTGAGACGCAACTCCTGCATAAATAAGCTCAAAAGCTCTCATGAATTTCTCATCGAATTGTTCAAAAGTTAAAGACATTATGGCATTGTCTTTCCATCTGTTTGTGTTCATGCACTTTCTCCTCACACTATTGAGTTTTCATCATGTTACATTGACTAACTGTTCCTCTTCTGTGCACCAGCTATGCCATGAGAATGAGAGATCGGCCTTGTTGCAGTTCAAGCAAATTCTTTCAATTGACAAGAGTGCTTCCGATGATCCTTCTGCTTATCCAAATGCTGATTCTTGGGGCTCCAAGGGAACAATAGCAATGATATTGATTATTGTTTGTGGGATGGAACTGAGAGCGATGAGGACTTTGGTCATGTGATTGGCCTAGACCTTAGTAGTAGTCTTCTCTATGGTTCCATCAATTCCAGCAGCAGCTTCTTCAGCCTTGCTCATCTTCAGATGCTTAACCTTGCAGACAATCATTTTAATCACTCCCAAATCCCATCTACAATTAGCCACCTTTCTGGTTTAACAAGTCTCAACTTATCCCTATCGATATTTTTTGGTTTAACAAGTCTCAACTCATCTTTAGATGCTTCCCTTGATATGTCCCTTGTCTTCTAAAAGTTTGTTAAAACTTGAAAAACTCAATTGGAGGAGCCTTGTTTTGAACCTAACTGGCCTGAAAGAGCTTTCTCTATCGATGGTGAATGTATCTTGTAACGTACGGTAAGTACCTGATATCTTGATCAATTTATTATCTCTCGCATCTTTGATTCTCAAAGATTGTGGGTTATAGGGTGAATTCCCACGAGATATATTCCATTTGCCAAAGTTACAAGTTCTTAAACTGAGTTTTAATAAAAATCTCATTGGTTCTTTGGTTGAATTCAACCAAAGTAGCCCCCTTAAGCGTTTGGGACTTGGTCGCACAAGTTTCTCTGGTAAGTTACCAGATTCCATTTCAAATCTTAAGTCCTTGATTTGGTTGGTACTCTATGAATGTGATTTCACAGGCTCAATTCCTTTATCTCTTGGTAACATGAACCAACTTGTCATTCTTGATCTTTCGTCTAACTTTTTTTCAGGTCTGATCCCTCTTTTATTAGCTAACCTTACCCAACTCAATGAGCTCTATCTTTCAGACAACATCTTCAGTAGCAGCACCTTAACTTGGGTTTGTAAGCATAGAAAGCTCACTTGGTTGTCCCTTGAAGCTAACAATTTGTATGGTGGCATCCCATCTTGTCTTCAAAACCTCACTCAACTAACTGGTTTAGAGCTTCACCAGAATCAGTTAAATGGTAAGATTCTGTTTGGGCTGGGGAACCTCACCCTACTAAATACTCTAGAATTTAGTGACAATAATTTCCATGGTCCGATTCCACAATCAATTTTCACAGTTAATAACTTAGGAGTCCTTAATCTAGAGTCTAATCACTTGAGTGGAATAATGGAAACAAACATGTTTCTTAAGCTCAAAGATATTAGCATGCTGCAATTGTCAGGGAACAAATTATCAGTGCTCACTAGTAGCATTTTTAATGTTACTCTTCCAAAGTTCCAGATGTTAGGACTGAGAGAATGCAATTTCAATGAATTCCCAGAGTTTTTACAATATCAAGGTTAATTGGAGATGCTAGATATTTCTAGCAACAAGATTCGTGGTCAGATCCCCAAATGGATATGGAATATAGGGCAAAAAACTTTGCGAGGTATGTGCTTAGATTTCAACTTTCTAACCGTATTTGAGCCACTTCCAGCTGTCCTTCCATGGGAGAGTTTATGAGTTTTTGACCTTAGTTCTAAACACTTACAAGGATCTCTCTCGATTCCACCGCTCTTCATCCTCAAGTATATCGTCTCAAACAATTCACTAGACGGAGAAATTCCACAGATATTGTGCAATGCAAGCTCTCTTTTATACCTTGATTTGTCGAATAATAGTTTGAGTGGAAGAATTCCTCAATGTTTAAACAGTTTTAGTAATTCCCTAACAGTGTTGAATTTTGGGAGCAACAACTTTCATGGAACCATTCCTCAGTCATTTAACAAAGGAAATAATTTGAGCCTTCTTCATTTAAGTAAAAATAAATTAGAGGGGTCAGTACCAAGATCTTTGGCCAATTGCACAATGTTAGAGCTCCTTAAGCTCGGAAACAATCAAATTCAAGGTGTTTTCCCTTTTTGGCTTTGCAGTACCATAGTAGGTCACATGTTGAAGGTTCTCCTCCTGAGATCTAATCGGTTTTGCAGTACCATAGTAGGTCACATGTTGAATTCTAATTTCACTAAGCTGCGTATCATTGACGTACCTCTCATACAATGGTGACTTGCCATCAAAATTCTTCCAAAATTGGAATGCCTCAAGATTTCATGATGTTGGTCAGTCCTTATATTTGCAAACAAATAAAACGTACCAAGTGCCAGATCTTGCATTTACTATCACGTTCAAATTTTCGATGACAATGAGAACCAAAGGCCTTGAAATGTTTTATACCGACATCATAACCATCTTCGCAACCATTGATTTCTCAAACAATAAATTCAATGGGGAGATTCCAGAATCCATTGGAAACCTCAAGGGGCTTCAGCTGCTCAATCTTTCCAATAATGATCTTGTAGGCATCATGCCATCATCCTTGGGAAATCTAATGGACCTTCAAGCTTTGGACCTTTCACAAAACAAGCTCTCAGGAGAAATTCCTCAACAACTAACACAACTGACGTTCCTTGCAATCTTGAATGTCTCTTATAACCATCTCACATGGCCTATACCAAAAGGCAATCAATTTGGTACTTTTGAGAACACTTCATTTGAAGGTAATCCAGAACTGTGCGGAGATCCTTTGTCAAAGAAATGTGGAAGTTCTGAAGCACCACCAACATCATCACATTTAACCTTCAAAAATGACAATTTAGACTTCCCAAGTAAATTTGATTGGGTTTTCATATGCATGAGATACGGAAGTGGCCTAGTAGTTGGGTTGGTGATTGGGCACATTCTGACCTCTTGTAAGCATGAATGGTTTGTGGAAACTTTTGGAAGAGGACAACAAAAGAGAAGGAAGAAAACGAGGGGGAAAAGAGACTAAATCCTAGTTGCTCAGATTTCTTAAGAGTAAGGAGGATGTCTATATAGGCTTTTGCGTGGTGTTCAAGGAACGAATTCTCATATTCAACCTAAAGGTTACAATGTCTATGTTTTTGTGTTATGTTCACTTCTATGTTGTCCACATGTACATTCTTTTTTTTTTTTTGTCCTTCATTGTAGTTGATGTTTTTAAGATCACTATTATGATGTATTATCTTTTTCCCATTAACAATAAACTAGTACGAATTCATAGTATTCATCAGCAGTTCCAACATCTAATGTGCCTTTTTGCACATATCAAATAATGTTATGATGCATCATTGGACCCAAATCTGACACCATGCCAGGTGTTGTTAGAATGCAAGTATAATGCATAAAATTTTCACAGGGAAAAAATCTCACCTTTGATTGATGATATGGAAAACGAACTATCCAGCTTGAATGCAACGAATAAGGTACACCTCTCTATGTAAAAATAACAAACTGCCATAGAATATGGGATTTGACCGGCCAGAGACACTTCGATGCTTAAGTCTGTAAAAGATTTGAAGTTTAAGCAATCTGATTATAAGAAAAGAATTATGTACCTTTGACTTAAGCTCATTCAGTATTTATAGGAGTTTGTATCCACTTTTTAGAGTTTTAATCATGGCCGGTATAGGTTGGCCAGGGGCCGAGCCAAAAATGTTAATTAGGGTGGACACTTCAAATACATATTTTAATTTTTTTCTCTTAACCAATCATAATAAAATAATATATATATCTATATGATAAAGTAGCTAGATTTCTTTGTCTTTAGTTTTTCACGGCTCAGATCGCTTGACGATTATTGATTCGACGGTCCTCATACTAAATTTTCCTAACACTGCTATCTCTCATCTAACTCTCTTTCCTTATTTCATACTAACTGATACAAACACTCTTATTTCTCATCTAACTTTATCTTTCTATCTCATACTATAACTCTCTATCTATCACCTGATACACTCTCCCTCCTCTTTTCCATTTTTAAAAATAAACTAAGTCTCCCTTTTTATCTCAGCCAATAACCCAACAACTCTCTCTCTTTCTTTCCTCTTATCTCTCAGTCATGTCTCTTCCTCTCTCTCTCAACACGCAAAAAACAGACATGTGTTGGCCTATTCTCCCCTACCCCTCTCTATTCTCTTATCTCTTCTCTTCCTACAAGCCAAAGTTGTAATGCCCCAAAATCCACCCTGGAAGGCATTACGATCTACAAACTATCCAACCATGAGAGCAACTAAAAATAACAATTAGATAATAAACCATTCATCTATCTGACAAAGAATAAATACTAAAACCAACAAAATATTGAAACTTTTCCAACTTACAATTCAGAACCAAAGAATATCTAGCAGCGGAATAATAAAAACCAACTGAAACATTATTTCACAAAAATCTCTCTAAATACAATAATCAGAACTACATCTCTAAGCCTCCACTTCAAGATCCTCATATTGACCCTTTCCAGTCTCGAGATCAACCTGCTCATCTAACTCGACGTCCTCCTCTCTGCCAAAATCTGTAATGTGTTGTAGGGGTGAGCAAAAGCCTGTAGGAAATCCCTCTCAAATTCCAACAAGATTTAAAACAATAAAAATAAGTCAAGTCTCTTTTGGGAAATAACATATATACCGTTTTGAAAGTAAAACAATGATAGTTATAATGATCTCAAGTGTACGAAAATACAATAAATCAATGAAATGAATAAACATGTTGTGATTAAAGCAATCAATAATTAACTCAGTAGCATCATCTCATATTCTTATGTATGTTGGTTCATCCTCATTCTCATGTATGTTGGTTGCTTCTCAGGAATCTACACAACGATTCTATATCATTCACACATCACAACCACACAATCTCAAACATTCCCCGCAGGGCCAAATCACAAACCACTTTAGAAAAGGTGTATACCGTCTCCCACAACATTGATGAATTCTACCCAGGAAAGGTATACCATCCCTCAGCCTCGAACCTACATAAACAATAGTGGTTGCTCTCACAAACAACGATCCACTACAAGTATTAGACAACCATCTCACTCCCACTGGGATAGACTAACCTCTAATACTCTACGGCAGCTGTCGAAGGCAATTCAAGTCCATCACACCCAAACCATACAAGAGATGAAATCACAATTTTCTCAATAACCACAATCTTAACTAGTCACAATTTCCATAAAAACTAAAGTATATCAATTGCACAATTCTCAATATACTACAGTAATAAAGGAGTTAAAATATGCAAGAGATCATATCAAGAAAACCTTTACAATTTTGATATCAAAATTCTAGGGTTTTGCCAAAAATCACAATTTCTTGGAACAAGAACAAGTAGTTGATTGAAAACCAAATTTTTAATCAATAATAAGAATTTAGAAATCAAGAAGTCATATGACTTTCACAATATAACATGTATTTTGGAAGAACTAGGGTTTTGGAAATTCAAGAACAATATTTCTAAGATAGAAGACATGTATCTCGTTGAAAACTATATGTTACTCAAAAAAGAATCAAGAACAAATAATATGTTAATCAAAAGAAACCAAGAACGAAATATTATTATATAATAATCTAAAAATTTTAAAACATACATAATTATACCCTGAGTCTCAATGTAAGAACTTGAGAAGAATCCCCTACATCAATCCGATGTCGGAAGATAGCCCTAGCATATTTGAATCAATCTTAACGTGAGAATCCCTTTTGTATCTTTTGTTTTCTCCATCTCTCTCGCTGTCTAGGATTTCTTAGGGTTGAAAACTGATGAAACATGATTACAGAGACGTCCTTATGGTATTTATAGGGTGAAAACGGAGAAAAACCCTAAAAATAACCGAGGCCGTTTTTAGGGAAACGTCCGGACGGTACTTATGCGTCCCAACGGTGCAAATTCACTATGTTGGATGAAAAATAAGATTTTAGGGTAGGGAGTACCATTCGGACAATGCTTAGGGCATCCGGACGGTGCCAACTTTTTGTCCTGATTTTCGGAGCAGTTTTCACCTATTTAGAAGTTGATTCAGAAAATTTTTGTGAAATACATGTTTGTAGCCCTTGAAGTCTAGTTTCCACTGTAAAAAAAGCAGCCTAATCGGAGTTTAGATTAAAATTTTATGACTAAAATACTAAGGTAATGTCAAATTTCTTCCTACCCGAATTATTTCTAAAATGCGTTTTAACTACAGAATACTTTCTAACTTCTAATACATCCCATATTACCTCTATCAATGTTTCTTGACCTTTCGGATTCAATTGAAACCTTATTTTGACCTAAAAATATTTAAAAACCTACCTAATCACTGTTCTCAAGCTCAAACATATTCAAAACTAAATTTGACCCGACAGTCAATTCGTCCAAAACTCAAACTTCATGATTAATCTTTTAACAACGATTCGAGGTTTCTACAATCCTTTTATTCATTGTAAAAAAAATATTAATATAATATTATTCTTATTTAATTCTAGTACAGAGTCTTACAAGAGGTATCAAAGACTAGCCATCAGATAACCACCAGAGCCACCACCAAGGTATTCTTCGTATCCCTCCCCCCCTCTCTCTCCTTCCATCACCTCTCCCTTCCTTCCTCCCTCTTCCTACTTCTTAGCCCCCACCCACCTCTAAGACAACCACCTCACATCGAGCCCCCAAACCATCCCGCTGCGCTGCTCAGGTACGTCTTCTCTCTCTCTCTCTCTTTCTTTCACACACACACGCATGCAGCACCACTATCCAATCCTTTTGAGTTCACTGGTGAATGCTTGAATGTTATTAGGTGCCTCATTTATCTATTTATTTATGTTCATGGAATTTGTTGGTTGTATTGCTACGAACTGTGTTTGATGATCAGGTTCTGTTTAATGTCTTCCCCAATTTGTTTAATTATTAGAGTTTTACTCATATTCTATTTGATAATTAGAGCTTGGGTGGACAAGGTTTTTGTGTTTGTGATTTTGATTGTGATGTATTGAATTTAAAGACTTTTATATTCCACATGGGATTTATAGGTGAGTCTCTCTCTCTAATTGTTGTATCTTTGCTACTCATTTCTCACTCTGCTACTCATTCTGAGCGCACAACATACCAAGTACCTCACAACTCTTTGTTTTTCTCCCTCTCCGTCTATATCTCTCTGTTTCTCTCTCTATTGAATGCTCAACACACACAGGACATACACATACCATGCACACAAGTTGTTCGATAAAATGCCCCTAGTTTTATTCCCCTAACTATACGCACACACTCATCTCATCCACACACAGAGCATGCACAACACATAAACGCACAACATACCATACACACACTTAGAGCACACACAACACACAACACATATACACGCACATTACACACAATTATAACAAAAATTCACGCTCACAAATTCTATCTCTCTATCTCTATCTCTCTCTCAATGTGTGCCCATACTCTATTCAACCAAAAGCCCCAAATTCATGCTCAAAAATTCTACTAGATGAAATGCCATAAAAAGTTTCTAACTTGAGGTGGTGGATAGAACATTAGTGGTGGTGGTGGTCCGGTTTGATTTTTATATGGACATGGATGGTTAATGGTGTTTTGGCTACCACATGAGTTGTGAGGGACATTTGTGCTGACAGTGTTGTATTGGCTTTACTCCGAAATTTACTCTTTGTTTGGATCATGTAATAATTATCAGTTGCACTCAAAGAAGGATTAGGACAAAATGGAATTGGTGTTGATGAGCGATGTCGTCAAAGGTGTTATTCTTTTTCTTTTCCCCTCTCTCATTTATTTTGAATAGGATACTGATGCTGTTATTTCAAATTTTGCTTTCTAAGTCAACATAAGTTTAGTCTCCTAATATCATGATTTGTGTAGTCTTTTCGCAGATACAACTTTGGAATTACACAATGGGAAGTAAGTCTCCCGTACAGGTAAATCGTTATGAGTTAGTTTCGAATCAAATCTATCAGATCCATTAATGTGTTTTGTTTTTTTAACATCAAGGAAAATGGAAATTTATGTGTTCAGTCCTTTTTGTTGACAGTGGTGAGGATAAGGGTCCCAGAGTTTTTGAGACTTGCAAGTGAGGTTACAGATCCTAGATGATTGCCACATCTTCAAAAATGCTATGTTCATTCATGACGCCGATAGTAATATTCTTTGTCCTGATTATCATGTTTTCATTTGTAACTATTAATTGTTTGGTACCAAAAAACAAAAACAAAAGAAAATTGAGAATCGGGTAAATAAATAACTAGATGGGAACAAATGGATAGGATAGAAAAATATGGGTTGAAAAATATAGCAGCAACCATGTATCTCCAGTTGTAAGCTAATTTAAATTCAATTTGGATATGTGGATTAGTTTGATTGTTAGCTTAGGTAATTTGCACAAGAGTTTTACTACTTTTCGTATAAGTGTGTATCACTCTGTTGTCGCTAAAAAAGTTACGCTATTTTTTTGTGTAATGCTACAGCGTTATAAAAGAAGAAAAATTAGTTTTAACTTTTTTTTAATAGTTCTTGGTTTTTTTTAAATTATGTTTGTTGGTTTTACGTACTATATCATTTATCTTTTGATAACTTGCAGGGTCTTCACTTTCTTGACCTTTTTTTTCTTCCCATGAATGTAGCCACAACACAGGAATAAGGTTTATCGTTCCTCCCTTTGTTTTTTTTGTTTTTTTTTGGGTGTGTTTGTACATTTTTCATGTATTGATTTTTTTTTCCAGTTTATTTGCTTTATATTCTGCATGTTTCTAGCCTCTACTATGCTAAAGCTTTCATGTTTACTGGATTTTTGTTGCTTTACTATTAGATGAAATGTGTGTATGTTGGTTGTCATTGGGCTTGCTTGGTTTCCTAATCATGGAGAGGTTATGCAATTTAAGCACTACCATTCATTATAAAAATATTGTGCCCACATATGTTTATAACCAATGATCATTCAGTTTACACATTATTTAATTTATATTTATTTATTTGTTTTGTTATTTTCAGACCTTTTGTTATTGTTGATGTTTTTTATTTGATCGACCCCGCGACTCAATGTTCTCTTCTCTTTTTTTTTTTCTCGTTTTTGATATTGTCCCGGTGTTCTCTTTTAGTAAAAGTTCAGTTGGGAAGGCTAGCAGAGAAAGCTTAGCAACCTATTATTACAACTTGATTCTTGAAATACGAAGGTAATTACCAGTTACATATGATAGTGGGAAAACTTATATAATTGTGATAGTATTGTACCATTATAGAAATTGTGTACTTGAATTAGGATGATATGTTTGTTTTTAATATGATTTATGATTGTTGGTTGTGTTTTAATTTGAGTTTTTGTTTATAATTCGTTAGTTTGTGTAATTTGTCTCAGTTAAAGATTGAGTAAAATATAACTTTGGTTTTGTTTGGTGATGAAGTAAAACTAATTTGATTTTGTTCATTATCTTATGTCTAGGTTTTGCATTCAATATAGATTTATAGGTTTAAACGCCACTGTTCTATGAAAGAAATGAGTCTAAGTCATTGGGGCTGAAAGAGATTGAGTCGCATTATTTTATTTTGTTATCCGTTTACTGTTTAAATTTTTGGTCTCTACTTTAGTATAGGCCCTTGTTGTTAGATTCTTTGGGTCGCAATCTTGAAGAAAATTCTGCCCAAAGGTTTTGTTTATCAAGTCTAGCAACTTATTCGGTCTCTTAAATGGACTATATGCATTACTTTTTTCTTGCTGATGGTCATTTTTTTAAAATTATTAATTTTTATTTTATTACATTGTGCTTTCAAGCACGGGCATTAACTAAAGTGAATTTTGAATATTTTTTCTCGGTGTTTATTTGGTTCGTTATTAATGGTTTGGTTGACAACATCAGTTATGCATTCTTTTGGTGTATGGTTGGTGGTTTGATTATTTATGTAAGGCAATGTGATAAAATTTAGGTTTTTTGATTTTTTGATTTGTTATCTTGGTTGATCAAAATTTTTCTCAGATTTGTTGTTTACTTTAATCACCTGATTTGTTGGTTTTTCGTATCGATGTATATTGATCGGAGTTATAGTCTTTTGGTGGAAAACTTGATTGTTTTTCGTTGATATTGCTAGGTTTGAACATATTTTTTATTACATAGTGCCTTCAGGCACGGATAATAACTAATATATTTATATATCTATCTAATAAAGAAGAAAGAGTTTCAAACCCCAAACTTATAAAATCATTCGAATGCCATAGATCATTTCAAGATTTTTAATCCTACGTTCTTAACACTGTTGTAAATGGAACGAAACTATTATTCCAATTCTTGGGTGGCAAAAAAAAATTTGAGAATCAATTAAGAACGTAGGATTAAAAATCTTGAAATGATCTAAGGCGTTCGAATGATTTTATAAGTTTGGGGTTTGAAACTCTTTCTTCTTTATTAGATAGATATATATATATAAAGGTAAACCACATAAATGGCCACTGAACTTTAGTCTTTGTTTTAAATTGTCCCCTCAACTTTTAATTTTTTTAATTTACCCCTTGAACTATTTAATTCATTTAATCAGCACCTTCCGTTAGATTTAGGTGTTAAGTGGGGATGAAACCCTAACATCAACTGCAGATAAAAGCTTATGGAGGGCATTTTAGATAAAACCCTAAAGAGGAGTCTTTGTTCTTTGAATAGGTAGTTGACGGATCTTGAGAGAGATTTTGGGTGTTTGAGAGTTTCTGTAGGTTTTTTTTTTTTTTGAAAACGAAGACAAAACGAATATCATTACGTAGGGAAAAGCTGATTACAATCAGAAGCTAATAAAGCCTTAAGCTCGGCCGGGGGGGGGGGGGGGGGGACACACCCAACTCAAAGGAATTGAGTTAGATAGCTTCATGGAAGCCACCCAGTGAGCTGCTCTATTGAGAGTCCTAGGCTTGTGAACAAACCTTAAATTAAGGTCATTAGCATAATGTCTAATATCGCGAACAAAAGCACTAATTTCCCATGGGGCAGTATCTTCAGTTGAGCCCAGCTTGATCAACTCCAGATTATCGCTTGCAATAGACACCCGTCATAACCCATTTGCATAGGCCAACATACAAGCTTCACGATGAGCAGCTGCTTCCGAAAAATGACTGGAGACAGCCGGAATATGCTTGGCAATACCAGCCTCCACCGTCCCATTAACACCTTTAAGGATAACCCCAACTGCAGCATCTCCATTCTTGAAGGCACCATCACAACACAGAGAAAAAGAATTAATCTAATCTGGGCAAAGTTCCTGATGATGAGATGAACCCACCTGTTGCACTGCATGACTCCCCAAAATAGAACACCTCACCTCAGCCCACATTTTCTGAGCCCACATCAAAGTACCAAGAGCATTAGGGGTTTCATGGTTAAACACAAAATTATTTCTAGAATTCCAAATGGCCCAACCAACTGTAGCCACACGCCCCAAAATCTCAAAAGAATATGAAATTTTCTTGAAATCACCCAGGAAAGCCGAAACCCATTTTAAGACCGAACCATAAGAACCCAGATTCAATCGTAACCCCAAATCAGACCCAAACCAAACTTTTTTTGTCCATTCACATTCAAAAAGGAGATTCTCAATAGATTCAAGATTTTCACCACAAATAAGACACCAAGGGAAGACAGCACATTTTCTTTTATATAAATTCTCGCGTGAGGCCAAAGCATTGTTGCAAACTTTCCACCAAAAGTGCTTGACCTTTGGAATAGCCATCATATGCCAAATAGCAAACCAGAGTTTGGGATGAGGAAAAAAAGAAGAGCTTGGAAGAGAAATAGAAGGAGGGTGATTAACAGCAAGTGAATATCCTGACTTAACCGAGTACATACCTTTAGAATTAAGTCTCCAAATGCGCCTATCAACACCAGGAAACTTTGGAATAGGGATAGCAACAATGGCCTTACATTACTCCTCATTAAACATCCCTATGATGAGTCCAATGTTCCACTCCCTTGTATGATGAGAAATTAATTGATTAACCCAGAGAAGATTACAATCTTGAGGTCTAGGGGAACGCACTGCACCATCATCAAACTGGGGAATCCATTTGTCTTCCCAAATATTAACCTCATTGCCTTCCGAAACATGCCAAATTAGACCCCTTTCAAGAAGTTCCCTTCCCTTAAGCATCCCATTCTAGACCCAAGAAGGCCTCGCCCCCTTCTTAGCCTTCATGAAATCTCCATCAGGGAAATAAATAGACTTGATGAATCTTGCCCAAAAGGACTCAGGATTTTGAATTAATCTCCAACACTGTTTCGCAAGTAAAGCCTGATTAAAAAGAAGAAACTCTGTAGGTTGATGTTCTTTATAATTTAGAGTGAATTTCTTCAATGGATTTGGGTTCATGAATGTTGGGTTCATGAATTTCTTTAATGGATTTAGTTTTTCTTCTGCAAACTCTTCTGGAAATTTTAAAAATCTTGGCAGTGATCTTCGTCGGTGATGGCCGGAGGCGGGTCTCGATTTTGGTCAAAAGATTGTAATTGTTTAGGGTCATGTTTTTAGAGAAAATTGTCAAAAAAAATTTAAAAATAATAGTCGACTTATATTGATTGGCTTTTTTTCCAATTTTTTTGATTGACCATTTTTTTCGTGTTATATAATGTCTTCAAGTATAAGCATTTACTTGCGATTTTTTTATTTGTTACACAGCGCATTCAGGTATGGGCAATTACTAATATATATATATTTGATACATGAAGTCCGTTAAAAAACAATGTATATTCATTAAATTTATTCAATAAACTATTTTACAAACATTATCACTAAGATATTATAACAATAAAACCACTGAACCAAAATTTAAGAACTAATTTTGATATTTTCAATAGCAATTTTTGACTTCCATTTTGAATTCGATTTTTAATTTTCGAATCTAAAATTTTCAGTTTTTGATTCGTAAAATTAATTCTCTTTTAATTTAAAGCGTGACAACCGTAACTAGGGTTATCTCTATTTACCAACGCACCTTTGATCCAATAGTACACTTTGTCTTGTGAAAGATTTGCCTTCTTGAGATTAACGGTTCAAGTCTCCTTAAAAAAAAATTAAAAAAATGGTAGTCTCTATTCATGTTGTGACTGGTTTTATTAGTTTTTGTTTGAACTAATGGGGTTGAATTTGTTTGCGCCTATCGGCTTGGCAGGCAAGCTACATTGAAGAGCTATCTTTTGAATTTGGTGTAACTGGTTTGGTATTTGATGATTTTAGTTTGAGTCGTAGGGAGACTATCATTTAAGACTCTGTAGCTCGAGTCTCTATTGAATTCTGATGCAAGAACGCGTGTAAAAATACAAGTTTAAGGAACAAGAAAGGGGTTGATAAACATAACATAACTAAACGGTTAATTTCCATAGATATCGATTTAGAATCCTATTCTAGGCTTGTTAAGTCACATAGAATGTTAGTTGTACAAGTTTTAATAAATCTGTTGATTTCTACGAATACCAAAAGAATTGAAAAAAAGAGAGAAAAATCTTATCTGTAATATTATTCATCAAAAGTTGTCGAGCCCCAAGGCTTACAACAATATAAATAGTACTAAAACCCTAAAAACAATTAGAAAATAACAAAATGTAGCCTAAGTATGACTAATTACATAATTAGGTTATAATTATAGGTTTTGTCAAAAAAGAAAAGTTTCAAATTAATCATACATCTAAAAATTAGTAATCACCAGGATTAAGGCAGAACTATTGTTATATATGTTAGTCCTTATTCTTTAAATTTTGTCAATCTAGTTTCCTAAGTTTGAACTTGGGTCACTTTAGTTTAATAAAAAATAGTGGTTTATTTTGACTAACGGAGAAGTTCACTTATATCTCACGTGACTATGCTTAAGGGGTTATTTGGCTCCCACAAGTTTACATTGTGTGATCCAACGCATGCACCTATTGGGGCGACTCCATCTGCAATATTGTTGTCTTCTTTTTGTTTCATTTTCATGTGATGCAAAATGTATTATAAATACGGTGAAATCAATATCCCAATTATTAAGTTAATACACACATGAATTGTCATTTAGGTCCTTAATGTTTATAATTTGGGTCCCATTAGCCCCTTGCATTTTCAATTATTGCCCCTCAACTGTAGTTATGTGAGAGACAAATTACCATCTCCATTCGACAATTAAAACCGTCATTTTTTATTAGTCTAAAGTGACACAAATTGAATACTCAATCGATCAAAATGACACAATTAAAATATTAGAAGCCAAATTAATGCAAAATGCATAATTTGGAGGCCAAAACTATATTCTTCCCTTCAATAAATTGGTGGTGCTTTACCAAACTTATTTTTCACAATAATTGTTTTTGAAGCCTATATGCATGGAAAACCAAAAATAAAATAATAATTAGCCCGTATCTGAATGAATATTAACTCATAGTTGTTGGTGGTGTAGCCAAAAATAAACAAGAAAAATAGGGTAAATATCATAATTAATCCTTAAATTTTGCCTCCTATTTTAAAATGGTTCATGAACTTTCAATTATCTCAATTTAATCTATCATCTATCAATTTTATTTCAAGTAAGTCATTTTTATCAATCTTAGCCGTTAAAATAAACGACAACACATGAGGTAGACAACCACATGACAAACATGTGACTGCTAAAATTGATGGAAGGACTTAAGGAACGCAAAATTAATAGTTAAAGGATTAAATTGAGAAAATTGAAAGTTTATGGATTATTTTAAAACATAAGACAAAGTTTGTGTATTAATTGTAAATTGATCTCAGTTTTCAGTCGAATAGAGTTGCTCACTTTATTCTGTAAAATTATCAACTTGTGTTTCTATGATTCAATACATGATGGACTTTCGTCCCTCAACTGTAAAAGTTTTCAATTACATCTTTAATGTTTTCAATATGAAGTTCATGGTCCTTCAAACATTCGGGAATTCTTTCTTGTCTGCGTTGGACGCACGACACCTTCTTTACTCGATCTAATCTATTATGACGTTGGGATGATGACAAGTCTCTACCCGCAGACTAAGACTCTAGAGACTGCGGGTCCCTACGATGCAACCCCACTTCTTAAGCTGCCTAATTTGTGTGTGGGTTAACTATTGATTCAATTGTGCAAAAGAAGCCTAAGTCTTCATCAACATGTTACGAAGCTCCTGCCTTCAGCGGGTCTTCATTAAACAAACAAAAGTAAGTCAACCACGAATTCTTGAACCGTAAAAGGAAGCGCCCTGTCACGTGTTCTTAATAAAAATATTTACACATTTTAGGGATGTAACTGATTAAATTAATAATTAAGGTACTATTTCTTGGATACTTTAAGTGTGTTTGATTGGTTGGGTAGAAAAAATGGAAACATGAAAAGTGAGAGTAATTCTGTAACGCCCCAAATACCACCCTGGACGGCATTACACTATGAAACCATTCATGTCATGAGAGCAACTAAATATATATCCATCGAATAAGAAACATTCTTAATTTTTAACAAAATTTGGGCAGAGTCTCCTTTGTACAGGAAGCTCCACCCAAAAATCACAACCTGTGCAATTCTATTAACTTGACCACACAGGGTCCATTTAACCATCCAATAACAATAGAATTTCTATTTACCATCTATACTATCCTTAACATTATCACAAAAGAATAGGCCAGATATGGCAATTACATTCCCCAAAAGAATTACATGAATATATCGCAGCGGAGTTTCAAAAGAATCTAGACTTTACATTATTCAGAAATAAATCTCCTAGTCTAGAACAAAATAAGCTATATCTCTAGATGTCCCATTCGGGATCTAGGTACCCCTCCAAGGAAGCTTCCCCAAGGCCCGGCTCATTCACCCCGAGCTCCTCCTCTAAAGCCAAATCTGAAAAATATTAATTGTAGGGGATGAGCACGAAGCTCTGTAGCAAAATCTTCCCAAACTCAAACAAGGTTTAGAAAAACATATAAAACGGTTGGTCTCATTTTCACAAATAGCATATATACCATTTTGAAGGAAAAGCAGGATATTTTAAATAGATATCAAGTTTAAGCCATAACAACAATCAAGTAAAATAATAAATTAAATTGAACAACAATACACCGTGTCCAAAGTTAGGCCAATTCGGAAGGGCGTCTTCCGATGCATTGTCCCATACCAATGCACCGGCCAAGACGTTCCAACTCATCATCCCATGTATATTGGTTCATCCCCGTACCATGTATGTTGATTGTTTCTCATGAATCTACCCAACGATTATACCTAATCCACCAATCACAATCACATTCACAAGCATTTTAGGAAAGGGCGTCTACCATCCCAATGGCAGTGACGAGTCCCTTCCCAGGAAAAGTATATTATCCCTTGTTCGAACTCCAGTGAACGATAGTGGTTTCATTACCAAATGACAACCCACTACAAGTGCTAGGAAACCATCTCACCCCCACTGGGGTAGACTAACCTCTAACACTCTACGGCATCTCTCGAAGGCAATCCAAGTCCCTCACAACAACCATACAATTGAGGAAACCAACATATTCTCAATTCATCAACATTTCAAGGAATTACCAAATTCCACAATTTCTAATATAATGTTTCATAATATGATGGAAGAAAATGAGCAAGAGATCATCATAAGTAACATTTTGGTGTACAATATCAAACACTAAAGTTTTGAAAGCAATACTAAGGAAAAATAGAGGGAAAAGTCCATTTCTCTTTAGAACCAAGGTTTGAAGATGAAAAAGAGAAATTTAATAGTTACCCAACCATCACAATGTTCAAAACATGGCATTTATTTCAAGAGGAACAAGAATCATGTATTTAATAGCAAGTACATATGATTTTAAACCAAAAGAATACATATAATGTAGCCCTAGCCTCAATGTAAGAACATAGGAAGAAATCCCCTACCTCAATGCTCAAGAGTTTTAGCCAAATACCCAAGCTTCAAGACCTTCTTGCTTTCATTTCTTTTCCTTTTAATCTCCTCTCCCTAGGGTTTTCAAAAGATTTGGGTGAGAGTGGGTGAAGAATGGAAGAAAAGAGAATGAGTAGAGAAGTGAAATCTTAGAAATCTAGGGTTTTAATCTTCTAAAATGGTGTATCTCTCCTTATCTTTGATGTTCTTCTCTCCCTCTCTTTCTCTCTAAAGGTGCCTAGGGTTTAGAAGGCTGAAATGGGGCTCAAATAGTCGGCCTTAAGTATTTATAGGGAGAGAGAGAGAGGCCGAAATTCGCGACTTTAAAATAAACAGTCTGGTTTCGGTAGTACCGGTACCCAGTACCGGTACAAGCAACCTTCTGGAATCGGGGGTACCGGTACCGTACAGTACCGGTACCCAGTACCGGTACCATTTACCCAGTTTTGCCTATTTCTTTTGTTTTCCATTTCCAATCCATTCCAAAACTAACCAAATCCATCACAAACCTCTCCAACACATATTTATACACCAAACCTATCTAATACAAGTTATAGGACCTAACATTTTATATTTTTTTCACTCACTAAAACTAAATTTCAACTATGATTTTCATTAACATTTTAAATCTTTACTTTTCAAATTTACAAAGTTCAAACACACTTCAATACCCCTATCCACATCTTTACAACCATTATTTGCTATATCTATATATCTATATGCATATATAAAAGAAAATGCGGGGTGTTACAAATTCACTTTCTATCCTTCAAGAGAAGAATCATTATTTCCCTCCTTTGTGTATGGTTAAAGGGTTGGAAAGGAGGAAAGATTATTTTTTGTTTTGTTTGGTAGGATAAAAAAGTAGAAGGATGAAAAAAGTATATATACATATCTCCTCATTATATCTATATATAAATTTAATGTAAACATAATATATAATAAAGGATATATAAGTAAATAACATACATTTCAACACACATAATTAACTTTTCATCCACTTTTTATTCTAATTTTGGAGGGATTGATTTTGGTGAGTTAAAAGGAAAGTTAATCCAACAAAAAAATTTACTACAATATAGATTAACAAAATAATTTTGAAAGACTAAATTAACAAAAAAGTTAAAAAAATTGGGTCCTAAAGTCCAGACCATCTCACACAATCACATTTATTAAAGGAAAAAAAAAATTAACAAAAAAAAGTACTGACAAAATTCATCTTTTTCTTCGATCAAAAGAAGTATAATAACTTAATAGGTATCTCTCTTTAATCAAAAATAAAATAAAATCAGACCAAACACATTTTTTATTTCTCTTAAACTTTTTTTTTTTTTCTTATTTGAACACAAAACACCAATTAAACTATTTATTCTCATTAAAAAAATATTTTGACAAAGTTCTTATTCGTAACAAATAAAATATAACAAAAATTTAGGTGAAAATTGAATAGATAAATAAGTAAAATTGAAAGATAGTAAAATAATCCAAAAGAAAGATAACAATGAATTTATTTATAACAAAATCAATCATCTAATACCATAGTTTCGATAAAAAACATATAAAAAAAAAAGATCATAAAAATATTAATGAAGAAATTAATTTTATTCCTATAAATATTTATGATCAAAAGTCATATTATTAATCTAAAAAATATATTAGCAAAATTTGAATAAAAAATAATGGGAGAATTACACTCAGACCCCCTGAGATTTGTCACTTAATCACTCAACCCCTGACATTTAAAATATTACACACAGACTCCTAAAGTTTGTACGCGACTGATATAAAAGCTTGAAAGTTCCCATGGATTGGTCATCGAATTGATCGAAAGTTAGACATTATGGCATCCTCTTTCTATCATCTTGTGTTCATGCACTTGCTCCTCACTCTCTTGAGTTCTCATCATACGACATTGACTAACTGTTCCTCTTCGATGCAACCACTTTGCCATGATAATGAGAGATCTGCCTTTTTTCAGTTCAAGCAAAGCCTTTCAATTGACAAGTATGCTTCTGTGAGGTTCCTGTTAAGGATGCACAGTCCTGGAATCCCACATCGACTGGAAGAGGGGGAGTTGCTGGGCTTATTAGTAGGCTCATTTCCTTACATGTCAAGAGGCCTTTTCCCAGGAATACAGGGAGGAACAAAACCGTGAGGGCCAGTGGGCCCAAAGCGGACAATATCTTGACATGTGGAGGGGGGTGTTACAGAATGGTATCAGAGCCGACCCTTGCCCGGTCCGAGGGTGGGGCCCTGCCGTGCCGCGTGTGGGCAGGAGGTTACTGGTAAGTATGCCTGTGCTGCACGGGGACGTGCAGCCCTAAGGGGGGTTGATTGTGAGGTTCCTGTTAAGGATGCACAGTCCTGGAATCCCACATCGGCTGGAAGAGGGGGAGTTGCTGGGCTTATTTGTAGGCTCCTTTCCTTACATGTCAAGAGGCCTTTTCCCAGGAATACTGGGAGGAACAAAACCGTGAGGGCCAGTGGGCCCAAAACGGACAATATCTTGACATGTGGAGGGGGGGTGTTACAGCTTCTACCGATCCTTCTGCTTATCCAAAGGTCTTTTCTTGGAGCCTCGGAGGAAATAGGAGCGATTGTTGCTGGTGGGACGGTGTTGAGTGTGATGAAGACTCTGGTCATGTGATTGGTCTTGACCTTAATAGCAGTCTTCTTTATGGTTGCATCAATTCCAGTGGCACCCTCTTCTGCCTTGCTCACCTTAAGTGGCTTAACCTCGCAGACAATCACTTCAATTACTCTCAAATATCATCTGCAATTGGCAACATTTCTGGCTTAACAATTCTTAACTTATCTAACTCTGTATTTTTTGGTCAAATCCCACCAGAAATTTTGGGTTTGTCAAAGTTGGCTTCCCTTGATTTGTGAAACAATGCCAATCCCTCGTCTTTTGAAAGTCTGTTGAAACTTGAAAGACCCAATTTAAGGAGCTTAGTTCAAAGCCTAATTGGCTTGAAAGAGTTATCTCTGTCTCAGGTGAGTATATCTTCTGAAATACCTGATATCTTGACCAATTTATCATCTCTCACATCTTTATTCCTCGGAGATTGTGGGTTGCATGGTGAATTCCCAAGCGGTATTTTCCACCTGCCAAAACTACAAGCTTTTAGTCTGCTTTCTAATCAAAATCCCACTGGTTCTTTTCCTGAATATAACCAAAGTAGTTGTCTTGAGGATTTAATACTTGCTGACACGAGTTTCTTTGGTAAACTAACAGATTCTATTGGAAATCTTAAGTCCTTGGTTTATTTGGATCTCTATGGATGTGATTTGACTGGCTCAATTCCTCTTTCCCTTGGAAACCCCAACCAACTCGTCTTTCTTGATCTTTCATCTAACCATTTTACAGGACAGATCCCTCCCTTTCCCAACCTTACCCAACTCAAGGATCTCTCACTTGCATTCAATAGCTTGGTGGCGGATCATTATCTTTGGTTTGCAAGCAAACCAAACTCACTGGTTTGTCCCTTGGAGCTATCAATTTGTATGGTGGATTCCCATCTTGTCTTCAGAACCTGACTCGACTAGGCTGGATTATCTCTTTTACGGAATCAATTGACTGGTGTGATTCCATTTTGGATAGGGAACCTCACCAAACTAACTGATCTAGAAATTAGTCACAATAATTTTCATGGTTCCATCCCACAATCAATTTTCCCACTAACTGATCTTAGAACTCGTTATCTACATAATAACAGCTTGAGCGGGACAGTAGAAACAAACATGTTTCTTAAGCTCAGAGATCTTAGCTTTTTCCAATTGTCAGACAACAAGTTATCAGTGCTCACTCGTGGCAGTGTTAATGATACTCTTCCCAAGTTCAAGATTTTAGGATTAAACACTTGCAAGTTAAACGAATTCCTGTAGTTCCTACGATATCAAGACGAATTGGAGGAGCTATTCGTTATATATTTTCAAACATCATCAACTTACAGATTGTCTGGCATTCAATTTTTTATCACATTCTCATTTTCAATGACAATGAGAAACAACGGACTTGAAACTTTTTATAGGAAGATCCTCACAGCCTTTGTATCCATTGATCTCTCAAGTAACAAATTCAGTGGAGAAATTCTAGAATCCATTGGAAATCTAAAAGGACTTCAGTTGCTCAACCTTTCCAACAATGGTCTCATAGGCCGCATGCCAACATCTTTGGGAAAGCTAACAGATCTTCAAGCTTTGGGCGTTTCTCAGAACGAGCTCTTAGGAGAGATCCCTCCACAACTGACATAACTGACATTTCTTGCCTTCTTAAATGTTTCTCAAAACCATCTCATAAGGCCTATCCCACAAGGGAATTAATTTGGTACTTTTGAGAACAGTTCATTTGAAGGGAACTCAGAATTGTGTAGAGACCCTTCGCCAAAGAAACGTGAAAGATCTGCAAGATCTCCACCGCCATCTTTACCTTTGAAAAATGACAATTCAGACTTCCCAAGTAAATTTGATTGGATTTTCATCTGCATGGGATATGAAAGTGGACTAGTACTTGGGTTGGTGATTGGGCACATTCTGACCTCTAATAAAGACGAATGGTCTGTGGAGACTTTTGCACGGGGACAACAAAAGAGAAGGAAGAAAAAAAGGGGGCAAAGAGACTGAATCTTAGCACCCCATATTTCGTAAGAAGGGTAAGGATGGATGCCTACATAGGGTTTTCTGGTGGATTCGACAAAAGAACTTTCAGTGTTTTTTCCAGACATAGTAACTACCTGGAGGTGACAATGTTTGTGGTTTTTTATTATTTTTTTTGCATTCTGATCATTTTTCCGTGATCCTCTTGGACATTTTCTTTGTTTCCTTCTATGGATGTTGTGACGCCCCAAAATCCGGGGGTCCTGTATTAACCGTTGACAACCCATCAACCCGCGGAAATACCCGTGGATGTCGCTTAACCCGACACCACATCAATAACATCCCTAAACCGAGGTTATAATCCACAATGAAAATTCGGTTCAACATTCAGTTGATCCAACCCCAGTCCAACTCCCCATGATTCATATCCCATTAGGGTCCAATTTGATCATTGGAGGGAAGGAAAAACATAGCCCAAAGGCTTGACAAAGAAAACAAAAATAAAAAAAATTTCTGAGTTTTGGAAGGTGTACCGGTACGCGTACCGGTACGCTGTACCCACTGGACATCGGCGTACCGGTACGCGTACCGGTACGCTCTGTCTTCTGTCTGTCTACGTACCGGTACGCATACCGGTACGATTTTGCCAGTTTTGCCTTTTTCCTTTGTTTTTCACTTCCAATCCATTCTAATACATTCCTAAACTCATCCAACACATGTATAATACGATTTTTCATATAATACACAACTTATACAAATTCCATTACATTTAATTCCATAATTTACACATCAAAATGGAATTTATACAAAAGTTTTTACAAAAACTCTAACTAAGGCCACAAGCCGGCCCCCTTCATTCTTGATGCTCTCCAAGTGAGCCATCCGCCGGTGTAAACCCCACACCTGAAATGTTTCCCGTATAGGGTGAGCACAACGCCCAGTAGAGATAAACCTATAGAGGTTACTCTTCCCCTAGATGCACATGCTCATGTAATCTTCACATAAACATATAACTAAACATTTCTCATATTTATGCATTCTATGATGGAATGCAACAATGCTATGCCATGGAATGAAGTGACACTCACCCATGCGTTTCAACCCGAGTCCTCACCGACTCACACAACACAATGCAACGCCAAAGTGTAATGCAACCCGTCTATTGACAGAAAAATCCTTCCAATGATCGTTATGAAACCCGATCATTATTGGAATCTACCCATTGAATGGGTGTTTTTATACAACAGAATCTTGTGTCTTCCTGGGCAACGGATTTTGGAATTTCACCCCGGCTCCGTGGGCATGCCACTTTTCTGGAATTTCACCACCGGCAAAGTGACTGAACCAAGTGGTTCCGGGTTTTTCACCCGAGGGAGTGTCTAGCCCTACTTGCTTTACCCGACACAAGTTTTCCTTATGCAATGCAACCTTGCAACTCAGTCGGATCTTTGATCCCGACTTTCCCGAGCTCACATACCAAGCACCAAACAAGGTGTTGATTAAATCTATGCATCTCCCACACACCAACACTCATGCAATTGCCCCATGAATGTGATGCCATGAACATGCTCCATGTACAATGGTGTAAAATGAGCAATATATCCACATACCATGGAATTTAGATCATAAGCATATAATTTCCTTACATCATCGTAACTTCATGGCAATTATATCAAGTGCATATAACTACCAATATCATATTCACATCAACTTATCAAAGTCATGTCTTGACAACATAGAGTATAAATTTAATCATCTCTACACATAAACATGTTATCACAATAACATTGAAAGAATCTTATTTCATCAACCAAGACATTTAACATATTTTCTCATTTTAAGCAAAGCAACAACTTCCAACACACAAGGCATTGCCTTCAATATCACCAAGTTTTATAGTGAATCACATATAACTTCCACATATCAAAATTTAGCTAGCCACAAGCCTAAGCCAATTTCATGCTCACCTTTTCATTCTCATAACCATAAACACATGTATACATCATTACACATGCAATATATATATATCCTTAATCTAGCTACACCTAGGGTAGAATGATCCAAGATAGGAATAACCCCTACCTCTATAGAAGTGTAAACAACCTCTATGCACCAAAACAAGCCCAAAAGCTTTGGTTTCCAAAATTTCTCCCTTTGAATATTCGGTGAAACGCCTTGTTTTTGGTAAGTAGTCGAATCCCTCGTCGAGAGGATCGACTTTAACTCTTGGCTCGACGGATTCCGAGCGACGGAAGTCCGGGAATCGACGGAGAAAGCTTGAAGAAAATCAATTTCCTCTCTTTTCTCTCTTCTCTCTCTCTTGGCCGGCCAAACAAAGACACAAGTGGGCAAAATCTGATTTTCTAAGATATTTACCCCTATTTATAGTTTTAAATACTCGGCCCACGTCGCGCCACGTGTCTCTCGCTTAATCGGGTCCGATTTCGTCCCGAAACGATTTATTTGATCCCGGTTTAAGTTCAAATTAATTTTATTTGAACTTTAACTTAATTTTAAGGAAATTTTATAAAATTTATTTATGGGGACGTTCGTGAGGTAAATCGCCACGCAGTCGCCTCGAACGACGTGCAAAATCTGACTATCTCGGAATTCGACGAAATTTGACAAGGTGACTCGTTTCCGCGATACGAATCCAACAGAGAACTCCGTTTCCTCATCCGGGGTCTAGAACATGAGTATTTTAAATACGCATTATAGTGGCAAATTACTATTTTGCCCTTTGTGGAAAAAGTTCAAATTTCCCGGGTTTTACATTCTTCCCCCCTTAAAAAGAATTTCGTCCCCGAAATTCACACACATACATACATGCAGTCTCATGCATATGCTACAGTCATGTAATAGTAATGACTATAAAAACGTACCCCTATCCTCAAACAGGAAAGGATAAT
This sequence comes from Ilex aquifolium, assembly GCA_951799425.1. Taxonomy (NCBI): domain Eukaryota; kingdom Viridiplantae; phylum Streptophyta; class Magnoliopsida; order Aquifoliales; family Aquifoliaceae; genus Ilex; species Ilex aquifolium. The sequence continues at coordinate 13,274,878 of OX637408.1, forward strand.
TGGCACGTACGGCGTCCTCGCGCTCCCATGTCGCCTCTTCCACTCCCCGGTGCTGCCACAGCACCTTCACTAGCCTCACGGTCTTGCCTCGCAAAAACCTGATCCCGGCTATCCATGATACGTACCGGTCCCTCCTCGAAGGTCCCATCCGTATCAACAACAAGCTCGCCCCAATCCACCATATTAGTCGGATCTGGGGTGTATTTCCGGAGCATAGAGACATGGAACACCGCGTGAACACTCGATAAATCTGGCGGTAACGCCAACCGGTAAGCAACTGTACCCACCCTCTCAAGTACCTCAAAGGGCCCGCTGTATCTCGGCGACAGTTTCCCCCGCTTACCAAACCGGACCACTCCTCTTTTAGGCATAACCTTCAAGAAGACATGATCTCCCACCTCAAACTCTAGAGGTCGCCGTCGTCTATCGGCGTAGCTCTTCTGCCGGCTCTGAGCCGTGAGAAGACGCTTCCGTATAAAGTCCACCTTCTCTGAGGTGTCTCTAACCAAATCCGGACTCATAGCAGGTCTCTCCCCAACCTCTGTCCAACAAACTGGAGATCGACATGGCCTCCCATATAGTGCCTCATAGGGTGCCATCTGTATGCTCGCCTGATAACTATTGTTATAGGCGAACTCTACCAAGGGTAAATGATCTTCCCAGCTACCCTTGAGATCTAGGACACATGCCCGCAGCATGTCCTCTAAGGTCTGGATGGTCCTCTCTGACTGACCATCTGTCTGGGGGTGAAAAGCAGTGCTCATCATCAGCTGTGTCCCCATGGCTCGTTGGAAACTCTCCCAAAAATGAGCCGTAAACCTGGGATCCCGATCCGATACTATAGACATGGTTACCCCATGCAACCGGACAATCTCCCGTATATATAACCTGCAGAATTCCTCCAGTGTGAAGGTCATCCGCACAGCCAAAAAGTGTGCCGACTTCGTAAGCCGGTCTACAACCACCCATACCGCGTCATGTCCCCGCGATGTCCGTGGCAAGTGAGTCACAAAATCCATCGTGATATGTTCCCACTTCCACTCAGCTACCTCCAATGGCTGGAGTAACCCTGCCGGTCTCTGGTGTTCAGCCTTTACTTGCTGACAAGTGAGACATCTACTAACAAATTCGCCAATCTGTCGCTTCATCCCATTCCAATAATACTGGCGACGAAGATCATGATACATCTTCGTGCCCCCCTGGATGAACCGCGAAACAAGAGCAATGAAACTCCCTAAGGATCTCCTCTCTCAGATTTGCCAACTGAGGAACCACAACCCTTCCTCGATACCGAAGACTACCATCCGAGTGAATGGTCCAGCCCTCGTCACCCGTACCTGCCTGTACACGGTCCCGGATGGACAACAACTCCGTGTCCTGACTCTGGGACTCAACAACCCTGCTCAGTAGGGAAGGTGTAGCCACCAAACTTCCCAAAGTATCCTGAGTCTGTTCCATATAACATAGCCCGAACTGTCCCACAGTCTCGAGCATCTGCCACTATCGGGAAGCCACACTAGCCAAGACTCCCCGTGGCTTCCGACTGAGTGCGTCAGCTACCACATTTGCCTTACCGGAGTGGTAATGCAAAGTGAAGTCATAGTCCTCCAAAAACTCCATCCACCTGCTTTGCCTCATATTGAGGTCCCGCTGTGTAAAAATGTACTTCAGACTTTTATGGTCTGAAAACACCTCAAACTGTTCACCGTATAAGTAGTGGCGCCAAGCCTTCAAGGCAAAGACAATGCCCGCCAACTCCATATCATGCGTGGGGTAATTCTGCTCGTGGTTCTTTAACTGCCGGGAACCATAAGCTACTACTCTCCCGGATTGAATCAAGACGCATCCAAGTCCGTCCTTAGAGGCATCACAATATCCTGTGTACCTATGTCCCCTATCCGGAATAATCAGAATAGGAGCTGGCTCCTATATAATTTGGCAATTTATACTGAAGCGTCCCAAGGTGAAGCATTCGGTCTATGGAACCCTTTGTTCAACAATTCTTGCTATGAGACCTAGAGTTCTTGCAACTCAGCAGGTGCCATTTTATGCAAAATCATAGAAATAAGAGAAGTATCCGGATGTAACTCTATGGCGAAATCGACATCCCTAGGTGGAGGTAATCCCGATAACGTGTCCGGAAAACAACCTCGTACTCATACACAACCTGAAGTAGACCCAACTCCTGTCTCTCCTCGCCCTCTAGGGTAAGGCTTGCCAGCCAACCCATCAACTGCCCGTGTCATCTAGAGTCATAACTACTTGAGGTAAAGCGTTATGCTTTTCCCCCTGAAACCTAGAACAAACACCTTCCGGTGTGTAAGCTGTGACCTTCTCCCGATCACACTTAATGACAACTCGGTGTGTTGTCAATCAGTTCATTCCAAGGATGACATCAACTCCTACATGTCCATGACCCTAAGATCCACGGTGAGTAGAATCCATGAGATCCCTAACTCATATTCCCAACATCTCCAATCAAAACATATCCTAACCCCTAGGGTTAAATTTCCTCATAAGAACCCTTCCAGGATTGCGATATATAAAACCACATCATGCACAAGAACATGAAGATAATGGTACGTGACATGTGCACATTCAAATCAAGTGACATGTGTACCCATAAACAGAAAATAAGAAATGTACCATGAAACCGGTACTGGCTTCCCTGGTCCACAGTGGGGTAGGGAGGAACAAGGTAGGTCTGTGGCTGTCCCACCGATGACTGGGACGGAGACACCCCATAGCTATGGGACCCTTGCCTCTGAGGACATTCTCGCCTCATGTGACCCGGTTGATGGCAATAGTAACAAGTTCTTTGGCCTGCTTGGTAGGAAGGTTTCCGTTTTCTCCCGCCTTGGGAGGATTTACGTTGGCCCACATCTTGACTTATCCATCCGGATTGTGGAGTCTCCGCACGTGAAGGAGCAGGGGTTTGGATAACACCCTGTAGCTGGAACAGATCTCCTTGATCCATAATGGGACAGGGAGTAACAAAGTGTGCTTGGGTGAGTCCCACAGATGACTGAGATTGAAACATCTCGAAATTTCGTGAGGTTTGCCTCAAGGGACAATTTTTTCCTCACATGGCCCGGTTGTAGACAGTAGAAACATGTCTTTTGGCCCGCCTGGTAAGTTGTCTTCTGCTTTTTCCCTGAGCGTTGGTGACTCATGGTACTTAAACGTTTTTGGACAGCGTGAGCCTCTTGGCTCAGGTTTGCACTGGCTTGCACAATGGCAGCCGCTGCTGCACTAGCCTGTGCAATAGTAACAGCCGTAGCACCCATAGCCTCAACAAAGGCCCGATGGTCAAAGGGCGGTAGTGGTTGATTGTCTCCCCCACCGCCTCGGCGTCCCCTTCCTCGACTAGCCATCTACATAAGCCAGATAGCAAACGAGTACTAACTTAGTATCCCAAAGTAGGGATCAAAATTGAAACGTTGAGAATTCTTCTCATTGTCTCCCTAGTAATGCGTACACCACTCACTACTAGACAATTCCGTCATAAGCTATCCCCGTTCATTTATTTTTTTCTAAACACTAGGGTTAGAATATTTTTCACTATGCACATTCATCATGCATACAATTCATATAGCACATAGCAAGTAAAGCACATAACATGTAGCATTTAAACACATAAGATGAAATGCACAATGCATGCAATGGTCTAGACCCAATGCCCATCAAGCTTAGGTTTTCGAATTACCTAGGGCTCTAAACCTCGTTCTCCCTTGCAATGGAAGATGATAGACTCATTTCCCACAAGACCGCATAAGATCTATGGCCTATGCTCTGATACCAAGCTGTGACGCCCCAAAATCCGGGGGTCCTGTATTAACCGTTGACAACCCATCAACCCGCGGAAATACCCGTGGATGTCGCTTAACCCGACACCACATCAATAACATCCCTAAACCGAGGTTATAATCCACAATGAAAATTCGGTTCAACATTCAGTTGATCCAACCCCAGTCCAACTCCCCATGATTCATATCCCATTAGGGTCCAATTTGATCATTGGAGGGAAGGAAAAACATAGCCCAAAGGCTTGACAAAAAAAACAAAAATAAAAAAAATTTCTGAGTTTTGGAGGGTGTACCGGTACGCGTACCGGTACGCTGTACCCACTGGACATCGGCGTACCGGTACGCGTACCGGTACGCTCTGTCTTCTGTCTGTCTACGTACCGGTACGCATACCGGTACGATTTTGCCAGTTTTGCCTTTTTCCTTTGTTTTTCACTTCCAATCCATTCTAATACATTCCTAAACTCATCCAACACATGTATAATACGATTTTTCATATAATACACAACTTATACAAATTCCATTACATTTAATTCCATAATTTACACATCAAAATGGAATTTATACAAAAGTTTTTACAAAAACTCTAACTAAGGCCACAAGCCGGCCCCCTTCATTCTTGATGCTCTCCAAGTGAGCCATCCGCCGGTGTAAACCCCACACCTGAAATGTTTCCCGTATAAGGTGAGCACAACGCCCAGTAGAGATAAACCTATAGAGGTTACTCTTCCCCTAGATGCACATGCTCATGTAATCTTCACATAAACATATAACTAAACATTTCTCATATTTATGCATTCTATGATGGAATGCAACAATGCTATGCCATGGAATGAAGTGACACTCACCCATGCGTTTCAACCCGAGTCCTCACCGACTCACACAACACAATGCAACGCCAAAGTGTAATGCAACCCGTCTATTGACAGAAAAATCCTTCCAATGATCGTTATGAAACCCGATCATTATTGGAATCTACCCATTGAATGAGTGTTTTTATACAACAGAATCTTGTGTCTTCCTGGGCAACGGATTTTGGAATTTCACCCCGGCTCCGTGGGCATGCCACTTTTCTGGAATTTCACCACCGGCAAAGTGACTGAACCAAGTGGTTCTGGGTTTTTCACCCGAGGGAGTGTCTAGCCCTACTTGCTTTACCCGACACAAGTTTTCCTTATGCAATGCAACCTTGCAACTCAGTCGGATCTTTGATCCCGACTTTCCCGAGCTCACATACCAAGCACCAAACAAGGTGTTGATTAAATCTATGCATCTCCCACACACCAACACTCATGCAATTGCCCCATGAATGTGATGCCATGAACATGCTCCATGTACAATGGTGTAAAATGAGCAATATATCCACATACCATGGAATTTAGATCATAAGCATATAATTTCCTTACATCATCGTAACTTCATGGCAATTATATCAAGTGCATATAACTACCAATATCATATTCACATCAACTTATCAAAGTCATGTCTTGACAACATAGAGTATAAATTTAATCATCTCTACACATAAACATGTTATCACAATAACATTGAAAGAATCTTATTTCATCAACCAAGGCATTTAACATATTTTCTCATTTTAAGCAAAGCAACAACTTCCAACACACAAGGCATTGCCTTCAATATCACCAAGTTTTATAGTGAATCACATATAACTTCCACATATCAAAATTTAGCTAGCCACAAGCCTAAGCCAATTTCATGCTCACCTTTTCATTCTCATAACCATAAACACATGTATACATCATTACACATGCAATATATATATATCCTTAATCTAGCTACACCTAGGGTAGAATGATCCAAGATAGGAATAACCCCTACCTCTATAGAAGTGTAAACAACCTCTATGCACCAAAACAAGCCCAAAAGCTTTGGTTTCCAAAATTTCTCCCTTTGAATATTCGGTGAAACGCCTTGTTTTTGGTAAGTAGTCGAATCCCTCGTCGAGAGGATCGACTTTAACTCTTGGCTCGACGGATTCCGAGCGACGGAAGTCCGGGAATCGACGGAGAAAGCTTGAAGAAAATCAATTTCCTCTCTTTTCTCTCTTCTCTCTCTCTTGGCCGGCCAAACAAAGACACAAGTGGGCAAAATCTGATTTTCTAAGATATTTACCCCTATTTATAGTTTTAAATACTCGGCCCACGTCGCGCCACGTGTCTCTCGCTTAATCGGGTCCGATTTCGTCCCGAAACGATTTATTTGATCCCGGTTTAAGTTCAAATTAATTTTATTTGAACTTTAACTTAATTTTAAGGAAATTTTATAAAATTTATTTATGGGGACGTTCGTGAGGTAAATCGCCACGCAGTCGCCTCGAACGACGTGCAAAATCTGACTATCTCGGAATTCGACGAAATTTGACAAGGTGACTCGTTTCCGCGATACGAATCCAACAGAGAACTCCGTTTCCTCATCCGGGGTCTAGAACATGAGTATTTTAAATACGCATTATATTGGCAAATTACTATTTTGCCCTTTGTGGAAAAAGTTCAAATTTCCCGAGTTTTACAGATGTAAGGCTTTTAAGCCACCTCTTATGTTGTATTTAGTCTCTTTCACTAGTAATAAACCAGAAGAAATTCATACTAATTGTTTCAACATCTGTTGTGGCCTTTCCGAGGGAGCTTTTTACCAAACTCAGGTAATTTTGACAAAAAAATTCTCAACCCAAGTAGTTTTTAAAAACGTCAATCCAATTGACGTCTTCAATATAAAAATATCCATTAGACTGACGTCTTTAAGATAAAATCGTTGTGATACAAAAAACGTCGCTGGAACTAATGATTTAATTTTAAAATAAAAATATCACTTGGACTAATGTTTCTACGGGTTCAATCTACATCCGATGGTTTATAAAATTAAACCCACACAGATGATTTAATTGTAAAATAGAAACGTCACTTAGACTGACGTTTCTACAGATTCAATCTACACCCCTCTGATTTATACAATAAAACCCACTACTAACTCTAACTCTATTAACACAGGTTAAAATAACCTCAGCATCCCTCTATCCTCGTCTCCTTTTTCTCCGATAGACAAAATTTATCTCTCTACAAAAAACACAACAAAAAATTGCTGCATCACTGCCGCATGGCTTAACTCCTCAATCTTTATCAACAATGAAACATAAAAAAAGAGAATTACTATAATCCTAAAAAAAATCAATGGAAATAGAGATTGGAAAATGGAAATCCAGCAAACAATCCCAAACAATAAGGAAACGAATCGAAATTAGAAATGAGAAAATCAGAATCCAACTAAAATCGAAAAAGATACAAAATCGAATCAATTTTGAAAATCGAAAAATTGAACCAAAATCGCAACAAAACAGAGTCAATTTCTTATTAGCGCAAAATTCCACTTACGATCACTCACTGTAGTAATTTACGCACAAATATCGGTGCAAACTGGCTCACTTGCCGTGGTAATTTCATAGCAAACTTCACTTTGGCAAATTGGTTCATTAAGAAGTTTGAATATGGAGTTTTTTTTTATTAACCATCAGAGGTATTGTGTAGGTGGGTTCTTTGGAGTAGGTTTGACTAAGGTGGCTGGTGGTGGGCGGACTGGTTGGAGAAGAGTAAAGAGGAAGAAGGGAAGAGGATGGTGGTGGCTCTCGGAGGCGAACTGGTAGGAGAAGAGGAAGATTTTACTGGTCGTGGCTGTCGGCATTGGACTGACCGGAGAAAGATGAAAGATGAAGAATGACGGTGTACTGGTTGTAGGGGCATCACTAGAGATGGAGAGGGAGAGAGAGTGTGTGTGTGTGGAAAAGACGGTGAGATGTCGGTGTGGTTGACAATATTTTTAAAATTAAAAATTGCCGATAATACGGAATGTGATTTGAGTTTTAGAATTAAAATATCGGTTGAAATGACTTTGTTGGACCACAATATCAAATAAAAAATTATTCATAACACGTTAATTCATAGCACGTTAATATTTATCTTAAAGACGTTAATTCAAATGACGTTTTTAAAAATTATTTGAGTTTGAGAATTATTTTTAAAACTACCCCATTGTAAGAATATTTTTGTCAAACTACCCGCTTTTTGTAAAAAGCTCCTTTCCAAGGTTGTATGCAAATCTACACAAAACTATGAAGGTATGCCCTTTACAATTGGAGAAGGAAAGTTGGCAACCTTTGACATAATAAAGAAAGCTAAACTAAGGTTCTTGTGTGCCTCTCCACAAACACTAACGTTCGAAAGAGAGCTGATCACAACAAAATAAGGATCCTCCACCAACGTTTTAGAGTTCACAAACCTTAACATTAAAGAAGGGTCAATAACATTTTTTGTCTTTAAAATATGTATTTTGTGTTAGTTTGACCCTTAAAATATCAATTTTATCAATTTAGTCTTTAAAGTATTCAATTTGTGTCAAAAATAGTCCCTACATAGACAGATTGTTAAGTTTTTGATGAATTGGTCACGTTTTGAACATGTGATATCGTCTAAAAGAGTGACAAGTGGATCCTACATATTTTAGTAACCACCCTCCATGTCATTTGATAACCACCTCATGTATGAAAATAGCTATCAAATGGGGTTCACCTTTTTCACTTGTAGGTTTATTATAGGTTATTGACACCATATAACAATGGTGATGTGGTGTCACCGTTACACTTCATTTTTACTCATGACATGGATACTTTACCAAACAATTCCACCTCCAAAATTGGAGGCCGAAGAACCCCCAAGTTGTTGAGGATGAGTAAATATTAAGTATAACAGTCCAATAATAATCAACAATTAAGCAAAATGGGTCACACTCTTTCAAATAATCATCATTCCATGTAAGATAGTAACAGCCACATATTCAAAAAGTGAGATTCATTTTTTCACTTGTTTATTTATTATTGTATAATTATATCATGTGACAATATTAACATTGTATAACTGTTGCACCTAATATTTACTTGTCGATAACATACCTAAGGAGGCGGGCGCCTCTAAAATTACTACGTTACCCACCAATGGACAGACTGATGAGAACCAACCGAAAACCTGAACCACTTGACTACCCCCTCATTCTTGATTCAAAACTATTTAGAGTTTTTACATCTGTATCCTTGGTTTTTTTTTTTTTTTTTTCTATTTAGGATTTGGTGCATTGCCAGATTCATAGTGTATCACATTTATGTTCCGTTTGATAAGAAGAATGGAAAGTAGAAATGATGAAAAGTAGGAGGGATACACTTTTTATTCTTCAAGGAAGAAAAGTAGGAATAATGCACTTTTCTTCCTTTGTGTTTGGTTGGATGGATGAAAAATAAAAATGACTAATTTTTTTTTTTTTTTTTGTGCTGGCTAAGATTAGGGGTGACAATCGAGTCGTGCTGTGTCAGATTCGTGTTGAGTCATTACAGGTTTGTATCGAACATTAGTCAAACATAACTCAACTCATTTAACTAATTATGTCGTGTCGAGTTGCGAGTTGACCAGTTTATTTCCGTGTCGTGTTCGTGTTGACCCACATAAATTTTGAATAAAAAATTTAACGCTAATATTCTATTTTCACTTAATTGAATCCATGTTAATATTTTTTCTACAAACTAAAAATTAACTTAAATAAATATAATAATAATAAGTAAAAATATCTTTTTTATATAATAATTATGTCAGTGCTTAATAAATAGTTTCAAATAATTAATATTTTATGTCTATAATACTAGTTAAACATGTTAGTTTCGTGTTAATTTCATGTTACCATAAAACAAAAAAATAGAGAAAGTGTTTATTTTTAAATAAACGGGTTGACGGTGTTAATTTTGAATTTGACTGATTGAACTGAATATGAGCATTTTATATTTCTTGTTCGCGTGTCAGGTCATTTTCAAATTCGTGTCGAGTTATAATCAAGTTCGTGTCATAAACTTCGTGTCGAGTTCGAGTCGTGTCATCTTGTTGAGTTGAAAATTTTCACCCCTAGTTAAGATGGAAAAAATATATTTTTTTAATTTAAAATTTTTATTTTTATTTTTTATTTTATTTTTTTATCTATCCTTTATCTATCCTCGTTTGCTAAAATTTCGTTGTGAGTGGTTGTGTGGGTAATTCTTCTATATATTTTCTACCAGGTACAACTAATTAAAATAATGTTATATATTTTTTATATAAATAACAACATTAATAATAAGACCTAACATCATTGATTAGTTGGTTAATATCTTATAATTGAGCAATTGGTTAATTTGTATAATTGGGCAGTGGGCTAATACCAAAGTGGGGTGTGAGTTTTTTTTTGAGATAATGGGATGTGAGTACCTTTTTCAAAACTTATTTGGCTTTAAGTACCACTTTCAAACTTATCCTCTTTCAAGTCCTTTTTTTCATCAAATAGTTGTCAATAAGTACACATTTTAAAACATTTTCAAATTCTTTCTAAATTGTATTCCATAATTACCTCTACCATAAATAGTGCATACTTAATTGAATGTGAGACTTTCAAAATTAGAATATGAGACTTTCAAGATTCCTTTTGATATTTAATTATATATATATAATTATATACTTAATTATATATATATATATATCGTGTCTCTCTTTGGTGACACTGTTTGCATGACATTTTTTCGACTCCCTCTTTAGTTGCAACTCTTTGAGTGGGCAAAATATATATTGTCATCATTTAGGTACAATCTACTGTTGTCACTCTTTACTGACACTGTTTGGGCACTATGAAGGGGGCATTACATGATGCCACTGATTGGACCCCCATTGTCATTATATCGTGTCTCTCTTTGGTAACACTGTTTGCATAACAATTTATATCGTGTCTCTCTTTTTCGACTCCCTATATATATATATATATATATATATATCTGTGTGTGTGTGTGTGTGTGTGTGTGTGTATGTATGTATGTATGTATGAAATTTCAAAATTCAAATGATACACAAATATCAAAAGGAATTTTGAAAGTCTCACATTCTAATCTTGAAAGTCTCACATTCAATTAGGTATGCACTATTTATGGTAGGGGTAAAAGGGTTTTTATGACTTTTTTTTAGCACATGTACTTCTATCCCAATTATTTTAAAAAGTGTACTTTTATCCTATTAAGTTTTTTGGGAGGTACCGACCTCCCTAAGCCCCTTTTTTTTTTTTTGGGGGGGGGGGGGGGGAGAAGTCAATTGAGCTTTGGGTTAATTTCTTTGAAAGTAATAAATAAATTATACCAAAAAAAGAAACGAGGAAAAGTTTGTTAAAATCGAGAGAGAGAGTGAGAGTGAAAAGGGCAACCTCCGGCGACACCTATACCAAACCCAGCGATACCCATAACAAATCCAGGAGATGAAGATGAAGAAGAAGGCTTGAAGCAGATCTGGTAGCACATCCGAAGCACAGATCGTTTTCGTTGAAGCTTTCAAATCTTTTTGAAGCAGATTTGAATCAGATCCGAGGCCTTCGGCTTGAAGCAAATCCAAAGCATTCGGCTCATCCTCTCTACTCTTTGTCCAGGTTTGTTTTCTTTTTTTTTTTTCTTTTCTCAATCCCGTATCCCCTCGTATCTCCGACGTATCCGAGCCATATCCGACTACCAAAAGTCCTTGTCTGCTATTCAAGACACCCGTAGAAGTGTCAGACACGTGTCCGGCCGTGTCCCACGTGTATCCATGTCGGACACGTGTCCGATATCACCACGTCGGCTTTTCGACGAGTATCCGTGCTTCCTAAATGCTCGTGCAATAATGTTCAAAGCATTAGCTAATACGGAAAAGATTCGGTCGAGTTGTATCCCACTCGTCCCCTTACGTACTGAGACCAATACATATTTTGTGTAAACCATGAGTCTCACTCCATCCGTAATTGACTTGGAGACATCTCAAACGGGTCTTTTGCGTCATGCCGCAATATGGTCTCAATTTCTTGCTATATCCACCTTCGTCCATCTAGCATTTTATGCATATCATTCGATGCTGAATAGCCTTATGCGAATCCGAGACTGTTGTGTCTCATTGTTTTCCAGGTCCATAGCCAGTCCTACGAGTCAGCGACCTTAAACCATGCTTATAACAATTGTAGTTTGCATAAAAATTTAGAATTTCTAAAAGTTAAAATGTTCCATAACCCAAATAACTAGGCATTTCGTACCTTCACTAGCCAACTTTATGGAAGGGTAGCGCGGGGTACCGCACATTCTCAAGACTACTACATTCCAAAGGTAAGTGCATGGTGAGAGATTATGCAAAAGACCCTAATGCTGAACATAAATAAGAGGACAAAGTCTTCCATTGAATGGCTGGTTTACAAACCTTGGCTCAGATGGAACTCAGGAGAGGATTTAGCCTCCTGGTGGACTACAAGTTGAAGAGTTCATGATGGTGGGAAAAAATAAGAACTCGGAGTCATGTTATTTGGGCTCCAAATTTGGTCCCAAAATTTGGTCAGGATAGCATTACTGTAAAACGTGTGCAATAATTTAGATAAGTGATAAAATTCATACCGAAAAAAGACTTGAAAAGGCTTTAATTAACTAACTCACTTATATTAATGCAAGAGAGCATATCGTAAAACGGTCATTATTGTTTATGTACTATATCTACATGAAAGTAAATAGGGCCAACAAATGAAAGTCATTGACTGTAACAAACCCTATAAAGCACGAATATTATGTTAAGGTCAATATACTTGTATCATATACGATACTCAAAAACATGTATCGAATACACATCATACATATCCGATAATTAATAAAATATGTAAATACTTAGTGGATATTTTTATACATGGAGGAAGATGTAAAATTTTCAATTTAGACACGAGTATTTTTGAAGTATTATCTATTATTACATGTCAAAAAAGTAAAAATATAAGTTGGTTACATATAACCTTAGAAACAAATACTTGTAAACAAACCAACTAATTAAATGTTGATTTTAATTTCTTTAACTGATCACATTCACTTTATAGATAATAAGACAATATTACACATTTTTCAAGGTAAAAATTGTTAATTTTGTACCTGAAAGCCCTAAGAAATACATGGGAAAGAAGGTTAGTTACTATTGTTAAAGAATTAATAAAAATTACAATTTGGTTGAAGTAATTTTTAAGCTATTAAATAATAGTAAATTATAAAATATATTTTATTATAGACGTATCTCAACAGTATCCACATCTTATTTTTTTAAATTTTATTATATCGTCGTATTCGTATTGTAGTCGTATCACGCCTCCGTATCCGTACTACTTAGAACAAACCTGAAGAACGCAAACCTCTTTGCTCAGTCATCTAGATTTTCAGTAAACCTACTTCTTTTTCAAGAACGGGATAAGAGACACAAGGGCACAAATTCTGTAGCGAAACTCGACTTAACCCATATTGCATCCATGAACTTCTGTATTTTCATGCACTCCACTTTTTTTCTCAAACAAAAAAATTCCTACTGAAGCTTGACCTTCCAGCAAAAGAAAAAAAGAATAAAATTTCCAAACTAATGCTTTTCATAGTAATCCCATATGAAGATAGACTTTAAACTTCTAACTTTGAAAACCATTCATATTAAACGAAATCTTACCAGCACTAAAGTAGGCCGTAATAGATATATCCTACGATCAAGTTGGCTATAGTTTGGGCTAAAGTGGACCTACGAAATTTAACCCATGGCCAGCTATAAGCACTTTTTACAGACCAACTTCTTTGGTCCAACTTCTTTACAGACATGTAAATCTATAAAGCTACACAAAAACAAAAGGAGGAAAAAAAAAAGAGATCTGTAAAACTCAATTTCATGAACAACAATAACCTAAGAAGCATGGTCACATAGACAGAATATTGATACTGAGTACGAATACAGGATACGATACTGCAAATCCCAAAAAAATAAGATACGAGTATAACTAGAATAAATCTATAATAATTTTTTCCTAATTTTTTTTACCAGGGGATAGCACCCAAAATTCAGAAGTCAAACAACTGCGAGGCTTGGGATAAAGATAAAATTCAGATTTGAAGGTTCAAAGTTGTTTGAGAAAGTTTGAAGATCGTTCAAAAGCACGCTTCAAGAGGTAACCCTTAATTTTTACTATAGATCTGATGTTTCTCGGTTTGTATGAAACATGAATAGATTTTGGAATGGGGAATCAAATTTTTTAAATTCTGTTGCGTTCTTTACATGATTCATTTCAGTAGTATCAAAGCCATTATTCATGATTTAATACAAAGTCGATGGAGGCCGGTCCCCCTTTACAGACTTATTTGGTGATAAGTTGATTAAGAAAGCTAGTTTAATATTAAGTTCATTTTGATCTTCACTGTCCAAAATACCCTCAATAGTTATATTTAATTAAAACAAATTTGAAAACTACAACTCCGAAATTTTAAGAGTTTAACTAATATTAAAATTATCTCTCTCATATCTATCTATATCTATATATAGAATAGTACTATTTATTTCTCTCTCTCATATATATATATATAATATTCAAATACAAAAAATAGTACTATTTAATCACAAAAGAATAGTAACATTTAAATATAAAAAAAAAAGTAATATTCAAAAACCAAAAAAATAGTAACATTGAATATTAATATTTGGAAAAATAACATAGTAACATGTTCAAAAAAACAGTAACATGTTCAACACAAATAGTAACATGAATAACAACATGCTCAACAAAAACAATAATAAGAACAGTAACATAGTAAAAAAAACAGTAATATAGAACATTCAAACCCAAAAAAATAGTACAGTAATGAACTTGTGCTCCAAGTGCGGTTGATCTGTGCAACTGAGCCTTGGCCATCGGCCTAGTTTTCTAAGGAGTTATGCCCTTGCAGGGCTTGGCTATTCTGAGCATTCTTGCTTCGTTCTTTGGCGGAGGCCATGTCAAATAGTATAGATATTAAGAATTACGAATAGGAACTTAGTGTCGTTCCTATAGACGATGCCAACTGATGGATAAGTTTCTGAACGGAGGTCGTACATCGATCTCAGTGTGGGGCTCGTTGGGGGCAAGGAGCTAAGAAGGCTCAATAGGGCAAAGTGCTTACCAGAGATCGGTAATACGGTGACTTTACTTTCTCTAGCATCCTCTGAGATGGTGATCATGTCAAGGAAGGAAGTAAGAAGAAAGACACCGATATGGTACCAGTCGAACCACCACCGACACCCAAGTCAGTGATTGGATCATATATAAGATGATGGAGTGTGTTGAGAGGATTAATGACTCTATGGTCAATGCTCTCTCTCTGGTATCTGTTTTTCACTTACCATTTTTCCCTCATTTATGAAAGGTATTTATAGGGTACCTTAAGTGGGGGTATGGCTTAAGAGATCATCATTATTGACAGGCGGGGGAATTGAGTTTCCATGCTAACTGGTTGTCGTACCTTTCTGCACCAGAGGTATGTCAGTGGTTTATTAGACGGATTAGGTGGTTTCCTATCCTACCAAGTGACAAGTGGTGTAAGGTAGTGGTTACCTAGAAATCAATGTTACTTCACCCAACATATGTCATATGCTAAGGTCCAAGGATTGTGTTCCCTTCGCATGCCAAGCCCGAGTACCATGGACTGGTGCGTTTACTAGGGCCCTATCCATCAATCACCATGAGGTGTTTAGGGTTTCAATTAGGAGACATTGTATGAGTTCGGTAACGTATTCATTATACAATCTTACTCTCTACCCGTTCAATAACCATTCACAATGACGATGTCCTTATATACTCACAATTGCACTCTTAAGAATGTCCTGCTTGGAGTAATTCTCTGTTTGATTTGTTGTGTTTTGAATCCATACTTCGATTTTCCACTAGGCTTTAGGTCAAAAAAAAAATATCTATACTGAAACCGGGTCTGATCATTTGGAATGGAGGAAGATGTATCATGGGGGAGTAAATGGCAAAGAAAATAATTTGAGTTCTAAAGTTTGGTCTTACAGCACCTTATGAGAAAGTCTCGCCACTAATCCATTGAAATAACAAGGAAAAAGCTAACGCAATGTTTGGTGCGAGGGATTGAGGCTTGGGAATGGAATATCCATTCCCTAGGAATGTTGATTCCTATGTTTGGTTGGTGGGAATTGAAATTCATTCCTAAGGAATAGCTAATCCCACAAATTATGGGATTAGCCATTACCAAATCTAATGTGGTATTTGTGATTCCCATTCCAAGCCGTAATCAACGCCCGTTAAAAAAAAACATCGTCAAAAAAAGCCCGATCGTTTCTCTTCCAGATCATCTCCAAGCTTGTCTCTCCAGATTCTCCTCTTCTCTCATCAACGCTCACGACGTTCCATTGTTGTTTTCTTCTCTTCACTTTCTTCATCTCCCTCGTCTCCACATGAAGCAAGAATTCGTATTGGTGATCAGGATAGCTCAGATCTGACCTAGTTTTAGGTAATTTCTGCCAAATTTAGTCAATAATAATTTTTAAATCCAACCTCGAATTTTAGATTTGACTTTTGCAAAAAACTCGGTCAATAATTCTCAGATCTTAGTTTTTAAAAAATAATTCAGATCTAAAAATTCCCCCAACAATTCAGATTTGAAATAATTTCGAAGTGTAATTTAAGCTATATAATACATAAACTTAACGAAACTTCCCCCAATTTTATTAGCTTGATACTTTAGCCGACACTCTACAACATGAAACCTGCTTGTCATTAAATTTTTTGCACATATTGTGCGTGTCTTTTAGGTAATTAAATTCGGACATTGTACAATTGTGTTTGATTGTGAGAGAGCTTTGTTGTTTGCACAATCTATGTCTGCTGTAATTCAATTCTGGTTGCTATTGTAATTTAATTCTAGTTTCTACTGCAATTCAATTATGACATGTTCTTTCTATGATAACAAATCCGTTATTTCAATCCATTACTCCTCCAGTAGATGTTGCAGTTTGAGTCAAATATTTTGAATCAAACTAAAATTGATATGGATTTTAATACTCATATGAATTCCACCCTAATTTGTGTTTCAGTCAAAATTAGATATCCAAATATGCTGATTTTCTTCCAAAAGACCTAAAAAGAAAAAAAAGGAATTGCCCCCATCCAACTTGTGTAGTTCCATGTTAGAAGGAACAGAAAGAAGTACTACTTGATTGAATCTTAGTTATGGTTTCTTTATACCTTTTTATGCAATGATAGTTGGATTCAATGGATGGGTGTAACAATAATTTTTGTGGGTCCAACAGATAAATTACTCAATTGTGATACCCTTCATTCTTATATTCTTTCAATTTTCTCAATTTTAGATCAGGATACATGGGTAGTAGTTATTTGTTTAGTTAAAACCAGAATGTTTTATTAGTGAGTGATGACTAAATGTGTTAAATTTTTTTAGCTCAATGTGCTAACTCTATTTTTGAATTTATGAATCACTGTTGAATTTGTTTTCTTTGTAATTTGTGACAGTTATGGTTCGTTTAATTTTAGCAAGAAGAACAATGATAAAGAAGAAGCAATTGATTGCACTATTCGTGTGGTGGACTAAGATCATGCATTTAGTCGATTTTTTTTTCATTTTTTTTTCTATTGTTATTGAAGTACCACTGTTTATAGGTTGACATGAAGATATTCAATGACATGACATTTCTTTTGTTATTCATTTTTTTTATTGTTATTGAAGCATCGTATGTTTAAGTGGGGTGTTTCTTTTAGATTTGGATAGTTCGAGAGGGCGTACGATCCGGTTTGAATTGGATTTATGATTGGGTTTAAGGTGGTTTTTGTGGATGCAATAACATTGGTTTGGGAAAAATTAAGTTGGATCAAGGCTTACTATGGATTGCTGGGTAGTTAGATAACGAGGAGATTTCTTGATCATGGCATCCCTAATCAGTGTCTCTAAAGCACTTGATTTTTGTTCATTTAACTCACTGTTAAATCGTAACTGTTTTATGGATTTCATTTATTGTTGGTTAATATTCATGTTGAATGTGAAGTTTGGTTATATTTTTGTGGATTGATTGTTGTCTGTTTCACAACTACATCACATCAGGGAGCAGATGTCGATAGACCCAATCAAGGCGGAGGTAGATGCAACAGGTCTCGTTGTGAAAAATAATGCACATGATGATCGCATTACCACGGTTGAAATATCTAACGAGTGGTCAAAATTTAGATTGAATTTGGCAAACAAAAATGTTTGACGAGTGAAGAGCAAGTAGACAAACAATATAATTTTTTGTGCCCGTATTTGAGAATAATTTTGTTTCTTGGAATTCTACCTCCAATGCTATTGAAATGAAATGAATGGAATTTAAGAATTTTTGTTTTTATTCAACTTGTTTTTTGTATACTGTTAATTATTTTTTGGACTTTCTTTTCATCGATTTATGTTTTGGTTCAACCTACAAGTTTGGATAAGATACCTAGTTGTGTTGATAATCTTTTATTATTATTTTTTTTTTGGGTTTGCACGTGTTCAATTGAATTCACAAAAAACTATAATTTGTTCATTTGGCATGGGTGACCAATTTTAGATTGTTTTCGGTTTTGGTTTCTTTTTGTGAACCTAGTTTTGAAGGAATTTTTTTCTAGTTTTTTAAAATTTACAGGGGTTCAACTTCTTTCAATAGATTTTCATTTTTTTCTAATTATAAATTTTCTTACACAGAAACTTTAGGCACAATCGCAATCATAAAAAAATGTTATTATTTATTTTTAGTCACCATGGATATTTTGATCAAAGTTGATTCAATTCCAATGAAAAAATTGTTTTATCCAAACATAAGAATGGAATAGTCATTCTATTCCAGCACTTAATCCTAAATAGTTACCAAACATTAGAATGGTACTGCGCATTCTATTTCATTTTCAAGTTCATTCCATTCCAAAACTTATTTCATTCCTACAGAAAAGTATTACCGCGTACCAAACGCAACGTAAGTTTCATAATTGCATAAACATTTTGTTCCATAGACACTGACCATAATGAACAAGAATAAAGCATTGAAAAAACTTAAAAAGAGAATAGCATTTTCCCTACAATCAAATCAGACCTATAAGTTACCCATCTTACTAGTAAGAGTGTGAAATAATTAACTAAATATATTTGACCTGGGTAAGAGGCCCGAATCAAAAGAATATCACTGTCTATTGCAAAATGAGTTCAAGGCACACGGCACCTTTTGCACGAACGCCTAGGATCCCAATCTTTTGGAATTAATAAGCTCTTTTGCACAGAGGACAACATTTGCCCTTGCGTAGCCATCGCCCTAGGCATTTCATATGATATTCATGTCCACAATCTAAGGTGGCAATTTGCTCTAGGTCCTCATATTCAGCCTGCCAATCAAAATGCCATGAGAGTATTATTTGATATGTACAAAGGTACTCAGACGATGTAGAGACATTCTGTGAAGAATTAACATACCAAGCATATAACACACGTCTCAGGCTGTTCACCAATGCTTTCCAACTCTTTCGATTCTGATCGAGTTTTAGACACAACTCTTATCTTAAGATGCTCCAACATTTTTTTTCTTAGTAACCCTCCATCCACAGCACAATACATTAGCCCAGCTCCTGAATACTCTCCCTGCCAATTTTGTGTGGATTCGAATGATTAATATACGAAAAATAAACCCGGGAACAAAGCAAGTAAAGAAAAATAAAAAATAAGAGAAACAAAACAAATGAAGGGAAGGAGATAGGCTTTAAATCTTATCGAAAAAAGAAAGGTATTCTGGTGCTATGCAGTCTTTGCATGTGACAGACAGAGAGAGAAGGGGGAGATCCATGTGGTGCTTAATTTAACCTACCATAACTATATACATCATCTTATATTACTAAGCTGTGAGCAGATATGGGATCTTGTATTGATAACAAGATAGAATGTTACGATCTTCATTGCTTGTTACGGGAAGATGTAAATATGACGAGACAGCTAAACACATACTAGCCTTAATATCTTCAACAATTTACCTCAACAGGTATATAAAGTGGCAAATGAGACAGTAAATTTCTTCGTTGCTCCTCTGAAAAAAAGTTTATCCAGTCTGATGCTTTCATCTGTAGCAACCACAAGATGGAAATTTTAAACAAACACTCAAGGAAAAAGTAAAATAAAAAGGTCAACATAGCAAGATGGGAATATTTGCTTGGACTCGAAAATAATACAATGTAGAGTAATCAAACTAACATAACTAATTTTAGAAAAAACGATTAATCGAGCATAGTTGCAAAAACTCACCTTCTTCATGTGATCCATAACACGGTCCATCCTGGCTTGCCTCACAGATGGATGGTTTTCATGATTCGGGAGTGACCTTGAATTCAAGGGTTGTTCACCCATGATGAATAATCCTATAACTAATAACTGCAACCAACAACGTACATCAATATTACTCCACTAAAGATAATGAGTATATGAAGGTCACATTGAAGCTCCCCTTTACTTAATCAGACACATTGAAATTCTTATTCCTGTCCTTTTTCCAGTTAATCATTAGTAATCAATTCTACACTGAAGTTAATGACTGAAGCCTTGATGATGGAGATGACAAATATGATTAATTATATATCAAAATAAAATCACAGAATAGAATGAAAAAAATGAAAAACAGGACATAAGAAACTTCCATCTAACTAAACTGTTCTTTCTTTCCTACATTCTGTTTGATTTCAAATGTTTATAGATTTGACAAGCCTTCTTGCCCTAATACATAGTATAAAATGCAAATAGAAGTTTTTCTTTCCCTTTCTTGTCAAGTTTTGAAGGAAACAAGACAACATTATTGTTTCCTTCTGCAGGACGAATTCTATGGTTCACAATGTCAAGAGCTAGATTGCTTGAATGGGGTGCCTGTCCATATTTTGCATGATCACATTGGCTACTAGCAAAGTGTAAGGAAGAACTGTAGCACATTACCATCTTGTGACGAGTGAAGCTGCTCTCTCTCTCTCTCTCTCTCTCTCTCATTCTCATACACATACACATACACAAGCATACCTAATATGTACTCTCATCTTTCAACTGGGATTTGAACCATGCACCCCTTCTTAGGGTGGCAGGAGATATTGCTCAACTCAACATGAACAAAGCCATAATGCCCAGTTGATCAGCAGCCTTTCATCAAAGACATAAGGACCCTCAGAGCCCTCACTGGTGATCATAATGAGTAGTCTTCCAGAATTGAGCTCCTCCAGGAATAGATTTTACTTTCAAACCTTCTACACATGGACACCCCCAGTTTCCATGTCAGACATCGCATAAGATCAATTAGTATAATGAATGATATGATCATTTTCTCTGAACTAAAATACCAGTGAAGAAGGGTGCTAAAACATGGTTCAAGGTCGCGGCATAGTGAAGAACGGTCCTCAACATGGTTCAAAGTCGCAGTATTGGTCATCGACTCGAAGAGTACTGATCCATATTGTTCGCGACGTGCACGATATCGGCCGATACGCATAAAGTATGCTAGATTGGATGTCCACAAAATTCTAAACAAATCATAAAAAATTCTAAAATAATGTAAACAACAATATCCTTTCATCATAAGTCCAAAATACATCGTCTAACACAATAAACATAGGAAATTGAAATAAAAAATAACCATCATAAATATATTAAATAACTCAATATAATATATAATTTTCTTTTGTCAATAGAATATATAAATATATTGACCCGGTCTCCCTGTTGGTTCGATGACCAATCCGGTTCTGATAATACTGGATACAACTTATATATAAAATTTTATAAAATCTTTTATTAAATGGAAGAAAAAAAAAAGTGACCTCGGTCAAGAGTCCAAGAAATTTAAGAAGGTTGAGATTTAAGAAATTAGCAAAAACCAAAAAAAATGACACAGACATAGCAGGTAAAAAAACAAGAAAAATGCAACTGGCTCATTTAAGAGTCTAAAGGGACTGGCAGACTAACAGGGTCAAAAGACCAGACCATGGAGACCTCAACGCTGTTAGTCTTGTTCGATTTTGATACGAGAGAGAGAGAGAGAGAGAGTTGAGTACCTGAGAGAAGATCAATGAGAGTCTCAGACTTAGGTACTTCGAAGATGGGTTGCTACAGTACTGCGCGACGGCACAGATTCACATCTGTGGGTTACGAAGAAGAAGAAGAGGAGAAGGGTAGTCTCAGTGTTTTGGGACAGGTTTTTTACAGATTTGTGTTGAAATTCATTCAATTTCTCCTGCTTTTCTAAGTGAAAAAGGGAGTAAGATTTACAGCTCATAATCGCAGATTATGTGTGTTTCTGCATCACCTAGACCTAGGTCTTTTCTTCTCTTCTCCTTCTGATATTTTCTTTAGTCGTTTCTGTCTGAGGTGTTGCGGAGGAGTATCATTGCATCGGCTTTGACTCGGCCAAGTCCAACATTATGACTCCAAGTTGGGCATGCTGCTGCTACATATTCATTTCGGTTGGATTTCTATAGAGGAATCCTTTCTCTTTCCAAAATGGGCATAAAAGCCAGAAAATTCAAGCCTTTTGGCAAAAATTCAGTGAATACATGCAAATTCAACAACAAATTAAAAAAAAAATTCTCCCATCATCAGGGCAGCCCCTAGATGCATCTCTTTATCAATGATGTCTATAGAATACACACCACCATACATATCCTAGAAAATCTAATCATTTAATAAGTGTTTGGATCAAACTAAATAAGCGAATGCAGCCATGCTGTCAAGGGTAGGTAGGAACCTCGTCATTAATTCAGGAGAATTATCCTACAAGGTGCACATGGTGGAGAAGGTCAACATTGAGACCGGAAAAAAGAAATTCAACAGATTTATGGAGTTATCAGTTGGATGGACAACCCCTTTGCAACTTGAAAAAGTGATACCGCCAGATTTTTGACACCTTTTTCAATCACTACTTGAATATTTGTGACTAATATCTTGTTTTAAAATCTTGTCATGCAATGCAGTGAAAAAAAAATGAAGTGATATAGAGTATGCTCGTGCAACAATGTTCAAAGCATTAGCTAATACGGATAAGAGACTTGTGGCCTACAACAGAGATGTGGTGGCACATATATTGATCTAGCCATAGGCAAAGTGGTCCCCACACCTCCATTATTAGCAGAACTACCAGCATCGTTCTGCGAGACTTGTGAAAGATGTCGAATTTATTCCATACGAATCCTTTCGGTGGTATAATTCTGAATTTTTCTAGAGTTCCTTATGAGATAGAAACGTTTTTTATGATACTCATATGAAATGCTGGATACATATAACTTTTCATCTTTCTTTGTTCCATCGTACCCATTGCCTTCATTCTCCATAAACATCCAACTACTCTAGAGACGTGTAAATCTATAAAGCCACACAAAAAAAAAAAGAAAAAACCAAAACAAAAAAAGAGATGATCTGTAAAACTTAATTTGATGAACTACCACAACCTAAGAAGCATGGACATAGAGACAAACCATGAAACACAAATTCTTCATTAAGGTTAACGAATCCGTATCAGATATTATATCGAATACGATACTCGTCGGATATATGAGGATACGTAATGAATACACACCTAACGTATCCAATAATAAATAAAATATATGAATACTTCAAGAATACTTCTATATGCGGAGAAGTATATATAATTTTTAGTTTTAATGTTTTCCCTTTTCTTTTGACTTCACATATAATGCAATACATCAGCAAAAAATCATATGACTTGGAAGACACATTGAGTTTTTTCAACTAATATAGCAACAAATACTTCTAATCAACCAATATAGTTAAATGTTGTTTCTTATTGCTTTAATTAATCACATTGCCTTTAAATTTATACCATAATGAAACGATAGGTAACTTTTTGAAAATAAAAAATTGTTAATATTTATTATTGTTAAAGAACCACTAAAAACTATAACTATCAAGTCATTACATTATAGCTAAAATATAAAAAATATATATTTATAGACGTATCCCGGTTGTAATTATCGTATCTCTGTATTCGTATCCATATCATACTCATACCTCGTATTCGTATCCATACTTCCTAGGAGACAGAATATTGATACTGATTACGAATACGGGATACGATGCGACAAAACCCAAAAAAATAAGATACGAGTATAGCTAGGATAAGTCTATAATAAATTTTTTCTAATTTTTATTATTCGCAGAGTAGCCAGTCAATTAATTATGCTGAAAATATGATAATTTACCATAAAATTAATCTTGATAAGGGAATGAATTTGCGATATGAAACCAAAAAAACCCCCATGAGCAGCTTAAATAATGCCAAGGATAGAAAGCAAATGGTTCTAATCCCATCATAAAAAAACCAAACAAAAGCACATAAATGGCCAGTACATGGTCTGAATCACCAGGGGATAGCACCCAAAATTCCAACAAAACATCATATTAACTACGCAAGCACACATGAGACCATATATACACGGCATAAAACATGAGAATATACGTTGCACGTATAGATAAGTAAGTTGTCAAAATAAACCCATTCAATCAAACAGAAGAATTACCTGTGATTGTCTTCACGGAAAAGTGACTCGCAGTCGCGACCTTAGTCTTCTCTCAATGAAGAGACCCTATAATCGATGGTTCAGGAGAGAGGATAGGAAAAACGAGGTTACGGACAAATACCATTCATATGCTTTATATATACGAGGGGCGGCCCAATCTAATTTTGGTTCTAGGCGAAAGTATTATATGAGATTAGATTATTTTCAATCCTGATTTAAATTTAAACTCAAAAATTTTATTTGAGTAAAAAAACCTAAAAAAATATGTTCCAACCTTTGACTCAAACTTATACCAAATTAAGGGATATTCATTTTTTTACTCAAATTTTTACCCAAATCTTTAATTGTAAGATTTCAACATCTTTTAAAGATATAATAGTCATTTTTTATTCTTTTTTAAATTTAGATTTGTCCTCAATTAAATTTGAGTTTTTCATTTTTTAAATTTGAGTTTATCCATTGGAGTCTTTTGTATCAAATCAAATTTAGACTCAAATTTGATTAAAAATTTGAGTCATAGTTGGAGATGTTCTTATAAATATTTATTCGGTAATAATAGTAATATTAAATACTTATTAAAATATGTTTATTTATAAATTATTTGTTTTGTCTTTTGAGATATAACATACTAATTCAAATTTTACAAATAAAAATTGTGTTAATCGAAGTCAAATATGAAAATCAAATACAATGATACATACTATTTGTTTAAGATAAAAAATAAATATAATTGAAAATTAGTTTGACTAGTAAAATGGTTTTTTTTTTCTAAATGTATATAAAAATAAGAATTTATACAAGTTGAACAGTCATAAAATAAATGAGACATCTATAATATAAAACAGAATTGACTTCAATAAGTCCATCTAATGGTCTTAAATAAACTTATCCAAGAACCGCTAACATTTCTCTCAAACTCATTCAAATTGAATTTTTTCTCCTAAATTCATCACTTCTTACTTATGTTGCACCGTGTCTTCAGACACGAGTTACCCCTAATTGTTAGATAACATAGAGAAAAAGAACTATTTTTAAATAAAAAAGATAGCTAATGCACCCCTTCTACTCACTCTATTTTATAATCATCTTGTGCATTTTAAACAAAGTTATTAAATAGTGAATTTTGTTTAAAATTAACACTCACTATTAATTAAATGATTAAAATATATTGATTATTTAAACTATATTCTAAAATTTTAAGGACATATCATTGTTTATTTTATTTTGGGGCCCAATTTTTTTTTCCCAATTTGGGTGCCCTAGGCAACGGCCTAAGTGGCCTAAAGGTTGGGCCAGCACTGTACATGTATAGGTATACATATCTGTTGTCCGCGAAGAGAGAGATTAGGAGTTAATGGATGCTTTCGGACAGAGAACCTCCGGCTTTCTATTCTTGATCAACACTGTGCAAAAGAAGAATCAAATTCTAGGGTATTGTGAACCCTAAACGCAAGCTGGCAGTGCCTTCCGAAAGAGAAAAGAAGAATTGAGTGGGTATGAACCCTAATCGCACCAAGATACAGCAAGATACTGTAACGAGGAGAGAGAGGTTTTATACGTTGACTGTTTAATTTTTGAGAATTACACTTAAACTTCATGAAGTTTGTCATTTAATCACTCAGATTTCTTGACATTTGAAATATTACACACAGACCCTTAAAGATTTGTATGCGCGTAACACTTAGACCCCTGCCGTTAAATGTCCATTAGTATATCAGTTAGTAAATTACACCCAGACCCCATGAAGTTTATAGGTGTATAATACTTAGACTTCTTAAGTTTAAAATGTTATACTTAGACCAAAAATACTCTAATCAAATATAGAATATCAAATATTTTAAATTTTAAAACAAAAAATTCATGTTATATTGTATTATTTATTGAAATAAAATAAAAAATATTTTTTTTCTTAAAAAAGTGTAATTAGTATACAATTATACTATATATTGGAATAAAACTAAAAAATCAAACAAGAGATCTAAGTCATTCATAATAGAACATGAATTTTATAACCAAAATTTATGTTCTATTATATCATTTATTGAAATAAAATCAAAAATAAAAATCTAATTTTTCGTAAAAAATTATAATTAGTATGCAATTATACTATCTATTGGAATAAAATTAAAAAATAAAATAAGGTATCAAACTGTAATGGACACAATATATTATAGCTTTAATTGGGGTAATTTAGCATTTAATTTGATCGTTTAAATGACCAAATTAAATTTTAATAGATAGTATACTTGTATATTAATTATGATTTTTAAGAAAAAATACTGTGTTTTTTTCGAAAGAATTACTCCTATCTTTTGTTTGAGGACTTTGAAATCCATAGCCATTAATACAACAGCAAAAACGAGAAAGAGAATACCAAAACTCGGATCCCTAGTCTAGGCTTGAACACTAGTATATATAGGTAAACCTGGGATGATCCTGATTAAGTTGGGGTCAAAAGACAAAAAATCAGCAAATCAGGAGGCGCATTGTACATATAAAAATGCACATCTAGATGCATGACATTGTCAGTCGAGTTTTAACAGGCACGTCCAGATGCGCTAATCTTTCATCTGAATGCACTATTTTTTGTGCCAAATCTTTAATTTTTCATCCTCTTTTCATATTTTCCAGTGCATTAGCCCTATCCGAATGACTATACACGCGTCTGGACGCACCTAAGGTTCTGTCCAGGCTATTTTCTTCAATCTTTAAGCTTCTCATTCAATCACCTTTTGCATGTTTGCTTGCAACTCTGCCCTTTTGGTATTTCTTAACTATAATTCATGCAAATAGTACAAAAATAGACATCAAACTCGAAAATCTATCAATTAATTAAGCACCTTTAAGTCAAAATAAATTGTTATTAACCAATATATAAAAATGATATTCATGCACTTTTCATGGTTAATTAGTTGGGTTGCTACGACACCGAATGCACCCTAAGTTGAAATCCCGAAAAATTATTTTTGTTAGTAATAAGTTAATTTTAAAATATCATTCTTAAGGAGTAGAAAATGTGAAAGACTGCTTCGACATAAATGAATTGTTTTCAGCGTTCTTTTATCGAACACGATTTCTGCTTTTCAGTCGCACCTACTAAGGTAAGCCTGCGACATGCATTGTTGCGAGTGGATTCTGTCATTTTACTCTTTTATTTATCTTTTGTATTCATATGCAATAAAATGAAAATTAAAAAGAACAATTTACTATTTAGATTCTTTTAGTGTGCGTCAAGTTGCAACTTGGTCCCTAAAATTTCAATTAGAATGATTAGGTTCTCAAATTTTTAATTGAGTTACATTTCAGAAATGTCATCATTGGTACTTTCAAAAAAAAAAAAAAAAAACTACATAATACAACCTCAAAAAAAATTCATTTCTTTGACCAAGTTGTCTAGACTACGATCCAAAGAATGGGAAATAGGCAACCTAAAAAAATACGAAATTGGTTTGAGAAAAAAACAAAGAAACAAACAAAAACTATTCGATTTAGGGAAATTAGCTGCAAAAAATCACGAATGAATGCAATTAATTGAAGATTAACAAAAAGGTTCATTGGGAACAAAAAGGACCGTTTGATAATTTTTGGTGTTTTTTGTCAAATAAATAAATACCATTATATATGATATTTTGTGTTGGGGGTGTATGGTCTAATTTATTTGGAAATACCAGAGACTAGAGACTAAAAGGTCAAAATTGAAACACAATTGATCTTTTGAGGATTTAATTGTTTCAATTACAATTTCGGAGATAAATTGAAACATGATCCATACTTGAAAAATATAAAGTATAAATTTTCAAGATAAAAACTGTAATCCAAAAATAGGTAATGTCCAAGGCATGACAACATGAGTGACACCAACAAGTGACTAGTGGGAACTGTATACAAAACATAAGAACATTCATATCTTAATAATGCCCATTTTTTGTTAGAGGAGCACCACATACTAAACGCAGGTTCTTCCAAAGCGTGAGGTATGCTTCTTAACATGAAGTAATCTTTTATTATTGGGACCTTGATTTCAGATTTTTTTTTCTTATTGTACCAACAAAACGTATTTTTCATAAAAAACTAAATACATTGCCATACCAAATTTGCATTATTCATTGCTATGCAAACTCCAATAATATTCATGTTCGTAGGCCATGTTGAAAATTACTCAACTCTAATCTTCTATGTCGTGTTAGTGCCATGTTAATATATCATGTCAAAAGTTATCATCTCTTATTGAAATCTTTAGATGATATTTATTAAGCACCTAATTTAGGACCGGGTTTGAGTAATTCATGCTTGTAAGACCCCGTACTAGAATTAAATAATGATAATATCATCTCAAGATTTCTCCTAAGAGGAATAAAAGGATGGTAGAGACTTTAAATTATTGTTGAAAGATTGATCCTGAAGTTTGAGTTTCTAGCGCATTGACTTTCGGGTTAAACTTTGTTTCAGATGTGTTTAAGTTTGAGATGGTGGTTAGAAAAGTTTCTAAATTTTTTTAGGTCAAAATAAGCTCAACATTTAATTCGGAAGGCTGAGAAACCTTGGAAGAAATAATAAGGGGTGTATTAGAGGTTTGAAAGTATTCAAGAGTAAAAACGCATTTAGGAGAGAATTCGGGTAGGAAAGAATTTGACAATACCTTAGTATTTTAGCCCTAACTTTTTATTATGATATCCGATTGATCTGCTTTTTTTTTTTACAGTAGAAAGAAACTTCAAGAGATATAAAAGTGTATTTCATGATTTTTTTTAAATCGGCTTCTAACAAGGTCAAATTGAGTCAAAAGTCTGGACAAAATGTTACAACCGTCCAAACACCATGACCACCGTCCGGACGCCCCGAAAAAACAGAATTTGTAGTTCTGACAGAAGGGAAATACTATGAGTAAGAACTATTTGGATGCCAAAATTATAGTTTGGACGCCACGATAAAAACTGCAGCGATCAGATTTTAGGGTTTTGTCCGTTTCTTAGTAAATACCCTAGGGCCACGATTTGATTTCCTTTAAATTGTTTTTCACTCCTAGCAAGCCTAGGAACTTCTAAAAGCAACAAAAAGAGGAAGAACGGGGGCATATGTGAAGGATTAACACACGGGGATTATATAAAATGCACGTAGAAACACACAATCTCTAGATTAAAGGTAGGAATTCTTTCTCAAACTCACTCACTATTCAATCATACTTATCATTTTTTCTTGAATACACACATGTTTTGCATCACAAATCGCATGTTGTTGATAAAACCCCTAGATTCTTGATTATTATCAAATTGAATACTTTATTCTATGATCGCTTGCATGTTTCTATAAAATTACACTTTATGCTTTGAGAATTGTGGGATTGTGAATGTTGGAAAATGGGATTTGCTTTGAAAGTATATCTCTTGTGATGAGATTGATGAATTAGGGTTACATGCGAACCTATATCGCAGAGTGTTTAAATTTGTTTCTTACCTTGACAGGTTCAAAGGTTTTCTATCACTCGTAGTAAGCAGGGGCAGAGTCAGAAAATTATTTTTGGGTGGGCACTAAACAATTTAACAAGTTTTAATTTTCCTTGTTGTCGATATAAAATAATATATTTATATTTACTTACATCATATTTAATATTTTAAAATTTATTAAACCGGAAAACTAAAAATTGATGAGCATAGTATGTAGTAACAAAAAAAATGATAATTACCATCTCTTCTAAAGAAGGCTATGTAAAATTATTTAAATTGGACAGTGTGATAGGTTTTTATTCTTTGAAAGCCTTGCACAATAACTAGATTATTAGATATATATCTGTGTGTGTGTGTGTGTAATTATGCTATCACGTATCTATTTATTATCAATTCGATAAACCAACCAAGTTTTAACAGTAGTCTTTGTTATTTTTTTTGTACCAAAATCACTAATGCCTACTCAAATTGAAAATTCAATGCTAGATTAAAAAGTTTTATGTGTCTTAGTGTCGTAAAATTATCGTCGACTGTTTGGGCCTCAAATAGAGATAAATCACATATCTCGTCGGAAGATCACACAGTAGTTATAGGTCGCACAATTGATGATCGTTTTTCCTTTTTTAGTCTATTTCATTATCGTTCTATATATGTGTTGGTCATTGGATTTTACACCAACATAATCTTATTGAATAAATATGTTTATATCAATTTTTTTTTTTAAATTTCTATCTCTAAGTAATTTTGTAATATTTAATTGTGACTTTGAGTTTTATGGATTCCTTACAAATGACACTATTTTATTATAGTGACCTTAAATGTTGTGCAATAATAGAATACTCTCATAATTTTTCAAACATTATGAATTAATCCCTATATATCTAAAACTTATCAAAGACATGTTTATAACTTGTCCGAAACTTGTCCAAAAATTCATAATCATTTGGGTATAGCAATTGATGCATTAAGAAAATCATAGGGTGGGCATAATTAAAATATTTAATATACACTAATATCAATATATAACTACATATAGGAAATTTTAACAAAAAAAATTTGAGGGTGGGCACGTGCCCCCTGGACCTAAGCTACCTCCGCCCCTGGTAGTAAGGTTAGTGCCTTACAAGAACCAAACCACTACTCATTCACAGAGGATCTAGGTTGAGGGTTGTTATATCACAATTCAAGGAAGGATTCGTCACTGCTGATGTGTCAGTATAAGCCATTCCTTAAGTTTGTTGCTTGACAGGGTGTTATTTTTTAGAAGGTGGAGTTTTGTGGGATAGATATATTCATTGTGTGGATTCTTGTTTATTCAACCTATGTACATAAGATTTTATGTTTTAAAGTGTAGTTTTGCGAACGATTGTATCATGTCATTGAGCTTTACTGCTTTATAAGATAAACTCGAGATTGTTGATAAATGTCACTGTTTTATTTTAAATGTATGTATTTATTTTACAAACTAAGACTTGCCTGTTTTGTGTTTTCGAAACCTTATTTAGGTTTGAGTGGGTTTTTCTACTTGGATTTGTGCTCATCCCACGATATAACATTTTTTAGATTATGGACTTGAAGAGGATATCACAAAAGATGAGCAGGTTGATTTTGAGGTTTAACTGGATCAGGGAGTGGATTCAGATTTGGAGTCCTAGAGTTGCTTTTGTTTAGTTTGGTTTTTATGAGATTTGGTTATGAGACAATATTATAAATATTTTTTTAATAGATAGTTGAAAGATTTTATTCGGGTTTTGATTGTAACTCTGATAAATTTATTATGTTGGAATTTGAGATTTGGTTTACTATTTAATTGATGAATGGATTGATTCTATCATTTGTGGATTATTTTAGATGTTTTCATGGTTGATGGTTGCATAATTAGCTAATGCATTCCAAGGTGGATTTTGGGGTGCTACAATGCTTACATGTTATTTTTCAACAAGATTACTTGGATTTAATATGCTAATCTAATATATTGACCTAATCAATTGTTATTGTTGGATTGTCAATAAACCTCATTCTATGCCGGATTACACTGTTAATCCAACGGTAACAATGGATTCGAAAAATAAATCAGGTTAGTAAATTAGTTACAAGTTGAATCTTGTTCCCGAATACACTATAAATTTATTTGTTGTTGCTCCAAAATCTGTTGCGATCGACAAAATGTCTCAATCGATAGACAGTTATTAGGCGATTGCATGGGATAGGTTCAATTGCCTTGTTTCAGGACTTACTTGGATGAAATTTTAAGGCAATGAAAACACAGAATGATTCGAATGAGTTTCAGTCATAGAGAGATTGAATTAACAACTTTTGATTACAATACTAACTATTTCTTAAAATTAACTTTAGTACTACTCCTAAATGCCCTGATGCAGGTCTTGTGGGGTTTGAGTTGTCTTTTAACTTCCTTCTTTTCCTCCTTTTATATACTCCCTTCGACGGTTTTTCCCTTTATCGACGGTTGATTAGCTTTGTAACTCTCAGAAAGTTATTCATTCTTTTAAACCAAAGCTGTGGTAGATCATTTCCCACATTTTCTTTAGATTTTGACACGTGACAACCTTTTAATGACTTCAGGCTTGCCAACAACATATGCATCAAATGTCTTTTTAATTTTGTATTTTAAGTCCAAATATTGCCCCTCTCATTTAATTGTTTTTATTTCTTAATTAAGTCAAGTAAATGGATAGTCATTACCGTTGTCTTTCTTAAATACCTATTTAAAGAGTTTTTTTACGGTTGAACTATTCATGTTTCCCTCCTTCACCTTCTTTCTATCGCTCACTCTCATTCCTTTTATTTGTTCCCCGCGATTCTCTTTGTAACATCTCAAATGGCTCCCAAGAAACAGAATCCTTTATCGTCGACTCCTTTTGAAATTTTCTTTTTGCCAAGATTTCCTGCTAAGATTAAACAAACTGCGAGTGACTCTGTAGACCATAGGATTCTAATTCGTACCCCTAGTTCAAGTGGGGTTCTCACTTTTGGCCCTTCCTTCAAATCATACGTTTTGTGAAGGGTTCTCTGATTACTACCCTATTCATGAACGCAAAACCCTAATGCTGAACCAATCTCAACTTTTGTGGAAATCATGGAATCAAGGAACTAAACCCACTTCGCTCATGGATCAATCCTGACTAACGCTGGGTCAATTGGGTTGCTAAGATGGAGACTCACTATGCCCCTTAATGGAGACGTTTGGGCATTTTTGAAATGATCAAGCTTTCCACCTACGATTTGCATATGAACTGGTGGTTAACTGGCGCCACTGCATGCTTCTGGTCTCAATCATGCACTGCTATACTTCTTCCTATAGGCATCATGTCCCCAACCATTTAGGACATTGTTCACTTGACTGGTCTTCCGTCGACAGGTATAGAGGTAAATGCTTGCCTTTCTATTGACACTGGTCATGACTTCGTCAATATCCCTTCTAGCATAGGGTATAGTGATCTCATCAACCGATTTTTTGTTTCTTAATCCCCTGCTCCTTCGTTTGTAGAACACATTGCCTTTCTCCTTCATTGACTCTATCTCTTTGCTTATTAATCCCGTGCTCCTTCGTTTGTAGAACACATTGCCTTTCTCCTTCATTGACTCTATCGATATGTTTTGTGTGTTCCTGGTTTTAAAGTGACCAGGGAATATGTTGGGGTGGACCCATTCAACCGACCAACCAAAAGAAACTCGCCTTAGCACCTTTCGTTTTAGGGGCATTATAGAAGTGCCTATTCCATTTAACTGAAAACATAATCATCGCCAGTTGTGGGGGCCTTTCTGGCTCTTCCAAGCATGACTCTATGCTTACTTCCCAAAGGTCTGACCCCTTGAAACCTTACCAGGTCTTAAGTATGACCCTTGGAACTATGCCCAATGATTTCTACCTGCTTCAGCCTTACACACTGAAAAGACCTTTGATTCTTATTTCAAAACCTTCTTTACCCTTAGGAAAGATAGGGAAGATTCTCTATATACTCCTTTCTCTAAATGCCTCTATCATTTTTACTCCCTTGTGCCATTCTTTACCAATCCAAATGATGTTTCAGTGAAGTCAGAAAATTATAGTGCTTTTTTTGGGGGCAGTATCTTAATTCCTGGATACTTTCATATTGGAGACTTTATTTATGCATACAAGGTCTCCAATAGTAGCTTTGAAACCTATAGCCCTAGCCAGCTTGCTAGACAATTTGGATTGACCCAAAACATTCCTCTCCCCTATATGCATCCTTCCATTGATGAACCTGCAGGTGAGAGAATGGAAATCATGTAACACCCCAACTCGGGATGCAATATCTGTCACAAATGATGAGGAGAAAACAACAACAACCGCATAGCTTTGATACCTTTATATACATACAAATTACGTTTACCCACGATTACATCTCAATCGACCCTCTAAACTCGGCAGTGGACTCCTCTCGTCTTTAGTGTTTTTCCTGAAAAGTCATTGAGACCATTAGTGAGAGCAATGATGCAATCAATAATCATGAGCACAACAAGAGATAAAGAAAACACTTTATTTATTTAGGAACAACCTTAACCACGTTGCAATTACCAATATTAAAATTACACTTCACCACTTACATGTTGTTCAGATACATCACATAGACATAACTTATATAAATCACATCGGCAAAATTTATCGCTAAAATAGTTACTTTTCACATAATTAAATTATGCCACACAACGAATACCCTGGCGCATACCTCAGTCACATAGGAAATTTAAGCTACACAAATAATTCTCATCACTTAGACGACATATACCACATAAATACTTCTCATCACTTAGATGACTCAAGTCCGATAGATACTTCTCATTCTTGTCACTTAGACGACTTAAATACGTAAATTAATTCCGTCATGTAGATGCCGTTGTTAATCAACTCGAATCACAAGGCTAATTTTGGTCAAACAATTAATTATTGTCTTATAGGTGACTCACAATCACTTAATATTTCCTGTCACATAAACGACACGCAACTACTTGGTAATTCCCGTCACATGGATGTTATACAATCATTTAATATTTTCCGTCACGAACACGACACTCAAACTTACTATTTCTCGTCACGTAGACGTCACACAATCACTTAATATTTCTCGTCACAAAGACGACTCGTATGCTTAATATTTTTCCGTCACGTAGATGACACACAAACTTAATATTTCCCGTCACGTAGATGACACACAAACTTAGTATTTTCCGTCACGAAGACGTCACACAATCACTTAATATTTCCTGTCACAAAGACAACTCATATACTTAATATTTTCCCGTCACGTAGACATTCATAGTCACTTAATATTTCCAGTCACGAAGACGATACACAAATTTAATATTTTTCTTCACGAAAACGATTCATATGACACTTTTATCGTATGGACAACTCGTGTATTTATAATATTCCCAATCAATTTTATGACCCACGCTCTCATTGCAACTCTCGCCATTTTGATGGCTCACACTCACATTATTAGCTCATTATAGGAATGCATCATGCTCGCAAATGAATTTAGCTCACAAACAGTCAACTCGAAACGCATGCACAGATTTCATCACACAATCAACCCAAGCCACGAAGGCTTACTCAGTCATTTAAACCATCTCTGTCGCCCAAAATTACACCACTCAATTATTAAATCTCAAAAGAGATCATGAAACAACCATTTAAACAAAACTTAAATATGTATCAATAAAGAAAATGTAGGATAACACACCTACCTTGCGTGAGATTCTACCTCGTAGACGACCCCTCCGTTAGAGCTTTGAGTGCGGCATCCTTTGACATTTTTGCCTCTGGACCTGTCATGCCCAATACTCATAATCTCACTCGAGCGTTAATATGTAATAATGCTTAAACCCATAATAGTTTACGCAACTCGAATTTTAATACTCAATTTGAGTCAAATAGATAATCCATTTACATCGAGTAAAATTATCTACTCGAATTAATTCAACTAATCTTCTCAAATCCGTTAAATCAATATTTATTTGAACCAATTACATTAAATGAAACATTTCTCATAAAATTGAAAACATAACAAAAGTATACTTGAATTTGCATAATTTCCTACATCATAAAATTTTACATGTTTTCTTGTAATTACTCATCCATAGATTCATTCAATTTCAAGAACATTTCATAATATTTTTAAATTATCCACTAGACTATTATATCTCTAGATCAAAATTCAACCTACATACAATAATTCTTTTCTTCCTATTTATTTCTTTTTTCATGCAACAATACCTAATGCTCACACACCCACCTAAACATTATATTAATTTTCCAAGCAATACCCATGATACCACACTTCCATCACAACCTTTACATTAAACCCACATGCAGTACACCATTCTTAGGTTACATGCAATACCCAATATATATATACACTAAGAATTTTTATATATACATTTAAAATTAGAGAAGATGGATTACATGACTTACCTCTTATACCCACTTCCTACACCACCAGGCAACACCACCAATCTTCCACCTTTAAGCCACCATTAAGCTCCACCTTCAAGCTTCTCTTTTTCCCTCCTTGCTTTTACCGAAATTTCCCAAGTGAGTGAAGAGTCTTGTTTTTCTTTTTTTTCTTCTCTTTCTTTTCTTTCCTATTCTTTCCTTTCCTTCCTCTTCCTTTTCTTCCTCTTTCCCTATTGGCTCTTGATCTAGCCGAAATATCCAAGTGCAATACCTTTTTTTTTTCCTTTTTCTTTTTGCATGCAAGACATGCCTTGCATGTCTTGCTAAGTGGAAACCTTCATCATGACTCTATATATATATATATATATATATATATATATATATATATATATATATATATATGTACTCCCTAATTTATATAGGTTTATACATGTACAATTATATGTATGTACCCACTTTTTTTTTATTTGTATACATATTTATACATAAACATGTATATACATTTATTTAAATTATTGACAATCTATTAAATTCGTCTCCAGACCCTTAATCACTTCTTGTATATACTAATACATTTTATTTCATTATTATTATTTTTTTTTAACAATAAATTTATGTCACATGCTTATAACCCGATTAATTCCACATGCGCTAACGTATAATGCATTCCAAGGTGGATTTTGGGGTGCTACAATGCTTATATATTATTTTTCAACAAGATTACTTGGATTTAATATGCTAATCTAATATATTGACCTAATCAATTTTTATTGTTGGATTGTCAATAAATCTCATTCTATGCCGGATTATACTGTTAATCCAACAGTAACAATGGATTCGAAAAATAAATCAGGTTAGTAAATTAGTTACAAGTTGAATCTTGTTCCCGAATACACTATAAATTTATTTGTTGTTGCTCCAAAATCTGTTGCGATCGACAAAATGCCTCAATCGATAGACAGTTATTAGGCGATTGCTTGGGATAAGTTCAATTGCCTTGTTTCAGGACTTACTTGGATGAAATTTTAAGGCAATGAAAACACAAAATGATGAACTAATAAAAGAAGATACCTTTATTACTTCAGTCGAATGAGTTTCAGTTACAGAGAGACTGAATTAACAACTTTTGATTACAATACTAACTATTTCTTAAAACTAACGTTAGTACTACTCCTAAATGCCCTGATGTAGGTCTTGTGGGGGTTTGAGTTGTCTTTTAACTTCCTTCTTTTCCTCCTTTTATAGACACTCCCTTCGACGGTTTTTCCCTTTATCGACAGTTGATTAGCTTTGTAACTCCCAGACAGTTATTCATTCTTTTAAACAAAAGCTGTGGCTGATCATTTCCCACATTTTCTTTAGATTGACACGTGGCAACCTTTTAATGACTTCAGGCTTGCCAACAACATATGCATCAAATGTCTTTGTAATATTTTATTTTAAGTCCAAATATTGCCCCTCTCATTTAACTGTTTTTATTTCTTAATTAATTCAAGTAAATGGATAGTCATTACCGTTGTCTTTCTTAAATACCTACTTATAGAGTTTTTTGACGGTTGAACTATTCATGTTTCCCTCCTTCACCTTCTTTCTATCGCTCACTCTCGTTCCTTTTATTTTTTCCTCGCGATTCTCTTTTTAACATCTCAAATGGCTCCCAAGAAACATAATCCTTTATCGTCGACTCCTTCTGAAATTACCTTTTTGCCAAGATTTCCTGTTAAGATTAAACAAACTGCGAGTGACTCTGTAGACCATAGGATTCTAATTCCTACCCCTAGTTCAAGTGGGGTTCTCGCTTTTGGCCCTTCCTTCAAATCATACGTTTGTGAAGGGTTCTCTAATTACTACCCTATTCATGAACGCAAAACCCTAATGCTGAACCAATCCCAACTTTTGTGGAAATCATGCAATCATGGAACTAACCCCACTTCGCTCATGGATCAATCCTGACTAACT
This sequence comes from Ilex aquifolium, assembly GCA_951799425.1. Classification (NCBI taxonomy): domain Eukaryota; kingdom Viridiplantae; phylum Streptophyta; class Magnoliopsida; order Aquifoliales; family Aquifoliaceae; genus Ilex; species Ilex aquifolium. Next base: position 13,312,962 of record OX637408.1, read on the forward strand.
CTGGGTCAATTGGGCTGCTAAGATGGAGACTCATTATGCCCCTTAATAGAGATGTTTGGGCATTTTTGAAATGATCAAGCTTTCCACCTACGATTTGCATATGAACCGGTGGTTAACCGGTGTCACTGCATGCTTCTAGTCTTAATCATGCACTGCTATACTTCTTCCTATAGGCATCATGTCCCCAACCATTTAGGACATTGTTCACTTGACTGGTCTTCCGTCGACAGGTATAGAGGTAAATGCTTGCCTTTCTATTGACACGTGGTCATGACTTTGTCAATATCCCTTCTAGCATAGGGTATAGTGATCTCATCAACCGTTTCTTTGTTCTCAATCCCCTGCTCCTTCGTTTGTAGAACACATTGCCTTTCTCCTTCATTGACTCTATCGATATGTTTTGTGTGTTCCTGGTTTTAAAGTGACCAGGGAATATGTTGGGGTGGACCCATTAAAACGACCAACCAAAAGAAACTCACCTTAGCACCTTTCGTTTTAGGGGCATTATACAAGTGCCTATTCCATTTAACTGAAAACATAATCATCGCCAGTTGTGGGGGCCCTTTCTGGCTCTTCCAAGCATGACTCTATGCTTACTTCCCAAAGGTATGACCCCTTGAAACCTTACCAGGTCTTAAGTATGACCCTTGGAACTATGCCCAACGATTTCTACCTGCTTCAGCCTTACACACTGAAAAGACCTTTGATTCTTATTTCAGAACCTTCTTTACCCTTAGGAAAGATAGGGAAGATTCTCTATATACTCTTTTCTCTAAACGCCTCTATTATTCTTATTCCCTCGAGCCATTCTTTACCAATCTAAATGATGTTTCAGTGAAGTCAGAAAATTATAGTGCTTTTTTTGGGGCAGTATCTTAATTCCTGGATACTTTCATATTGGAGGCTTTATTTATGCATACAAGGTCTCCAATAGTAGCTTTGAAACCTATAGCCCTAGCCAGCTTGCTAGACAATTTGGATTCACCCAAAACATTCCTCTCCCCTGTATGCATCCTTCCATTGATGAACCTACAGGTGAGAGAATGGAAATCAAGTCCTATATTTTAGTCCAGCAAATTTCCCAGGCTTATGAGGAATTGCTAGGGTCCTTCAAATTTTTTCACTTCAACTCCAACCCATCCCAATCCTCACTTTTTCTAGAATGGTGACAGAATATTTCAGCCTTGCTCTTTGTTCATTCTGTGGAGGAGTACATATCCAGACTCTATTTTGATAATAGGTAGAGAACTGAGACCTTTTTCAAATCACAAGAAGAGAATAGTTAACACTCATATGATCGCTCTTTTCCCTTTCACGCAAGCAGCCTCAGTCTCCAGCTTAGAGGCTTTCTCACGAGTCGCCACAAGCTCGACCTAACTCTACCTCTACTCTCACGCAAGCAGCCTTAGTATCTAGCTTAACAAATCTCTCACGAGTTGTCAGAAGCTCGATCTAAGACTGCCTCTGCTTTCACGCAAGCAATCTCAGTCTCCAACTTAACGGCTCTCTCACGAGTCGCTAGAAGCTCGGCCTAACTCTACTTACCAGAAGCTCGGTCTAACTCTGTTTCTGCTCTCATGCAAGCAGCCTCAGTCTCCAACTTAGCGGCTCTCTCGTGAGTCCCAAGAAACTTGGCCAAACTCTGTCTATGCTCTAATGCAAACAACTTCCATTTTCAGCTTAGTGGCTCTCTAGCGAGTTGCTAGAAGTTTGGCCAAGCTCTACCTCTACTCTCATGCAAGCAGCCTTAGTCTCTAGTTTAGAGGCTCTCTCATGAGCCGCCAGAAGCTCGACCTAGCTCTACTTTTGCTCTCCCACAAGTAGACTTAGTCTCCTACTTAACGGCTTTCCCTCGAGTTGCAAGAAGCTCGGCCTAACTCTATCTCTGCTCTCACGCAAACAGCCTCAGTCTCCAGGTTAGCGACTCTCTCACGGGTCGCTAGAAACTGGACCTAACTCTGCCTCTGTTATCACGCAAGCAGCCTCAGTCTCCAATTTAGTGGCTCTCTCATGAGTCACCAGAAGTTTGGCCCAACTCTACCTCTACTCTTATACAAGCAGTCTCAGTCTCCAACTTAGCGACTCTCTGCCTCTACTCTCACGTAAGTAGCCCAGTCTCCAACTTAGCGGCTCTCTGTCTTTGCTCTTACGCAAGCAGCTCAGTCTCCATCTTATAGGCTTTCTCGAGAGTCATCAAAAGCTCGACCTAACTCTACATCTACTCTCACGCAAGCAGTCTCAGTCTCTAGTTTAGCGACTCTCTCCCGAGTAGCCAAAAGCTCGGCCTAACTCTGCTTTCACGAAAGCAGCCTCAGTCTCTAGTTAACGGCTCTCTCACGAGTCACCAGAAGCTCGGCCTAACTCTGCCACTACTCACATGCAAGCAGCCTCAATCTCCAGCTTAGCGGTTTCTCGGGAGTCACCAGAAGCTCAGCCTCAAAAGGTGCAACTCTCTCGTGAGCCACCCACAACTCCTCTACAACCCCATTCTGTCTACATCTCCCTCATTAGAGTTCAGCTGCTAAAAGAGGACAAGAATAAGATTTCTTACTGATGCCCTCTACCCCAAATCCCATTGGGCTCGGGGCATATGGGCAAATGAAGGGCCCGACCCAAACCAGGCCCAACTTATAGGCCTAATCCAAAATTATAGACCAGGCCTAGTGTAGAAATACATACTAAGCCCAGAATTACAAACCAGGCTTAGAATCACAGACCAGGCCCAGCTCAGAGGTCCAGTTTAGGAATATAGGCTAGACCCACCAAAAGAAGAAGGAAGCTAGGTCAAGTGCGCCATCTTGAGAAAGAGTCAGGTTAGCTGCCTCATGGCGAGAAACACAGTCCATAACTGAAAAGTGAAGAGATCTCCTTGGGATGCGCACATCACCACCTCCACGGAATTGTCTCACCTGTTACGAGAAGGGCGCCATCTCCACCAAACTACCTTACCTAATAAGAGAAAGACGCCTCAATCGTTTAGGAAGCGCCTATAAATTGTAAGCCCTACTTATACAAGGGTATATCTTACACATATCAGTCATACTTGAGCTCCCTACACTTCTTGAAACAATAAAACACTCAAGCTATCCTAACCCTTCATAGTGGAGTAGGTCATCCTAACCGAACCACTTAAATTGTGTTTTGTTTGTGTTGACTCTCCTCATTTATTACTGCATTAAATACTTGATAGATGGTGCATAAACACGTTTTGCACATCATCAGATTGTGTAGTTTTGGTGTAGGTTTTTTGTAATTTGGCTACGATACCAGTGATATAATTTTTGTGAAAGTAAGTTGTAAAGTGAAATAATACTGATAATATTTTGATGATCAATTTGTTCATGTAATGATAGGAAATTTGATGATCTATAAGAAAAAAATTGTCTTTTTTGTGGTTTAAATAACAGGGTGTTCACATATTCTTTTTATTGAATGTGGAGTTCCCTAAGTCCTGCTTAGGGGTGTCAAACGTGTCGAGTTGAGTCATTTCATGTCAGGTTGATTTCGAGTTTGTGTCAAAAATCCCAAAACCCAAACCAGACATGTTTAGTAATCGTGTCGAGATGTGTAAATATTAACCTGACCTGTCTATTAAACGGGTTACCTGAACCCGACCTGTTTGACACGTTTAATAAACATGTCGTTTTCAGGTTAGCATACATGTTATTTTGACCTGTTTAGCACACATAACACAAACTTGTTTAATACACATAACCTGTTTCCACACCTGTTCATTGCCATTAAATACATCATTTAATCATTCATCTAAAATTTCAAATATTTTTTTTATAGATAACATATCACATCTCATCAATGAAATTAACTAAAATGCATTCAAGTTTCAACCCAAAAATTAAAGTAAAAACTACATTAGTATATTGTCATAATAATGTTATGAACTATATTGCCAATTGCTATAGTAGAAGCAAGAACTAATAAGTAATAATGTTAATATCACATCAGTCATACATAATAGACAAACTATACTGCCATAAACGGGTCTACTATGGGTTGAGTCGGGTTCGTGTCCGAATCATGTCAACCCGTTTAAAATGTACGGGTTAATCATATCAAAATCAGGTTGACCTGATTTTGACTTGAACTTGACATGATTTTTTTTTTTGTGTTTAAACGTGGTGACCCATTTTAACCCATTAACTCATTTAATTTCATGTCCGATCCATTAATTTCGTGTTCGGTTCGTGTCGTGTCGAAAATTGACAACCCTAGTCCCGCTAACAGAGTCAAAACTTAAAGGAAACTAATCAGTTTCATGTAGATGGGGGTATTTTAGTCTATTTATGTATGTAAGGGTAACTACGGATTTTTTTAAGAATCTTTGGTCAAGCCATTCACTTTATATATTGTTGGAAACGACTGTTTACCATAGGAGGTGTAAGTGAAGAGAGAGTCGAACAAGAAGGAAATACAGTGAAGTTTTAGAATATACAGGGGTGTCTCAAATGATATAGTTAATTATACGAAGTGTGGATGAAATTTATCCGACAAACTATCATGCTGGAAGCGACATTGAAAATCCTACCATTTTCTTTCAAAAATTGTAAGATGCATGTACCATTTTATTTTAACAAATGAAAACGTTTCGACATATTTCGAAAACGTTTCGACCCGTTTTGGAAATATAATAAAAAATTTAAAAATTATTTCTTGAAAACATTGGTTGAAATATATCAAAGAATCTGGAAATACTTTGAAACATTCTGATACTAAAATTTGATGCGTTATCAAGCAGTTCAACCTGTGCAAGCTTCATTTATATTTGGAGGGCTCGTAAAAATCGTAGCTGTTATTGGAGTTTACGAAGTTGTGGAATACATTTTGGAATCATTTCCAAATACGGTTTATCTTAAAAAGAGCCGAACCAATCAATTTTCCATGTTGCTATTGTGAATCGTCACAAAAATGTTTTCAACCTCATCTAATTTGAGGAATTAAGCCAAATGTTTTTATCAACACTAGATACATCAATGAACAATGGTCTACATTTAGCTAAAGGTGCAAAAAGTCCACAGAAACTCAATCTCAGAACTAATGCAAACGGTGCAGCTCTACAGATACAGAGTGAATTACAACTAGGAAGGATGTGACGCTACCTGAGTTGAAATTTCCTTCTTCTATCACTTAATGTCGAACCATGGTATAAGACCTTTGATTAACATGTCTTGATATATTTGTCTTGTGCATGACATTCATCAAATCTTGCATAATGCTTGAATAAAGATCATGCAATACCTATTTCAAGTTTTGCACAAAGTCTTGCAGTGCACTACTCTGGCCACTGGGTTGCCTTTTTCCCTGCAGCATATGTTTATCGACAAGTTTTATCCCTTTGACATAGTCTTTCTAGGCAATTGCTTGAATAGGTTCTAATGTCTTTTTTCAGGACTTCCTTGGATGAATTCAATCAACAGACTTGAAGCAAGAAAAACATCACAAGAATAAACAAAAGTGAACACTTATATTAATTTGAACTATAATATAGGTTGCAGGTTGCAAGAGAATGATGAATCAGCCTTAGTCTAACTCCTATTCCAAACTAAACTAATCATTTGACAAAACAAAACCATGGAGCTCCTTCAACAAATGGATGTCAAATATGCAACAAAACCAATCATTCGATGCAAATTTGCTATTGGATTCCATGCCAAACTTGTAATAAACAAGGTCATAATGCCTTGAATTGCTACAATCGATATAATTATGCTTTCAAATCTAAAGATATTCCCCAAGCTCTTGTTATAATGCAAATCACAAATTCCCGTGATCCAGAGTGGAAACCAGACACTGGAGCAACTTCACATAGGACCAGTGAGGCAGTGATCCAGATATATTGCAGAATTTTCAACCCTATTATTGGCATGACACTGTTACTATAGGGGATGGAAAAAAACTTCCTATTACTCATATTGGATCTATTGCTATGCCAACTAATCGTGGGAAGTTGAGAATTGTTGATGTGTTATTAGTTCCAAATCTCACTAAGAATCAATTATCTGTTCGACAACTTACTAATGATACTCATTGTATTTTTGAATTTTATTCATATGGTTTTGTCATCAAGGAGAAAAGGACCAAGAAGATCGTGGCAATCTGAACTAAAGATGGCGGATTGTATGCTCTGGGGAGACATCAGAAAGCTTTCTTTTTAGGGAGACAAAAGAAAACCTCCATGAAAATTTGCATCAAAGGCTTGGACACCCTAATAAAAATATTTCGTCTCATATTTCTAGCAAGAATAAGATTGATGTAACTTCCTGGAACAGTTCGATATTTGCAAAAACTGTCAACTTGGAAAAAGTTGTAGACTGGCATTTATCAATATCAGTACCAGACCTTCATTGCCTTTTTTATAAAGTCAATTGTGATTTATGGGGTCCAGCTCTAGTAAATTCCATGCAAAACTTTAAATACTATGCTCTTTTTGTGAATGACTATACACATTTTTCATGGATTTTCCCCGTCAAATTCTAATCTGAGTTTTTTTATTGTTTAAAAAAAAATTGACGCAGTGGTCAAGCACGGTTTGGGAAAAAAAATCAGATAAAACCTTTTTACTCTTTATCTGACAAAGGAATTCTTCGACATATTTCATGTCCATCTATCCCTGAACAAAATGGTGTTGCAGAACGTAAACACTGCAACATTCGGGAGCTAGTAAAGACAATATTATTTCATTCAGGTTTGAGCAAATGATTATGGGTAGAAGCCTCCACTACAACCATATTTCTCATAAATCGATTACCCTCTAAATCTCTCAAAAATAGAGACACCATTTCGGCTTCTTTTGCACAAGGACACTGATTACATTACTCTATGAGCCTTTGGTTGCAGGTGTCATCCCTATCTCAAGGGCTATGGCAAGAAATTTTTTTTGAAAAAAAACATTGCCTTGTATTTTTGTTGGTTATAGTACTCTTCACAAAGGATAGCGCTGTCTACAACCACAAAGTGGCAGAATATATATTCCTAGACATGTGGTATTTAATGAATTGAGATTTCTTTTGGCACCCCGTACTCACCTTTCTTCTTGGGCAGTTGATGATCATGTTAATTCCAGCTCCATTCGTGAATGGGTTACTGGAAATCAGCCTTACTCTTGTTCGCTACCCCGTGACTGTAAAAACAAAATTTATATATTATGTATATTTTCTTACAAAATGTTAACACGAAATACGACCTTTTAAACAATAGAGTGTGAACTTAAATAAAATATTTTAACACATAAACAGTAGGTGAGTAAAAGCAATAATACGGACTAAGATTATTGGCACTTTTAATAACGGTATGTGGTCAATAACAATAGAATGCTCATGAATAGAAAGAACAATAGCTAAATTTGTAAAAACCTAGCTTGTGGTTATAACTAAATAAATTAGAATACGAGTATATCTATATAAATAGGAAAACCAACAAGTAATTTAAATCTTGATAAAAAATAATGTATAAGATAAAAGGAAAGAGCTGGTCTGCAAGTCTGAGAGGTGTGTGATCACTGTCCTAAAACAGCTGAGCCTCCCTACGTGAGGGTATTGACGGACACCAACGACTCCAAGATCCAATTCAGACACTCGCAACAACATCTTCTCAATGGTCACGTCTACTGGAAGGTTGAAATGAACCTGACTCGAATCGAGTTGCCCAAAAATAAAGTAATAGATGATAATTGAAAAGGTAGACCAAGTGTAAAAGAACTGAAATTTGCAATTGGAAGGTCTCTTGGAGTGTTGATTTCGTTGTTACCAAAAAAGTTTCTCAAAGCCACTAGGTTAGTAACTTACACACATAGTCTTTAAAACTATTTTTAAGTTGATTAATTTGTATTCTTTAATATACACAATAAATTAGATAAAAATATGTAACTGAAAATTCAAAAATTTAAACTCAATTAAAGTGGATATTCAATGAAAAGTTTTAAAAACTTAATTTTATTCATACAATCCCCCACAAGTTTTTGAAACTTCAAAGTATCTCGAATATTTTGTATATACTTTAATATTGAAAATATGGGCAACTATATACTGTGTAATAGGTGTAGGTGTCTTCCGGACTTGAACCTCACTTAGTGTTGACAGTCTTCTTTCGAAGGATCATAATAACCAAATGCTTAAAACTAGACCATTTGAACCAAAGTTCAACATGTCACACACACAGTACCGATATTGGTCAAGATTCGCGGGCCAGTGCTATTAATGGCAACCCAATGCTCTTTACTCGGACTATGTGTATATCTACTCAATCTCCCTACGGCATACGAGATATATGGTCAAGATTTATTAGCTATGTATAACAAAGACCCAATCGCCAATCATTTGTGAATACTTCAATTATGAAATTGGTTCTCCTTTATTTTTCTTCAAATGTACATGAGGATCATATGGTGTTGATACATACTTACTATCATAAAAACCAAACTTTTTCAACATTTTCTCTATGGTGCTAGATTGACTTAGAGATATTCTATTAGATGTTTTCTCTATTTTCATTCCCAAGACTGCATAGGCTTCTCCCAAATCTTTCATATCAAACTTCGTAGATAAATAAGATTTAACATCATTAACGATCTCCAAATTTGTCCCAAAAATTAGTATATCATCTACATAGAGACATAAAATCATACAACCAATATCACTATCCTTGTAGTATAAACATTTATCACTTTCATTAATTTTAAAACCATACTATAGAATTACTTTATCAAACTTCTCGTGCCACTGTTTAGGAGCTTGTTTAAGACCATATAATGACTTCACTAACTTACAAATTTTATGTTCTTGTCCATTTACCACAAAACCCTCAGGTTGTTCTATATATATATCTTCATCTAAATCCCCATTTAGAAAAGCAGTCTTGACATCCATTTGATGTATTACTAAGTTATGGATAGATGCTAGGACTACTAATATTCTAATTGTAGTGATACTAGTCACAAGCGAGTATGTATCAAAATAATTTATTCCTTTCTTTTGAGTAAATCTTTTAGCCACCAATCTAGCTTTATATTTATCTATATTCCCATTAGGTTTTAATTTCTTCTTAAATATCCACTTACACCCAATAACTTTGCTTCCAGGAGGCAATTCTACTATCTCCCAAGTATTATTAAGCAATATAGATTCAATTTCACTATTAATAGCCTCCTTCCAAAAAAGGTGCATCTATAGAAGACATAGTTTCTTTATATGTCGTTGGCTCTCCTTCTACTAGAAAAGTAAAAAATCATTCTCTTAAGTCATTCTCTATTTTAGGTCTTTTACTTCTCCTTAGCTCTACATGTTGTTCTATATTTTTATTTATGGGAGCAATATAACTAGTAGAAGGTTGATCATTAATTGAAGGTGTTTCTCTTACTTGACTAGGCATTGTATTTTTAAAAGGAAAATTATCTCCAAAAAATGTAGCATCTTTAGATTCAATTATAGTATTGTTTGAAATTTCACTAATTTCCGAGTTAATAACTAAGAATCTATAAGCGCTACTATTTTGGGCATATCCTACAAAGACAATATCTACAGTCTTATGACCTATTTTCTTTCTCTTTGGTTCGGGAATAGCTACCTGAGCTAAACACCCCCATATTTTCACGATGCTAAGGTTAGGAACTCTTCCTTACATATCTCATATGAAGTTTTCTCATTATCTTTAACATATACTCTATTCAAGATGAAACAAGCACTAAGTATAGCTTCCCCCCACAAATTATCAGAAAAGACGGAACTAGTCAACATCGAATTTACCATATCCATTAAGGTTCTATTCTTTCTTTCAGCTACCCCATTTGATTGAGGAGAATAAGAAGGAGTCACTTCATGTATTATTTCATGTTCTTCACAGAATGTATTAAGGTCAGTTAGAGTATATTCACCCCCTCTATCGGACCTTAGCATTTTCCATTTTCTCTCTAATTGATTTTCAACCTCATTTTTATATATCTTAAACTTATTAAATACTTCATCTTTGGTCTTGATAAGATAAATATAATAATATTTAGAACAATCATCTATAAAAGTCACAAAATATTTATTTCCAGCTCTTGTTGGCGGTCTACTAGAATCACATACATCATTATGTATTAGTTCTAGAAGTTGGGTATTCCTTTCTACGCTCTTATGAGGTTTTCTAGTTTGTTTGGCTTGTACACAAATTTCACACTTATGTTTCAAATCTACATTAGATTTGGGAATAAGATTGAGATCCATCATCCTTTTGATTTTTTTTAGCCTTATGTGTCATAATCTTCCATGCCATACATTGCAAGATTCAACATTGAAAACTTGATGAGAAATTTCATGTGAAACCCGGGAAAATTTGAAATTTTTCTGAAAAAGGGCAAAATGGTAATTTGCCATTACTGCACGTATTTGAAATACATATGTTCTAGACCTCGGATGAGGAAACGGAGTGCGTCGTTGGATTCGTAACGCGAAATCTAGTGACCACTAGAAATTTCGTTAAATTCTGAGATAGTCAGATTTTTGCACGTAAATCGAGACGACTGCGTGGCGATTGACCTTTTAAAGGTCCCCAAAAACGAGAAATATTAAAATTCCTTATAATTGGATTAATGTGCCAATAAAATTTATTTGGACTTAATCCGGGACTTAATGAGTCGTTTCGGGACGAAAAACGGACCCGAAAGTAATAAACGAGCGGTGCGATGTAGACCACACATTTAAAATTATAAATAGGGGCCGAAATATCTGAAAAATCAGATTTTCTTCTTCTCTTGGCCGGCTGAGCTCACACGTTGGAGAGAAAAAGGAGAGAGAAAAGAGAAACCTAATTTTCTACCCTTCTTCTTCAAGACCCACCAAGTTCCTTTGGTTGGAAGGCTATAGTCCAAGAGTTAAAGTTCGTCTACTCGTCGAGAGCTTCGACTACGTACCAAGAACAAGGCGTTTCACCGAATATTCAAAGGGAGAAATTTTGGAAATCAAAGACTTTGGGTTGGTTTTGGTGCATTGAGGTTGCCTACATCTCTATTGAGGTAGGATTATTCCTACTTGGGATTATTCTTACCTTAGGTGTTAGTAGACTAAGGGTTAAAAGTTATATATGCATATGTACTGAATTATATATATGTCTATAGTTATGGTAATGGAAAAGGGAGCATAGAGTTGGCCTAGGCTAACTTCTAGCTTGATTTTATTACATAGGAGTTCCATGTGGTTCCTCTTATAACTTGGTGAAATTTGAGCTATATGGTTGCTTAGAATGTGTTATGTGAAAACATGACTTTAATGACTACTAGGTGTTTGATAAAATGCCTAGGTGAGATTGTGTGTGTTACTTGCATGATGCTATGTTATAACATGCTTGGGTGATTGTGAAATCATATGCTTAGGATATGGTTGTTAGATGAAGAGTGTTGTTGATATATGCATGAAATGATATATTGAACATAATGAGATATGGTAGTTATGTGCTTTTGATATAATTGTCATTGATGTATTGGAAATGTTTATATGTTTGTCATGAGCATATTGAGCATTATTCTGTGTGCAATGGAACATCACATTGCATTTGCACGGGGATATCGCATCCATAGATATGAGTGGGTGTGTGTGCATGTTATACATGATTAATCAATCACCATTCTTGGTGCTTGGTGGATGGGCTCGGGAATGTTGGAACGAAGTTTCGACTGAGTCGCATGGTTGCATGGAAAAACTTGTGTCGGGTGTAGCAAGTAGGGCTAGACACTCCCTCGGGTGAAAAACCCGGAACCACTTGGTTCAGTCACTTGCCGGCGGTGCAATTCTAGAAAAGTGACACGGTGTACGGAACCGGCGGTGTGATTCCGAAGATCCGTTGCCCAACAAAGACACAAGGGTTTTGTTATAAAAACACCCATTCAATGGGTAGCTTCCAACAATGATCCGGTTTTGGGAAAACATGATTTCTTTTCAAATGATTATTGGAAGGTTTTTCTCCGTCAATAGACGGGTCATCACACATTGGCATTGCATTGTGTTGAGGGAGTCGGTGAGGACTCGGAATGGGTTGCATGAATGAGTTTTCATCTCATTTCATTGCATGGCATTGTTGCATTCCAACATTGAATGCATAGTGTGTGTGGAATGATTGATTACATGTTGTATGTGAATATTACATGAGCATGAGCATCTAGGGGGGAGTAACCTCCGTAGGAAGTTTTCTACTGGGCGTTGTGCTCACCCTATACGGGAAACAATTTCAGGTGTCGGGTTTACACCGGCGATTGGCTCCCATGGAGAGCATCAAGGGTGAAGGGGGCCTAAGTGCGGCCTTATTTCAAGATTTTGTAAACCTTTTGTTTTACAATGGTTTATGACATGTAAATTTTGTATAAACAAACTTATTTCATTCCCTTTTTGAATTATATTTGTATGGGATAGGTTGTAATGGTCGTGTATGGATCTTGTGCAAAATGTAAAAATATAGTTGTACATGTCTTGGATGATGTGGAATTGAGTTAGGATGAATTGGAAATGAAAAATGGAGCAAGTAGGCAAATCTGGGCAGCAACTACCGGTAGTCAATGGGTAACTACCGGTAGTCGACTGTCCAGTGTGTATCAGCTACCGGTAGCCAACAGGTAGTCGTAACTCCAGAAGGTTTCGGCTACCGGTAGACAACAGGTAGTCGTAACTCCAGAAGGTTTCGGCTACCGGTAGACAACAGGTAGTCGTAACTCCAGAATGTTTCGGCTACCGGTAGCCGATAAACAGCTACCGGTAGCCAGTCCAAAAATCTGAAATTTTTTAAATGTGTTGCCAAATCTTTGGGCTTTGAATTTCCTTCCTTTAAATGATTAAAGTGGACCCTAATGGGGTACAAACCACGGTGTATGAGACTTTAATTGAATCAAATGAATGTTAAACCGAATTTTCATTATGGGTTATAATCCCGGCTTAAAGATATTCTTGATGTGGTGTCGGGTTGAGCGATATCCACGGATGTTTCCGCAGGTTGATGGGTTATCAACGGGACCCCCGGATTTTGGGGCGTCACAGCTTGGTATCAGAGCCTAGGTTTACGATAAACCTTGGGCTTGATGGGCATTGGGTCTAGACCATTGCATGCATAGTACATTTCATCTTATGTGTTTAAATGCTACATGTTAATTGTTGTTTGCTATATGTTATGTGCTACATGACATGTGAATTGTATACATGGTAGGATGTACATGTAAAGGAACACATTAGGTTAGAAAACAAAACCCTGTGTTCGGAAAAAGAGATGGATGGAGTGGTTCATGGTATAAGTGTCTACTAGTGGGTGGCATAAGCATTGCTAGTGAGACAATGAGAAGGATTCTCAAAGTTTCAAATCTTGATCCCTATTTAGGGATACTTTGTGAGACTTGTTTGCTATCTGACAAATGTAGATGGCTAGTCGAGGAAGGGGACGTCGAGGCGGTGGGAGAACAAATCAACCCCCACCGGCCTTCGATCAAGAGGCCTTTAATGAGACTATGGGCATGATGGCAGCTACGGTTGCACACCGAGGAGGTATGAGTAACCTCCAACAGTTCAAGGCACATAAACCTCCAATTTTTAAGGGAGGGGCGGATCCTATGGTGGCTGACCATTGGTTCCGGCAAGTTACGAAGATCTTGAAGGCAATGGAAATCACTTCCGACGCCAGTAAGATAACACTAGCTACATTCCAGCTAGAAGGAGAATCCCAAGTGTGGTGGGATTGGGTCTCGGGCTCGAAAAACCTTGAGACTATGACATGGGAAGAGTTCAAGGAGCTCTTCATGGGCAAGTATTTCCCACCAGCCATGCGACATGCAAAGGCCCGGGAGTTTCTGGAATTGAAACAAGGAACCATGACGGTGATGGAATACGTGGCGAAGTTCACGGAACTAGCACGTTTCGCCGATGATTACGTAGCCACAGCTGTGGCTAAGGTAAGAAGGTTTGAGGAAGGCTTGAAGCTTTCCATTCGGGGGAAAATTGTAGGTCTTCTCCTACAAGATCTGGATTTAATGATCACGACGGCTATGGCAATTGAACGTGAGGTGGATGACGTGAGGAATATTCGCGAGGGTGGTACTAAGGACAAGAAGAAGGAGGAACCATCCTCTTCTTCTAGTACGGGGAAGAGGCAGAGGACTTATACTCCGCAGGGACAGCAAGGGCAGAGCCGCGGCTATCAAGGCCAAGGCCAGGGTCAATCCTCCCAAGGTGGGAGAAATCAGAGGCCTTCCTACCAGGCAGGCCAACGGACTTGCTATTATTGCCACCAACCGGGGCACATGAAGCGGGATTGTCCTCAGAGGCAGGGATCCCAGAGTTATGGGGCATCCCAGTCCCAGTCTTCAGTGGGGCACACACAGACACCTTATGTTCCTCCCTACCCCACTACGGGCCAGGGAAGCCAGTACCAGTTCCAGGGTGCTGCACAGACCCCTACTACATCACGTGCGAGTGCCACGCAATCAGGCCAGATGGGCCAGAGTTTGGGTCGAGGCCGAGGACAGGGCTCACAAGCCGGTACTTCGGGAACCCAGGGGCGTGTCTACGCCATGATACCTCAGACCGAGCCAGCAGACCAATCGGTGATACAGGGTACATTTCTACTCTCTCGCTTATGGGCTAGGGTATTATTTGATTCTGGTGCATCACATTCATTTATTGCTGCATCTTGTGTGGAAGACTTGGGCTTAGAGGCTGAGACCTTGGAAGAGCCATTGCATGTGAGTTCTCCCCTAGGTGCTAGGGTGAGGGTTGGTCAGATATGTCGGGACTGTGAGTTAGAGATCTCTGGGATTCTACTCACCGTTGACCTTAGGGTCATGGACATGTCGGAGTTCGATGTCATCCTAGGAATGGATTGGTTGACAGCACACCGTGTTGTTATTGACTGTGATCGGAAGAGGGTCACTGCTTATACGCCTGAGGGTGTTTGTTTCAAGTTCCAGGGGGACAAGCATGGTGCTTTACCCCAAGGGGTGTATGACTCCCGATGGTACGGGCAGTTGATGGGTTGGCTAGCAAGCCTTACCCTAGAGAACGAGGAGAGGCAGGAGTTGGGTCTACCTCGAGTGGTTTGTGAATACGAGGATGTTTTTCCGGATGAATTACCGGGATTACCTCCACATAGGGATGTAGACTTTACCATTGAGTTACATCCTGGCACTTCGCCCATTTCTATGACTCCACATAGGATGGCGCCTGCTGAGTTGCAAGAACTCAAGGTCCAATTGCAGGAATTGTTGGACAGGGGGTTCATTAGACCGAGTACCTCACCATGGGGCGCTCCGGTGTTATTTGCAAAGAAGAAGGACAACACCCTTCGACTCTGCATAGATTACCGGCAGTTAAATAGGGTTACTATCAAGAACAGGTACCCTTTGCCGAGGATTGATGACTTGTTTGATCAACTGAGAGGGGCGCGGGTCTACTCCAAAATAGATCTACGTACCGGTTACCATCAGTTGAGGGTTAGGGAGGCAGATATCCCTAAGACGGCGTTCAGAACGCGGTATGGGCATTACGAGTTTACTGTCATGCCTTTCGGATTGACGAATGCCCCGGCGGCATTCATGGATCTCATGCATAGGGTGTTCCAACCCTACCTTGATCAATTTGTCGTAGTCTTTGTTGACGACATCTTGATCTATTCCAAGTCTGAGGAGGAGCATGAGGGTCACTTGAGGATCGTTCTTCAGATCTTGAGAGACCATCAGTTGTATGCCAAGTTCAGCAAGTGTGAGTTTTGGCTGACTGAGGTGAAGTTTTTGGGACATGTAGTGTCGGCTTCGGGTGTATCCGTAGACCCGGAGAAGGTCGAGGCGGTGATGAATTGGGAGAGGCCGAAGTCAGTTTTCGAGATACGTAGTTTCTTGGGATTGGCTGGGTATTATCGGCGGTTTATCGAGGACTTCTCTAGGTTAGCTGCACCTATGACGAAGTTGACTCGGAAGGAGGTTAAGTTTGAGTGGAATGATTCTTGCGAGAAGGCATTCCAGGAGTTGAAGAGGAGGCTTACTTCAGCTCCTATATTGATAGTCCCAGAAAGGGGACAGAGGTACACAGTCTATTGTGATGCCTCTAAGGACGGGCTCGGATGTGTGTTGATGCAGTCCGGGAGGGTCGTGGCTTATGGTTCTCGACAGTTAAAGAACCACGAGCAGAATTACCCTACGCATGATATGGAGTTGGCGGCTATTGTCTTTGCCTTGAAGGCTTGGCGCCACTACCTGTATGGTGAGCAGTTTGAGGTGTTTTCAGACCACAAGAGTCTGAAGTACATCTTTACACAGCGGGACCTCAACATGAGGCAACGCAGATGGATGGAGTTTCTGGAAGATTACGACTTCACGTTGCATTACCATCCTGGTAAGGCAAATGTGGTGGCTGACGCACTTAGCCGGAAGTCAAGGGGAGTCTTGGCTAGTATGGCTTCCCGGGAGTGGGAAATGCTCGAAACTGTGGGACAGTTTGGGCTACATTACATGGGGCAGGCTCAGGGTACCTTGGGAAGTTTGGTGGCTACGCTGTCCCTACTGAGCAGAGTGATTGAGTCTCAGGGGCAAGACCCAGAGATAGTGTCCATTAAGGACCGGGTGCAGTCGGGTACAGGTGACGAGGGCTGGGCCATTCATTTGGATGGTAGTCTTCGGTATAGGGGAAGGATTGTGGTTCCCCAATCTCCAGATCTAAAGGAGGAGATTCTTAGGGAATTTCATTGTTCCCGTTTTGCGGTTCATCCAGGGGGCACGAAGATGTATCATGATCTTCGTCGCCAGTATTATTGGAGTGGGATGAAGAGACAAGTTGGTGAAATTGTTGGTAGATGTCTCACATGTCAGCAAGTGAAGGCTGAACACCAGAGACCAGCGGGATTACTCCAGCCTTTGGAGGTAGCTGAGTGGAAGTGGGAGCATGTCACGATGGATTTTGTGACTCACTTGCCACGGACATCGCGGGGACATGATGCGGTGTGGGTGATAGTGGACCGGCTTACGAAGTCGGCACACTTCTTGGCTGTGCGGATGACCTTCACACTGGAGGAATTCTGCAAGTTATATATACGAGAGATTGTCCGATTGCATGGGGTGCCCGTATCTATAGTATCGGATCGGGATCCCAGATTCACATCTCATTTTTGGGAGAGTTTCCAGCAAGCTGTGGGGACTCAGTTGATGATGAGCACTGCTTTTCATCCCCAGACGGATGGTCAGTCAGAGAGGACTATCCAGACACTAGAGGACATGCTGCGGGCATGCGTCCTAGACCTCAAGGGAAGCTGGGAAGATCACTTACTCTTGGTAGAGTTTGCCTATAACAATAGTTATCAGGCGAGCATACAGATGGCACCCTATGAGGCATTATATGGGAGGCCTTGTAGATCTCCGGTTTGTTGGACGGAGGTTGGAGAGAGACCCTCTACGGGTCCAGAGTTGATTAGAGACACCTCAGAGAAGGTGGATTTGATACGGAAGCGTCTTCTCACGGCGCAGAGCAGGCAGAAGAGCTATGCTGACAGACGGCGGCGACCTCTAGAGTTTGAGGTGGGAGATCACGTATTCTTGAAGGTTATGCCTACGAGAGGAGTGGTCAGGTTCGGCAAGCGGGGAAAACTGTCTCCGAGATATATTGGGCCCTTCGAGGTACTCGAGAGGGTTGGTGCAGTTGCTTACCGGTTGGCGTTACCGCCTGATTTAGCAGGTGTTCACGCAGTATTCCATGTCTCTATGCTCCGGAAGTACACCCCAGATCCTACTCATGTGGTGGATTGGGGCGAGCTTGTGGTTGATACTAATGGGACCTTCGAGGAGGGACCGGTGCGTATCATGGATAGCCGGGAACAGGTTTTGCGAGGCAAGACCGTGCGGCTGTTGAAGGTGCTTTGGCAGCACCGGGGAGTAGAGGAGGTAACATGGGAGCGTGAGGACACCATACGTGCTAATTACCCTTTCCTGTTTGAGGATAGAGGTACATTTTCATACTTACAGCTTGGTATCATCACTTTGGGTATATATTACTTGTTGCATATGCATGCTATTAAATGTATATGTGTATGTGAATTTCAGGGACGAAATTCTTTTAAGGGGGGGAGAATGTGAAACCCTGGAAAATTTGAAATTTTTCTGAAAAAGGGCAAAATGGTAATTTGCCACTACTGCACGTATTTGAAATACATATGTTCTAGACCTCGGATGAGGAAACGGAGTGCGTCGTTGGATTCGCAACGCGAAATCTAGTGACCACTAGAAATTTCGTTAAATTCCGAGATAGTCAGATTTTTGCACGTAAATCGAGACGACTGCGTGGCGATTGACCTTTTAAAGGTCCCCAAAAACGAGAAATATTAAAATTCCTTATAATTGGATTAATGTGCCAATAAAATTTATTTGGACTTAATCCGGGACTTAATGAGTCGTTTCGGGACGAAAAACGGACCCGAAAGTAATAAACGAGCGGTGCGATGTAGACCACACATTTAAAATTATAAATAGGGCCGAAATATCTGAAAAATCAGATTTTCTTCTTCTCTTGGACGGCTGAGCTCACACGTTGGAGAGAAAAAGGAGAGAGAAAAGAGAAACCTAATTTTCTACCCTTCTTCTTCAAGACCCACCAAGTTCCTTTGGTTGGAAGGCTATAGTCCAAGAGTTAAAGTTCGTCTACTCGTCGAGGGCTTCGACTACGTACCAAGAACAAGGCGTTTCACCGAATATTCAAAGGGAGAAATTTTGGAAATCAAAGACTTTGGGTTGGTTTTGGTGCATTGAGGTTGCCTACATCTCTATTGAGGTAGGATTATTCCTACTTGGGATTATTCTTACCTTAGGTGTTAGTAGACTAAGGGTTAAAAGTTATATATGCATATGTATTGAATTATATATATGTCTATAGTTATGGTAATGGAAAAGGGAGCATAGAGTTGGCCTAGGCTAACTTCTAGCTTGATTTTATTACATAGGAGTTCCATGTGGTTCCTCTTATAACTTGGTGAAATTTGAGCTATATGGTTGCTTGGAATGTGTTATGTGAAAACATGACTTTAATGACTACTAGGTGTTTGATAAAATGCCTAGGTGAGATTGTGTGTGTTACTTGCATGATGCTATGTTATAACATGCTTGGGTGATTGTGAAATCATATGCTTAGGATATGGTTGTTGGATGAAGAGTGTTGTTGATATATGCATGAAATGATATATTGAACATAATGAGATATGGTAGTTATGTGCTTTTGATATAATTGTCATTGATGTATTGGAAATGTTTATATGTTTGTCATGAGCATATTGAGCATTATTCTGTGTGCAATGGAACATCACATTGCATTTGCACGGGGATATCGCATCCATAGATATGAGTGGGTGTGTGTGCATGTTATACATGATTAATTAATCACCATTCTTGGTGCTTGGTGGATGGGCTCGGGAATGTTGGAACGAAGTTTCGACTGAGTCGCATGGTTGCATGGAAAAACTTGTGTCGGGTGTAGCAAGTAGGGCTAGACACTCCCTCGGGTGAAAAACCCGGAACCACTTGGTTCAGTCACTTGCCGGCGGTGCAATTCCAGAAAAGTGACACGGTGTACGGAACCGGCGGTGTGATTCCGAAGATCCGTTGCCCAACAAAGACACAAGGGTTTTGTTATAAAAACACCCATTCAATGGGTAGCTTCCAACAATGATCCGGTTTTGGGAAAACATGATTTCTTTTCAAATGATCATTGGAAGGTTTTTCTCCGTCAATAGACGGGTCATCACACATTGGCATTGCATTGTGTTGAGGGAGTCGGTGAGGACTCGGAATGGGTTGCATGAATGAGTTTTCATCTCATTTCATTGCATGGCATTGTTGCATTCCAACATTGAATGCATAGTGTGTGTGGAATGATTGATTACATGTTGTATGTGAATATTACATGAGCATGAGCATCTAGGGGGGAGTAACCTCCGTAGGAAGTTTTCTACTGGGCGTTGTGCTCACCCTATACGGGAAACAATTTCAGGTGTCGGGTTTACACCGGCGATTGGCTCCCATGGAGAGCATCAAGGGTGAAGGGGGCCTAAGTGCGGCCTTATTTCAAGATTTTGTAAACCTTTTGTTTTACAATGGTTTATGACATGTAAATTTTGTATAAACAAACTTATTTCATTCCCTTTTTGAATTATATTTGTATGGGATAGGTTGTAATGGTCGTGTATGGATCTTGTGCAAAATGTAAAAATATAGTTGTACATGTCTTGGATGATGTGGAATTGAGTTAGGATGAATTGGAAATGAAAAATGGAGCAAGTAGGCAAATCTGGGCAGCAACTACCGGTAGTCAATGGGTAACTACCGGTAGTCGACTGTCCAGTGTGTATCAGCTACCGGTAGCCAACAGGTAGTCGTAACTCCAGAAGGTTTCGGCTACCGGTAGACAACAGGTAGTCGTAACTCCAGAAGGTTTCGGCTACCGGTAGACAACAGGTAGTCGTAACTCCAGAATGTTTCGGCTACCGGTAGCCGATAAACAGCTACCGGTAGCCAGTCCAAAAATCTGAAATTTTTTAAATGTGTTGCCAAATCTTTGGGCTTTGAATTTCCTTCCTTTAAATGATTAAAGTGGACCCTAATGGGGTACAAACCACGGTGTATGAGACTTTAATTGAATCAAATGAATGTTAAACCGAATTTTCATTATGGGTTATAATCCCGGCTTAAAGATATTCTTGATGTGGTGTCGGGTTGAGCGATATCCACGGATGTTTCCGCAGGTTGATGGGTTATCAACGGGACCCCCAGATTTTGGGGCGTCACATTTCATTAACTTCCGAAAGTACATTCAATTTAAATAAACAATGACAAACATATCTTTTGCCAACAAATATATTATTCCTAGTTATCACAACTTTATTTGACTCCATTACAACCTTATAACCTTGTTAGACTATGGACGACCCACTCACTAAATTTCTTCTAACTTAAGGAACATGTCGCACTTCCTTCAAGATCAATGTCTTCCCAGATGTCATCTTTAACTCTATGTCTCCAATTCCAAGTACTTGTGCGACAGAATCATTTCCTAGTGTTACACTTCCTCCACTTGATTTCTGATAAGTTTTAAATAAATCACGATCAAAACAAACATGTATATTAGTCCCAGAGTCTAACCACCAATCTTTATTTTGATAAGTAAAATTAACTAGGGAACGATTATACCTAAAGGAGGGTTCGGCAGAATTATCTCCATCCACTATAACATTGACTTGGGCTCTTGGACCTCTTTGATTTGGCTTGGGCTTTAATAGCAATCCTTAGCCAAGTGATTGGTTCGTCCACAAACAGAGCAAGACATCCTCTCTCTCCCTAAACACTTGAACTTATTATTATTATTATTTTGATATTTTTTTTTGACCATTATTAGGTCAGAAATTGTTATGGTTGTTGTTAATATTTTCCACTAGGTTTATCTTAGGGGGTCTCTCATTTTGTGAGTTTGTACCAACCCTATGTTTCTCTTCAACCCTAAGTGCATTTATAGTTTGGATTAAGGTTAAATCTCATTGCTTATGCCTAAGGGTCTTAGCAAAATTATCTCAAGAAAGTGGAAGTTTGTCAATTAAGCTTGAAACTTTAAAATCTTCACTAAATGTAGTTCTACCCTTTTCAATTTTCCTCAAAAATTCTTGATATTCATGAATTTGATCACCAACGGGTTTATTCTCCACCATTTTATAACTATTAAAATTAGAGATCATAAACTATTTAATTCCTGCATCAACAATCCCATACTCGGCCTCTAAAGTGTTCCAAAGCTCTTTAGCGGTTATCGTAGTATTATAGTAGACATCATAGAGATGGTCAGAAAGAGTACTAAGAATTTTATTATGACAGTGGTATTCAATTTATTCAGGGGTATACCATAAAGAGGACACTTGACTAGGTTGAGGCTCTTCTATAGCAGAAATTAAGCCTAGTACGGTTAACCAATATTGAACTTGTTTTGTCACCTACGAAAATTTTGACTACTAAATTTTTCGGGTTTGACACTATTAGTTTCTTCTAGTCTAGTCATCCTTAACTTAGAATTCAATGACAAAGAAATAATAATAGATGCAAAGAACCTGTATTCAATTTAAATGCCAAATGTCAAAAACTCTATTTGTAACAAAATTAAGAAAGGTGTTTAAATATATATATATATTTTTTTTTAAAACCAATCTGCTACTGGTTTTTTTTTTTTTTTAAATTGTTGTAGATTCCTTTTAGATAGATTCTGTTACTATTCAAAAATTTTCCCAATGAAAATTGTTGTTGTTGTCCTGCTTTAAAATTCTTTTAGTTTTAGTTTTATTACCTTGTTGTTTGACCGAGAAAACTGTTCAGTCTTAAAATATATATAATTCAATTTTTTGTGTTTTTTTTAAAGGAAAAACTGTTACTAGTTATTTTTTCCTTTTAAAAAAAAACTATTTTTCAGAGAAACTGTTTGTTCAGAAAACTGTTTTTTTTTTCCAGAAAACTATTTTTTTCCCAAAAAACTGTTTTTTTTAAAAGAAAACTGTTTTCCAGAAAGCTGATTTTTTTTTTTTCAAGAAAACTGTTTTTCCAGAAAACTGTTTTTCCAGAAAACCGCCCAAAGGGCCACTAACGTCGCCAGTTGACCACCGCCCACCATGGGCATTGCCATCTCCATCGCCGACCCACCTCGCCCTGGCATGGCCTTCGCCAGACCCACCTCGCCTTCGACCACCTGCCTCGCCACGCACCAGACTGGTGTCGCCCAGCCGTGTGACGTTGCCCAGTCCTCTAAGAACAACGTCTCCCGAGCTCCTATCTGCCTCAGCATAGCCTAGTCCCCTGTTGTCGCAAGCGCCCATCGCGATCCCCACATGGCCCAGAACGCTGGTGCCGCCTAGTGACTCACTGGCGTTGCCCAGCAGCTGGGACGACTTAATGGCATTACCACATGCCTCCAAGCCCCAGTCGGCGCCACCAGGGCTTCCATCTACCGTGCCTCCCACGCCCCGACAGCCTGAGGCGTCGCCTGCCAGAGCAATGCTGCCTTGAACCCCAGCGCCATCCAGCTTCATCTTGGCCTCGAACTCAGGCCCCAGTTGGAGTCGCACCTTACGATAGAGCCAAATGTCGCCTAGACTGCGCCTGGGTCTTCTGGACCAACCACCTTCGTCCCTCTGAAGCCGCCATTGGAGCCCCCTGTCATATTCTCTCCAAACTCCTTTTCAATATCAGCTCCACCATCCTCTTTGATTTCTTATGGGTAGAGAAAATTTGAGCCCTAACCACAAGAAAAGGTTTTGAGTAGAATTAAGGGGTGAAGTAAAGGGGGGTAGGGGGTTTTTATAAACCCTTTAATGAGATTTTTTTCTAGAAAAAATAAGGGATTTCTTCATGGAAGACGAAGGACCTAGCAAAAGAAAGAAATGGCAAATGCAATGATGCCCAATAAAGGTGATTTCAAGTGAAGGGAAGGATTTACAGTCTATGAAGATGGAAGAACCGCCGTGGGGAACAAGAAAACTTCTACTCGTTCAAGTGAAGAAAACACTCATGCCCTCAACCCCCTTTTGTCGCAAGAAATCGGAGGTTAGGGGCATGGGGGCCAATGATGAGCCCAAATCTAACCGAGTCAGGCCCAATAAATCAAGTAAGCCCAAGTCAGCTAAAAGGCAGGTCAAGCCCAGTTTGTGAATTCGACCCAACCCAAGGTTCGAAGAGTCCAATAAGAATTAGGGCACGTGGGGAGCAATTATCGGGATACTCACTTTCGAAGATCAAGACAACCTTTTATGGCATTTACCTTTTTGTAACGACCCAGAGAATTAGTATCTTTGTCCTCACGTCACCGCCTTAGCCAAGGCTCCGTGCCTATTAATTGTAAGTTCTCTCTACATGAGAGGGCACCTCTGGAGACACCTCTGAATACTCCTTGAGACCTCTTGAGATCTTTGTACACCTCTCTACACATTCTATACTTAGCTTTTGTCTCTCCTAACTATTGTATCCCTCCCGGAGCTAACCATTGCTCTCTCTCTTGTTTGCCTTACTTTATCAATATAGGTCCCCCGCCCACTGTTACCATTTTTCGGAGTGGAATAGGTTACCTGGACCTAACCACTATATATCTGTGCGTTGACCCAATATTTACATTATTGTCATTGATTGCTCTATTAATTGTCCATTAATTACACTTTATTACACATTCGACTATTGATCTTGCATAAGTTTATTTTGTGCATCATCACAATTCACTCTTGGCAATTGAAAAGTCACTAAATTATATCACATTCCATTGGAGAGTCAATAGAATAACGCTACATTCCAAAGTTTTATTCTTCTTTCACGATTTCACCGCTCAACTTGTACCAAAACTCTACCCTCTTACAAAAACTTTTAAAAAACTCATTGTCTCAGAATTGCACCTGAAAGGAATTCATCCATCTTTTGTCCAAGAACAAAACAAAATAAATCTAATTGTTACTTTTTTTTTCTACATTAACTAAAAGGTTAGTATTTTTAATTCTTACAACTGAAAACATTTAGATTTTGAATATTTTTTTCAATTGGAGGTAGTGTAGTAAACATGTATTGATTTATGTGGTATCACTACAAGAAAAAAGGGTTTTTACGGTAGTAAAGTGCTGTCATAAAAGGTTTATTTGCCGTCACAAATATTTTTTGTGGCGGCATTGCCTCGCCAGAATAAGTGTGGTCTCAAAAGATTTTTACGGCAGCAACGGTCTATCTCAAATAGTATTTACGGTAGCAAGATCCTGTTTTAAATAAATTGTGACAAAAAATCTGACACTTTTACTTTTATCACGGCGGCAAAAGTGCTGCCTCAAATAACACATTTGACTGTCGTAAAAAATATAAAATTTTGTTGTGGCACCAATGTTATATACCATGTGCATATACACACTTCCATGACATGAATTTAAAGGTGCACATCCGTACAAATTTTTTTTTTGGGAGGTGGGAAAGGGGCTTGAACCCAAGAAAGTAAAGTTTTCACAAGGTAAGGAGTATCATTGAATCAAAGACTCATTGATATCCATACAACTAACCAATTCAATATATAGATAAATACAAAAGTAAATATGACCAACATTTCCAAAAACATAGCAATATTTTTATATATAAAAAAAACAATCCCATGAGTTAAACAAAATGTAAAATATGCACCTTCACAAAACATAACGATCCATGAGTACAACAAATTAATGCAAAAAATTGAACTTCATTCCCGAACTATCTACTCTTACAGCGGCATCTGGAAAAAAAAAAAAAAATTATTGTTACTATACTGAAATGATATTTATATACACATATATAATAAAGAACTAAAAGAAATTAGAATATACATCAACAGAGAGCCACACAATGTTTTTTTGAATGGCTTGTCCAATTATTTAAATGGTATATAAACGAGTCATATCGTATACATTTATTCTAATTTGTTTCACCAATACCTGATTCATTTATAATCGTATCGTGTCGGGTCCACTCATTTACTAAACAGATGACTTAAGGAAGACTCAAACCAACTAATTTTATGTCGTGTTAACGGATTGTGTCATATTTTGACAACCCTAGTTTTGACATAAAAAATTGACTTTAGAGTTTAATTTTTTTTCTTTGAACTTGAAATTGTCTTTTGATGTAAAACTACGTAATTTTATAAAATATTACTTGTAACATAAAAAATAGTTGTGGCTAATACAAATTTTTTTTAGAGTTTTTTTTCTTTAAACTATAAACTGTTTTTAATCTAAAACAACATTTTAATATTTTATGAAATATTATATACGACGGAAAAAATAACTGTCATAAATATAAATTTTTGTTTTTGAGTTTATGAAATATTATTTGCGGCAGGAAAAACAACTGTCTCAAATACAAAAATTTCTTTTGAGTTTATGACACTATTTACGGCAGGAAAAATAGCTGCCACAAATATTAACAAAATATTAATACAAACACGTTTTTTGTGACTGCAAACACAGTCGCTACAAAAAATTGTCTCAAACACGTCATTTGTGACGGCGAACACCGCCGCAATAAAAAAATTGTCACAAAAGGCCCTTATTCTTGTAGTGTATATTTAAGAATAGAAACAATTATTATTATTTTTTTATTGGATGTGTATCTCTAATTGTGAAGATGCACTCTATCTTATAGATTCAACCCCAAGGATAAAATTCTAGCTCCGTCTTTGAATAGAGGTTCAAGAACTGTTGTCTGTTGGTTAGAGAGGGGTAGCGTGGTGAATTTTGTTATGAAAACTTCGTCATGAGCACGACCAACGAATAAACAAAAACCATTAGGTAGAGAACCAATGTGCAAGGAGTCAATTTTACACAATGGAGGACCTACATTGATGAATCATTTACTGCCTTTTGTAAAATCAAGTTACTCATGTAAGCCTTTCGACTAGTTATCATCTTCTTTTGCTCGAAGCTTTTGTGTTTGTCAGCATATTCCACCCACTTCCTATTTGTTGACCTTGTGGTCCAATAATCATTGTTCTGTGTAAGCATACTTACAGTAACATTTTTTCTTTCTGGCTTATAGCTATCCCAATGAAGTTGGAAAACATTGCTGAACAACATGGTAGAGGAAGGGACATTGAGAATCCCACCAATGGCTCCATTTCAGGTTTGTAAAAGTTCATTTTTCCTTGCTTTTCCTTTTTTTTAATTCACCGTTACACTTTTATGTTCCTTACTATAAGAATTCATAATATAAAAGGGAAAATGAACACAAATGAATTAACATGATTTGATCTATAAAACTTACATCCACAAACCAAATGCACAATGTGCTACATCTATTTGTTTGTGGTTGTGCACATAGAACTAAACCTTACCCTATTTAAAGGACGGAGTAAAACTACAAAAGATAAATACAATATTACCCATGCGTATCATCATTTAAGTTTATTCAGATGCATGTTTGGATCCCACACGATCTATATTATCTAGATCCAAGCTTCGATTTAAATACTACAAAATCAACAACGATGAATCAAAATATCTCTCTCTTAAAGTGATGGCAGGGAGCAAATGTATTGTCTCTTGTTAGGAGGATGGTTTCTGATGGTGTAAACCTCCGGATACGAGTTAAGGAACCAAATTAATTGGCGTGAACAGTTTGCATGGGGACTAATATGGCATCTGAGCTACAAGGCTCATGAAGTGGAGAATGAAAGCTCTAATTAGTCGTGTATAATGTGTGAAATACGGTGGAAATATAGTGGTTCACCGGCCAGTGAGCTCGGCTAGTCCACTCTCTAATGGAGGCTCTTGCTCCTTCTTCTTTATTGATGAATTGAAGGTGTTACAGTCGAATACTCAGGGAACTAGGGTTTCAAAAAATCTCTCTCCCTCTAATGGGGGATATCTCTTTCTTTTTATAGCCTCATATTTACCTCTAATACGGGACTATCCTACATTGAAGGGATCGTGCCCTATCTTCATCCACAATTCCGGAGTTACCTAAATTCCTTATGGCTGGCTTTAAACGGAGAGATCTTTGCCTTCTTCTGTGGGATCCTCCTTAGTTTTAGGAGGAGATCATGGTTAAATACGGGTTTTCTGCCTCGGATTGGATTCTACCTCCTTAATAAGGGTATCCGAGTCGTCTTGTTGTTCCCTCAGCATTTCTCCTCTCGCGCCTTCGACTAGGAGCTCTTAGTGCTGACTGGATGAGCTCTGCTCATGGCTAGGGGAGCTCAGCTTATTTTGCCTGAGCTCCCGAGCTGAGCTCTCTTACTGAGCACGTGCCAGTTTTATTCTGGGTATCATCAGTTGCCCCCCAGCCCTTGCCTTGAGTTAGCTCAGGCAGGGGATGACTTGTACAAGACGAGTTAGACGTGCGTGTGGCTGGCACGTGGCTGGAGGATTTCTGACGGTTTTATAGCCATCATGACTTTCCTCGATTCCCACGCACGTCTCAGCCCATGTCTCCCAGGCTTTAAATGCTTAAAACGGCTATCTAAACTGCTTCTTCGCACTATTCATCTTCTTTACTGCCCTTCGTCTCCGCTCTCTCTGTGATTCCAGTCCTTCTTGCCTTGGTTTTTCTATTCTCTTGCCTGAAATCGAATTTCCGGACCTCGTTTCGAAGACTTGCGACGCCTCCTTTTCCGATTTCGTTCCAAGTTCCTGTTTGCCACTATCCCTGGGTTAGGTACGTCCTTTGCCCTTATTTCTTCCTTTTTTGCTCTGGATCCCTCGAGTTCGAGGTGGTTATTGTATTTTTGGGCTTTTCGGTTCTTTTATTTTTGGAATCGTGACCATTGTCTAGCCCCACTTCACCACTTCGTGGATTGGGGTTCTGTAGTTCATATCCTTGCTGTTGGGAGCCACTGTGTTGATTCCCGGGTCATTAGAGAGTGCCTGACTAATCCCCCTTTGCTCTATCGCTCTTTCCATCTTCCTTTTTCTCTCCCTATCATGTCTGCTTCTTCTGAAGCCACTCGCTCCTCTGTTTCACTTCTAGGATCTAGGTCAGCCGGGGAAGATACGGATTTAGGGGAAGTTGGTGATGAGATTGATAATTTTCCGGGAGTAGAGGCTGTAGAGGCTGAGGTCTACGCCGAGGAGCCTCCCTCCACCTCATCTTCCCTGCCCCCCAGACCTGACAAAGGCAAAGCTAAGATAAGTGGAGTCGGGGTGGAGGAAAAAACCTCGTATCTAGGGCTTGCCTTTAGGCATGCCGAATCTGTGGGCTGCAGTAAAGAGGCCCCTAGGCTAATGAAGTCTTATAAAGTTCGGTATGGTTTTCCCCCTGGGGTCGAACCCTGGTGCCCAGATCGATCCGTTTTTTATGTAGAAAAAGTTCATAACAGAGTCTGCTTCTTTCTTGCTGCTTTTGACAACGGCCTTCGCTTTCCCTTGCATCCCTTCATCAAGGCTGTTCTGCAACATTTTCATGTGTGCCCTTCCCAGATCTCCCCCAACTTCTATGGCGTCATGGTTGGTCTGTTAGTCCTGTTTAAGAAGCATAAACTTGGGATTCCTAGCATTCCTTTGTTCTTAGAGCTCTTCAATGTAAAACCGACCTCCGGAGGCTTCTTGTATGCCTCCAAGCGTGCCAGTGTTAGGCAGCTCATCTCTGACATTCCGACCTCCCATAAACACTGGAAGGAACATTTCTTCTTTGTCGGGGGCACCAATTGGGAGTACAACCCTGCTGATAAGACAGACACACTCGGTATCCCTACGGCCTGGGCTGAACCAGATAATTTACGTGAGTCCTTACTTGAGTTCGAGCTCTGATCTGGAACCTGCCGGCCTCTTATCTTTTTCTTATTTGC
Source organism: Ilex aquifolium (assembly GCA_951799425.1). Lineage (NCBI taxonomy): Eukaryota > Viridiplantae > Streptophyta > Magnoliopsida > Aquifoliales > Aquifoliaceae > Ilex > Ilex aquifolium. Next base: position 13,342,262 of record OX637408.1, read on the forward strand.
ATACTTTCTTCCTCTTAGGTGAACGCTACGAGCTCAGCCCTGAGGACAAAAAGTTGCTAGCAAAGTTGGAGAAGATCAAGCCAGAGAAGTACGCCGACTTGATTGAGTCAAGGAACCTGGTACAGCTAGGTCTGAGTCTTCCTGTGGCGACTTTAGCGATCCCCTTGTCTGTTTTAGGGGCTGACGAAGGTGATTTCAACGCCATTCTTTTTCCTTTCTTCATTATCTTTCCTTTCTTTCTCTTTTTCTTTACATTTTCCTACTTCTTCCAGATCTTCCAGGTCCTTCTACCATGAAGGTTGATCCAGAAGAGCTTCAGGCCAAAATTGCAGAGCTGATGGAGGGTGGCAGGTCTAGGAAACGCAAAGCTCGGGTAGGCTCTGGGAGCGGCCCAAACATTCGAGCTAAGATCCCCAGGCTGGAAGCATCTTCTCCCCCCTCTGCAGCTGAAGGACAGGTTCCAAGCAAGGCTCCGCCCTCCTCCTCTGGAACTCCACAAGCTGCAACCACCTCTTCTTCCCCTCCAGTGGCCCTTTCTAAGTTGGCGTCTGCTCAGGAGAGGGATCAGGCTTCCCCTTCTTCTTCTGAGGTCAAGGAGGCTTTGGAATTGGTTCCCGACCTTCAACCCAGGAAGTTCGAATACAGTGCTTCTGGGAAGGTGACTGAAAAAGAGAGAAAGTCTGAGGAGGAAGATGAGGACTCCTTTTTTGACAATATAGACCTTGCTGCTGGAGCTCTTTCCTCTATCTTTTCTGAATCTGATGTCCTGAAGGCCGCTTCCATGCCCCTGGAGGAATCCATCTCTTTGGCTCTTCAGGGAGCTGCTACTGTGAGTGTTAACCCCCTGTCTCTCTTTGCTTGTTTGTATTTCGTGGTCTGACATTATTTGCTGTACTTTCCTTATATTCTCAGGCTGCCCTTCATACGAAAGGTCTGCTGCACCTAGTTCGCTCTCAAGAGAGCTCTTTCCAGGTCTTAAAGAAATACAAGACCAAGGTTTCAGAATTGTCTCTTGAGAATGAAGACCTCAGAGCTCAGGTGGAGAGCCTTAAAGTGCAGATGGAGGGTCTCAACGAACAGATGGTGAAGCAAGCCTCCGATCTCAAACATACACTGACAGTCAAGGCCAGAGCTGAGGAAGGGGAAAAGAAGACTCGGGATGAGCTGAAGGCGGTTAAGGAAGACCTGCAGGCTAAGGTTGAGGCGTGGTCCAAGGCTAACCAGGAGGCCTTTGACGCTAAGAGGGAGCTCATCCAGGTTAATCAAGATTATTTTGCCCTCAGTGAGGCTAACGGCAAACTCTGTGAGGAGCTCGAGGAGCAGAAATATTTGGTTCAAGAGAGAGACAAAGAGTTTGCCGAGCTTAAGGATGAGGCCACCACTTCATGGGCTACTGGATGGCTTGCTTTTAGGCGTAAGGCTACCAAAGCATATCCAGACCTTGATTTCAATCTCCCCATCCCCACTGAGGAGGAAATGGAAGAATCTGGCACTGACAATGAGGGGGATATCTCAGACTCCCCAGCTGCTGCCTTAAGTCAAGACACACCCGCCCCTGGGACCTCAGAAGCTATTATCGCGCTCCCTGAGCCTTCAACAACGATTCCTGAGCTTTCTGCTGCAGCTCCTACTGTTCCTGTTTCTGCATCCTTTTCAGCTGTCGTGGTGTCTGAAGCCCTTGTTCAAGGTGAGCCCTCAGCAACAGAAGCAAGGGACTCCTCTACTGAGCTGCGAGATCCTTCAATCCCTCTTCTTCCAGAATCCTAGGTCTTTTTAGTTGTAATTTCTCTGTAAAGAATTTTTCGTGATGTAGTCTTTGACTTCATTTATTACTCTTTTGCTGGCTTAGTATATATATACATATCTTTCAATTTCAGCATATATGTATTCTTGGATTTTGATTCGACTTCGACTCGAACCGCAACGGTGCACTTATTTGCCTGGCTTTGCATGCACTCAACTTTGTATACTCCCTTTGCCCCCTTTTGCTTTGAGGGGTGCTGTGCACTTCTTGAAGCAAAATTACTAGGTTTGAAGAGTACAGGGGACTTGGTGTTATGTTCGACTGCTTTTCCCGAGCCTTTTAAGCTCGGTAGTTGGTACCCTAGGGGTCCACTCCTTATTCTTCTTCGTCCTAAGCTGCTCAACTCTATATTCTGAACTAGCGTGCTCCTTCAGAGTTGCATAGCTCATGCTTGTGAGCTTATAAATTCTTGCTGAACTAAGACGGTTCTTTTTTCGAACTTGAGAGCTCTGAGCTCTTTGTCTTTTCCGTATGAACTGAAGAGCGCTTTCTGAGCTATTTGGCTCTGTTGTCTGATCTTAAAGTTTATTTCTGAGCTTCGTGGTTCTTTTGTCTGAATTTACGGGTTCTGTCTGAGCTTCATGATTCTTTAAACGAACCCTTCTCTAGATCAGATAATAAATTTCGTTGCTCCATTTCTCTAAGAGTAGAGGACCTTCTTCTACGTTTCACCTCTCTTTTCCCCACATCTTGCTTTGCGGAGTGCTTTAGGCCTTCCTTAAGCGAGGCTTTGAGCTTTCACACCTCAAAGATTTGGTATACAAGTGCTCTGTTTTTTACTGGGCTGAGCTCAAATATGGAGGGTATATTGCTTGGTGGGGTCAGAATTTTCGTTGGTCGTTTTGAGTGCAAATATGAGGGGTAGTATCTGGTTTCTTTTCCCGCGTTTTTCTCTCAACCGCTTCCCATAACCGCCACGTCTTTCCCCTTTCCATAACCGCAACCACTTTCCATAACCGTAGCCACTTTCCATAACCGCTGCTACCTTTATTAATTAAGAAACTGAACAGGCCACTTGATTCCCTCTTTCTTGGCTCTTAGTTTCCTGAAAAGCTCTCAAGTGCATGACCTATTCTTGACTTTCTTCTTGATTTCTTGCATCTTTTTCCTTACCAGCATTTTCGATGGCCGCATCCACTTCTTCTTTGTTCCAGGAACGATCCTCCTTTGGGATCGAATGGGAGTTGCATTGTCGCTATTTGTCCCCTTCATTACTTGAATCTTCTGATTTGACGGACATCAAGAAACGGTTTTTCCCTGATCTTGACTTGCCTATGCGAGTTTCTTCCTCCGACGAGCCTTGTAACTACCTTCCCCGAGGGGAAGTCTGTTTCTTTGAAGGTGCTATGGACATGGGACTTCGCCTTCCCATTCATCCGGCCATTGGGCGAGTTCTTGCCTATTATGGCCTGTGCCCTTCTCGCCTTTCTCCACGAGGATGGGGTGCTATGGTAAGCTTCTTCTTGTTCTGCCGCCTTCATGCTCTTGGCAGGTTCCCCTTTGTCTCTGAGTTTCTATACTTCTTTGAGATTGAGGAAGATAATGCCCCCTGCTTCAGTTTCTTCCGTTGGAGGGATTTCAATTTACGCCCTCTGGTTCTAGATCTTCCCTCCAACCCTGAAGGGTGGTCTGAGCGTTTCTTCTTCGCTTCTGGAGAGGCTTGGAGGTCTCCTGAGGATCGCTGTCGTAAAGCCAGGATTCCTCGGTCCTGGAAGAGCTTCTCTCGTATTGGTAAGCTCGAGCATAGCTCTTTTGAGTACTTTCCTTTTAAAAATATGCTCTGATTATGTCCTTGCTGTGCAGATCCACCGGACCTGGATTTACCAGGGATGGTGAATATCAACGAGTTGTTGCTTGTGGAGTCTAAGACTTATTCCGAGCTGATGACGAGCGCAAACCTCTATTTGCTTGGGGCTGAGGCTACTGAGTTTGAGTTTTCCACTATTCCTTACTCTTCCTGGACCTCTTTCTCTGATTCTGATGAGGATGGGGATTCTGACAAGGACGGAAACACCGTCACGAGTTCGAGGAAGCGTAAGAGGGACGATTCCCCTTCTCCTGACTCTCTGTCCACCATCTTCCTTACCTCTGTTGGTCAGAAGCTCCTTAATTCGCTTCAAAAGGCTGAGCTGAAGAAAGAGAATGCTAGCCTGAAGGGAGAGGTTGCTGAGCTGAAATCTGAACTTAAGAAAGACTAGAATCTTTGTTTCCTTGTATCGTTCTTTCTTTTCTTAAGCGATATCAGACTATGACTCTTTTTGTATTTTTCTGAATATTTGCACTGTCGGATATTTCGAATGCCAGACTTTTCATTCATCTCGAATTCTGTTAGGTTATTTCAGCTTACTCTTCTCGTTCGAAACACGAACGTAGATGGAAAACAGAAGATCATGTCTGCTCTGACCTTGGTCTTTCACTGACCCCCTAGGTCGAACCACGGATATCGATGGAGAACAGAAGATCATGTCTGCTCTGACCTTACTTCTCATCTGACCTCATAGGTGTTCTCAGTTGTTCTGGACCTTTCGAGGTCTTTGAGTGTGTAGGCAGCGCACAAGGGTATCTGGTCCTGGGGGGAGGACCATTGGTGTCTCCAAGAAGCGTTCAGCCTTGAATTTGACTGTTGGTGTCTTCAAGAAGCGTTCAGCCTTGAATTTTGTACGAGCTGAAGAGCTCGTCTTTTGTTTATAAGCTTTTGAGGCTTATCCTGTAGTTATGAGCTGAGGAGCCCATCTTTCTTTTATAAGCTTTGAAGCTTATCGTGTTTTTATGAGCTGAAGAGCTCATCTTTGATTTATAAGCTTTGAAGCTTATCGGGTTTCTATGAGCTGAAGAGCTCATCTTAAATTTATGGGCTGAAGAGCTCATCGTTTGTTTATGAGTTGAAGAGCTAATCTTGCATTTATAAGCTTTGAAGCTTATCTTTTGTTTATGAGCTGAAGATCTCATCTTGCATTTATAAGCTTTGAAGCTTATCGTTTGTTTATGAGCTGAAGAGCTCATCTTGCATTTATAAGCTTTGAAGCTTATCGTTTGTTTATGAGCTGAAGAGCTCATCTTGCATTTATAAGCTTTGAAGCTTATCGTTTGTTTATGAGCTGAAGAGCTCATCTTGCATTTATAAGCTTTGAAGCTTATCGTTTGTTTATGAGCTGAAGAGCTCATCTTGCATTTATAAGCTTTGAAGCTTATCGTTTGTTTATGAGCTGAAGAGCTCATCTTGCATTTATAAGCTTTGAAGCTTATCGTTTGTTTATGAGCTGAAGAACTCATCTTGCATTTATAAGCTTTGAAGCTTATCGTTTGTCTATGAGCTGAAGAGCTCATCTTGCATTTATAAGCTTTGAAGCTTATCGTTTGTCTATGAGCTGAAGAGCTCATCTTGCTACTTTGGAGACCATTGGAGGGTGAATAAAAGGCTTGCTCTTTCTTTTTTTAAAAGTAGTTCTATTACAAGTAACACTTACTGAAAAAACTTCTTAAGGTGCTCGGCATTCCACGAGTGAGGTAGAACCTTTCCTTCCTCTGTTTGCAACTCGTAATTCCCTGGTCTGATTATCCTTGACACGATATAGGGCCCCTCCCAATTGGGTCCCAATTTCCCATGCGTGGGATCCTTTCTCGCAAGCATAAGCCTCCTAAGTACCAAATCTCCAACCTTGAAACTTCTGTGTCTTACCCTCCTATCATAGTACCTTGCAGTTTTCCTTTGGTATGTACGGACACGGTGCAGAGCTCTGTCCCTCTTTTCATCCAAGAGATCGAGGTTTAGCAAGAGAGACTCATCATTGTGCTCGGAATCCGCAAACTCCACCCTTGGTGATTGGAGCCCTATCTCCACTGGGGCCACTGCCTCGGTCCCAAAGGCCAAAGCAAAGGGGGTTTCCTGAGTCGCAGATCTGGCGGTGGTCCTGTAGGCCCACAACACCTCCGGAATGTACTCCACCCACTTGCCTTTCAGGTTTTCTAGCTTGGTCTTCAAAGCTGACTTTATGGTTCTTATTGTGACCTCTGCCTGCCCATTAGACTGGGGATGGGCAGGAGCTGAGAAATAGTTCTTGATTCCGAGCTCGGCACAAAAACTTTTGAACTTTGAATTATCAAACTGATTTCCATTGTCAGACACGAATGCTCTGGGAACTCCAAACCTGCAAACTATCGACTTCCAAACGAAGTTTTGAACTTTTTGCTCTGTGATCGTTGCCAAAGGTTCAACCTCCGCCCATTTAGTAAAGTAATCCACTCCTATGATGGCAAACTTGCACTGCCCCACACCGGTGGGAAGGGGTCCCAGAATGTCCAACCCCCACTGCTGAAAAGGCCATGGGCTTGCCACCGAGGTTAGGAGCTCGGGAGGACAGTGGGACATATTAGCATGCTCTTGGCAAGTTTTGCATTTTCTTACTAAGTCGGTGGCGCTTGTGAGCATGGTGGGCCAATAATATCCTTGCCTCAGTACTTTTCCTGCCAAGGCCCGAGCTCCTATGTGGTTGCCACATATCCCCTCATGTACTTCTCTGAGTATGTAGTTAGCATCTTCGTCCCCTACGCACTTAAGGAGAGGCATTGAAAATCCATGCTTGTACAGTTTCCCTTGCATCAGGGAAAAACTGGCTGACCTGGCCCTTAGCTTGGATGCCTCCTTGGCATTATTTGGCAAAGTTCCATTCTGAAGGTACTCTACGATGGGATCCATCCAGCTCGACTGAGCTTCAATTGATAGAATTTCCTCTTATTCGATGCTTACCGAGGGCTTTGGAAGGTGCTCTACTGGAATTAGCCTATCCAAATCCTCCTGCGAGGCAGTTGCTAACCTTGCCAGAGCATCTGCTCGTGAGTTCTCCACTCTAGGCACGTGTCTGACCTTAACCTGCACAAACTGTTTCATTAGTTCTCGTACCTTTTTGAGGTACAGGACCATCTTCTCGCCTCTTGCCTCGTAACACTCTTCTATCTGCCTCACCACCAGTTGAGAATCACTGCAGATCTCCAGCTGCTCTACTTCCATAGAATAGGCAAGATTAAGCCCAGCGATGACGGCTTCATATTCTGCCTCATTATTTGAAGCTTTGAACCCAAATCTGAGGGCATATTCGACGTCTATTCCTTCTGGGGAGGTCAGGATCATTCCTGCACCGCTTCCCTGAGCATTGGCAGCTCCATCTACTGAAAGCTTCCATATGGGAAGGTCCGGTACTAAATCCGTGGTTTCCATAGGCGCTGCTGCTGTGAATTCTGCAATAAAATCTGCCAAAATCTGCCCTTTGATGGCAGCTCTTGGCTTGTACCTGATATCAAACTCGCTGAGCTCTACGGCCCATTTAACCAACCTCCCTGAGGATTCCGGCTTGTGTAGTACTTGCTTCATTGGCTGATCTGTTGGAACCTCAACAGTATGAGCCTGGAAATAAGGTCTAAGTCTCCTAGCTGTTGTAACCAGAGCTAGAACGAGTTTTTCCATCCTTGGATATCTCTCCTCTGCCCCCCTCAGAGCTCTGCTACAGTAGTAGACTGGTTGCTGAGCTCTGTCTCGCTCCATAACTAGCGCTGCACTTGTTGAAAAATCTGAAACTGCTAGGTAGAGGGTGAGGATTTCCCCTTCTAGAGGGCTCACCAGAACAGGGGGAGAGCTCATATATCTCTTTAGGTCTTCGAATGCTTCTTCACACTTGGCATCCCAGTGGAATGCCTTCTTCAAGATTTGAAAAAATGGCTGGCATTTATCGCTAGCCCTAGACACAAAACGGCTCAGTGCAGCTATCCTGCCTGTCAAACGTTGCACCTCTTTCGTGTTGGATGGTGATTGCATTTCCATCATTGCTCTAACCTTTTCTGGATTGGCTTCAATCCCTCTACTGTTGACTATAAAGCCCAGAAATTTTCCTGCCGAGACCCCAAATGCGCATTTCGCAGGGTTTAACTTCATTTTGTACTCCCTTAGAATTCGGAATGACTCAGCTAAGTGCTCGATGTGGAGCTCTGCTTTTAGTGACTTCACCAGCATGTATCAATGTAAACTTCCATGGATGCTCCTATTTGCTTCTGGAACATTTTATTTACTAACCGCTGGTAAGTGGCTCCAGCGTTCTTCAATCCGAAGGGCATGACCTGATAACAATATGTTCCCTGTTCAGTCACAAAGGAGGTCTTCTCCTGGTCGCTGGGATCCATCCTGATCTGGTTGTGGCCTAAGAAGGCGTCCATGAAACTGAGGAGCTCGTGCCCTGCAGTGGCATCCACTATTAGATCAATCCGAGGTAAGGGAAAACTGTCCTTGGGGCATGCTCGGTTGAGATCAGTGAAGTCGATGCACAATCGCCACTTCCCATTTGTTTTCTTTACAAGAACTACATTTGCTAACCAAGTGGGGTAATCAACCTCCCTGATAGCCTTGGCCTGGAGGAGTTTGCTGACCTCCTCATTTATTGCTCGTTGCCTTTCAGAAGCAAAGCTCCTCCTCTTCTGTTTGATGGGTTTGCAAGTTGGGTTCACGCATAGCTTGTGGGTAATAACCGAAGGGTCGATTCCCTCCATGTCTTCTTGCTTCCAAGCAAACACTCCTATATTCTCTTTTAGGAACTGGATGAGGAGTTATTTGAGCTCAGCGGTCAGTTTGGAACCCACATAAACGAGGTGTTCTGGCTTCTCATCAAGCTGAACTGGTTCCAGCTCTTCCGATGGCATTGGTCTTGTCTCCATTTCATCTCTCATGTCGAGCTCATCCAGTTGGATGTTCTCAACCTCCTTCCCTTTCATAGAAGCCATGTAGCATTCCCGTGCTACGCGCTGGTCTCCTCGGACCACTCCGATTCCATTCTCTGTAGGGAACTTCACGACTAAATGGTAGGCAGATGGGATTGCCTTCATAGAATTTAAGGATGGCCTTCCAAGCAAGATGTTGTACGCAGATGGTGCATCGACTACTAGGAATTTGACAGTGGTAGTGGCTTGGCAAGGTGGGTCCCCCAGGGTGAGCACGAGCTGGATTGAACCCAGGGGGAGCACCCTTTCCCCGGAGAATCCCAGTAAGTGAGTGCTTACTGGCTCAAGTTTCTGCCTTCCTATGTCCATCTTGTCGAACGCAGGTGCGAAAATAATATCTGCCGAGCTCCCGTTATCAATTAGAACCCGATGAACGGTTCTATTTGCCACCACTGCTCGTACCACCAATGGATCATCATGGGGGTATTGGCATCCTTCTAAATCAGCATCTGAAAAAGTGATAGCTGTATCCAAACGTGGCGCTTTGGATACAGCATGCACCTCGAGAGCTTCTTCGGCTCTGACCCGTCGGAGGTGCGCCTTCCGAGCTGAGCTAGACTCTCCACCTCCTGCGAACCCTCCAGATATCACTCTGATTTCCCCTAGAGGCTGCTGGTGTGGTGCAGGTGCCTGCTGCCGGGGTGGTGGAGGCGGAAGGGCTCGATGCTGGTTATCATTGGCTATAAAACGACGCAGCTGACCTCGCTGGATCAAGAACTCGATTTCCTTCTTTAATTGAATGCAGTCATCAGTGTGGTGTCCATGATCCCGGTGATAATCACAGTATTTCGTGGGGTCTCTCTTTGCCGGGTCTGCCTTCATCCTAGGTGGCCATTTTAAGAATTTCTCGTTCTGGACCTCATACAGTACTTGTGACACAGCAGCGGTGAGTGGGGTAAACCGCTGAGGCCCATACCTGGGTTGTAGTTCAGGTTGCATGGGACCCAGCCGATCTCTGACATTTCCTCTCCTCTTTGGCGAGCGGTCTCTGTCCCTCCTTGGGGACCTCTCTCGTCCTTTTTCCTTCCTAGGACTTCTGTCCCTTCTCTTCTCTTCTTTTTCCTTTTCCTTTCGCGAAGACGTACCGACCACCTTAGAAAGGAGTGCCTCTTCACCGTTTATATATTTCTCTGCCTTGGCTAACACCTCAGCCATACTTGCCTGAGGGTTTTTTGATATGGAGAACATCAAATCCTTTGATTGCACTCCCAATCCTGCAATGAAAGCAGTTATGGCGAATTTTTCATCCGGGACGTCTACTTTCAATGTCTCCGAGTTAAATCTTTGGACATAAGTCCTCAGGTTTTCCTGGGGACCCTGCTTCACATTCAGCAGGTGGTAGCTCGGCTTTCTGTGTATCCGGGCTCCTATAAAGTGAGAGACAAAAGCAATGGAGAGTTCTTTAAAGGATGAGATCGAGGCTGGTGGGAGCCTATGAAACCAGTTTAAGGCGGAGCCTTTCAGCGTGATGGCAAAAGCTCTGCAGCGTACAGGATCCTGGTACCCATGTAGCTCCATCTGGTTCTTGTAAGTGTTGAGATGATCCACGGGATTTTTCGATCCGTCAAAGACCTCCATTTGGGGCATCCTGAACTTTGGTGGGAGAGGGAAGTGTAGCACCCCCGTGGTGAATGGGGATTCGGTTTGCTGAACCAAAACATCCATTGTAACCGGGGCCTTACTCTTTACGGCCTCTTTCATATGACTGAGCTCTTGCTGGAAGTCTTTGAAGCGTTGCTCCCAGTGCTGCTCTCTCCTGTCTTGCGGATAAGGGAAAAAATCACCTCTCTCACCCCTGTCGTTCCGACTTTGCACTTCGTCATTATGGCCATTACCAGGGGGTACGTAGGGGACATATCCCCTGGCCTGGCTGCCTTCTCCTCCCTCGCTGACCTCTCTAAGGGGGTCCCAGTATCGAGGTTCCCTATGAGGGGGATTATTCTGGCCTTCTTGGGCCGGTGGTGCCTCCCGTGGGCGTTGTACGAGCTTTGACAGCTCTTCATTTTCCTTTAGCAAGCGTTGGTTGACGAGACGAAGGGCCTCCAACTCGTTATTAATGGGGGAATTCGCCTCCTGGATGTTCCCGGGTTGTCTGCCGTGGGCAGTTTCCGGCTGATCTTGCATTCGGGGTAGGTTTGTTTGACTTCTGCTCATATTTCGAGTTATTACCATCAGTCACTGAGGAATCAGCTTACTTGTAACAGGAACAGTCGTTCCCACAGACGGCGCCAAACTGATGGTGTAAACCTCCGGATACGAGTTAAGGAACCAGATTAATTGGCGTGAACAGTTTGCATGGGGACTAATATGGCATCTGAGCTACAAGGCTCATGAAGTGGAGAATGAAAGCTCTAATTAGTCGTGTATAATGTGTGAAATACGGTGGAAATATAGTGGTTCACCGGCCAGTGAGCTCGGCTAGTCCACTCTCTAATGGAGGCTCTTGCTCCTTCTTCTTTATTGATGAATTGAAGGTGTTACAGTCGAATACTCAGGGAACTAGGGTTTCAAAAAATCTCTCTCCCTCTAATGGGGGATATCTCTTTCTTTTTATAGCCTCATATTTACCTCTAATACGGGACTATCCTACATTGAAGGGATCGTGCCCTATCTTCATCCACAATTCCGGAGTTACCTAAATTCCTTATGGCTGGCTTTAAACGGAGAGATCTTTGCCTTCTTCTGTGGGATCCTCCTTAGTTTTAGGAGGAGATCATGGTTAAATACGGGTTTTCTGCCTCGGATTGGATTCTACCTCCTTAATAAGGGTATCCGAGTCGTCTTGTTGTTCCCTCAGCATTTCTCCTCTCGCGCCTTCGACTAGGAGCTCTTAGTGCTGACTGGATGAGCTCTGCTCATGGCTAGGGGAGCTCAGCTTATTTTGCCTGAGCTCCCGAGCTGAGCTCTCTTACTGAGCACGTGCCAGTTTTATTCTGGGTATCATCAGTTTCATACATGCATTATGCTTATTAAAATTTTTTATGTACATCATGCAATTAAGAACAAAATAGTAATATATAAATTGACCCGATTGGCAAACAAAAACTGTTAAAGACTTTGATCAAGATTAGTGTTTGACACTATGTTCTAAAGATAGATTTCGCCTCGACTCCAACGCTTATGGATTGTCGAGCATATGCCTCCCAAAATCAAGTTAACACCGGCTGAGGTGACCTTATTACATATATTACAATCTAAAGTTGGCGAATTTGTTACTTTCATAATCCTGTAGACTGTTGATCTGAGTATTTTACGATGACTTCCTTTATTGGTGTGGGACTAGGGTCTAGATAGACCTTGCTATATTTTAGGGCAGTAGGGTACCTTACTCCCAGATGAAGAATTTTATAATACGAGAGAGATTGAGATAAGAAAGGGACAAGAAAATAAGAACACAAAAGTAGACGTGCTTTAGACATAATGCCTACATTTATGGATCAATTTTTTTATGGGCTACATTTGATGCAATATATATATATATATATGATGAAATATTGATTGGTCAGGAATTCATCCCTCTTTAGATTCTATGAAGTTGGTATACTGAAAAATGGAGTGGTTGTCGCTGAAGGACGGAATCATGATTTTATGCCGAGGGGGGGCCAAATAATGTCAGTTAAAATTTTATTTCAACTAGATAGATGTTTAGCTATACAAAACCTATCAAAATTACTTCATACAATAACGTCGTAGTTTGAAATATAAATTCCAAAAATTAGTCTGTGATAATGTTGTTATCCTCTTATTCTCTCATTATGATATAATGTAATAATCTTGAATAAATTATTGTTTGTAATTTTTTTTTTTGTGAGTCATATTAAAAGTGAGTTGTGAGTCAATACATTGAGATAGGTCACATTTTTTAAAATTTCTTTTGGTAATCAAACTCGTCCAATCTAATATTTTCAATTGTAAGAACATCACTCATCCGTTTGATCACATACTCCATTTAGTTATTAAATATCAACTCATCAATATTTAGTGCACTAAGAGAATTCCCTATAGATAGATTTTTTGGAACATAAAAAACTTATAGGGGTTTCATATATAGGAATTTTTGAAAATGTGAGGGGGCCTATGCATAGGTTGTCAGCAGGGCCGGCTCTACAGCATTAAAAAAAAAACAGGTGCTTTAGGCCCCAAATTTTTAGAAGTCCCTAATTTTTTAGGTATATTATTAACCCATAAAAAAAATTAGATCCTTTAAATATTAAACCCTAAAAAAAAAGGCCCCAAAATATTAAGTACAATCAACATTTTTATTGTAATAATTTGGGTCCATGATTTCATTCATAACATTAGAAATCTAAAAATCATAAGTTTAAAAAATAAAAAGTACTCAAAAATCAACTCATCATATTTACCTTTACTCTCTCTCTGTGTAAAAATTAGTACAAAACATTAAAAAAAAGTTAAAATTAAACTCTCTTTCTGATAAAAAACAAAAACAAAAACAAAAGTTAAAATATTTTTTTCAGTAACACTAACACGTCCTTCTTCGGTGTCTCTCATATAATAAATTGAAAATAAATTAATTTTTTAAAAAATTAATATTAAAAATAAAAAAAAAACCTTATTTAGTTTTTTCGCTTTAGGCCTCAAATTGCCTTAAGCCACCCCTGGTTGTCGATTCTACTGCTTGCACTGCTCTTCGATTCCAATTAAAGCAGTTCCGTCGAATTTGAACAAGATGGAGACTAAATAGCATTAACATGGGAATAATGGCTGGAAATGTGACTTTAATGAAGTTGTCGATGATATAGTTATGGTGATAAAACTCCCCTTCCATAACAACTCGGGGTGAGAAATGTGCAGGGAATAACCCATCGTGCCCCAGAAACATCCTTTTTTTTTTACTTTTAGTCTCCTCTGTCTTTTCTGCCATTTTTTTTTCATTTACTTTAATTTTGTTTCTTTCTCTTTTTCTTCGAGGAATGAAACTATATCAGGTGACAGTAATCTACGAGCATAAGCCAAAGACCTCTCATATGCTGACTGCACGTGAATCTCCATTAAAAAAAACGAACTTTTCTATATCCTTCAATCTATTTCTCTAGTTTACAACTTCTTTTTGTATGTAGGATCAATTCTCCCGTCACATGCGGCCCTTTTTGAGTGGTTTATGCACGTGATTTTTTCCTTTTTTTTGATAGTAAAGGAGAAAAATCTGGTAAAATTTGAACTTAAAAACTCTAAACTTTAATAATATGTTAAACCACCATTAAATTGTTATAAAGAAGTGTAATATTAGTATTTATTATCTAACACTCACTCACGTGTGGCTTCTTAGGACCTCTAAGCTTTGCTACCATGTTGAACTTCATACTAAGAAACATTGGAGATAGAAAATTGAAGAGAAAATAGAACACAAAGAATATACGTAATTCAACACATTGTGTCTATATCTACGGACTAAATATCCAATGAGCTACATCGATTTATTATTATTTGGTGACGGTTTACATCAAACTCATCCCTATTTGTAGGGTGAAAGAATACATCAAATAAACATATATAATGTAAAATTAATTCTTATACAAAGTAAGACTCTGTCAAATGGACTCCCAAGTCGAATGGCAGATCTGCTTGGAACATCATTAGGTTCCAAAACCCTAAAGTACCTTGGTACAAACTGGTTTGGTATGGACACCTTATACCTAGAATGAGTCTCATTCTTTGGTTGGCTATCAGAAATAGATTAATTACAAAGGATAGGATTTCATCGTATGCACCACAGGTGGGCATCACTTGCTCTTTGTGTCATCAACTCCCAAAATCTCATCAGCATTTGTTCTTTGAGTACTCCTATGCTTTTGGTATTTGGACTCAGCTGATGCAACAATGTAACCTCAAGCTCTCCAATGGAATGACTTCTTTGCCTGGGCAAGTGTTAATTGGAAAGAAAAATCTTTGAAGGTTGTTCTCCTCAAGCTCTGCCTCTTTGTCACTGTTTACAACTTATAGAGGGAGAGAAACAATATGATCTTTAACAATCTGGATACATCCCAACAAAGTTTGCTTTCTCTGCTTAAATTCAAGGGCAACCCTCAGAATCTGCTCTTAGTGCATCATTGGAACCTCTCCACTATTTGTCTTGTTTGAGAGTTTTTGTGTTTTGCCACTGCCCAAGGATGGGATTAGGGGGGAAGTAAAGTCATTTGCTCTACTTTATCTTAATGCCTTCTTTGTTGGCTTTGCTTTCGTTGTGGTGTACTGATCATTGCTTGACTGTGCAAGCTTTCTTTTGTACCTTTGTATCTTTTTTGTCTTAATAGAAGTTTACATTTCGAAAAAAAAAAAAAAATCTTATCTAATCTGATCCTATGCAAATAATGTGTGATATTTACAGATCACATCATATATCTAATAATCCAACACCAAACTCCCAGTTGTTCTTTGAATTGGGTTTCCCTAATGCACTGTTTAGGATTCAATGAGATTATCAATATTCTTATCTGATTCCGGTTGGTTTGTTTTTATACACAGTGACGAAAAAGTTTGAAGAAATCTTGGGGAAAATTGCAGAAACATTAGGTATGTAATGACCAATGGGTTAATTAGTTGCCACTTCATGTGGAAGTAGAAGTAAAATTTTGTTGTTTTATTTCATTGCAGTGATCCAGATTAAGCACATCCCGAGACCAAAAAATGATGCATCATCATGCTATTCTGCTTGTGAAATACCTTTGCAAGGAAACTATAAAGTTGGACCATGTGCTAGCTTCTTCAATACTTAAAAAGCCACTACATATTTCAGCGGCTAATGGGGCTTATGAAGTCGTGGAAGAGATTTTGTATTCATTTCCCAGTGCGGCTTACTTTCTAAACAAGCAAAAGCAATTATTTCTGCATATTGCAATTGCGAATCGTCGTGAGAAAGTATTCAATCTCATATATCAATTTGAGGACCTTGGCCACCAGTTTCTACGAGTGATAGATATGTCGAGAAACAATGGTCTACATTTGGCTGGATATTTGGAAAGAAGTTCGGAATTCAATATCAAAACTAGTGCAGTTGGTGCAGCTCTACAGATGCAACGTGAAATACAATGGTTTAAGGTACGTAATGAAATGCCTTTTACAATTCAAACTCTAATTTCATTGGTTTAAAAATGTTTAGCAGTCTCTTATAATTCGTTTGGCCATCTATTTCTTTTCTGTAACGGAAATGGATACATTTTGTAACTATTTTAGAAACTTGATGGAAAGTCCAAAAAAATTGATGATGTGTTTTTTGAAAAATTAATCAAAACATTCTAAAACACCTCGAAACATAAGAATTTTGCTATTTAATTACTGATCCGTTTCGTTTTTTTATGAAAACTAACACGGTTGTTTAGATGCAAACGAAACCAAAAATCAGGTCCTTGGCATCTACCCCTTTTGCGGTTTACTCCTTATTTTCCACACAAAGGAACGATCAAAATTGAGTCTTTTTTTTAAGTAAACCGTGCTATGACCCACTTTTAACTATGACCGTGATCTCACTTTGTACTCTTAATTATTGAATTTCTCATATAGGCCCCTCAACTATCTATATTGGTTTTAATTTCGTACAAGAACTAAATGGCCGACATATGTTTGATAGAAAATGCATTGTAAAATACACGTTTTCCATGTCTACAATTAGGACAATGAAATCAGTGATTATAGTTGGATATGCAATGAAAAAAATGTATATGACTCAGTTTAGTACCAATATCTCCACATATAACGTGTGTCCCTCGCTTTTAATGATCTAGGATTGCTAGTTTATAACTCCTTGTCTATCAACTTTATCTCCCACTTTTTACATGCCTCTCAATAAAATTTTGCTAATTATTTGAAATTACACAGTAAGCTCCACGTGGATAATCGTCAATAACTAGTAGATGCATTTCATGCTTGTTTTCTAATTCCAACATCCCACTACCTAATATATAGGAAGTAGAAAAATGTTCACTACCTCAAGACAAGGAACGGGAAAATGACAAGGGGAAGACACCAATGGAGCTATTTAGCGAAACACATGAGAAGCTGATTAAAGAAGGGGGGAAATGGATGAAAGACACCTCCACCTCATGCACTATTGTAGCAGCATTAATTGTTACCATAGTATTTGCAGCTACGATTACCGTACCAGGTGGAAACAATGAAGGAAGTAATAACAGTGACAATGGTTTTCCGGTTTTCTCCAAAGAAAGTGCCTTCATAATTTTTGCGATAGCGGACGCAGTTGCTCTTGTCTTATCAAGTTCTTCTATCTTAATGTTCTTGTCCATCCTTACTTCACGCTATGAAGCAGATGATTTTCTCAAAGTGCTACCGATTAGAGTGCTTATCGGTCTTTTGACCCTATTCCTCTCCATAATATTTATGATGGTAGCATTCGGAGCGACAATTTTTCTTGTTTTTGGACATAAAAAAGCATGGATTCTCATTCCTGTGGCTACATTGGCATGTCTACCTGTGTCCTTGTTTGCATCCTTGCAATTTCCCCTCCTTTTCGATATGCTCAAATCCACGTGTGGGCCCGGCATTTTTGGTAAGCAAGGTGACCGTAAACTATATTAAGTTGACCAAATAATGATAAGACTTTATACAAATATGTTTGCCAAGTCTGTATCAGTCATAATTCATGAGCGAATAATTAAAGTTTTCTTTCGGACTGTTAAAAATGTGTACTTTACCATTTGTGTTGTGTCAATTGTTTGAGTACATGATTGTTGGACTGTTAAATATATATAATTTACAATTTGTGTTGTGTCAATTGTTGAGTACATGATTGTTAGCTTGTACTATGTTAGATGCTCATTTAGTATTTGACTATGTTGTGGTTTGTTGTCGTTTGATGGGCATTGTGTGACTCTCCCTCCAGAATACGTTGTAGTGCACAGCAGTATTAGTGACCAAGATGGGAAAGCAAACACATTGCATGTAATTCAACCTGTTGTTCATGTTATAGACAAATGAAGGTTGATAATTGAGACCTCTTGAGAAGCCATGCTAACTTCGGCCAAAATTCACATTAGAGTATTCTGTAACAATCAGTTAAACATTAACTTTGCTCCACGCTGGTGAAATGAGATTGAATTTATGTACATGAAACTTCTGTGTTTATACATTTGTAATTGAGACTAATGGTAATCTATGCATCCAGTGCAAACACCAAAGATAATGTGCATGCAATGGTCACACACACTAATTCTTTTTCCACAATAATTTATTATAAAGAAAAAAAAAAAGAATTGTTGAAACCAAGGAATGCATTGTGAAGGCAGATAACCTCGATCTCATGCTTTATAGAATTCAACTTAACTCAACAAAATTTTGTTTCAACAATTCGTTGCCTACTATATTAATTTTCTTTGCTATTGGACGGTAAGTTATCATATTTTCACATCCATAACAATGGTAACTTCTTTATCTTAAAGTTGGTGTTAACTAGATTAGTGTTCAATCATTATAAATATATTCCTAGGGAAACTTTCGCAGACAAAATAATCATCGGCAATCGTATTTCCATTTTGCATTCCCTTTATTTTTCCCTCGAAATATAATAAACGACCACAAGGCAATTACCGACAAAAATTTTCCTTGGCAAAACCTAACCTTTTACTTACAAAACTAATTTTCATTGGTAAATGTTTTTACCCACAGGCGTCCTCCAACGAACTGGCCGATAAAAAATTTTCTTAGGAGATGTATTTTATCCACTAATGTTTCACTAACAGGCCAACAAAAAATTTTGCTAGAAGATTTATTTTACCGACATGTGGAATATAGCTTAAGTGGATGAGCACTCAAATTTTTTTTATTTGGATATGATTTGACTGATGTTGAACAGCAAAGAGAAACCTCTTTCCATTCTAACTAGACACCTTAAAATATGTTATAGGATAAGTAGTATCATCGAATGGTCCTCCTCCAAATTAGAAAAAAAATTGTCACAGACCAATGGAAACTCTGTCCATCGACAAAGCAATACACAAGAAATTTGGCATTAGGATTTTCGCATATTAAAGAGCTGAACATTCTTAACATACATAAAAGAATGTTGGGACATCATAGAGCATTCAGGCACAGTTAGCTAGCTTAAGGGTGTAGAAAGAGAGTCAAATTACCGTTTTCTTTCTCCTCCAAAATTAATAAGTATGTGGCCAGAGGTTCGCTCCCTTAGCATAAAACCATAAGCAGAAGCAAAATACACTAATGCATGCTTGGAGATTCCCCTTGATAATCTAACAATCTCACAGCAGGATTAGGTGATGCTCAAATGATCGGCTTGCAGCACTGCAACCCATTGAAGTCAAACTGTGATATGTATAAAAAGAATCTGCATTCATATATTTCTCTGCAGAAAAGAAACTAGACATATTTATTATAGAATCTGTAAAAATGCAAACTATTAAATGGACAGTTTCTGTTCAAAAGTATATATAATGGTGTCATTGGCAATGGTGTCATTGGCTTTGTCATATTGCAGGTATACTCCTAACAGGGAATTTACAATTAGGAAATTTTCCACAGGAACAAATTGATATTAGAGAAGGTATATTCTAAAGTTTGAATCATACAACAAGATCAGATGAGCCTCCTTTTGTCTGAAGAGTACACAGAGCATTGATTGGGTGTTTGTCTGTCATAACTGTAATTTGAAAGAAAGAATTGTTAGCATTTGGAGAAACAATGCCTAGCCCCATTAAATCTTTAGCAAAGTCAATTAGCACAATCATAAAGAGATTGTCACTTGTTAGACTTACATAGCAATGGCATTACTTGTCTTCTGAAGATCAATAAATCAGACCCAAAAAAAACAAGCAGTTCATTGCCATTCAAATTCGGATCACAAAAGTTCCAAGATTTCCATATCATTCATCGTTTAATTCCCTGTCAATTATTCTTTCCTGATCATCTTGCTAAAATTTTGTGCAAAAGATGAGTAAATTTTGGCTAGTGCATTTATATATCTGAGGATTTCATTGTCAAACTAATATGCTACATTCCCTTTCATCACAAGAGCCATTAAATAGACGTGGTTGACCTTCTTTTTCCCCAAGCCAGAGATCATAATATCCTAATACCTCTACCAGTTCCACTTACCAATCATGACGCTAATTATTACACTTCGAAATTTTCTACTCAATGCATCCTCTATCATATTAGCTTTCCCCGGTTGGTATTTTAATACCCCAAAATCCACCTTGAAAGGTATAACTTGGAAGGTATTACTATCTATACACATTCAAACCATGAGAACAACTAATGATATCCATAAATAAGTTAAAATCCATTCATCATTCATATCAGCTAAAGCATAGTTCAAAACCAATATACACAATATTTGAAATTACAACCAAAACTGAATTAGTATTGTTCCAAACACTAACTGAAAAATGTTTAAATCGCCAAATCAATCCTAAATATGTATTCAAAAACCTTCAATTAAATCCAAAAATCGAATAATAACTCGCAGCGGAATAAATAAAGTATTATCCTTAACATGGTCTCATAATCAACTTCCTAACTTAAACTATAAAAGACAGCGCTAAACATCCACTTTGGGACCCCGTCCCCATCAATTTGGGCTTCCCAATCTACCTGCTCATCCAATCACAATTCTTCCTCTAGACCGTAACTTGTAAAATGTTAATAGTAAGGGGTAAGCACCAAGCTCTGTAAAAAAATCCTCCAAAAAACAAACAAGGTTTTAAAACAATAAAAAACTGTTTGGTCTCCATTTACAAAATAACACATATAACTTTTGAAGTAAAACAATGATATTTATAAGATCTCAAGTTTACATGGAACGCAGTAAAATAAATAAGAAATAAACCAACTTTCAATCAGTAAACTACTACCAACAACATATCTCATGTATACAAGCTTCACTACAGTGAATCTAAACAACGAGAATCAGGAAGCCCACAAAACTCCACCTTCTCAACATTACACCCCGTCGAGTAAGACACTTCAGGATGGGCGTATGCCAATGCATCATTAGGGACGAATCATTCCCAAGATTATGTATACCAACCCTCAGCCTCGATCCGCCGTGACAAAATAATGTTTGGAACCCTACGAGGAACCAATCCACTGCGAGTCATAGGAAACCATGATATCCCTCAAGATCTAGTACAACGTCTAAACACTCTATGATATCCAGTCGAAGGTACAAACCTAGATTCAGACCAGGCCTGGGTCAAGTTCATGGGTTCAACCCAAATCATCATAAGGCAGACCAGGCTTAGCTCATGGCCTCAGTCCAATCCAAAGCCCAAGAGTTCAGGAAGAGTCAACACAAGTGGGAAAGCAATCATCGGCATAGCCATTACTCCAAGATAGTACCTATCCCCAATTGTAACTATCCTCCCTGATAAATTAATAGCTTGACCTTCACGTCACCGCTGCAACTAGGGTTCTGTGCTTATAAATTGTAAACCTCCGTACACATGGGACCAGAAACTCACACACCTCACCTTGAGCGTACTCTTGCTCTCTCTCTCTCTCTCTCTCTCTCTCTCTCTTCCTACTACCTTGTACTCTTTCATTAATAGAGTTTTTCGACCACCGTTGTCACCTTTAGTGGCTAGGTCACCCAGACCCAACCATCCAATCTTTGTCTCGTATTGTTTATCGTTTCATTAATTGCTTCGCACCACACTTGACTGATTTGATCTTGTATAAATTCACTTTTGTGTATCATCAGTTTCACGCTGTCTGTAGGAATTGATTTGATTCTCACCCTACAGTCTTCTTACCTCCAATAACAATCACAACTAGATCCATGAACCACCAACTGAAAGATGACCCCCACATCACGTCGAGGTCCCGCCACAAATGGTGAACCCCATCCCTAAATCCCAACAACAATTGGAGACGATGGATGTTGAGGATATTGCCAAAGCAAGGCGAGTTGAGTCTTCACGAAGAGGGGAATACGAAAAATGGACACGTGTGAATTCTACTTTTTCACTAATTTGTGATTAAAATTCAAATTTAGTGAAAACAAGCATTTTTTGGGAAAAATTGGTGCCCAAACCGCCATCAGCAATTTGATTGTTGTAGATCTTGAAAAAATTACCCGGATTAAAAAAAAATCGCCTCAAACGAACAACCGAGTGCAAAGTTATGGTCGTTTGAAGTTTTGCCATTTCTTCATGATTTTCGCTCACCCAGTGCCAACGCCAATGCCTAGTGCCCATCCTGCCAGTGTCCAGCCTTGCTGCACTGGCACCTAGGTCGCTTCCTCCTATAGAGTTTCCATCAGCCGCGCCAAGGGCACTTCCCAGGCCGCCTCCTATGGCGTCGCCACCACCTTTGTTGGCGCCCCCCAGCTCTACGCGAAGACTGACTGCTGTCCCTCCACTAGTGCTGCCTAATTTGCTGCTGGTGCCGCCTACCTTCCTTCTTCTATTGGCGCCGCCTTGGGGCATGGCGTCACCAAGGGCTTCAGGCCTTGCCAAGGCGTCGCCAATAGATCTTGCCATGTCGCCACTTGATTTCCCTGTTATCGCCTATGGTTTTGCTCACCTTCGTCAAGCTCCTCTAATCTCCCTTTTAACTATCTTTGTAAGTGTCTCCCTGCAATCTATGAGGATGTGGAGAAAAAGGTTGTTTAGCCAAACCTAAGAAGGAGGAAAGTAATGGTGAAAGATGGAAAAGTGAACAGTCCCAACGGCACCCAGTCCTACAGTGCCTATGCGCCTACCCCCTTGCCCATCTGTGCACCTTTGCCTTAGTGGCTACCTCCTCACCCACCTGGGCACACCGCCCGCATCGCGTGCCCTGCTTGTCCAGCAGTGCTCGGCGTCACCCCTCCAGCACATCAGATGACCTCACTTCTCGCGCTCGATGCCCATGCTTCGCTGGCTTTATCCTACCGGTGCCTTATGGCTACCCTCACTATCATCTCCCTCTTCCTCTCCGTCTCTTAGGAGTTAGGAGAGAGCTTCCCGAGTTGCCAAAAGCTTGGCCTACCTCTACCTCTACTTTCATGCAAGCAGCCTTATTCCCCAGCTTAACGACTCTCTCACGAGTAGCCAAAAGCTCAGCCTCTACTCACACGCAAGTAGCCTTAGTCTCCAGTTTAGCGGCTTTCTCACGAGTTGTTAGGAGCTCGCCCTAATTCTGCCTCCGATTCCACGCAAGCAGTCTCATTCCTCAAGCAGCATATGCTATCATGCAAGCAGCCTCGGTCTCCCAAAAACTCAGCCTAACTCTGCCTCTACCCTCGTGTAAGCAGCCTTGGTCTCCCAAAACCTCGGCCTCAAGAGGTGTTTCTCTCTCATGAGCCAACCTTAACTGCTCCTCAGCAGTCTGGCATGCCCATCTCTCTTCCGCCAAAGCTCTCGACACCTCATCGAGTATGAGCGTTCTCGAAAAAAGGCACAAAAAAGTCTCATCCATCTACGAATATCCAAAAACAAGAATGTTAGTATGACCAAAACATAAAAAAGACAAGGTTTCATAGAAAAGAAGGGTACCATAGCAAAGCCCTCCATCGCGGTATCGATTATACTCTTAGGACCCCGAGAGCCGACCTCTCTAATTCACATCCGAGGGTGTCACAAACCTCCAAAGATGCTCATTGGCCAAATTCACATCCTGCAGTATGGACACCAAGCCACTTCTGGAAAAACAGGACAATTATGCGAAGCTCCCGTCTCAGTAGAAGTCTGCACAGGAGTCTTTATCTCTAAAGTAGTCCTAAGACTAACCCTAGTACTCAAGGGTCACAAGCTAAGAAGAAGCAGGGGCACCATCAGATACCCTTTTTTGAGAAGCAGTAGGGCCATCAGACCTCAGCTGTTAAACAGTAGAGGCATCAGATCTCGCCTTATTAGGAGGAGGGGAAGTCATCATCCTAGTGACATAGAGAGCCTCCACCATTGATCTATCAACAACGGGATCACTTATGAAGTCTAAATGAAAGAGAGAATTTTTAGAAATTGAAGAAATCATCAGTTTGCTTAGGTCCTCAATGGTGTCACCCATGGCACTGCCCTAGCCTCGTGCCTCCCTTGGCGTCACCCAGCTCTTCAACGTCATCCCTGTCGCTGCCCAACCTTACTTCGGTGTCGCCCTCCCTAGCGCCACCCAAGCTTGTACCTCCCTTGGCGTTGCCCAGGTTCATCTCAGCGCCACCCAAGTTTCTCTCCCTTTCCAAGGCGCCACTCGCCAAAGCATCTCCATCTCCATCTCCCCGGGCAGAAGCGTTTGTGCTTCTTTTCATCCTCTCGCTGCTGCTTTTACCCTTAGACTCCCCCATTCCATTTCCTCTTCTCTTTTCTTTGGAGGCCTTTCCTAGAAGATATTTTTTTCCAAATCAAGTCGAGATAATGAAGGCTAGGAGCTTGAAGGAGATGGGAGAGGACTCCAATGGTGATTCCATGAAGAAGAAGGTTGCTAGTAGTGGAGAAGGCGTGGGCGACACCCGTAGTGGAGAGGTCATGGGCGGCGCCCATGGTGGAGAGGGAATGGGAGGCGTCGGTTCTGTTTTGGGCCGTGACCAAGGTGGAGAGGGTGGCGCCCATGGCACAGGCTGCGCCATGGGAGGCACCCATTTCGTTTGGGACCACGAGAGTATTGACTCCCCCAATAAACAAGCATTTAACAAGTCACCACCAAACAAAAAAAATGTAGTTGTATAACCTAATAGTCAATGCATAATAGAGGGTTATCACCAACTTTAAAAGATGAAAAAAAAAAAAAAAAAACCTCAGAAACTAAACCAAGTGGTAGGTATAGGTAAAGGGAGGGAGGGAGGGAGGGAAGGAAAGAGAAGTGAACAAGTGAGTGAAAATGTTTTGAGCAGGAAAAACGAAAAATAGTGTGGAGAGATAAGGTTATTGTGGAGCACATATGTCCAGCTGGATATTAGTGTCATTTAAATATACAAAATTAATGTTAAAAACTTAAGCATGAGCGATCATATTAAATTTAAGGCTTGTTAATGTAACTAAATTGAAAAAGTGGTCATTTGTGTAATTTTGAAAAAAAAAATTATGTTAAAGCATGATAGCTTATGGTGCAACATGATCAATCATCTCCAGTGTAAGGCGTAATATAACTAAAATAACAATTTATGTTGGATTGTATCAAGATCTATCGACTTGGAGGATGATCGATCATGATCATGATTTGGGTGAGTATTGCACTAGTCATGATTTGAGATTTTTCCTTGAGTTATTCCTTAGGGTTAGAGTTTCAGTTCTTCGAATATGGAAGATTGATTGAATTAATTTGGGTGATTGAGCCTAGATGAAGAGTAGAAGGATTTGTCGAGTTAGGGTTTGGTTCCAACCGATCAATCGTATGTGCGAGGTTTTGGGTTAGGTTTGTCTGAAATAGGATGGATCGTGAATACTTATGATCGGTCGTAATTTGTTAAGGGTTAATAGTTTTAATTTTTTCATTTTTGGGACGAAACTCACAAAATTGATACTTAGAAGATAAAAGTTTTATTAACTCATTTGTTAAATTAGGATTGGTCGCGACTAATTATGGTCAATCCTAATTTGTTCTATTTCAACTTTTTTGGGTTGGTTACAACCATTTGGGTAGTGTTACAACTTATTTGGATATGTTACAATTTTTGGGGTGGAGTTACAACTATTTTGGGTGGAGGTTATAATGTTTCTAGTATGTTACAACTTTTAGGGTGGGGTTACAACTTTTAGGGTAGGGTCAAGGGCGGAGCTACTTGAGGGCCAGGGGGGGCACATGCCCACCCTCAATTTTTTTTTAAAATATTACTTATGTATATTTCTAATAATTTGAAGTATATTTAAGTGTGCCCACTCTATCATTTTTTGTTCTATCAATTAGTATAATCCCCGTACCTAAATAATTATGAAATTTTGGACACACTTTGGACACTTTAAGGATACATCTATATAAGTTTTTGACATCTCGAACTCATTTTTTTTAAGCTATAGAGATTCCAATTAAAAAAAAAAAGCTATAGAGATTATGGCAACTAGGTTACTTAATTAAATGAGTGATCAATGACTAATAGTTTGATCATATATATGGAGAAATACTAGAGTATCTTTTATGCAGTTTGCTTCATTTGTTATGAAGGGTTATAATTAGCCTCTCTTTTTTTTATTTGTTTTTATTTATGTATGTTATATTTATCAAAGTTTGACGCTTTCGTATTTTATGAATTTTTAAGTATCGAATACAATATAGTAAATTTGAATATATTATTTTATTTTTATTGATTAGAAGAAAAAAATTAAATTTTTTTAGTAAAGTGCCCACCCTAGACATAATTTCTGGCTCCGCCCCTGGGTGGGGTTGCAACTTTATAGGTTGGGTTACAACTTTTTGGTGGGGTTACAACTTTTTAGGTTGTGTTACAATTTTTTGGTGGGGTTACAACTTTTTGGGTGTGGGGTTACAACATTTGGGGTTGCATTCTAAGTTGTTTGGTGACATTACAACTTTTGGGGATTTGTTACAACCTTTTGGGATAGAGTTACAATTTATTTGGATTCACTTATAACTTTTTGGGTTGGGTTACAACTTGTTTGAATTGCATTATAAGCTTTTAGGTGACATTACAACCTTTTAGGTGGCATAACAATCTTTTGAGGTGGGATTACGATTTTAGGGTGGGGTTATAACTTTTCTAGATTAGGTTATAACTTTTGGGGTGAAATTACAATTTTTCTAAATTGTGTTACAACATTTGGATTAACAACGAATTTTTCTACACGTGAGATGATCCGTTAAGATTAACAACGAATTTAGATAGAAGGGTCACATTAAGGCAAATTATATTGTTGAGGATCTAAATTGATACAAAATTAAGTTTTAAGGGTTTACTTGACACAAATGAAACATTGAGTCATTACTATTCTACTGGACAAAAACTTCTCGTGTGGAAAGTGTGTTCACAGCCAGATAGTTCTTTGTCACCTAAAAAAAATTGAAGATTGGATGGCTCCACGGGTCGACCCTCGGATGCCTACGTGGTTTAAAAAAACAAAGGAATTTAGTATTTCATAATTAAATTCTTGCTTACTTCTTGTATTGCACTCCCAATTCCTATTATAGGGCCTCCTAGGAACAAATGACAGTTGGATAACAATAAATCGCAGATTTCTAATTCTATTGATTTAACTTTATTTGTTAGATATTAGTTTTTCCCTCATTTCTTCGCTTTGTCTATTTCGTCTATTAAGAAAATACTTAAGTTATTCTACGCTCTAACTTAAGAGAAAATAATTTTTCTACATAAATTAAAGCAGAGAGATACTGAGTTCAAATCAGCCCAACACCTCGTCCCTTACTAATAGCCAACACACAATAAAAACACATGACAGACCAGCCAACAGGAGTCACACATTTAAAAAAATATTAGATTAATCGAGCAGGATGTGCAGAGGATTGGCCTCCTTCAAGTATGATCCAATCTAGTCAATATGCCACCCGAATAAGCATATGGCGATTGTGGATCAATCTAATAAATTAGTATCAACCCCATTTTTTAATGATTGGTCTCTTATTTTTCGAACTCATTGATAAGTAGTTTTAACATCATTGAATAGTAAACTGACATCATCGCCTTATATCCTTCTTCGGTGTCCTTGATTTTTTTGGCGTAAATATCATAGTTAGTCTTTGAAATTTGATTTTGATTTTAATTTTGTCTTTAAACTTTTAATTATATTAATTCAATTTATTAATTTTATGTCATGCTGAAATACATACTTATTATGCGAATTGAAGGTGTAAATCTACATGAATGAGCTAAGGAACATGATTGATTCGTATGAACAATCTGCGTGGAGCTAAATTTGGTATCTGAGCTGCGAGGCTCGAATTAAAATATGCTAGTGGATATTTAGGGGAATGAGGAAAGGGATGATAACACAACGGAAGTATAGTGGTTCACCGGCCTGAGCTCGGCTAGTCCACTCTGTAATGGAGTCTCTGGCTCTTCTTCTTTATTGATCAAGTTGAACGTATTACAAATAGAAAAATTCCCCCCCCCCTGGTGGCTCTATTGCCTCCCTTTTATAGCCTCATGCTTACCTCTAATTCGAGATCACCTCCTACAATGAAGGGATCTTGTCCTATCTTCATCTATAATCTTGGAGTTACCTAAAACTCTCTATGGCTTGCTTCAAACGGCCTGTACTCCGAGATTTTTGCCTTCCATCATGGGATCCCCCCTGATATTGGGAGAAGATTGAGGTGGGTTGAGAGTTTTGTGTCTTGGTTCTTGCTTCTTAGTTATTCTACCAGTATCCACTATTGCCTGGCTGTCTTCTTTCCTTCTTTGTTGCGATTTCATCCGTAGGGAGTCCTGGCCTTAGGCCCCTGAGCTACGAATCATTCGCCTGACCTCCTGAGCTGAGCTTTATGTCTAAGTTCATACTCAGGATTTCTCCTAATCATCATTAGTTGCCCCCCAGACCTTGGCTCAAGCGAGCTTGGGCAGGGGCTGAGCTGTTTTAAACCGAGCTAGAATTTGCTTGCGACTGACCTTGGTCTGTATAAAAACACTGTCTTTTTGACGGTTTTCTGGCAATCATGGTCTCCTCGATTCCCGCGCATGTTTCAGCCCACGTCCTCTCAAGCCATAAATTTCTGAACGGTCGTCAAAACCCTCATTCTCACTCTGTTCATCTTCTTCATTGCTCTTCGTCTCCATTCTTCTTGCGATTTCAGACCATCTTACTTGAACTTTTCTGATTTCTTGTTTGAAACCGAATTCCTAGTTCTCGTCTTGAAGACTCGTAGCGCCTCCTCCCTTCGATATTGCTCCAGGCTTCTATTCGCCGCTATTCCTGAGTTAGGTACGTCCTTTGCCCCTTTCACTTCCTCATTTGCTCTGGATCCCTCGAATTCGAGGTGGTTGCTACATTTTTGGGCTTTTCGGTTCTTTTACTTTTGGAATCGCGACCATTGCCTAGCCCCACTTCCCCACTTCGTAGATTGGGGTTCTATAGTTCACATCCTTGCCGTTGGGAGTTACTGTGTTGACCCAAGGGTCATTAGAGAGTGCCTGACCAGTGTCCCTTTCCTTTATCGCTCTTTTAATCTTCCTTTTTCTCTTCTTACCATGTCAGCCTCTTCTGGAGCCACTCGCTCCTCTGTTTCACTCTTAGGGGATAGGTCAGCCGAGGAAGAGACTGAATTAGGGGAAGTAGGTGACGAGATAGACACTTTCCCTAGGGTAGATGTCGCTGATTCCGAGGTCAACACCGAGGAGCTCCCCTCAACATCTTCTCCCCTGCCCCCTAAGTCTGACAAAGGCAAGGACAAGGTCAGTGGAGTGGGGATTTTTGATGTCTCAACGTACTTAGGAGCTGCCTATAAGCTAGCTGAGCAAGTGGGCCCTAGCAAGCTCAATCTTTTCTTGTTAAACGTTTTGCGTACTCGTTATAGGTTCCCTGATGGCGTTGAGCTCTTGAGCCCAGACAGTTTTACTCCCTACGTTGCCCAGGTTAATAAGAGGGTCTGTTTTTTTGAGGCCGCCTTCGATAATGGCCTTCGTTTTCTTATACATCCCTTTTTCAAGATCATTCTGCAGTACTTCAACGTGTGCCCCTCCCAACTTTCTCCTAATTTCTGGGGTGTCTTAGCGGGTCTCCTGGTTATTTTCAAAGATTTAGACCTCGGGGTCCCTACCCTTCCTTTGTTCCTAGAGTTCTTCAATGTTAAACCGACCTCTGAAGGCTTCTTGTATGCCTCTAAGCGTGCCAATGTTAGGCAGCTTATTTCTAACATTCCGACCTCCCACAAACATTGGAAGAAACATTTCTTTTTTGTCGGGGGCACCAACTGGGAATACAATCCTGCTGACAGGTCGGACATTCTTGGTATTCCCAAGGCCTGGACTCGTCCGGAAAACTTGGGTGAGTCCTTAATTGGGTTAGTTGCGTTTTTCGTTTCGAGGGCCATGAGCTCCTAACTCGGCTCTGCCTTTGTATTTCCTAGGTTCCCGTCTCAAGCTCAGCACTGAGGAACAAGAGGCGAGGGAGATATTGGAAAAGTGCACCCCCATAAGGTATTTCGAGCTCATTCTGCCTTGGGTTTTGGTGGACAGGGGGTTTAGCCTTCCTGAGGTAGAGATTGAGGCTCCGCTTCCTATTTCTGTTGTCAGACCTGAAGGACCTGCTGGTAACCCCCTTTTCTAAGGGTTTCTTTGCCTTATACTTTATTTCTTTTTTTCTAACTGTTTTAGCTCAAACCTTCCAGGATCCTCCACTATGAAGCTTAACCCTGAGGAAATCCAGGCCAAGGTGAATAAGTTGTCAAAGAGTGGCAGAGGTAGCAATCGGAAGGTCCAGGTTGGTTCTGGGAGTAGCTCTGCTCCTCAGGTCAAAGTTCAAAAAATGGGGGAACCAACTTCTTCTTCAGCTGTCAAAGATCTGGCTCCTCCACCTAGCTCTTCTGAGATTGTGAAGACCCCTCCTTCTCCAAAAACCCAGCCTATCTCAGCGGGAGGACAAACCTCTCCTTCCTCGTCAGAGATTGAGAAGGCTTTGGATGTGATCCCGCATATCCGACCTGGTAGTTTCAAATATAGCTCTTCAGGGAAGATTATTAAGACACCACTGGTGGGTCCTGAGAGCAAGAAGGGGACGATACCCGACGTGAAGGAAGATGAGGATTCCTTTTTTGAAAACATGGAGCTCACCGCAGGGGTTGTTTCCTCTATTCTTCCTGAGTCTGACGTCAAGAGGGCTGCCACTATGGAGCTTGAAGAGTCCATCGCATCAGCTCTTCAGGGAGCAGCTACTGTAAGTCTTGATATTCCCCGGCATCCGCTTGACCTTATGTCGTAGCCATTTATAGCTTACTTATTTACCTTTGCCTCTTTAGATGGCCATCCATGTAAAGGGCCTGCTGAGGAGAGTTCGGTCTTCTGAGTCTTCTGTTAAAGCTCTGAAGGCGTATGAGCTCAAGGTTGCGGAGCAGTCTTTTGAGAATGAGGATCTCAAAAACCAAGTGAAGGACCTTACTGAACAGCTGGAGAAGCAATCCTCTGATCTCAAAGGCTTCAAAGCAGCCAAGTTCAAGGCTAAGGAGGGAGAAAAGAAGGCTCGCGACGAGCTAAGGATTGTGGGGGATGAGCTGAAGCACAAAACTGAGCTCTGGGCTAAGGCTAACTAGGATGTTTTTGACGCCCGTAACTCTCTTGAGTTCACAAAGAGAGAATATGATACCATTTGCGAGGCCAATGGGATTCTTCACAAGGAGCTCAAGGAGAAGAGTGATTTAATTGCCGAACTGACTGATGAAGCCACCACCCAATGGGCCTCTGGGTGGCTTGCTTTCCGGCGTAAAGCTTCGAAGACCTTTCCCGACCTGGATTTTAATTTGTCTATCCCAGCAGAGGGGGAATTGGAAGAAACTGACTCTGATGGTGAGGAAGACACCTCAACTCTTCCTCCTGAAGCCCCACTCCAAGATGTACCTGCTCCCCCATCGATTGTTCGTGCTGCGTCATTCTCTGCTGACCTGGTGACCGAAGCCCTTGAACAAGGATCATTACCAGATAGGGCGGAGGCTCCTGGGACCAGCATTCCTGAAAATTCTACTCCTCCAGCTTCGGGATCCTTGCCCCCTGAGCTCCTGGGCTCTGCCTCTCCTGTTGAGGCTGCGTCCGCCGAGCTGCAGGATCTTCTGTCCATTCCCCCTCCAGAAACTTAGGATTTTTTTTTTTTTTAGTTGTAATCTCTTTTCTCTGCAAATTTTTTTTTTTTTTTTATATGCAACTTTGCCTTGGGCTAGGATTTTGTGTTACTTTGCAATCTTCATCTGTTTTTCCTTTGCTGGCCTAGCACATATATACCTTTGAATTTTGATTTCGAACTGCACACTTACTTGTTTTGCTTTATATACTCCCCTTCCCCCTTTGCTTTGAGGGGTGTTGTGCACTTCTTGAAGCAAAATTACTAGATTTGAAGAGTATAGAAGACTTGGTGTTGAGCTCGATATTTGGTATCTCAGGGATCCCTTCCCTTTTCTCCTTCATTCTGAGCCACACAGCTTGATATTATGAACTGGCGAGTTCCTTCTGAGCTACATGGCTCGAGTTTGTGAACTTAGGAATTCTTACTGAGCTATATAGCTCTTTTTGTGAACTTAAAAGCTCTTTCTGAGCTTCATGGCTCTTTTAATAGACCCTTTCTGAAATAAATAACAAATTTCATTGCTTTATTTTTCTGAACTTTCTTCTGTGTTTTCTTTTTCTTGTACTTCCCTTACCCCCCTTGCTTTGAGAAGTGTTTCAGCCCTTCTTCAAACAAGACTACAGACTTCATGAGCTGCGAAGTTCTTTTGATGAACTGAGGAGCCCATCAGGAACTTTTCCATTCTGATGTGAGCAGGGCTCTTGGAACTGCAGGTCTCAAAGACTTGCTATATAGGTGCTCTTTTTTTGACCGGGCTGAGCTCAAACATAAAGAATATTCTGCTTGGGTGGGGTCAGAATTTTCTTCGGTTGTTTTGAGTGCAATAGGAGGGGTAGTCTTGTGCTGATTTCTTTTCCCAACCGTCTTCCATAACCGCAACCACCTTTATTAATTAAGAAACCAAAAAGACAGCCGATTCCCTTTCGCATGTCTCTTGGTTTCCTAAAAACTTACAGCCTTCTTTAAGTCTCCTTTAACCTGCTAAGTTTCTTTCTCCTTTGCCCAAAACACTTCTGAGTTTCTTCTTGGCCTTTCGTGGTTATCCTCTGCTTTCATCGTGCTTTTTGATGGCTGCCCCTACTTCTTCTCTGTTCCAGGAACGGACTTCCTTTGGGATCGAATGGAAGTGGCATCGCCGCTATTTGTCTCCATCGAACTTAAACTCTTCTGACCTGGAAATCATCAAGAAAAGGTTCTTTCCTTATCTTGACTTGCCTTTGCGGGTTCCTACCCCCGACGAGCCCTGCAACTACCTTCCTCGAGGGGAAGTCTGATTTTCTGAAGGTGTCATGGATATGGGACTTCGCCTTCCCATTCATCCGGCCATAGGGCGAGTTCTTGCCTACTATGGCCTGTGCCCTTCTCGCCTTTCCCCACGAGGATGGGCCGCAATGGTAAGTTTTTTCCTGTTCTGGCGCCTTCATGGTTTCGGTAGGTTCCCCTATGTCTCCGAGTTTCTGTACTTCTTCGAGATCGAGGAAGACGATGCCCCTTGCTTCAGCTTCTTCCGTTGGAGGAATTTTAAATTACGTCCTTTGGTTCTAGGCTTTCCCTCTAACCCTGATGGATGGTCTAAACGCTTCTTTTTTGTTTCTGGGGAATCTTGGCGGTCTACTGAGGATCGTTGCTGTGAAGCTAGGATTCCCCGGTCCTGGAAGAGCTTCTCTCGTATTGGTAGGTTCAAGCTTAGCTCTCTTGAATATAGTCTTTTCTTGATAACATATTCTTATTATTTTGTTGTTGCTCAGATCCCCCTGATCTGGATGTGCTCGAGATGAGAAACATTGATGAATCGCTGCTTCTTGAGCCTAGGTCTTACTCTGAGTTGATGTCGAGTGCAAACCTTTATTTGCTTGAGGCTGAGGCTACTGAATTTGAATTCTCCACTGTTCCTTACCCTTCCTGGACTTCTTTTTCTGATTCTGACGAGGAAGAGCCTTGAAACTCCTGTGCCTTACCTTCCTGTCGTAGTATCTTGTAGTTTTCCTTTGGTAAATTCGGACACGATGCAGAGCTCTGTCTCTTTTTTCATCCAAAAGATCGAGATTTAGTAGGAGAGATTCATCATTGTGCTCGGCATCTGTAAATTCCACCCTTGGTGATTGGAGCCCCACCTCAACAGGGGCCACTGTCTCGGTTCCAAAGGCGAAGGCGAAAGGGGTTTCCTGAGTTGCAGATCTGACAGTGGTCCTGTAGGCCCACAATACCTCAGAGATGTACTCCACCCATTTGCCTTTTAGATTTTCTAGTTTGGTCTTCAGAGCTGTTTTTATGGTTCTGATTGTGACCTCTGCTTGCCCATTAGATTGAGGATGTGCAGGAGCTAAGAAATAGTTCTTTATCCCGAGCTCAGCACAAAAGCTCTTAAATTTTGAGTTGTCAAACTACTTTCCATTGTCAGACACGACCGCTCTGGGAACTCCAAACCTGCAAACTATCGATTTTTAAACAAAGTTTTGGACTTTTTGTTCAGTGATTGTCGCCAAAGGTTCGACATCTGCCCATTTGGTGAAGTAATCCACCCCTATGATAGCAAACTTGCATTGCCCTACACCGGTGGGAAGGGGTCCGAGAATGTCCAAACCCCACTGCTGAAAGGGCCATGGGCTTATCACCGAGGTTAGTAGCTCGGGAGGACAGTGGGAAACATTGGCGTGCTCCTGGCAAATCTTGCATTTCTTTACTAACTCGGTGGCATCTTTGAGCATGGTTGGCCAATAATATCCTTGCCTAAACGTTTATCCTGTCAAGACCCTAGCTCCGATGTGATTGCCACATATTCCCTCATGTACCTCTCTGAGTATGTAATTGGCATCTTCCTCTCCCACGCATTTAAGGAGAGGTGCTGAGAATCCTCGTTTGTACAGGTTTCCTTGCAACAAAGAAAATCGAGCTGACCTGGTTTTTAGCTTGGAAGCATCTTTAGCATCGCCTGGCAGGGTCCCTTTCTGCAGGTACTCTATAATGAGGTCCATCCAACTAGGCTGAGCTTCGATTGGCAGCATTTCCTCCATTTCAGTGTTTACCAAAGGCTCTGGGAGGTTCTCCACTGGTATTATCCTCTCTAAGTCCTCTTGTGAGGCAGTTGCTAACCTTGCCAATGCATCTGCTCGTGCATTCTCTGCTCGGGGCACGTGTCTGACCTTAACCTGCACAAACTTCTTCATTAGTTCCCGTACCTTTCTGAGGTAAAGGACCATTTTTTCGCCTCTCGCTTCGTAGGATTCCTCTATCTGCTTTACTACCAGTTGAGAATCACTGCAGATCTCCAGCTACTCTGCTTCCATAGAATAAGCAAGATTGAGCCCAACTATGACAGCTTCATACTCCGCCTTGTTATTTGAAGCCTTGAATCCAAATCTAAGGGCATACTTGACATCTATTCCTTCTGGAGAGGTCAAGATTATTCCTGCACCACTTCCCTGGGCATTGGCAGCTCCATCTACTGAAAGCCTCCATATGGGGAGGTCTGGTATTAAATCTATGGTCTCCATAGGCGCTGCTGCTGTGAATTCTGCAATGAAATCTGCCAAAATTTGCCCTTTGATCGCAGTTCTTGGCTTATATCTAATATCAAATTCACTAAGCTCTATGACCCATTTAACCAACCTCCCCGAAGACTCTGGCTTATGCAACACTTGCTTCAACGGCTGGTCTGTTGGAACCTCGATAGTATGAGCCTGGAAATAGGGCCTAAGTCTTTTGGCTGTTGTAACCAATGCTAGAACGAGTTTTTCCATCTTTGGATATCTCTCCTCTGGCCCCCTAAGAGCTCTGCTACAGTAGTAGACTGGTTGCTGAGCTCTGTTTCGCTCCCTAACCAGAGCTGTGCTTATCGAAAAATCTGAAACTGCTAGGTAGAGAGTAAGGACTTCCCCTTCTACAGGGCTTACCAAAACAGGAGGAGAGCTCATGTAATTTTTTAGGGCTTCGAATGCTTCTTCACACTTGGTATCCCACTGGAACGCCTTCTTCAAGATTTGAAAGAATGGCTGGCATTTATCGCTCGACCTAGACACAAAACGGCTCAGGGCAGCTATCCTGCCTGTCAAGCGTTGCACCTCCTTTGTATTGGATGGTGGTTGCATATCCAACACCGCCCTGACCTTCTCTGGGTTAGCTTCAATTCCTCGGCTGCTGACTATAAAACCCAGAAACTTTCCTGCTGAGACGCCGAATGCGCACTTCGCAGGGTTGAGCTTCATCTTGTATTCCTTTAGAATCTGGAATGATTCAGCTAGGTGTTCGATGTGGAGCTCTGCCTTCAGTGACTTTACTAACATATCGTCGATGTAGACCTCCATGGATGCACCTATCTGCTTTTGGAACATCCTATTCACCAACCGCTAGTAAGTGGCTCCAGCGTTTTTCAATCCAAAAGGCATGACCTGATAATAATATGTTCCCTGTTCGGTCACAAAGGAGGTCTTTTCTTGGTCGCTGGCATCCATCCTGATCTGGTTATAACCTGAGAAGGTGTCCATGAAGCTAAGGAGCTCGTGTCTGGCCGTGGCATCCACTATTAAGTCGATCTGAGGTAAGGGAAAGCTGTCCTTAGGGCATGCTCGGTTGAGGTCGGTAAAGTCGATGCACAGTCGCCATTTACCATTGGTCTTTTTGACAAGAACCACATTTGCCAACCAGGTAAGGTAGTCAACTTCCCTGATGGCCTTGGCCTGGAGGAGTTTACTGACCTCCTCGTTTATTGCCCTTTGTCTTTCCGAGGCAAAACTCCTTCTCTTCTGTTTGACGGGCTTGCAGGTTGGGTTCACCCTCAGCTTAAGGGTAATAACCGAAGAGTCAATACCCTCAATGTCCTCTTGCTTCCAAGCAAACACACCCGCATTCTCCTTCAAGAACTGGATGAGGAGACATTTGAGCTCATCGTTCAGTCTGGAACCCACATAGACGAGGTGTTCTGGCTCCTCATCAAGTTGAATCGGTTCCAGCTCTTCTGATGGCATTGGTCTCGTTTCCATCTCATCTCTCATGTCGAGTTCATCCAACTGGATGTTCTCAACCTCTTTCCTCTTTACAGAAGCCATGTAGCATTCCCTTGCTACACGCTGGTCTCCTCGGACTGCTCCGATTCCATTTTCTGTAGGGAATTTTATGACCAAGTGATAGGCAGATGGGATTGCCTTCATAGAATTGAGGGATGGCCTTCCAAGCAAGATGTTGTATGCAGAAGGTGCATCGACCACTAGGAATTTTACGGTTGTGGTGGCTTGGCAAGGTGGGTCCCCTAAGGTGAGCACGAGTTGGATTGAGCCCAGGGGGAGCACCCTTTCCCCGGAGAATCCCAGCAAGTGAGTGTTTACAGGTTCAAGTCTCTCCCTTCCTATGTCCATCTTGTCGAATGCAGGTGCGAAAATGATATCTGCCGAGCTCCCGTTATCGATTAGAACCCGGTGAACGGTTCTATTAGCCACCACAGCTCGTACCACCAATGGATCATCATGAGGGTACTGGCATCCCTCCAAATCAGCATCTGAAAAAGTGATAGCCGTATCTAAGCGTGGTGATTTGGATACAGTGTGTACTTCGAGAGCTTCTTCGGCTCTGATCCGTCGGAGGTGTGCTTTCCGGGCGGAGCTAGACTCTCCGCCTCCCGCGAACCCTCCAGATATTACTCTAATCTCACCTAGAGGTTGCTGATGTGGTGCAGGTGCCTGCTGTTGGGGTGGTGGAGGTGGAAGAGCTCGGTTCTGGTTGTCATGAGCTACAAAGCGACGTAACTGACCTCGCTGGATCAAGAATTCGATTTCCTTCTTTAGTTGAATACAGTCATCAGTGTGGTGACCATGATCCCTGTGGTAATCGCAGTACTTCGTGGGATCTCTCTTGGCCGGATCTGCCTTCATCCGAGGTGGCCATCTTAAGAACTTCTCGTTTTGGACCTCATATAGAACTTGTGACACGGCGGCAGTGAGTGGAGTGAATCGCTGAGGTCCATATCTGGGCTGTAGTTCAGGCTGCATGGGGCCCAGGCGATCTCTGACATTTCCTCTTCTCTTTGGCGAGCGGTCTCTATCCCTCCTTGGAGACCTTTCTCGCCCTTTTTCCTTCCTGGGGCTCCGGTCTCTTCTCTTTTCTTCTTTTTCCTTTTCCTTTCGTGAGGATGTACTCCCCACTTTGGAAAGGAGTGCCTCTTCACCGTTAATATACTTTTCTGCCTTGGCTAACACTTCAGCCATGCTTGCCTGGGGGTTCTTCGATATAGAGAACATTAAGTCCTTTGATTGTACCCCCAATCCTGAAATGAAAGCGGTAATGGCAAACTTTTCGTCTGGGATGTCTACCTTCAAAGATTCTGAATTGAACCTTTGCACATAGGACCGCAAGTTCTCGTCGGGCCTTTGCTTTATGTTCAATAAATAATAGCTCGGCTTCCTGTAGATCCGAGCTCCGATGAAGTGAGACACGAAAGAAATGGAGAATTCTTTGAAAGAAGAAATCGAGGCTGGGGGGAGCCTATTGAACCATGCCAAGGCTGACCCCTTCAATGTAATGGCGAAGGCCTTGCACCGCACAGGGTCCTGGTATCTGTGTAACTCCATCTGGTTTTTGTAAGTGTTGAGATGATCCACCGGGTCTTTTGTTCCATCAAAGACCTCTATCTGAGGTACTCTGAACTTCGGAGGAAGGGGGAAATGTAATACCCCAGGTGTGAATGGGGATTCGGTTTGTTGCACCAAGGCGTCCATTGTTACTGGGGTTTTGACTTTCACCGCCTCTCTCATGTTGCTGATCTCTTGTTGGATATCCTGAAAGCGGTGCTCCCAATACTGCTCCATTTTTTCCTGTTGGAAAGGAAGGAAGTCATTTCTCTCCGGTCCCTCGTTATGGCTTTGAGCTTCTTCGTTGATTTCCCTTCTAGGCGGCTGACGGGGTGCTTGGCTGCTTTCCCCTCCTTCGTTTACTTCCCTAAGGGGGTTAAGGCCCTGCCGTTCCCTAAGAGGAAGATTATTTGGGCCTTGTCGAAGTGGTTGCGCTTGTTAAGGATCTTGTAAAAGCTTCAAGAGCTCTTCATTTTGTTGGAGTAAGCGCTGATTGACCAGGCGAAGAGCATCCAGTTCATTGTTGGGGGGAGGATTCACCGTAGGATGGTCGTTTTCTGTAATAGGGATGAAATCATGAGGGTCTTCTGGGTGTCTTCCGCTGGTGACCTCCTGGGGATTCTACGGTCTTGGGGGATTCATCTGGCTTTTACTCATGTTTCGCGTACAGACCATCAGTTACTAAAGAATCAGTGTATTTGTAACGAGAACTGTCGTTCCCACAGACGGTGCCAAACTGAAGGTGTAAATCTACATGAATGAGCTAAGGAACATGATTGATTCGTATGAACAATCTGCGTGGAGCTAAATTTGGTATCTGAGCTGCGAGGCTCGAATTAAAATATGCTAGTGGATATTTAGGGGAATGAGGAAATGGATGATAACACAACGGAAGTATAGTGGTTCATCGGCCTGAGCTCGGCTAGTCCACTCTGTAATGGAGTCTCTGGCTCTTCTTCTTTATTGATCAAGTTGAACGTATTACAAATAGAAAAATTCCCCCCCCTGGTGGCTCTATTGCCTCCCTTTTATAGCCTCATGCTTACCTCTAATTCGAGATCACCTCCTACAATGAAGGGATCTTGCCCTATCTTCATCTATAATCTTGGAGTTACCTAAAACTCCCTATGGCTTGCTTCAAACGGCCTGTACTCCGAGATTTTTGCCTTCCATCATGGGATCCCCCCTGATATTGGGAGAAGATTGAGGTGGGTTGAGAGTTTTGTGCCTTGGTTCTTGCTTCTTAGTTATTCTACCACTATCCACTATTGCCTGGTTGTCTTCTTTCCTTCTTTGTTGCGATTTCATCCGTAGGGAGCCCTGACCTTAGGCCCCTGAGCTACGAATCCTTCGTCTGACCTCCTGAGCTGAGCTCTATGTCTAAGTTCATACTCAGGATTTCTCCTAATCATCATCACGAATGATGAGGAGATGCTGCATTTCTTTGCATATTTACTGTTGGTTTGTAGTATTTCAAATATAATAAAATTATTTATTCAAATTTCTGATTTGAAACATGTAATGTACAACAAAACAGTAACAATCAAATACAAAACAGTTACACAGAAAAAATCTTAAACGAAAGAGTTACACAAAAGAGTTACATGAAAGAGTTATACGTAACTGTTTGTATAACTAATATAAATATTAATCCGATTGTAGAACAGGAACTGTTATTGAAATTTAGGTAGATCAAGGCTAGTGTTTGATACTATGTCTTTAAGACAGATTTCACCCTCACACACGGTGCTTATGGAATATCAAGCGTCTGCCTCCTAGGATACAATGATCTTTACACGAGCAGAAGTAGCACTCCAATTTACTCGTTCAGTGAACCAAAAATTGTGTTGTGTACTCTCCAAATACTGACTGTCTTAATGCCGAAAATGCAATGCACTAATGTCTGCCTTAATGGACTGATGAATGAATTCATGAATGCATAATGAGTCTAAGTATTTATAGACACTTTGGTGACTTTTCGGACAGTCACCATACTAAAAGACACAACCCAGTAGACAAATGCAAGCTAGAAAACACCACTTGTAACTGTTCTCTATGAACAATTACAGTCACAACACTAGCCAACAGAGTGACAATCCAAATTTTTGTCGTAACCCAAATTAAAAAGGTCATCTATTTTGCATGTTCAAACTTTATTGCATGTTCAAACTCTCATCTATTTTATTGCAATTGGGAATCAGTCCAGCTATAATGCAAAATAAATTGCAATTGTTGATACAAAAACTTTTAATAAATGTTCGAATCAGTCCATAAATAGCCAATCCTCAAGAATATGCAAAAAAATTGTGAATGCATAAGCCTCATGAATACACAAAAATGTCCAAATACACTTGCCCCAAGCAATCTAAATCACAACCAGTAAGTACATACATCATAGCCAAGCCAAATTCACCAAGAGAGGGAGAGATAGCTGACCTCTATGCTTTTGTAGAACCCACGCCTTTCTATAGTAACCTAAGTCTACCCACGTCTCATTAACCTGCTACAATGCAAAAAAAATTGCAATTGTTGATACAAAAAATTTTAATAAATGTTCGAATCAGTCCATAAATAGCCAAGCCTCATGAATATGCAAAAAAGTTGTGAATGCATAAGCCTCATGAATATACAAAAAGGTCCAAATACACTTGCTCCAAGCAATCTAAATCACAAACAATAAGTACATACATCATAGCACAAATATAACTATGAACACCACCACCACAGAACAAATATAACTATGAACACCACCACTACATGTATCAACCAAAAAAAATACACAGAGAAACAAAAATAACTATGAACACCAGCTGTTGTGTGTGTGCTGGTCCACATATAAGCATAATAACAAAAATAGCATCCTTTCCAAGAGAATGGAATTCACATTGTCAAACAAACTGCATTACAATTTACATACATAAATGTGATCGAGAGAGAGAGTTCTATACCTTTCTAACTGGGTTCATAGATAGGAGCTCAACTGATAAGTTCCTAATTATCAAAGCAGTACCTGAACCAAAGCACCCAAAAGTTTATAGGCCATCGTTGTGCTGTTGTGCTACTGCTGTCTGTGTTGGTTACTGTTGTGTGTGTGGGTTACTACTGATGAATTCTATTATCAAAGCAGATGTGCTGCTGCTGCTGTGTGTGTGGGGGTTAGACGTTATCTATTGTGGGTTTATGATCTGGAGAACACCCAAGATCTTTTGGGAAATTTTGTCGAACAGTTTATAGGCCACATTATTTTGTCGAACAGTGACAGTTGATAATGCCAAATGGGGTGTGAGAGAGAGAGAGCGAGATGGGGTGTGGATAGAGCGGGTGTGATAGATGGGGTTTGGGTGTGAGAAGAGAGAAGGGGAGAAAGAGATATCTGGAGAGTCTGGGGCTGGGCGCTGATGCTCGCGAGAGAGAGAGAGGAGATGGTGATTAAGAGGAGGGAGAAACAGA
Source organism: Ilex aquifolium (assembly GCA_951799425.1). NCBI lineage: Eukaryota > Viridiplantae > Streptophyta > Magnoliopsida > Aquifoliales > Aquifoliaceae > Ilex > Ilex aquifolium. The sequence continues at coordinate 13,383,478 of OX637408.1, forward strand.
GAGGGGAGGGGAGGGGATGGTGTTTGCGCAGCCTGTCGGCATGAATTTTGGGATGGGAGGGGAGGGGAGGGGATGGGCACTGATACTGCCCACTTGTCGGCATGAATTTTGGGAAGTGAGTGAGAAGACTGAGAAGAGAGTAAATGGCTCTATGTTGGTAGGGAGCCGTTGCTATGTGGGTTGGATGTGATGGTTGGGTTGGATGGGATGGTTTTGGAAGAAAAATGTATGAGGTATAAAATTAAAACACGCACATGTTTTATTATATAGATGTAAACATATATAATAATAATTTTTAAAATTTATTTGAGCAGGGGGGCCGGCGGTGGCCACAATGGGTCAAGGGTGGCTGCGCCCATGAGTCGCTCTCTCTCTTAAAGTCTGATGATGTTCAGTCTATTAAATGTTCTTGTCTCCAATAGTCATAAAACGCTCTTTATCTCGGAATGACATGTGCTTGTGTTACTGGCGTCTGACAAAATGGATAAGTGCAAATGATTGGGGAGTGTGTGGTGTGCAGAGGGCTTGAAGATCAGCTCAAATAGTGTCATTTTGTGGAAAGTCTTTGGTGATGACCTTAGTCTTAGTTAGTCTTAGTTATCGCCACGTGGGAGTGACGGAGGTAAGTGCGATGATGCTTGGCACGTATAGGAGGGAGTCGGATTGCTTGTTCTGGAAGATTTTTGTCCTATTCAGTGCTTTTTATACTGTCGGAGTTGACACTGTTATGAAAACCGGATTTGATCAATCGGTCCGACCGGTGATCGGTCCTTCAACGGTTTAATTCACTAAAAAATCAACCAATTTTAGTCAAAACCAATGAAACAAAAACTCTTAAATTCAGCCGGTTCAAAACTTAAACCAACCAGCAGCCCCTTTTGACTTCTTATATTTTAAAGAAATCTTATTTGTCTTCTCAAAACTACGGACAATAACACAACTGTCAAGCATGTGCCATGTTCCATGCTAAAGGATGGCGGCTGAGGTAAGTCTTGTAGGCACAAAAAGTGTATTTGGATTTCAATTCTTTGCCGACGTGAGATAGGAATTTCCACGGCAAGTTTTTTTCAAAGATTTTTTTCACTTTTTGTTGGTCATCACAATGTTACCACTATACATAACATATTTTATTTTTATAATTATATTAATTTTTAAATATATTTATTATTATTAGTAATAATTTTTTTTTATTTTTTATTTATACAATTGATATAACCAGTTAATCCAACGATTGAACCAATAAACTATTATTCAAATCTCTCTACAGATTCAATGTCTGATCCAATTCTAATAATTATGGTTTTAACTAAGACTTCGTCTCATTTTCTTCATTAAACTGTTAAGTTTTAGGCATTACTCTTCAATTAGTTGGATGAATTTGTCATCATCCCAAACGTAAGGTCCCATCAATTTTTCTATGGAAGATAACCAAATCTATACGGCTAATGTCTACAATTTCGGGCCAGAAACGGGCCGTAATAAGTGTCCTTACAAACCATAAGACTCTATTTAGGGAGGTCTTAAATGTCATTTTATTAAGTAAACTCAAACTTAAATAAATAAATAAAATTGACCCTCGAATCCCAAGTGTTAGATGTCCTTTAACAATTAATTTTTAATATATCAGTTGGATTTAGTAGCCATGCCAATGTTATAGGTCGGTAGTCGACATTTGGGCCAACCCATGGTCTGATATGCGGCCCGTAAAATAGGGTCAACCAATGGTCTGATGAGCGGCCCGTTAATCTAGGACCTCACTACTTCCCTCACTAATTTTGTTGTTTGAAACTCTTCACTCACCTACTGGAAAATCAATATAGAAAAAGGCCAATCATTTAAACCACCTAGTTGAGGTTGAGTCCCAAAATAATTAAGGTAATAATAAATGATGTACGCCACTCGAGCCACGTCCTTCAGACCTCAACCACATCAATTTTTCTTAAATTTTTTTTTATTCAAAACACTTCACTCTCCATCTTTAAAACCAATGAATGTGACATTCCATTCGCTACGTCTTTAGATGGTCCCATGACAGACCTACGATCGGATTCCGCTTTCATTTCGATTTGGACAGTGTAAATATTAAATTGAGTTAAAATTTAATTTTACTAAGCTCGGATTGTAAATTTTTAATTGTGACAGACTTATCAATAAATTATAAATGGATAAGACATAAATTTTGATCCACCCAACTAGAAAATAAGAGAGCTCCTATGAAATCTGATAAAAGTTTAGAACGCCAAAAGAGAATTGATTGAAGAACAAAAGTGATGATAACGAAATTGGCACAAAGTGAAAAGACCATTTATTCTAAGTCCAACTCAACTTGACAGGAGTTCTAATTTGAATAAGACTCTATCTCTTAGCTCATAGCTCTTAGCTCTTCCACTAGCCCATAAAAGGAAATATAGGATATAATTCGGATAAGACAATTAAACTCTTAATTTTATATTCTTTTTTTTGAATACTTTTTTTTTTGACTTAAGCATCGTAGGGTCAACTCCCAAAACTTTCCTTGAATCTCTAACTTATTTTTCAAGTGAATAAAGCCGAACAAATCGATGTGGAGGTCATGCTAGATTTTTATATCAACAGTTCACGCCATTTATGGTCCACAAAATTTCCTCGAAACAAATGGATATCTATGTTTGGCTTCTCTCCACGTACCCACAATCTCAGCAGCACATTTGCTTGGTCATACCAACGCCAGAGTCCTACTTTGATTTGGCATTCTCTAACCAACCTACTGCTGGTGGTGGTGTTGGGCGGTGGGTGGCGATGGTTGGTTTTGCGTGGTGGTGGGATGATGATGATAAAATAAAAATAATAAATAAATAAAATAAATATAAGAATGAGATAATGGTGAAGATTTTTAAATAACCTTTTTCATTAAGGGGTTTTGTCAAATTCAACTTTTATAGACTTTTAACCTTAAAAATATTATGTTGAGCCTGAAGCCTAAAAAGTGCCGTGGACATGTGGTCTATTTTCTCTTGTTAGTTTCACATTTTCATAATGATTAACATCGATTACAAATTTAACAAAAAAATATTTTTTTTTGCCCTTAATCTATGTGTTCTCTTTTATTTTGCTCTCGACACGTTGATAATTGCCGTCTAAAGACAATAGATATTTGTGTTTGGGTTAATGTGAACATGGGTGGCTCAAGGTAAATTAAGGCATAAAACGGTAATATTAAATGAGACCTTTTTATTTTTAGTATTATTTTTTTAAAAAAATATTTTTAATTTTTTTTTAAGTGAGAGAGGAGGATGTTATACTTTATTTTTGTTTTTTTAAGAGAGGGAGAGATTTTATTTATTTATTTTTTTAAATTTTGATTTTTTGAGTTTCTAATATTATGGATTGAATTGTAAGCCCAAATTATTGAAATTATAATTTTTTGATTGGACTTAAATTTTTTAGGGCCTTTTTATAAGGCCTAAAATTTTCATGGATTTAATTTTTTTATGTGGACTAGTTATATATCTACAATTATGGAGCCTTCTAAAAATTTGGGGCCTAAAGCCCATGTTTTTTTTTTAATACTATAGGGCCGGCCCTGAATGTGAAATAAATTCAAGTAATTAAGGGGGATAACGCACAAAAATTAATAGTTTAAGGGGCAAAGTGAATTGAGTTTATAATTAAGGGAGTCAAAATATAATTAGCCCTGAATTAAAAAAAAAAAAAAGAAGAAGAAGAAGAAGAAAAAAGAGACGAGATAAATCAATTAGTATTTCTTAATAGGTGGTGATAACAACTCAAAATTGATACGAAATTAGCGAGTTATGATTGACTATTTTTTGAAACGAACCCATAAATGACAAGACCTATTACCACAAATAATAAATGAGTTAGATTTGTGTTAAATACGAATAATATAAATTGACACAATTAAAACGTTTAACTAATATTATAAGAATAAAATATAAAATTTTTGTTATTTTTTCTCAAACATCAACATAATCCTTATACAAAACTTTTTTTTTACTTATTTTTATTATTATATTTATTAAATTAATTTTTAGTTTATTAAAAATATACGAGTTTGAAGATAATATAATATTCAACTTAAATCTTAATATTAAATTTTTTACTCACGAGTTATATGAGTCAACGTTAATACGATATAAAAATAAATAAGTTGGATTAAAACAGCACAATTAATTAAATGAATTGAATTTATATTGATTAATGTTTGACATGAACCGGTTGGAAATCAATTCCCACGTGCCACCCATATAATCTTAAATGATTCAACTGGCAATTGTAATTGCCAGTTGGTTGGCATACGACCACCAAGCGCCGGCGCGCGCAAATACTGTGCCCCCACTCATCAAACCGTACATCCACACGAGTCGGCAACAATTCAAAATAAGAAACTCACCTTCAACAACCAGTCAGTGTGTGCCTATATAATAAACACCAAATTTTAATATTTAATGGAAGAGGTAGAGTGAATTAAGTCAATTAAGTTATAATAATATTGTTCATATATATGTATATGTATATATATATATATATATGTATAGGTGGCGATAGATTTAGATTGCTTCGATTGGAGTGTATAGGAGAGAGAAAATGGGCGTGGAGTGGTGGAAGAGTGCGAGGGAGCTGAGACCACTGGTTCATCTATTGGTGCCGCTATGTGTGCACTGGATAGCCGAAGAGATGACCGTTTCGGTGCTCGTCGATGTCACTACAGGAGCTCTTTGTGACGGCGAGTCCACATGTTCTGAAGCTATTTACATCAATGGTCTTCAGCAAACGGTGCTCTCTCTCTCTCCCTCTCTCTTAAAATCCGATTCTCTTTATTATATCTAATGATGTTCTTTTTGGGTAAGTCAGTCTATTAAATTTTCTCGTCTCCAAAAATCATAAACTTTCTTTCTTTCTCTCTCTCGGTGTATCATTGGCTTGTGTTTTGGCCTCTGAGAAAATGGAAGAAAATTCTTAGAATTTGTCTTCCTCTATAGTTTTTTGGCTTCCTAAATGATGAAGTTTAAATGATTAAACCAAGCCAAATTCACCATTTATGTGGGTTTATTAATTTTTTTCAAAAAAAAAATCCTTTGTTTGGATGGGTTAATTATTGATGTTGAAAAAAATATATCTCATAATCTGATTGACGGATTTCATTTCTTTAGAGTGTTATTTAGCCTCAAAAGCTTTCAAAATCTCAAAATTTTGATGGGTTTATTAATTATAATGAAAAGTGTAAAATTCATGTCCTAATGAAACAGCTTCTTTTCTTCATGTAAGTTATTTATGGTCAAAAGCTTTGGGGATATGGTCAAAAGATTTGGGTATTTGGGGATATGGTCTTTCCATCCCTAGCTAGCTAAATTTCTATATTTTCCCCTGACTTGCTATGAAAAATTGGGGAAAAGTTAACGATCAGGGTAATGTGACACTTAAATCAGTAGTTTAAGGTTTAATAGGAGAAAATGATACTTCAGATGACAATGTGAAATGTGGGCATAGTTCAGCGGGGCTAAGTGTAATTTTCTCATAAAATGTCGTATAAAGTTAGCGGGACAGAAACGTGGTGGTTTTGATAAGGGAATCATTAAAAAATGCTACCTTATCCTTTATAGGTAGCCATCAAAATTTGGACTTCTTGTCTTCTTAAGATCAAGGTGAGTTTGCCTTGATTGGATTGAGTATGAGTATGACTAAACAGTGAGGAGATGGAAAAAAAAAAAGCTATGGCTGCTGAAAAAGGAAGTTTCCTTTATCAAACATGTTGGTGGGTCCTACTGATGCACTACTTGTTTTTTAGTAGGGATTGTTATTTGTTTGGAAGTATGAACTTCATCTGTTTTCTGTTGGATTTTTAATTTGGCAGACAAACAAGATTAGACTATTAATCCATCAATTTTATCATCAGGTTATGTGGACTATATTAATTATGATGGATGGAGGGCATAATATATTTAGTCCCTCTATTTGGAAAATATCCCTTTTGTTCATTAGTCCTTATCGTAGTGTGCCAAATGGTCAGAGTGTTGTATTCGTACTGCTGTTCCTTTCTGGCATTAGCCTATTAGTGTGGCACTTCTGATTGTCCTTACCTACCTCAGTGCCTTTGATATTTTGTTTTAGAAAAATTACACTTAGGCCCCACTAGACTATGTCCAGGGCCTGTCCTCATGTAAGGGCAATAAGGCCTGGGCTTTGGGCCCCATAATTTGTAATTGTAACCACTAGTTCAAATAAAAAATTCAACTTTATAAAAAGGGGCTTAGGGAGGCCGGTACCTCCCTTAAAAACTTAATAGGATAAAAATACACTTTTTAAAATAATTGGGATAGAAGTACATCTCCTAAAAAAAAGTGATAAAAGCCATTTTACCCCTACCATAAATAGTGCATACCTAATTGACAATTTTTATATTTCCAATATCTAAATATTTGAATGTGAGATTTTCAAGATTCATTTTGATATTTGTGTATCATTTAAATTTTGAAATTTCATATATATATATATATATATATATATATATATATAAAATAGTAACATCAAACAGTAACACTCTAAAAAAAAAATAGTAACATCATACTCAACAAAAAAATAGTAATATCAAATAGTAACACTGTTTGATGTTACTATATACGTGTGTGTGTGTGTGTGTGTGTGTGTGTGTATATATATATACATATATGAAATTTTAAAATTCAAATGATATACAAATATCAAAAGGAATCTTGAAAGTCTCACATTCTAATATTTAGATATTAGAAATATAAAAACTGTCAATTAGATATGCACTATTTATGGTAGGGGTAATTATGGAATACATTTTAGAAAGAATTTGAAAATGTTTTAAAATGTGTACTTATTGACAACTATTTGATGAAAAAGATGACTTAAATGAGGAAAAATTTAGAGGTGGTACTTTAAGCCAAATAAGTTTTGAAAAAGGTACTTACATCCCATTATCTTATAAACTTAAAAGCCCAACAAAAAAGTCAAAGTCTAAGTACAACCCAAAAAATTTAAATTGGACGGTTTGAATTTGTTTCTCCGGCACATGACACCTAAAAACCATAAAAAAAATAAAAAAAAGAAAGATAAAAAGTATTTAATGTTTTTAATGTTTAAAAAAGTATTTAATGTTTTCAAGAGTCCTTACCTTTCTATCACACTTTTTAATGTTTTTCTTCCAACCTCTCATTCCTTATCTCTCTCTCTCTCTTCACGGTAAAAGAATTTGGAACACAGATTTCCAACCATTCTTAACTCTTTCATTGTCTACCGGGGTCCCCTCTCTCTCTCTCTCTCACTTACAATCTGCCTTTGACCCTTTGCTTGTTTGTTGTTTTTATACACGACAAAATTCGCAATACACCACAATATATTTGGTCTGTTATTTAATTTAAAGAAATCAAAATCATTAGGCGATGGTAGTTTAAAAAAATATTGCCTTGATCTTGAGGGCTTCTTAAAACATGATAGTTTTTTTTAATATTGACGCTTTAGATTTGTTTTCAGAATTAAATGTTCTAAAGAAAATTTTACTTACGGAAGAGAGTATTCCAATTAAATATTAAGTAAATATTTTTTTTCGAATGCATGCATTATTTACAGAATATTATTGACAATTCTTATAACTAGCTTCCGCTGAAAGAACTTTTTCAAAACTAAAATTGATAAACTCTTGTCTAAGATCAACTATGCCACAAGAAGAGATTAAGTGGATTAACAATACTATCAATCGAAAAAGATATGCCAGCGAAACTTAAATATAAAATCTTGTTTAGTACTTTTGCTTCTCAGAAAGCAAGAAGGATAAATTTTAAATAAAATATTATTATTAAAAATAAAAAAGTCTTTTTTAGTTGATGTTTTAGGCCCCAAAATATCACAGGCTCCCCATACTATGCCCCTCATGCCACATTGTCTTCTAAACTATACCCTTGTTCACCTTATAGGTCAAACCATATTCAGTTTGAGTTTTTCATATTGCCCAATTGTTGGCTTCTGTTTGTGAAATTGAAAAGAGGAAGCAAAAGAAAAAAAAAAAACAACATTCGGAAAAACCATGAATTATTTAAGATAACCCGAACAAATGAGAAATGAGATAAAAAACAGGCACTAGGGATGATTATTTTGGCTGTGTCTTCTAATTAAAAAGGGAAGGACTAGAAGGAAATTGGTTGCTATGATAACTTGGTGCGAATGGGAATACACTGAGAGCACCAAGATTTGAAAACACAAGTCGATGGCAAATATGGCATGACAATGTTGATGTTAGTGTTGACTGTGATTGATTTTATCAGTTTCCTTTTGATTGTATAACATCTGTATTCAAACAAGGCTAAGGCATAGCTTTGCTCTTGTAGATTGTTGGAATTTTCAAGATGGTAGTACTTCCGGTTCTAGGCCAACTTGCAGATGAATATGGTCGAAAACCATTGCTCCTCCTCACTGTATCTACAACGATAGTCCCTTTTGGTATGTGACCAGTGAAGATCAGTATTTTGTATGAAAATTTGTACTCAAAAGCATCTGACTGCACTTTTCCCGTGGATATTTATTAATGAATTTACTAATGTTTCAATAGCACTTGCAGAAAACAATGCTGGCCTGATCTTCGTTAAGCTTATGCTTATTACATTTTTCACTTGCAGCCCATGCAAAATAAGTGGTTCCTAAACTAAAATATTAATGGACAACTGAACAAACAAGCTCAACTTAGAAGGTGCACCATAGACAGCTCATAGTTGCAATTTGCAAACAGACACAAATTTAGGTGAACAATTTTCCAAGTATTAAGATATATTAAATGAACAAGGGTTTGTTGAGTTGTTGAGTTTAAGATATATTGAATGAATTCTGTGTATGAGCCTTAATAAAGCATAATGGTAAAACATAATTCATGTAGGCGTGAGTTGAGTGAACTCTATTTTGCATGTGCTCTTATTATGAGTAATCTGATCCCAATGTCAATATAGGTGAGTGAAACCTAGAAAAAATGGCAGATGCAATAGGCCAGATAACCAGACTTTTCCTCTGAAACTAAAAATTGACCTTCTTTTAACGAACATTTGACAAGTTAGTTTGGTTACATTACAGTTAAGCATGTGCTCTTTTTTTTTGTGGTGTCTCTGAAGCACCTGAGGTCAATGAACTAAGATTAAATAGGCAAAGAATCTCTGCCATAAAATTTCCAATGTAAATGGTAATGCTATCAATGTTGGTGATGATTAATTAGTTGCAGAAAGTAAACGACACTGTTATCGCTACTCTATATATTATGATGTCCCTCTAACCACAAGTATTGGCAAGTTTACTTTGTTTTGGTTCTATCTTTTTTTCTTTTCTTTTTTTTTAAGTTTTTACAGATATTTATTTGTGTTTTTTAACTTCCAGCTTTACTTGCCATCAACGAGTCGAAGGGATTTGTGTATGCATATTATGCGCTTCGTACAATTTCATATATTATAAGTCAAGGGAGTATTTTCTGCATTGCCGTTGCTTATACGGTAAGACTCTTCAGTCAATGCCATCAAATAAAATCATGGCTAGCAGTTTAATAAGAGCACAATTCTCCACCCTCTTGCAGGCAGATGTTCTTGATGGCAGTAAGAGGGTTGCAGCTTTTAGTTGGATCACAGGCCTTTTTTCTGCATCGCATGTCTTGGGAAATGTCCTAGCACGTTTTCTTCCTGAAAATTACATTTTTGAGGCATGTAGTTGTTGTTGTACATCAGTATTTTCGACACTAATTATGTACATTGTTCCTGACGTGTTACTCCTAATGAGCCTGATTTTTCAGGTTTCAATTGCTCTCTTGATCTTTTGTTCAGCTTACATGGCATTGTTTCTGGTGGAGACAGTTGAGCCAACTCCAAAACAGGACCTACAGTCATCATGCGTGAATAAGGCATTTAAGATTGCTCGGGAACGATATGAGTCAATGAGGGGTGCCGTAACTATTGTTATTAGCAGGTAATTTTGTAAGTAGAATTCTGACATTTCGTGGTTATTTACAAGCACTCATATTATTTTTGTTTTTGTATGGAATTTTTGAATCTGGAGAATATGAGATTGTTTGCATTCTAAAAAGCTTTTATGGTATTTCTCAGTCAAACACTGAGGAGCATTTCACTCGTCTCCTTCTTCTATGAATTGGGAATGTCTGGGATCAGCAATGTCTTATTGGTATGCTAACCAACATCCATTAATCTGATGGACTGAAATCTTGATATTTTTTGATGAAATTTGTTAAGTCGCTATATGGACACCCCTATGAAACTCAAATGGTCCCTTCTCCATCGAATAAAACAAGGATTCAATCTTACGGTGCTTAACAACTGTAAGCCCATTATCTTTCAGTAAACTAGATTTAGTTTGCTGTAAACTAACATAAACGGATCAGCCTCTGGTGTTTTATAATTGGCCTAGGAAGTTTTTGCATTTCCTGTAAAAAACTGATTTTCTTCTAATAACTGGTTCAGATTTTGTCTCAAAAAGTTGGTTGTGTGAACTTTATAAAGCAATCTTGGGGAAAAATAAAAGAGGAATTCTTGCTATGGGGGAAAGAAAATTGGTCACATTTTGCTAAGAACACCAGGGCATTTCTTTCCTTCTCTGGTGCACCAAACAATTGCAGCCTGATACCTGTGATTGCATGATGGAATGATGTGAAACTTACGTTTGTTTCTGTTGGCATCCACAGTACTATCTGAAGGCAGCTTTTGGTTTCAATAAAAATCAATTTTCCGAAATCCAGACAATGGTGGGAATTGGTTCAATTGTTTCACAGGTAATATTTTTCACTCTCTTTGACCCTGTTATTTGCTTTGGATATCCTGAAAAGGTTTGTTTGTACCTTGGTGCTGAATATTTGACTAATCGCATATCAAGGTCAGTTTAACATTCGTAGCAGCACAATAAAAATAATTATTCTATTATCTCAGTCACCTGTTGCAGTATTTACTATGTTCTGGAGCATTTCACCTTTGTACCATGTTTGATTATCTGCCATTTTGACCTGGATGGTTGGACAAATAAGATTCCATTGTTTTCCTTAGGAGCCCAACAGATGACCAAGCCTTTGAGGCACTCTAGATAGAAAATGCCAATGTAATTAGTCCTTAATAACTGTTAGACACTTAAAAATACTTTATCTAATTAGTCCTTAGGAACCCAACAGACGACCAAGCCTTTGAGGCACTCAAGATAGAAAATGGCTATGTCATTAGTCCTTAATAACTGTTAGACACCTAAATACATGAGGAGGCAATATGTATTTTATTACTTTTTCCCCTTGATGCAGATTCGCACATCCTGTGTAGTGTGTACATATACCTATTGCCTCCTCAATCATCCCTATATTTGGGCCCCGGAATATCTAACCTGCTTAAGCGTTTGTCTTCCTTATATAAAATGTACGCTAAAACCTCTGAAGTTTGTCCGCTTATAATTTGACTGACTTTGTGTGTTGCTTCAAGATGGTGGTGCTTCCACTAGCAAATCCCTTTGTTGGAGAGAAAGTGATATTGTGCATAGCGTTACTTGGATCAATAGCTTACGTAAGTCGCCCTTGATTAGTCATTATGAACTCCTGCTGGTCCAGCTTGATTTAAGCAAATTTGCATTGCATTTGAAGGCATTTAGTCTCATATGGTGTTTTTCATGTACAGGCATTGCTATATGGCTTGGCATGGGCTCCTTGGGTATGTACACTCATCTATTTTGACATACAAAACTTCTATAACTTTAAAAATGGGAGAGTTTTGCTGTTGAGGCTTCAAGTTCATAGAGCTTGACATTTTCTATGCTAAAGTGGTTATTCAATGAACTGAAATAAAACTGGCGAACAACTTAATCTCAATTAAACCAACTAAAATAGACATCCCCTACTGCAATAATATTTGTGGATCCTTACTTTGTCGTAATTTTTGCCACATCCTGTTAGAAATGACATTGGAAGTTAGAAAGTGCCCCTTATTAACCTTGTGAAGAGAGAGATCAAAATAGCACCACCTCTTTGCTTCGTTTTTTTTAATCCATCCTATCCGAGTTGCAAGAATGTACCTAGCATAGATGGGTTAATAGTGAGCACTAAGGCTTCATAATTGCAGTATTTGAAGGTTGTGAAAAGAGCAGAATGTTATTGACTGCATGTCATTGCCAACACAGGTGCCATACTTAAGTGCTTCATTTGGAGTTGTCTATGTCCTTGTGAAACCTTCAGTAAGTACTATTTCCTAGTAATGATTTTTCTCAATGTATATTATCCACTGTAGTAATGTATTTTTCCCCGTTGATTTTCATGTATGACAGACATATGCTGTTATATCAAAAGCATCAAGCTCAAGTGATCAGGTTGGTCAGTGAATATGGTCATTATGCTTAAGTTTTATGATTTTTTATTCCCGAGTTTCCTACATTCTAGAGCCTGAAAGTTTAGGCAAGGCATGAAGAAATAACCACTGGTAAGCTGAGATGCTTCATGAACAGATTCAAGCCATAATACACTGTAACCAACTTTCATTGTCTAGTTTGTGTTTGATTTAGCTCACTAGTTAGATTCACAATGTCAGTTCGTCTGATATCAGGTTGCTGAACTGTGGAGCCAACTGTTTGATAAGTTGAACGCATAGAAAGAGCCTTAAGTTCAGTTTTCGCTTTTTCAAAGTGATGAAAATTTAGGAAATTCTCATTTTTTTTTCAATCGCTCCTATGTTGCACGTTTTCAGTGCCTTCCAAGTTCAATCAATTCTTCCATTATCCTATGAGTTTGATTCCTATGCCAGGGCAAAGCGCAAGGATTTATTGCTGGTGTGCAATCAATTGCAAGTTTGTTGTCGCCACTTGGAATGAGTCCATTGACATGTGAGTCGGTTACTCTTTCTGTTCCGTGTGAATATCAGAACCACTTTGGTAACTTGCTTAACTGTGAACCAATGTTGTTCCAGCCTGGTTTCTTTCTAGCGATGCACCTTTCAACTGCAAAGGTTTCAGTATTATATGTGCATCCTTATGCATGGTAAGCTGTTATCCTCTCTCTCTGTTTCTGTCTCTGTCTCTGTCTCTGTCTCTCTGTCTCTCTCTCATGATCTTGCTGCAAATGCTCAACTGTCTCAGGTGATTTCTTTGTGTTGTGCTTGGATGCTAAAACCAGAAGCAAAAGCGAACAATGACTTGGGGGACAATGGAGAAGACATTGAAGCACCTCTTTTATCATAACAGTTGATTGGATGTTATTAGTGTTGGGAAATTGGGTTCGAGCAGATCAAAAATAGAATATAATCAAGACTTTGAGGCGCGTAAGATCGCTTTCTTTAAAGTGATATTTGCGTCCTACGAAAAGAGTTTGTTAGAGGGTATTTGTAAATCACTTTCAGGATACAACAAAGTCTTTAGGTGAAGAACTGCAATTAGTAATATTAAAGAACTTCTAAAAAAAATCACTTTGAACAGTTTTTATTCTGAGAGAGGGAAAGAGAGATTAGTTATATAAGACTAGTGTATTTGTGAATGAAGCCTAAAGCCTTATTTATAGACTTCTTGGTGTTTTTTCTCAAAAGTCACAACCCTCCAAATAGTTGCCCTTTCTTTAAAAGGCATTACCATTCTAAAGAGGTGTCTTTTTGTTAATAGTCACAATCTTTTAAATAGATGTTTTTCTTAATAGTCATAATTATTCAAATAATAACTTTTTTTAATAGTCATAACTATTCAAAATAAATCAATTATTCAATCAAATAAAAGAAAATAAAGTCTCAACAATTTCTCACTTTAATTGTATAATTGTGAGTATGTCTCAATCAAAATATATGCCATTTTGAATTCAAGAAGGTGTTTTTTAACTTAAACCTTCAATTGGTGTAAGTACATCAAAATTTTATCAAAGTCAGTGGTTGCCTTAGCATTAAATCAAGTATTTTATGCTTTAAAACTGGAAATATAATACACAAACTAACATCACCTTCATATAGATTTCAACATATACCGCTTAGCACTATTATGACTATGTGCTAATCCTGGTTTCATGAATATTTACAAGAATAAACCCGAGACTCTTGCTAGAAGTGGCACCACTTCTATATTCATATATGTGAAATTCTTTTACCATTTTTGTCCCTGATACTATAGACATTTGTAAAATTTAATTCCATTAAGAGCACATACTCATTTTCTATTTATTGTACCAATTAGCACCAAATTCTAGTTATGACTTAATATAAATTTTAGTGATTTCTCAGTCATATAACAATAACTTATGTTTACCTTTAAACCTTAGAACTAATTTTTGCTAAAACAAGGTTGAGTTATCGTTACTGGTGACTATTAAGAAAAAAAGGTTTCAGTCCCATTTGAGTTGATGTAACTCTTACCAACTCTCTTGACAATCCTTTACTTAAAGGATCTGCTAAATTATTGCTAGACCTTACATAGATAACTGTTACAATACTATCCATTATTATTAACTGTCTAGCATATTCATGTCTTAAACTAATATGTCTAGATTTACCATTATATATTTTGCTATATGCTCTAGACATAGTTGTTTCACTATCACAGTGCAAGGAAATAGGTGATATTAGTTGAGAACATAACTTGATATCTAACATTAAATTTCTCAACCATTGAGCTTTCTTGCCAGTAGCTGCTAAGTCTATAAATTCAAATTACATGGTTGAATGTGATATACAAGTCTATTTCTTAGATGCCCTACTATGCTCCACCTCCTATCATAAAAATCTGACCTGATGTTGATTTATTATCACTTACACTAGTAATCAAACTGGCATCAGTGTATCTTTCTAGTACAATCGGATAGTCATAATAAAATAATTCCAAATTAATTGTCTTCTTGAGATATCCAAGTACTCTATGAATTGTTTTCCAATGGTCCATACTAGGATTACTAGTGTATCTCGAGAGTTTGCACACTATCTGGTCTGGTACAAAGCACTGCATACATTAAACTTCCAATAGCACTAACATATTTTAGTTGCGCCATGCTCTACCATAATTCTTTGTTAACATTTGAATCATAAGGCGTACTAACATCATTTATTCCAAGATGTTTATATTTAAGCAACAGTTTTTCAATGTAATGAGACTGATTCAAAGCATATCCAACACTATGCTTTTTAACTTTTATGCCCAAGATAGTATCCACTTCATTAAAATATTTTATCTTAAATTGAGAAATTAGATACTTCTTAGTGTCGAGTACACATTATAATTTGGTCCAAAATATTAACAAGTTATCAACATATAGAGTAATGATCACACCATAATTCTTTGCAAATTTCGAATAAGTACATTTATCAGCACAATTATAAGTGAAACCATTAGACAAAATTGCATAATCAAACTTTATATGCCTTCCTTTTAAGAAAACGCTTTGGCTACTAATATAGCCTTGAACGTTTGTAAAGTTCCATCCATATTATATTTCTTTCTAAATACCCACTTACATCCGATAGGTTTTGACCCTTGAGGCAAGTCCACTAGAACCTAAGTATTATTAGACAATATTGAGTCCATTTCATCATTAATAGCCTCTTTCTAAAAAGTTACATTTCTTGATGTCATTGCCTGATTATAATTTTGAGGATCATCTTCAATATTTAATAAAATGAGTATCTTGTTAAGTATGATAGTTCGATTACCTTCAACAAGAAAGACTATATATTGTGAAGAAATGAAATTAGGACTTAAATTCTTTTATTTTTTAATTCTCTAACTTATTCTTGGTTTGGAAGAGATATTATTTTATTTTCGCTGATTCATCTCACTATTAGGTGTGATAAGAGATAAGTCATATTGTGAAGATCGTGTGTTATCAATTGGGGTTATAGGTGTACAAGTCCAATAATTTGTATGCTTTTGAATTTTGCGCATCCCACAAACACACTTCTAATCGCTCTTGACCCTAATTTAGTCATTTTAATATTAGGAACTCTATAAAATGCTAAGTGCCCCCATACCTTAAGATAGTCCAGATTTGGATTTTCTTTCATTCCATAACTCATAAGGTGAAACATGCATTTTTCCTATATGAAATTCTATTGTGTACATGACATGCAATAAGTAATGCTTCACCCCACAAATGTAAATAAAATTTTGCAAATAAAGTCATAACATTAATCATGTCAACTAATGACCTATTTTTTTTCTTTCAACCAAACCATTCTATTGAGGTGTATACGATGCTGATGTTTGGTGTATAATACCATGCTCTTTACAATATGCAAAAAATTCATTGGAAAAGTGTTCTCCACCCCTATCACTACGAAGAATCTTTATTTTCTTTTTCCTTTTGATTTTCTGCTTTTGCTTTATAACATTTAAAGAAATTAAATGCTTCATCTTTGGTTCACATTGTTGGAACGTTTTTTTATTATTTTAATAGAACATTCATATTGGTCCTACATATGTGGTATTTTAATCATGGGTTAAAGGTTGTCTAACTCAACTAGGATTGTGTAACTTAATCAGTTATACGTAGGGTGTGGTTTCCCTAAAAATAAGGAATGGAAGTCTATCACCCTCCTAGGACTTCTTTGATGGACAAATGACTAGGAGATAAAAGTCTTGGTAGCCGTCCCCATCTCAATGCATTTTAACGTATCAACTTTCCATCATTTGTGTGCATCAAAGATTGGAGTAGAGCACTGCATTTTTTTATTCAGGAAACAAGAGGTCGCTATCGTGATTCATGATTTGATTATTAGATTTGATTATGAAATACTCTAGATCCATATTTATTAGGGTTCAACAAGTGATATCAGAGCGAGTTTGAGTATTTTGTTAATCAAATATGTGAAACGTTGTGACGATCAAGTTATGATTAATAATCAGCGTTATTGAATATGAGATCAACGACAATTTTTTCGTTCTTGTTTACTGTTCTTTATTCGCGGTTGTCTTATCTATTGCAATTGTTGATGTACACACTGTTTATTCGGTATCACTGTTGACACGTTCTGCATAACAGTGGTTATAGCACCTTTCATGTCAGGCTCGTTACAACCAGGGAGACAATCTCATGTTTGGGCTATTAATGGACTAGCCCTCTTGGGCTACTAAAGAACCAATATTTGTTTTTTATGAAGTTTTTAGGATTTTTTTGTGAATCGATACTTAATTTATCACTTAATTGTGAAAAAGTACTTAGTACAAAATATTTTGTATAATTTTTTTTTTTTTTTGGATGACAGAATGCCCACAAGGTAACAGTTACCTAGCACAAAGAGTGGATAAAGAAACTGCCATAAATCATGCAAGAATCTAATTAAATTCAACAACTGTTATTGTAAGACACCGTATTAAAATTAAATAAGGATAATATTATCTTAAGAGTTCTTCTAAGATGAATAAAATTATGGTAGATACTTAGAATTATTGTTGAAAGATTGATCATAAAGTTTAAGTTTCAAGCATATTGATTTTTGGGGTAAATTGAGTTTTTGAGATGTTTAAGTTTGAGAAGGGTGGCTAAATAATTTTATAAATATTTTTTGATCAAAATAAGATTTTCATTGAATTTGGAAGGTCGAAAAACATTGGAAGAGGTTATATGAGTTGTATTAGAAGTTTAGAAGTATTATAGAGTTAAAACCTATTTTGGAGAGGATTTGGGTAGAAAAAAGTTTGATACTATCTTAGTATTTTAGAAATAACTTTTTACTCTGATATCCGATTGACCTGAAATTTTTACAGTAAAATCTAGACTTCAAGATCTACAAAAGTATATTTCACAAAAGTTTTTGAATCGACTTTTAACTAGGTCAAAATCGAGCTGGAAGTCAGGGGCAGATTGCTTCCCGCGTCCACACAAGAATTCTCTATTTTTTCAGCCTATAAATACCCTAGGACCGCTATCTAAAGAGTCTTTACCTATTTTTCAACCCCCCAGAAGCCTAAAAAAGTTTTAGGAGAAGAAAATGAGGAAGAACGGGCTGAATCTTGAAGGATTAACACGAGGTAATCGCGACGAAACACATTTGGATCAAGATCTCAAGAATTCTAGAGAGAGAAGCTCTAACTTCTCTCTAGAATTATTTTTGTATGAATTCATCACAAGAACATAACCAACTACCCCCAAAACCACCAGATCCACATCCCAAAATCCTTAGTTTCTCCAACCAAAAATCATCTTACCTATGCATCATTATTCCACCATTCATCTCAGCAGTTAGCAGTGGAGGGATCAACTCAAAAGATTGATAAGCCAGTAGTGTTTTATGAGGGAGAGCCTGCCTTTTATTTCACAAATGAAGAGGTTAAAGCTTCATTGCCAATCCCTACAATATGCTCTTGTTGGCAAGTGTGCTTATGGAAGGCCATCCCTTGGAGTTATTAAGAAGGTAATCAGGTCTAAATGGGGCTTGAAAGGAGACTTTGAGGTAGGTTTTATAGATCAAATACATGTTCTTATTAGATTTGAATTACATGAGGACTACGTGAAAATTTGGTTGAAGGATGTCACCTTGATTGAAGACTATTTGTTTAGATTCTTTAAATGGTTTTCTGGCTTTGTTCCTGGCATAGAGCCTTCAATTGTACTTATGTGGATATCTTTACTAGGGCTCCCACTGAATTTTTTTAAGAAACCATATCTGGAGTTGCTTGTTAAACCAATAGACAAGGTATTAGCTTATGATCAGGCTACATAGTCATTGGCTAGGCCTGGGATAGCAAGAGTGTATGTGGAAGTTAATTTATTAGCTAAGAATCCCTCTTGAATCTGGTTAGACATGGGTGATGAGGGTGAAAGATGGCAGAAAATCATCTATGAGAAAGCCAATAAGTTCTACAAAGTCTGTCAGAAGCAGGGCCATAGAGAAGATGAATGCAGAAAGTGGAAAGTCCCAGATTTGCAGGCTGATGCTGAGGGACAAAATATATGATTGCAGGGATCTCAGCTGGATATGGCAACTAAGGACAAAGGTAAGAGAATTCAAAATCCATAGAATGGTAAGTGGACCAAAGCCAATAAGGAAAGATTGCAAGGGAATCAAAGGTATCCAGTCTCAATAAACCAAGCTCATTTGGTTCAAAAAACAACGCAAATTTGGAAACCACAAAATGTACCAAATGCACAGAATATTGCAGATTCTTTGGAGAATTCTATTTCTAATTCTGAATAGATCCCTGCAGGATCATTGAAAAAATTCCATTCATAATCTTAAATAGTCTACTGGTGTTCCTATTATGGATACTACAGATTTGAATATCCTTGTGCCAAATACAGCTCAGCCTCCAATCACTACTCAGAATTTTGAGATAGGCGACCATTCTGAGAAAGATGCCGAGACTCATTACAATTTGAACTCTGGTAAATCTTCTGAATCTAGTCCTCTTATTCCAAGTCCTTGTATTGCAACTGAACAGGTACCAGAGGTGGTTGATGGCCAATGTCAACTAAATAAACAATTATTAGACCATATGGATACTACCTTATTGATTGATCATCACTATGCTATCACAGAAGGTTCTAAAGAGTGTGTGGATGATGATAGAGGGCTGCAATGTAGTAGAGAGCCACCAGATAAAGGGTTTCATTCAGATGGAGAAGTTTCTGTAAGTTCAACTAATGTGGAGGATGACTTACCTGATTCTGATGCAACAGAAACCTGTCATATAGTTAATAATATTCAATGTCCCCCTCTTTCTGGTATTGTAACTAGATCCAGGTCTAGTAATTCTACCTCATACAACACTTAAATGATTAATACAATCACTTGGAATGTAAGGGGTGCAAACCAAGAAGCCTCTAGGCTGAGATTGAAGGAATTAGTTAAGATGCATGATGTATGTTTAGTCACCATCTTGGAACCAAAGCTTGGGCCTGCAAGGTAGCTTAGTATATGTGCTAATTTGGGATTCTCTTCCTATTTAGCTAACCCGTTAGCTGAAAAATATATCTGGATTCTTTGGGATAAAAGATTGAATGTTAATGTCATCTCTGCTCATGAGCGCAAGCATTGATTGTAGAAGCTTCCTTTTTGGGATCAGCAACTTTTATCCTTACATTTGTCTATGCTAAATGTGAACATGTTTAGAGAAGAGCTTTGAGGAGTTACCTAGTTGGGATACCAATTTCTTTGCAACCATGGATGCTTGTTGGAGATTTTAATACAATAGTTTCTTCCATGGAGAGGAGGGGTGGTGTTGTTCCTAGCTTGTCCATTATGAATGAATTTGTCACAGTCATTAATTCTTTGGCCTTGCAAGATTGTGGTTTTACAGGTTCACCATTCACTTGGTGTAACAACCACCAAGGCATGACAAGGATGTGGCAGAGGCTTGATAGAGCATTGATTAGTGTGGAATGGGGAGAAAGGTTTATAAGTACAATTATGGAGCATGCAGGGAGAGGACAAGCTGTTAAGGTATATTCCATGTGGTATAATTTTGAATTTCATTCAATCATTTAAAATATGAAACCATTAATATAATAAATCAAATCCCATAAAAAATGAGATTGTCAAACTAACAGGTCTTCAAATAAGAAAAATGGTATTTTAGTGAAGGCAATATTTTAAAATCTATCAATGAGTACCTAACTACAATACATTTCAAGTCAAATGTACTTACCTACAAAAGATTTTAGTCAATGTATTTTTTCACAATTAAGTAGTCTAAAAAGTACCAACTCACAATTTTTCAAAGTTTTTATTCTAGGTCATTGGACCAATATTTAAAGCCCAGGCCAATTTTATCTATTATGAAAACGGATAATTGGTTGTGAGTACCTTTTGTAAAACTTATTTGGTTTTAAGTACTACCTTCAAACTTATACTCCATTAAGTCCTCTATTTCATCAAATAGTTGTCAATAAGTACACATTTTAAAACATTTCAAATTCTTTTTGAAATGTATTCCATAATTACCCTTACTATAAATATTGTCTATCATTGTTAGTTTCAATGTTTTCAAATATAACAACTCCTAACTTGAAAATTGTGCTAGCATTAAAATTATTTTTCTATCTCATATATACACACACACACACACACACACACACACACACACACACACACACACACATATATATATGTATATATATATAGTAATATTAAATAGTAACACGCTCAACAAAAAAATAGTAATATCGAACAGTAACATGCTCAATAAATTACTGTTTTGATGTTACTATTTTTTTGTTGAGCGTGTTACTGTTTAATATATATATATATATATAGGAACATAATTTTAATGCTAGCACAATTTCCAAGATATGAGTTGTTAATACTAATACAATTCCCAATTTAGGAGTTGTTAGTTTTTTCAAATAAGTTTTGACTAAATATAACTATTGAGGGTATTTTGGACAATGTAGATCAAAATAGATTCATCTTTAAATAAGTTTTTTGAGTGTACTTAAGCCCAAATAAGTTTACAAAAAGGGACCGGTCTCCCTAAGCCCCTTATGGAAATTACTTTCAACCCAAGTTACTGAACTTAATAATTTTCAGTCCAACCCAATATTTTATTTTTTTAAAGGAACATGGTGGCAACCCAATAGTGTTGATGTTTTACTTGGTCCATAAGAAAGCTAAATCCAATGATATGTGAAAAAATATGTTTTTATAATTGTGACTAAGTCAAACTGGTTAATTATTGTATCATTGAGTACTGTTATTTTTATATTTTATTGTTATTTACAAATGTTTCTGAATGGTTGTGAATGTAAATATACAAACACATGACATGAATGACGATTGGTTCCATTATGTTTTACCAATTGATATTTATTATTGCGTATGATTTTATGATCATGTTGTCATGTGGAATACAGATCATATACCTAGGTTGAAATATAAATGAAATTTTAATTTCATAACTTTTGAGAAAATTAAATATTGATATTTATAATGTATATGCATGTTTATTAAAATTTTAATTATTATGATTAGATTACTAGACCTAGACATATGATCTATACCTTTATGGTGGTGGGTCTTACCTTTAGAGGCTATGGAAGACCCGTAAGGTGGTCGTTTGAGGAAATATAACTAGTATAGAATCTAGCTTTGCCAAAAAGGTGACCGACTTATGGAGATTGTGTTTTTCTCACATTTTGAGAATTGAATCTCATTAAGACCACAAGGTGCACTGACTTGAATAAAATTTTTAATTCTGCCAAAAGGTGATCTGGATATTTTGGACAAGTTGAGTGAATAGAATGGTCAAGAGTGTAATAGGGAGATTAGGGTAACCCTCTTGCCAAAAGGTAGTGAAAGTTTCTGAATCAAACTAAAACACGATTGACTAGGTCTATGCACGCTTGACTAGCATGACCTTGGGAGATTAATAACATGTCAAAATCTCTGCCAAAAGGCGATACTAGTTTCTGAATCGTATGGCTATGTTGATCATTCGGGCGTCTATTAGTGAATCTCTACGAGGAGCTTTTGAGGTGACTACTACTGGGAAAGAGTTTCTGTCAGTGATTGAGAAGCAATTCGTTGGGACTAAGATATCTCTCCAATATATTTTTCTAGATTGACGAACCTCAAGTATGATGGAAATGTGAGAGTTCGGGAGCATTTTCTAAAGATGTCAAGGCTGGTAATTTGTCTGAGAGAGTGTGACATCCCTTTTGAGGAGCACCTTTAAGTTCACATGACAGTGCTCTCCTTGTCTAAATTTTTTGATACATTCAAGGTGAACTATAATGCTCAAGAGACCAAGTGGAGCCTGCATGCTTATCACTTTGTGTGCGACTGAGGAGGAGAGTTTAAGGGGTTCTAAGGCAGAATCAACTAATTTCGGGGTTCATTCCAATAGCAAAAAGGTGTTCAAAAGGTCAGGTTTTAAGACGTATGGCAAGAAAGGGAAACACACCCAAAATAAGGAAAAGCAAGTGAAGTCTAAAAATGTTGATTGCTGGTTCTGCAAGAAGAAGGGGCATGTTAAGAAAGATTGTTTCAAATACAAAGATTTGGTGAAGAAGAACACATGAGCTATTAATATTAGTCTAGTGTGTTTTGAATCCAATTTATTAGATGTTCCTATAAATTCTTGGTGGATTGACTCAAGTGCCTCTGTGCACATCACCCAATATTTGCAGGGGATCACCAACAGGAGAAACCCAAGGCCGGAGGATAAGCTATTTCTTGGAATTGCATAGGGAATAAAAGTCAAAACTGTCGAGAGTTGTCGATTAGTATTAGATTTTGGTTTTTCAATGGTTTTATAGGACATCTTTTATATCCCGTCATTTAGGAGGAATCTTATTTTTGTTTCTAGAATTGATGTAGTTGGTTATGGTTTTATATTTAGATATGCTTCATTATCTATTTATTATGGTTCAAATGTTATTGGTCATGGTATATTGATTGATGGATTATATCAGGTTGCTTTAGATGGTACTTATGCATCTTTTTTTTTATCTGAATCCTTGAATTCTTCTAGTCTTAAGTGTCCTCATACCTCGGAGAATTATTCGATGTTGTGGCATAAGAGACTAGGTCATGTCTCTAAAAAATGATTGGAGTTACTAGTAAAAGAAGAGATTTTAGATCCCTTGGATTTTTTTTTGATTTTCCTACTTGTATGGATTTTATTAAAGGAAAAATGCACAAGAAGAGAAAGTTGGAAGCATTTAGTGCCTCAGGGTTATTGGATTTAATTCATGCAGATTTTTTGTGGTCCCTTTCCAAATCCATCTCGTGGTGCTCAACGTTATTTCTTAAATTTTATTGAAAATCTGTTGAATAAGAAGATCAAATTTTTTCGATTTGATAGAGGAGGAGAGTATTATGGTAGGATGAATCATGATGGTGTAAATCATGTAGAGTTTGTGGAGCATTTAAGGGAACAAGGTATAGTTCCCCAATACACCACACCAAGAACACCAGAGCAAAATGATGTTTCAGAAAGGAGGAATTGCACCTATAAGATGTTATTTGGAGTATGATGAGTCATTCTGACTTACCAAAGTCTTTTTGGGGTGAAGCTTTAAAGTTCACAGTTTATATCTTAAATCGAGTTCCTTGTAAGGTTGCATTTGAAACTCCATACAAAATATGGACTGGTGAAACACCAAAACTTTGTTACATTCATGTTTGGGGATGTCATGCTGAGGTGTAACGCCCCAAATACCACCCTGGACGACATTACATACTAAAACCATATACATCATGACAGCACTAATATCATCCATAAATAAATTACACTTCATTCATCATCCATAAAATATTTACATCATTATCCAAAAGAATATGTCATCTTTGGCCTTTACATTTCAAAAATTAATCCAAGTTGCACAGCGGAATAAACAAAAGGAACTAGACTACACAATGTTCCAAAAGAATGTCCTAGTCTAGTACAAAAGGAAAAGAGGTCGCTCTAAGCGTCCACCTCGGGATCCACACTCCCGTCTAGCGGAGTCTCCCAAGTAGCGGGCTCCTCGACCCCTACGTCCTCCTCTTGTAGGAAATCTGAAAAAATGTTAGCAGCAGGGGATGAGCACGAAGCTCTGTAGCAAAATCTTCCCAAACTCAAACAAGGTTTAGAAAAGCATATAAAACGGTTGGTCTCATTTTCACAAATAGCATATATAACATTTGAAGTAAAACCAGGACATTTGAATAGATCTCAAGTTTAAGGAACAATAGTAATTGAATGAATAAGTGAAACCAGTATACAGTTAACAAACTATATCCAAATATAACCCATTCTACCATAAACCGTTTCCAACAAGTTCTCTCGGAATCCCATACTTCCGGAAACTCTTGTCGAAACCATTTCCGGTACAATGCACGATAACCCACAATGTATATCCGACACTACCCACGTTACTATTCCGTCATCATTAGTGCTAGGAAATGTTCGTACCCACACGGCGTACAAAGACGTCTACCCACACTATGTGGTAGGAAAAGTTCATACCCGCGTGGCATACAAAGCCGTCTACCCACTACATGACACCCGGTCAATAGTAAACCATGTTAGCATCGTACAACTACGCAAGAGATACTATACCGACAAACACCTCACCTTCCCAACAATTACACAATTCCCCCAATTTACACGCCATATCCAAGAAAAATCCCCAATTCTCATAAGTTGTGGTACAAGAGTAATACAATAAAATGTACAAGAGATCATCATAAATAGCATTTTGTTGTTCACTATGAAACACTAACGTTTTGAAATCGAGAACATAGGAGGAATCAAAAGAAAAACCCCTTTCTCTTGAAACCTAGGGTTTTAAGATGAGAAAAAGGATTTAATGGTTATTCCACCATATATTTGTTTAAAACTTGATAATCATTGCAAGGATGTCAAGAATCAAGTAAATACTAGCAAGTATATACGGTTTTGAAACAAAAGAGTACATATAATTTAACCCTAACATCAATGTAAGAGAATAGGAAGAAATCCCCTACCTCAACCAAGTATCTCTAGCAACCCAAGCTTTAATGACTCCCCTTTTCCCTTTTTTTTTTCTTGTTCCCTTGCTACTTTCTCTTTCGGTTCTAAGAGGTTTGAGTGAAAGTGAAGTGAAATTATAGTAGAGGGAATGGGTGGAGAAGTGGGTTCTTGAAAAACTAGGGTTTGATTTTGTTCAAGGTGTAAATCTCTCTTGATTTTATGTTTTTCTCTTCCTCTCTTCCTCTCTAATGGTTTCTAGGGTTTCAATTGGTGTAATGAGGCTTAGAGAGGTGTAAGGATGTATTTATAGTCAAAGAAATGGAGAAAGAACCGAAGCCGGGTCGGGCTAGGCTTTGCCGGGCGTACCGGTACGCGTACCGGTACGGTTGAGCTACTGGAGTTCGGCGTACCGGTACGCGTACCGGTACGCGTACCGGTACTGTTCGACTGCCAGATTTTTGCTCCAACTTCCAGTGCAGTTTTGACCCATTTAGAGGTCGAATTGGAAAATTTTCATGAGATACACTTTTGTAGCAATAGATGTATACTATATACTGTCAAAATTTCAGATCAATTGGATATAAGGATAAAAAGTTATGAACAAAATACTAGAAGGTGTCCCAACTCCTTTTTACCCAAATTTTCTCTAAGTGTGTTTTCACTCCGGAATACTTCCTAGCTTCCAATACAACCCATATTACATCTCCCAAGGTTGTTCGACCTTCCGGATTCAATGGCCACATTATTTTGACCTAAAAATATTTAGAAACTTCCATAATCCCTCTTCTCAAGTTTACACACTTTCGAAACTCAAACTTCCCAATCCATTTGTCTCCCTAGTATTTATTCCTACTATTACTACACATATCCACATTTTTACCTCAATTATCTACTATATATCTACATACATATATAAAATAAAAATGCGGGGTGTTACAATCCACCCCCCTTAAAGAAAGTTTCGTCCTCGAAACTTACCTCAAGTAGCGAATATGTGTGGGTACTTCTCTTGCATTTCTAGCTCTGGTTCCCAAGTAGCTTCTTCCGCTCCATGGTGTTGCCACAAAACCTTCACTAGTCGGATGACTTTGTTACGGAGCACCTTCTCCTTGGCATCGAGAATCTTCAACGGTTGTTCTTCATAGGTTGCTCCGTCTTGAATTTCAATCTCCTCCAAGTTCACGACTGGAGTTGCATCCGAGTGACACGTCCTCAACATCGACACGTGAAACACGCCTTGTACTCCGGATAACTGAGCTGGTAATCGCAACTGATACGCCGCTTTGCCCACCACTTTGATCACTTCAAACGGTCTGGTATATCTTGGCACTAACTTCTCATTCTTGCCGAATCGAAACACGCCCTTCTTTTGTGACCCCTTGGGAAACATGTAATCTCCCACTTTAAATTCCACGGATCTTCGTCTGTGGCCCGCATAGCTCTTCTGTTCTACTTTGCGCCGTGCGTAGCCTCTCCCGGATGAGTTGAATCTTGTCCGTAGTTTCCCCATTGTATTCCTTACTCCGTTAGTTCGCTGCGCACTCTGATATAAATTACAATCTACCAAAGGTTACAGTTGAAACCTAACCCGACTTGTCCTCCCATTTTAGCTTCCAAATCCATATACATTTTTCCAACGAAATAATTTAAGAAAAATTAACATAATATCATCGAAAATACCATTTTATTGGTCAATACCAATCGTTAGAATTTTGAATTAAGGAACAAATAAATAATCAAGCTTTGGAATCAAAAATAAATGGCTATCAAGCTTGGAAATCAAGAACAAAAGAACAAACAAGGTTTGAAATTAATAACAAACGAATCTCAAGTTTTTGGAATCCATAGTAAAGGAACAATCAAATCTTGAATTCCATAACAAACCCATATCAAGCTTTGGAATCCAAATAAGAAACAATCAAAGCTTGAAATCAAGAACAAAGTAACATTCGAATCTTGGAGTTTATAATCAGGAACTAATAAGTCTCAAGTTTCGAACTCAAAAACGAAGAGTAATCAAGTATTGAAATCAAGAGCAATTGATTGTCAAGTCTTGAAATCAAGAACCAATGAATATCAAGAATAAATGAATCACAAGGTTTAGAATCAATAACAGATGAATATTAAATTTGGATCCCAAGAGCAAATGAATATTAAGCTTGAAAATCAAGAATAAAGGCGTATCAAGCTTGAAAGTAATGAACAAAGGAGAAATTAAGATTTAGCGGAACAATCATGTATGGAAGTCAATAACAAACGACTATCAAGGTGTGAAATCAAGAACAAATGATTTATGAAGCTTAGAAATCAAGACCAAAAGAAAACTCAAGTCTTGGAACCAAGAATAAAGAATATCACGTATTGAATATTGAGAATAATTGAATCACAAGGGTTATAGTCACTACCAAGTGCATATCAAATTTAGATATCAAGAACACATGAATATTGAGCTTGGAAATCAAGAACAAAGGAACAATCACTTCTTGAAATCCATAACAACGAATATCAAGCTTAGAATTAAAAATAAGGAACTATCAGGTATTGAAATCAATAACAAACAAATGGATCATCAAATTTAGATACCAAGAACAAATGGATTATTAAGCTTAGGAAATTAAGGACAAGGAAACAATTAAGTCTCGAGATCAATAACAACGGATATCAAGCTTGGAATTAGAGATAAAGTAATAATCATATATTGGAATCGATAACAAACGACTATCAAGGTTTAAAATCAATGACAACGGCAAGATAAAGAGAAAACACATCTCCCTTGAAAACTAGGATTTCAAGGGCATACCAAAAGGATTTTGGTGGTCACCACCCATAACATAGCTTAGAACAAATAATATTTAAGTTCGGGAATCAAGAGCAAATGAGAAATCAAGAGAAAAATACATCTCCTTTGTAAACTAGGGTTTGAAGGCATAAGAAAAGATTTAGAGTTTACCCAACCATAATATATTTTAGAACAAGGTAATATTAACAAGAATGACAAGACATGATGATTTCCTAGCAAGTAGATATAATTTAGAGTCAAAGATTACATATATATAATAGCCCTACTGGTATCCCCTTGTTCTCCCGTAGGCAAATTAACATATACCGTAAGTTCTATTTCCTCGAAACCCAATCCAAATTTCACAGCATATGCAGTACGTACAAAAGAATGAGTCGCATAGGAATCCAATAACATTCGGGCCCAAGAATCGTAGAAAAGAACGATACCTTCCACGATGGCGTTGGAGGCATTTTCCTCCGGTTGAGTCATAGCAAAAACCCTTCCTTGATTGGCGCCGCCGGGGGCATGAGCTTGTAACGGTCTCTGTGGTGGTAATGGCTACCGTAGCGGTGGCCTGTTTGCATTCACTCGCCCCGTTGCTTGGTTGGTCTTGGTGGAAAGCAATGGACAATTATCTTTGAAGTGCCCAACACCTCCACAGGCAAAGCATCGGCGTGCATCCGTTCCTACCCTCTCTGGTACGCTTCCCGCTCCTTGAGCTATCTGAGGTCTCTGCTGTGTTGGCCTTTGTAGAGGTGGCTTGTTTGTTGGTACTTGCTCTGTTGCTTGCTTGGTCCTTGGGGGAAACGAGGGGCATCTATGTTTGAAGTGTCCATACTCTCCGCATGCAAAGCATTGGCACGGGTCATCGCTTGTTCTAGTCTGAGTCACTTCATCTTCTCAAACTATCTGAGGTCTTTGTCCAATCACGTCCACGTCCACGTACACGTCCACGTTCAAGTTCATGGACACGTACTTGTATTCTCGAATTCAGAGTGTGACCCTCTTCTCGCGAATGGAAGGCCTCAAATCTTGTTCAAAGCGTTTAGCCCTCTTTGCATCAGGGGCCACAAAATCGATTGCGTAGCAAGAAAATTCATCGAATTCGAACAAATAATTAACCCCTAACCTAAATAAACAACTAATCTTACCTATTTGATAAACACATAACCACAAACAAATTCAAGCCTAAGGTTTCTTCAACCTAGTCCTACCTTTCTAGTCGTAATCCATAACCTACAGCTCCCATGTAAGACCTAAAGCCTAGGCTCTGATACCAAATCTGTAACGCCCCAAATACCACCCTGGACGACATTACATACTAAAACCATATACATCATGACAGCACTAATATCATCCATAAATAAATTACACTTCATTCATCATCCATAAAATATTTACATCATTATCCAAAAGAATATGTCATCTTTGGCCTTTACATTTCAAAAATTAATCCAAGTTGCACAGCGGAATAAACAAAAGGAACTAGACTACACAATGTTCCAAAAGAATGTCCTAGTCTAGTACAAAAGGAAAAGAGGTCGCTCTAAGCGTCCACCTCGGGATCCACACTCCCGTCTAGCGGAGTCTCCCAAGTAGCGGGCTCCTCGACCCCTACGTCCTCCTCTTGTAGGAAATCTGAAAAAATGTTAGCAGCAGGGGATGAGCACGAAGCTCTGTAGCAAAATCTTCCCAAACTCAAACAAGGTTTAGAAAAGCATATAAAACGGTTGGTCTCATTTTCACAAATAGCATATATAACATTTGAAGTAAAACCAGGACATTTGAATAGATCTCAAGTTTAAGGAACAATAGTAATTGAATGAATAAGTGAAACCAGTATACAGTTAACAAACTATATCCAAATATAACCCATTCTACCATAAACCGTTTCCAACAAGTTCTCTCGGAATCCCATACTTCCGGAAACTCTTGTCGAAACCATTTCCGGTACAATGCACGATAACCCACAATGTATATCCGACACTACCCACGTTACTATTCCGTCATCATTAGTGCTAGGAAATGTTCGTACCCACACGGCGTACAAAGACGTCTACCCACACTATGTGGTAGGAAAAGTTCATACCCGCGTGGCATACAAAGCCGTCTACCCACTACATGACACCCGGTCAATAGTAAACCATGTTAGCATCGTACAACTACGCAAGAGATACTATACCGACAAACACCTCACCTTCCCAACAATTACACAATTCCCCCAATTTACACGCCATATCCAAGAAAAATCCCCAATTCTCATAAGTTGTGGTACAAGAGTAATACAATAAAATGTACAAGAGATCATCATAAATAGCATTTTGTTGTTCACTATGAAACACTAACGTTTTGAAATCGAGAACATAGGAGGAATCAAAAGAAAAACCCCTTTCTCTTGAAACCTAGGGTTTTAAGATGAGAAAAAGGATTTAATGGTTATTCCACCATATATTTGTTTAAAACTTGATAATCATTGCAAGGATGTCAAGAATCAAGTAAATACTAGCAAGTATATACGGTTTTGAAACAAAAGAGTACATATAATTTAACCCTAACATCAATGTAAGAGAATAGGAAGAAATCCCCTACCTCAACCAAGTATCTCTAGCAACCCAAGCTTTAATGACTCCCCTTTTCCCTTTTTTTTTTCTTGTTCCCTTGCTACTTTCTCTTTCGGTTCTAAGAGGTTTGAGTGAAAGTGAAGTGAAATTATAGTAGAGGGAATGGGTGGAGAAGTGGGTTCTTGAAAAACTAGGGTTTGATTTTGTTCAAGGTGTAAATCTCTCTTGATTTTATGTTTTTCTCTTCCTCTCTTCCTCTCTAATGGTTTCTAGGGTTTCAATTGGTGTAATGAGGCTTAGAGAGGTGTAAGGATGTATTTATAGTCAAAGAAATGGAGAAAGAACCGAAGCCGGGTCGGGCTAGGCTTTGCCGGGCGTACCGGTACGCGTACCGGTACGGTTGAGCTACTGGAGTTCGGCGTACCGGTACGCGTACCGGTACTGTTCGACTGCCAGATTTTTGCTCCAACTTCCAGTGCAGTTTTGACCCATTTAGAGGTCGAATTGGAAAATTTTCATGAGATACACTTTTGTAGCACTAGATGTATACTATCTACTGTCAAAATTTCAGATCAATTGGATATAAGGATAAAAAGTTATGAACAAAATACTAGAAGGTGTCCCAACTCCTTTTTACCCAAATTTTCTCTAAGTGTGTTTTCACTCCGGAATACTTCCTAGCTTCCAATACAACCCATATTACATCTCCCAAGGTTGTTCGACCTTCCGGATTCAATGGCCACATTATTTTGACCTAAAAATATTTAGAAACTTCCATAATCCCTCTTCTCAAGTTTACACACTTTCGAAACTCAAACTTCCCAATCCATTTGTCTCCCTAGTATTTATTCCTACTATTACTACACATATCCACATTTTTACCTCAATTATCTACTATATATCTATATACATATATAAAATAAAAATGCGGGGTGTTACATGAGGCCAGGTTATATAATCTCGAGATAAAGAAACTTGACTCTAGGACCATCTCTTGCTATTTTATTAGATACCCCGAAAGGTCCTCTAAGGTTTTTGAAGATGATCATGTCAATGGGAGTTTGAAACATAGGAAAATTGATTTCCATGAAGATAGTGGGAGTATTACAGTCTTTAATTTTTTAGTAGTTCTTCTAGCTCCTCCAGATATTTCGATCCCTCCCACAGTTGAGGAAAAAAAGTAGTTATGCCTCCGATTCCTCAACAGTCTGTTGTCCCTGAGGTGGAGCCCATTCCTTTAAGGAGATCTACTAGAGTGTGTAGATCAGCCATATCTGATTAGTATGAGGCTTACTTGCAGGAGGATGAATTGAAATACCTTGAAAAGATGATCCTTTGACGTTTGAAGAAGCCATAGAAAGTAGCAAGTCTAAATTAAGAGGTTTAAGGCCAGGTTGGTGGCTAAAGGTTCCAAGCATAAACCATGAGTTGATTTTTCAAAGACATTCTCTACTGTTTCCTCCAAAGACTCCTTAAGGATTATTCTTGCCATTGTAGCTCATTATAATCTACAGCTGCATCAGATGGATGTGGAGATAACTTTCCTGAATGGTGATTTTGAAGAAGATATATACATGGTTCAGCCTAATAGTTTTGCAATCAAGGGCAAAGAACATCTTGTTTGCAAACTGAAGAAATCTATTGATGGATTGAAGCAAGCCTCAAGGCAGTGATATTTGAAATTTGACCAAGTTATGGTTGGATATGGTTTCAAAGAGAATATTGTTGACAAATGCATATATCTCAAGGTGAATGGGAGCTAATTTATAATTCTTATTCTCTATGTGGATGACATCTTACTTGCTAGTAATGACATCCATATGCTCCATGACACAAATAATTTCTTATCAAATAATTTTGATATGAAGGATATGGGAAATGCAGAGTATATTATTGGAATTAAGATCCATAGGGATCGCTTTGTTGGTCTATTGGGTTTGTCTCAGAAAACTTATATTGATAAGGTGCTCAAAAGGTTTGGTATGCAGAATTGTGCACCTAGTGAGGCCCCAGTGGTCAAAGAAGACATATGAAGTCAGGACCAGTGCTCCAAAAATCAGATTGAAAAGAACCAGGTGGATATGAAGGAGTATGCTTCTCCTGTTGGGAGTCTTCTATACACGATGATATGTATTCGACCTAATATCAGTTATGTTGTGGGTATGCTTGATAGATATTAGAAAAATCCTAGTTTAGCGCATTGGAAGGCTACGAAGAAAGTATTGCGGTACTTGCAGAGGACAAAAGACTTTATGTTAGTCTTTCGTAGATCAGACAAGCTTGAGGTTAATGGTTATTCAGACTCAGATTATGCAGAATGTCATGATAGCCTGAAGTCTACTTCTAGATATATTTTTATGCTTGCCCATGGGGTGATTTCCTAGGGGAGCTCCAAGTCTATTATGACCAATTCGACTATGCATGCTGAGTTTATTGGTTGTTATGAAGCAACTTGCCATGCGATGTGGTTGAGGAACTTCATAATGGAGCTGGGTGTTGTGGATTCTATCCACATGCCATTGGTTATTTACTATGATAATGAAGCTGCGACTAAATATGTGAAGAATAAGCGGATGACCAAAAGCAACAAACACATAGAGATCAAATACCTTGTTATTTGTGAGAAGGTTCGAGAGGGAGTCATTGAGATCCCTTATGTGGATACCAGTTGATGGTTGCTGATCCTCTCACAAAAGGTCTACCACCAAAGTATTTTAAAGAGCATGTCAGTCATATGGAAGTAGTAGAGACTTTAGATTATGCTGTTTAAAATGGGGTTATGTCCTATTATATTTCAGTTCATGTTTTATATTTAAATTATAATTTAAATTCTACTCTTGTTATTGAATTCTAACAATAAAGGCAATAATGCTTTTATATTTCATATTATACCTGGATATTTATTTCAACATATGCTATGAGGTTATAATGGCCTGAGAATATGTGATATATTCATGAGGTATACTTGGGTGAGATATGATTAGGCAACATATCGGTAAACCTTTATTCTAATAGGTTGGTGATGGTTTTCACATAACAGTATGTTGTAATATATCAAGATGACACACTACAAGTGTGAAGCATGATGGACATATGAAATTTATGCTTTTGATTGCATGAGGTGTGTACATTTCTTTATTATCCACTTCTTTATTAAAACCACATAAAGTTAAACTCTCAATTCTGTTAATGACATTAACTTTGAGACCATGGAACTGTCCTGGAGTCAATAAATGGAACTCCAAAACATTCATGATCCATGTTAGTGTTGTTTTTAGTATTGGGTGAAAGTTAAGGCAATATCCAAGTTGTTTAGGCAAATGTTTTTTCAAAAATTAAAGAGTGGCCACTCGATTTTAAATGTATTTAAACCATGTGTGTCATTTTCAAAATTATAACTTATACATGTGTGGACCAAGTGGGAGATTGTTGGAACGTTTTTTTATTATTTTATTGAAACATTCTTATTGGTCATACACATGTGGTATTTTAATCAAGGTTTGTTGATTACCTTGTTTAATTATAATGATTATTAGATTTGATTATGAAATGCTCTAGATCCGTGTTTATTAAGGTTAACGCTACCCGTTTTCACCCAAGAGTCTCAACAATTATATTGGTACTATTTACGTCCAAAAGTTTTGGTAGTCTCATAGCTACCGTTTATGTCCGGTAGCTAGTCTTGGCTATTATATCGCTACCGCATATACCTAGTAGTCTCGGCAACCACATATTGGTAAGCACCCACAATTAATTCAAGCACTTGAACCACACCCAACACCACTTCACAATCCTTAAGCCATTAAGTCACAGCCTAGCCATTTACAAATAAATATAGCTAGTAATAAACAATCAACATTTCACAATTCATAACCTTCCAAATAACTTTTCAGCTATTTCAATTAAGTATAGCTAATAAATATATAACCAAAATTTCAATCAATATACTCACCTTGGGTTCACCTCCAAACCCACAATTAATCCCCCTATGGTACCTTGGGTGGAATTAATGTCGTCACCTCTGCACCTAAAACAAATCGTCACAAAGACACATATAAATATCCTTTGTATATGCATTTCATCATGAATATGCATGATTCAGTGTTTAATTATGCTTGTATTAATACATCTCCAAACCCCTTCTCAGGTGATAATAATATAAATCAAAACCTTAGTTTAGATTATACAATCAAACACATTAATTTTCACGTACACATTTAATAGTTAGATTAGTCAACTCCTAATCTCCTCGTTAAATGTTATCTTAAAGTAGACATTCCAAGCTTTGCAACCATAGTTCGTTAGCTAAAATTGAATTCCTGTGTGAAAAGTTCTCATTTTTCCTGAAAAGCACTAAGCTGGCCACCTGTTCAACATTTGCAGAATTTCAGTCCACTTTCAACGGCCACCGTTTTTCACATAAACATAAATAAGTATTGTATCCTATTTGGTAAGAAAGATCTACGAGTTTGGGTTCCAACAAAAAAATGATTTATCAATTGAAATTTTTGAGAGAGAGTTACTGCAATTCTCCCACATACACTCAAGCTAAAAATGCTTGCATTGGTACAAGTTGTACCGATTCAATAGTGATAAAATGTCTTTGTACCGGCATAACTTTGTTTGTACTGGTTCGTCGCAAACCAGAACTCATTGTGAAGCTACAACCTTGTTGTACCGGTTCATCCCTTGGCAAAACCCACTTGTATCGGTATAACATCACTTGTACTGGTTCATTCCTGGGGTTTCTTTCCCATAAACACTTCGAACACTTCCTACACCCAAATCT
Organism: Ilex aquifolium; assembly: GCA_951799425.1. NCBI lineage: Eukaryota > Viridiplantae > Streptophyta > Magnoliopsida > Aquifoliales > Aquifoliaceae > Ilex > Ilex aquifolium. Next base: position 13,418,972 of record OX637408.1, read on the forward strand.
CTCCATACACTACAACAGTCCTTAGCTAAAAACAAACCTAAAACACAAATTCCATAAACTGAAAATCAAACCCAACAATTTAACAAAAATAAATACTTACCAAGAGAACACCTATCAATCCAAGCTCAACCAAAAATCCAAAGTGAAACCCAACTCAGCTCTTCTCTCTCTTTACTTCCTAAGTTTCGTTCCTCTTCTCTCTTTTTTTTTCCTTCCCTGTCTCTTCCTCTCTCTACGTTTCTTTTCTCTCCTCCCCTCCCAAAAGCTTTTCGTTTAACACACACATGCACACATATTATATATATATATATATATAAAATAAAGTACAATACAATTCAAATCTTAAAAGATAAACAAAATGACTTTTGCTATTCGCGGTTGAGATCTCTTTAAATTTTACTTTAAAGTTAATCTGACGGCTAATATTTACACCCCAAATTTAATAGAAAAAATAGACTCCTAAAGGTATGTTTGGAGTGACTTTTTAAAAGTGCTTCTAAAAATTATTTCTCATAAGTACTTTAAAAAAAAAAATAGTGTTTGGAACTACCCCACCACTACTTCTACTACCACCACCCCCACCATCATCACCACTCCCACCATCATCACCACTACCACCACTACCGCCACAACTACTACCCCCACCGCCCCACCACCATCGTCACCGCCACCACCACTATCGCCACCCTACCATACCCACCGCCCCACCACCACCACAGCTGCCACCACACTACCACCACCACCACCGCCCCACCACTTCCATTGCCCCACTATCATCATCCCCACCACCACCGTTGTCACACCCTACCATCAATCACCACCGCTGTCGCACCCAACCATCACCCCTACCACTCCCACGACCATCACAACTACCACCACCATCGCCAACCCACCACCGTCACCTCCACCTCCACCACCGCCACCGCCACTGCCCCAACCCACCCCACCCACCCTACCCTCACTGACCCACCGCCGCCACACCACCACCATCGCCACCCACCACCGATTGCTATCATTGTAGTCCACTGCCACCACCCACCACCATCGTCACCTTATTCTTATATTTATTACCATTACCACCATCATCCCACTACCATTGTCGCCCACCATCAGCACCCACCACCACCATTGTTGCCCACCGTCACCCACTACCACAACCCACCACCATCCGTCATCGCCCACCACTAGTCGCTGTCACCCACCCCACCACACTTATCACCACCTCCCGTCATCGTACACCACTGCAACCACTCCACTGCCACCTACCCCTACCACACTTACCACCACCGCCATTCGCCACCACTCATCACACTGTTGCCTAAAAGCACCCATCGTCGCCCACCACCACCATTATCACCGCCCACCACCACCGTTGTCGCCCTATCACCACCACCACCACCACCCATGGTTGCCACTACCACAATCGTCACCCAAAACCCACCACCACCATCACTGTTGCCACCCATGACTGCCACCACCATCATGGTCGTCGTCGCCACCTACCGCAACCATCACCATCTCCCACCACCACTACCACCGTTCACCACCACTACAATTAGTGCTTAAATTCATTTATCTCTCCTCTATGTTTGTGATTTTATTTTAGGTGTGAATACAAATATGTTTATTGTTGACTATTTTTTTTATTACTCCGTGCCTTCAGGCACGGGGAATAACTAGTATATATATATTCCAGCATATACATGAATAAAGGAGAGGAAAGCTGCGAAGGACACCTGTCTAAGCTGAATCTCTGTAATTCTCAAAATCCAATTGGGTCCCCTTTAATTCCGTTCAATCAAACACACACACACCACATAACTTCCAATATACATAAACACACACCCAAAATATTTTTCCCTTCTTATTATTTAACTCCTAGACACAATTTTTATCACAACATTAAACCCCCAGGGTTAATAATTCAAAATATTACCTAACTCCCATAATTCCAATAACTATAATTTAACCCCCACATTAATTATCATAAATTACACATTTGACCCTAATATTGAATAAATATCATGCAATGCATGTATGAGTCTCACAGCTTTCTACCCAAATTCTCCCCAACATGCATTTCAACTTTGGAATACTTTCAAATACTAATACATCCCATATCACCTCTCTCAATATTTCTTGATCTTCTGGATTAAATTGTGGCCTTATTTTGACCTAAAAATATTTAAAAACTTACCGAGCCACCCTTCACAAGTTTAAACACCTCCGAAACTAAGCTTGATCCGAGAGTCAATTCACGTAAAATCCAAACTTTATGATCAAGCTTTCAACAGCTTTCGAAGTTTCTATTATCATTTTAGAAGTACTCTTAATATCATGTCGTCTATTTTTAAATTTTGTACAGAGTTTTACAATTCACCCCCCTAAAAGAAAGTTGTGTCCTCGAAATTTAATTGTCGACTTAGTTCATCTAATTCCAATTGGTTGTAATGTCTCAATGCCTATTCATCCCTTAAGCCTAAAATCCAAGATTACAATATAATATCATATTCTAAAATTTAACTCCATCCTTTCTATATGATTGTTCGAACTAATTTCTTTTCAAGCATAACTACTAGATCATTAACTTAATTGTTTATCCACCAAATAGCACATTCCTTTTGAATTCATTAATCATTTCCTTAACAATAGAAAACTCCCAATCATTACTGTGACGCCCCACAATCCGGGGGTCCGTAATTACCCGGTTAATCACCCATCAACCCGCGGAATACCCGTCAATACCGTGTAATTCGATACCACGCCGTTATGCCCCATTTACCGGGATCCATAATTTAACAAATTTTCAGGCAGAGTCTCCTTTGTACGGGGAACTCTACCCAAAACACAACCTGTGTAATCATACAATCACATGACCCATCCGAGGTCCAATATACAATATTGACCACACCGGGTCCATTTATCCATACTTAATTGCATAGTATCAAATACTATCATAATCACCATCACTACGTACATTCATTCATAAAAGAATAAATATCCCAAAAGAGTCCCATGTATATGCCTTTTAAAATATAAACAAGTTTTTGTTACAAGAATTATACAAGGCCAAAAGTAAACATATACAAGGGACTGCAAAGTCAAAATAAGAGCCACAGACCGGCTTTGTCGTCAAAGCGGGCCCATGGCCTCGCCTTCGGTGGATGCCTGACCGATACCTGAAAAATGTTCCCATAAAGGGTGAGCCAATGCTTAATAGGGTAATTCCTATAGAGAATTCCTCTCAACCTAAATGCATATGAAACGTCACATGCAACAATCATTTCATGCATTCATTCAAATATGTCTATTATGAACAAATGCCATAAATCATGTCATGCCATGAGATGTAACTCAAGCAAACAATACCAACACCGAGCCCCATCCTGAGCTCCCACAACACATGCAATGCCATGCGTATGTATCCGGGCATTCCAAGCCCCCCTGTCATTGGTGTTATGTACACTCAATGACTAATTAATTCATTTTCTTGTGTCTTTGTGGGGAGATGATTTATGGTATTACACCAATGGGACACCAACCATCAACGGATCTTCAGGACATCCCACCTGCGGCTCCGTTTACGCCGTTACACTTTTCTGGAATTTCACCGCCGGGAAGTGTATAAACCAAGTAAGCGGGTCTTGCACCCGAGGGAGAATCTAGCCCTTCTTGCTATCCCCGACACATTTATTCATTTAATTTCCCGTGCGACTCAGCCGGATCTTGGTACGACTTTTCCGAGTCCACGATCAACCACCTATGTGGTGATTGATTTCATACCATGCACACACTCCCACCCATGTCAATGCCCATGAATGTAGTGCAACTCATGCATAATGCAATGCAATGCGCAATTGCCTTTGGTACCACTTATAATGTCCATTATATAATGAATGCAATATAATGACATTTTCAACACACTCTCAAGCATGTTATACAAGATAATCAACTCAACCAACATACTTGTATTCACCTAAGCATTTAAACAAACACCTAGAGGCACATCAATTTACACAAATAACATGTTTATTACTTTCAACATGGCAACATGTGTTATTAATTCTGTAAACATAAGCACAAGTCATCCACAATAATCATATGCTAAATAATCATTTAACATACATATTATTTCATAATCACATAACAAGCTAATAATTTTATTAAACTTGATATGTCATTAAAGCATCAAGTTATGCTAATGTACAATTAACATGCTTTAAACCACTAACATTAACTTACACCAAGTTAATCATAATAGGATTTTACTATTACAAAATTTATTATAAATCCTATATTTGACCCACTAGTTACACTAGTCAAGACCTAACATGTGATATACACCCTTAGTCTGCCCATTTCATATGCCATATTTTAGGTTGAAATTACATCTAAATAGGGGAAACCCTACCTCTTGTAGCGTGAGCCCACGTAGTAGGACCCCAAAGAAAGGCCGAATTTAGCTTCCGAAGCCTTAGGCCTAAACTCTTGTACTTAATATTTGTGGAGAAAAGTACGATCTTTGGTACCGTTGCGTAGCTCTCGTTGCGTAGAGCAACTTTAATTCTTGGCCCGAAGCGATTAGACGGTTAAATCTTCGTAGATTTGAGAAAGAAGGTCAGGGGGTCTAACTTTTTTTTCTTCTTTTCTTTTTCCCTTTTTTTCTCTCGTTTTCTGTCTCTCTGTCTCGCTGAACGGCTGTGAAGAAGTGGAAGACTTTTGTCTTCCACTTTATATAATTTTAACTATTTGGCCCACATCGCGTCACATGTTCAATTTTAACGGGTCCAATTTTATTTTTAATTAATTAAATCTCGTCTCGTTTTAAATTTATAATATTTTTATTGAACTAATCTTAAATTATTTTTCGGGTCCCGCGAATAAAATCTGATCGCAATTATTTTAGTCACGTGACACCCGATCGCTTTGTAACACGCGATCTGTCTCAGAATTTTACAAAAATTTACTCGGTAGCTAGATTTTGCGAGACGAATCTAACGGTAAGGTCCGTTTCGTCATCTGAATTTTATAAAAATTCACGTTTTTGACCCGTACTTTAACAATTAATTCCTATTTTACCCCTGTAATTATGATTTTTAATAAATTTTTTTTCTAGGGTTTTACATTCTCTCCCCCTTAAAGGAATTTCGTCCCCGAAATTACACTCACATGCACATATAACAACATGCACATGCAAAAAGTCATTCAATACTCTATGACTATAAAAGATGTACCTCCATCCTCGAACAGAAACGGATAGGTAGCTCGGATAGTGTCCTCACGCTCCCATGTCGCCTCTTCCACCCCACGGTGCTGCCACAGCACCTTCACCAGCCTCACAGTCTTGCCACGCAAAACCTGCTCTCGGCTGTCCATGATACGCATCGGTCTCTCCTCGAAGGTCCCATCTGCATCAACCACCAGCTCACCCCAATCCACCACGTGTGTAGGATCTGGAGTGTACTTCCGGAGCATAGAAACATGGAACACCGCGTGAACACCAGATAGATTTGGCGGTAATGCCAACCGATAAGCGACTGTACCAACCCTCTCGAGTACCTCGAAGGGCCCAATATACCTCGGCGACAGCTTTCCCCGCTTCCCGAACCTGACCACTCCCCTCTTAGGCATCACCTTCAAGAAGACATGGTCTCCGACCTCGAACTCCAGAGGTCGCCGCCGTCTGTCGGCGTAGCTCTTTTGCCGGCTTTGAGCCGTGAGAAGACGTTTCCGTATCAAGTCCACCTTCTCCGAGGTGTCTCTAATCAAATCTGGACCCATGGAAGGTCTCTCTCCAACCTCCGTCCAACAAATCGGAGAACGGCACGGCCTCCCATAAAGTGCCTCATAAGGTGCCATCTGTATACTCGCCTGATAACTGTTGTTGTAGGCGAACTCCACTAAGGGTAAATGCTCCTCCCAGCCACCCTTGAGATCAATGACGCATGCCCGTAGCATGTCCTCTAAAGTCTGGATGGTCCTCTCTGACTGACCGTCCGTCTGGGGATGAAATGCGGTGCTCATCATCAACTGCGTCCCTAGGGCCCGCTGGAAACTCTCCCAAAAATAGGCCGTGAACTTAGGGTCCCGATCCGATACTATAGATACGGGTACCCCATGTAACCGAACTATCTCCCGTATGTACAGCCTACAGAATTCCTCCAGTGTGAAGGTCATCCGCACTGCCAAAAAGTGTGCCGAGTTCGTAAGCCGGTCCACTATCACCCACACCGCGTTATGCCCCCGCGATGTCCGTGGCAAGTGGGTCACAAAATCCATCGTGACGTACTCCCACTTCCACTCAGCCACCTCCAAAGGTTGGAGCAACCCTGCTGGTCTCTGGTGTTCAGCCTTGACTTGCTGACACGTGAGACATCGACTAACAAAATCTCCAACGTGCCTCTTCATCCCACTCCAATAGTACTGGCGGCGAAGATCATGGTACATCTTCGTGCCACCTGGATGCACAGCAAAACGGGAGCAATTAAACTCCCTAAGAATCTCTTCTCTCAGATCTGTAGACTGAGGAACCACAACTCTTCCCCTGAATCTAAGACTACCATCCGCGTGAATGACCCAGCCCTCGTCACCTGTACCCGACTGTACCCGGTCCCTGATGGACAATATCTCAGCATCCTGCCCCTGGGACTCGATCACTCTGCTCAGTAGGGAAGGCGTAGCCACTAGACTCCCTAAAGTGCCCTCAGTCTGATCCCTGTAGTGTAGCCCGAACTGTCTCACAGTCTCGAGCATCAGCCACTCCTGGGAAGCTATACTGGCCAAAACTCCTCGTGACTTCCGACTCAGCGCATCAACCACCACATTTGCCTTACCAGGATGGTAATGCAAAGTGAAGTCATAATCCTCTAGGTACTCCATCCACCTGCGCTGCCTCATATTGAGGTCCCGCTGCGTGAAAATGTACTTCAGACTTTTATGGTCCGAAAACACCTCAAACTGCTCTCCATATAGATAGTGGCGCCATGCCTTCAAGGCAAAGACAACAGCTGCCAACTCCATGTCATGCGTGGGGTAGTTCTGCTCGTGGCTCTTCAACTGCCGAGAACCATAAGCTACCACCCTCCCGGACTGCATCAAAACACACCCAAGTCCGTCTTTAGAGGCATCGCAATAAACTGTGTACATCTGTCCCCTCTCCGGAACTATCAAAATCGGAGCTGAAGTAAGCCTTTTCTTTAACTCTTGGAATGCCCTCTCACACGAGTCATCCCACTGAAACTTGACCTCCTTTCTGGTTAATCTAGTCATAGGTGCAGCCAGTCGGGAGAAGTCCTCAATGAACCTCCTATAATACCCTGCCAATCCCAAGAAGCTACGTATCTCGAAGACTGACTTTGGCCTCTCCCAATTCAAAACCGCCTAAACCTTTTCCGGATCAACTGACACACCTGAAGCCGACACCACGTGTCCCAGAAATTTCACCTCCGTCAGCCAGAATTCGCACTTGCTGAACTTGGCATACAACCGGTGGTCTCTCAAGGTCTGGAGAACAACCCTCAAGTGACCCTCATGCTCCTCCTCAGACTTGGAGTAGATCAGTATGTCATCAACAAAGACCACAACGAACTGATCTAGGTAGGGCTGGAACACCCTATGCATGAGATCCATGAATGCCGCCGGGGCATTCGTCAATCCGAATGGCATCACAATAAACTCAAAATGCCCATAACGCGTTTGAAATGCCGTCTTTGGAATGTCGGCATCCCTAATCCTCAACTGATGGTACCCCGTGCGCAGATCTATCTTGGAGTAGACCCGTGTCTCTCTCAGCTGGTCAAACAAGTCATCAATACGCGGCAAATGGTATCTATTCTTGATAGTGACCCTGTTCAACTGCCGGTAGTCAATGCAGAGCCTAAACGTCTTGTCTTTCTTCTTGGTAAATAGCACCGGAGCACCCCAAGGTGAAGTACTCGGTCTGATAAAGCCTCTGTCCAATAGCTCTTGTAACTGGACTTTAAGCTCCTGCAACTCCGCTGGTGCCATCCTATGCGGTGTCATAGAAATAGGGGATGCACCGAGCTGTAACTCTATGGTGAAGTCTACATCCCGATGCGGTGGCAACCCTGGTAACTCATCTGGGAAGACATCTGCATAGTCGCACACGACTCGAGGCAGACCTAACTCGTGTCTCATCTCGTCCTCCAGTGTAAGGCTAGCAAGCCAACCTATCAACTGTTCGTGCCATCGGGAGTCATATACGGCATGAGGTAAAGCATTGTGCTTCTCCCCCTGAAACTTGAAACAAACCCCGTCTGAAGTATAGGCCGTAACCCTCTTGCGTTCGCAATCAATGACGACCTTATGTGCCGACAACCAATCCATCCCGAGTATGACATCAAACTCCGTCATCTCAATGACCCTAAGGTCAATGGTAAGCTGAGTCCCTTCGATCTCCAACTCACAACCCCGACATATCTTGTCAATACAAACTCTGTCTCCTAAGGGTGAACTCACATACATGGGCTCTTTCAGAGTCTCGACCTCTAAGCCCAAGTCTCGTAGGCATGATGTAGCAATAAAAGAATGTGATGCACCAGAATCAAATAATACTCTAGTCCATAATCTAGAGAGAAGAAATGTACCCTGAATTACCGACTGATCTGCCGGTAAAGTTTGTGGTGTGATGGCGAAGACTCGCCCTTGGGCCCCTGAAGTCCCTGCCTGAAAGCCCTGTCCCTGGCCTCGGCCCACTCCCTGACCCATCTGGCTTGATTGCGGAGTCACTGCTCGTGAAGTGGTAGGGGCCTGTGCCGCACCCTGAAACTGGAGCTGATTTCCTCGGCCCATGGTGAGGTAGGGAGGAATAGAGTAGGTCTGTGGATGCCCCACTGATGACTGGGACTGAGATGCCCCGTAGCTTTGGGATCCCTTCCTCTGAGGACACTCTCTCTTCAAGTGGCCTGGCTGGTGGCAATAGTAACATGTCCGTGGGCCTCCCTGTTGTGTGCCCCTAGAGTTCTTCCCACCCTGGGAAGATTGACCATAGCCTTGGCCTTGGCCTTGATAGCCTCGGCCCTGTCCCTGTGATCCCTGTGGGGTAGAAATCCTCTGTCTCTTCCCCGAGCTAGTAGTGGAGGACTGTCCCTCCTTCTTCCTGTCCTTTGATCCGGCCTCTCGAATGCTCTTGGCGTCTTCCACCTCTCTCTCGATAGCCATGGCTGTCTCAACCATCTCGTCAAAGTCGTGCAACCTGTGGCCAACAATCTTCCCACGGATGGATAGCTTTAGGCCATTCTCAAACCTCCGCACTTTGGCCAAATATGTGGCCACGTAGTCATCCACAAAACGTGCCAATTCTGTGAACTTGGCCACATACTGAATAACAGTCATCGCTCCTTGCTTCAAATTTAGAAATTCCTGGGCTTTGACTTCCCGAACAGCTGGTGGGAAATACTTTTTCATGAAGAGCTCTTGAAACTCTTCCCATGTCATCCTCCCGATGTCTATCGGCTTTGCCCATGTCCACCATTGATGGGCTTCTCCCTCAAACTGGAAATTGGCCAACCGTATCTTAGTGGTGTCGGATGTAATCTCCATTGCCTCTAAAATTTTATCCACCTGTTGGAACCAATGGTCGGCTACCATCGGGTCCCCTCCTCCTACAAAAGTTGGTGGGTGGTGGGACTTAAACTTCTGGAGGTTGTTCGAGCCTCCTTGGCCCACATTGGCACTGGCCTGTAAAAAGGTGGCAGTCATCGTGCCCATAGCCTCCAAAAAGGTTTGTTGATCGAAAGCCGGTGGTAGTGGTTGGTTGTTCCGTCCACCCTGTTTCCCCTTCCTCTAGTTGCCATCTACACACACATCAGATAGCAATAGACCAATAACTCAGTATCCCAAAGTTAGGGATCAAAAGTTAAAACCGTAGAATATATACCTACCGATAGATGCCCAAACAATAGGCTTACACTTTCTTTCCCTTCCCGACTATAAGGTTATATTTTCTAACCGTAGTGTCTCATTCCTATATACATTTAATCATGCATATAATCTCATAACACATAGCACATAACATTTAATACATTTAACATGCAATGCACAATGGATGCAATGGCCTAGACTCATGCCTCGCAAGCCCTAGGTAAATCGAAAACCTAGGCTCTGATACCAAGCTGTGACGCCCCACAATCCGGGGGTCCGTAATTACCCGGTTGATCACCTATCAACCCGCGGAATACCCGTCAATACCGTGTAATTCGATACCACGCCGTTATGCCCCATTTACCGGGATCCATAATTTAACAAATTTTCGGGCAGAGTCTCCTTTATACGGGGAACTCTACCCAAAACACAACCTGTGTAATCATACAATCACATGACCCATCCGAGGTCCAATATACAATATTGACCACACCGGGTCCATTTATCCATACTTAATTGCATAGTATCAAATACTACCATAATCACCATCACTACGTACATTCATTCATAAAAGAATAAATGTCCCAAAAGAGTCCCATGTACATGCCTTTTAAAATATAAACAAGTTTTTGTTACAAAAATTATACAAGGCCAAAAGGAAACATATACAAGGGACTGCAAAGTCAAAATAAGAGCCACAGACCGGCTCTGTCGTCAAAGCGGGCCCATGGCCTCGCCTTCGGTGGATGCCTGACCGATACCTGAAAAATGTTCCCATAAAGGGTGAGCCAACGCTCAATAGGGTAACTCCTATAAAGAATTCTTCTCAACCTAAATGCATATGAAACGTCACATGCAACAATCATTTCATGCATTCATTCAAATATGTCTATTATGAACAAATGCCATAAATCATGTCATGCCATGAGATGTAACTCAAGCAAACAATACCAACACTGAGCCCCATCCCGAGCTCCCACAACACATGCAATGCCATGCGTATGTATCCGGGCATTCCAAGCCCCCCTGTCATTGGTGTTATGTACACTCAATGACTAATTAATTCATTTTCTTGTGTCTTTGTGGGGAGATGATTTATGGTATTACACCAATGGGACACCAACCATCAACGGATCTTCAGGACATCCCACCTGCGGCTCCGTTTACGCCGTTACACTTTTCTGGAATTTCATCACCGGGAAGTGTATAAACCAAGTAAGCGGGTCTTGCACCCGAGGGAAAATCTAGCCCTTCTTGCTATCCCCGACACATTTATTCATTTAATTTCCCGTGCCACTCAGCCGGACCTTGGTACGACTTTTCCGAGTCCACGATCAAGCACCTATGTGGTGATTGATTTCATACCATGCACACACTCTCACCCATGTCAATGCCCATGAATGTAGTGCAACTCATGCATAATGCAATGCAATGCGCAATTGCCTTTGGTACCACTTATAGTGTCCATTATATAATGAATGCAATATAATGACATTTTCAACACACTCTCAAGCATGTTATACAAGATAATCAACTCAACCAACATACTTGTATTCACCTAAGCATTTAAACAAACACCTAGAGGCACATCAATTTACACAAATAACATGTTTACTACTTTCAACATGGCAACATGTGTTATTAATTCTGTAAACATAAGCACAAGTCATCCACAATAATCATATGCTAAATAATCATTTAACATACATATTATTTCATAATCACATAACAAGCTAATTATTTTATTAAACTTGATATGTCATTAAAGCATCAAGTCATGCTAATGTACAATTAACATGCTTTAAACCACTAACATGCTTTAAACCACTAACATTAACTTACACCAAATTAATCATAATAGGATTTTACTAATTACAAAATTTATTATAAATCCTATATTTGACCCACTAGTTACACTAGTCAAGACCTAACATGTGATATACACCCTTAGTCTGCCCATTTCATATGCCATATTTTAGGTTGGAATTATATCTAAATAGGGGAAACCCTACCTCTTATAGCGTGAGCCCACGTAGTAGGACCCCAAAGAAAGGCCGAATTTAGCTTCCGAAGCCTTAGGCCTAAACTCTCGTACTTAATATTTGTGGAGAAAAGTACGATCTTTGGTACCGTTGCGTAGCTCTCGTTGCGTAGAGCAACTTTAATTCTTGGCCCGAAGCGATTAGACGGTTAAATCTTCGTAGATCTGAGAAAGAAGGATAGGAGGTCTAGCTTTTTTTTCTTCTTTTCTTTTTCTCTTTTTTTCTCTCGTTTTCTGTCTCTCTGTCTCGCTGAACGGCTGTGAAGAAGTGGAAGACTTTTGTCTTCCACTTTATATAATTTTAACTATTTGGCCCACATCGCATCACATGTTCAATTTTAACGGGTCCAATTTTATTTTTAATTAATTAAATCTCGTCTCGTTTTAAATTTATAATATTTTTATTGAACTAATCTTAAATTATTTTTCGGGTCCCGCGAATAAAATCTGATCGCAATTATTTTAGTCACGTGACACCCGATCACTTTGTAACACACGATCTGTCTCAAAATTTTACAAAAATTTACTCGGTAGCTAAATTTTGCGAGACGAATCTAACGGTAAGGTCTGTTTCGTCATCTGAATTTTATAAAAATTCACGTTTTTGACCTGTACTTTAACAATTAATTCCTATTTTACCCCTGTAATTAGGATTTTTAATATTTTTTTTTCTCGGGTTTTACAATTACCATCCATAATTGCTCGACTCCCAATTACACACCCCTCACAATTCAATATTCTAGAATCAATTCCTAGATTGCACAGCTCCTAACATGGTATGGCTCCCAACATGTTGTGTCTTAAGTCGTGCATGACCTAGTTCACCCAAGTTCCACCTGTGAGCCCAATGATACTAATCTTAATATCATCGATGTAAAACCATAACCTTTTCATGTCAATTAAGGCATTAGCCTTTACCCTTAGAAAAACTCCACACCATGAAAGAATCGTATAAAAAGTTCTAGAAGCTCTCTTCTCCATTTTAATTAATGTATCGACCATTAGAATCCAATTTGCACCATTCAATCTTATGGAGAATCATAATTATTGGCAATTCGGTGGACACCACAAGTTTCTCAATAGTCATAACCATCAAATACAACACCTATTTATCCAAGAGATTGATTCTCACTTTTCAAACTTATACTCTTAACATTCACCATTATAACCATAACTAACGATTTATCCTAATAATATTAAATTTAATCAAATGGTTCGCTACGCACTCTGCTATAAATTATAATCCAACAATCTACAAGTCAAAATTAGCAACAAGATAAAAATTCCTATAGGTTCGAAGGGTTTGTTGCTTGCTCTTAAAAAATGCTTGACATGCTGAAAATTGTTTTTCTCCCAAAATAATTTAATTGTTTCTCCCAAAATATTCTCGTCTCTATGAAATTAATGTATGGGTTTCCCAAGCGTAGGAAGTGTGTGCAGTATAACAATGACAATCTGAATGGTGATGTGTTTGCAAAGAAAAAAAACATCCTTTGGTTTCGTGGAAAAAGTGTGAGACTAGAAATTAATACAATAAAATCAAATGGAAAACAATCGGCCAATCCTAAAAAATTATCACACCATAATCAAGCTTATTGATTCTCATTTATAACTCATCCAAGCTCATAATTAAATTTACTCAGACGAAAAATATTCAACTAAAATTAGTTTTGAACAATATGGAGCTTTGAAGATAGGTAATAGTATCTAGAATGATAAATACTTAGATGTATATACAAAATCCAAGCATTACTTGTTCTGGAAGAACCGTTGACGAAAAATCAAAGTGTACACATTAACACTAATTTTCAAAATTGTTTTTTACCATCTACTAAGCATACTACATGATTAGAATACATTAGGGAATCAATAATGCTTTATTACAAATGAGAATCATCCCTCGGATCGCACCAAAACTTAGCCAGAAGCAAAACCCATCAACTTAAAATCGGCAATAAACATGTAAATCAAATGGAAATAAATAACAAGATTGAAAGGTATTACTTCATATAGATTTACTTCAATATGCTAAGTTCAAAAACAATAACAAACCATACAACACACGCTTTGAAAATGAAATAGAAATTCCACCAGTTGTCTTCTCCGAATCTTGGCAAAACTCTCACAATGCAAACTACAAACTAAAACTCAAAAACTAAGATTCAAAACTAAGAAAAAAGCTATCTAATGTATATAAGAGTGTTTGTATATATATCATCTTCCTCCTCATTGGCCATGGTGTGTGGTGTGGGTGGTGGGTGCTTTTTCGAAGAAGTTTCCTCCGTCGGTGTCGTCCAATTGGAATCCTCATGTGCAACCTTAGAGGTGCCAACATTCAATCAAAATCATGGTCATGGGGACTGGTAGCCTTCCCCTTGAAGGATGCAATTGGATGGAGTAACCTTCACGCCAATCGGATGACGGCTTGGGACTTGTGTGCCGTACAATTGTGTGAAGAACCGGTTCAAAGGCAAGGATACACACCATTAATCAAATTACAACATAATTTGGAGAATTAAACAACAAAAAAAATATAAAATAAGTGGATTAAATCATGAAATATGTAAAATTACATGCTCAACATACCCCCCAACTTAAGCTTTCTACTCCCTAACAAACCAAAAAAATAAAAAAGTATGCCTTCATCCATTAATCAATCCCACATATACAATAAACTAACCATACAACAAACATAACACAAAAACAAACACATAAAAAGAATTATATATATATATATATATATATATATATATATATATATATATATATATATATATATATATATAACAAATGTCAGTGGGTGCAAAAGATCAAAACATAACAACCTTAGGACAAAACCTAAAGGTTTACTATCCTAGACCGTTACAAAACCCATCTAGACAACTTCCTAAAAACATCAAAGACTAAACAACATCCTAACAACAACAAACTACTTAGAGGCAGACTCCTCCTCATCCTCATCACCAGACCTAGACTCAGTGTCATCCTCCTCCTCATCCTCACTACTCCTTATCTCTTGAATAGCATCCCTCGGCTAAAAAACAAACGTAGGAGGTGGTGCTGAAGTAACTGGAGTAGCAGCCCCTGATGAGGTAGATCCAGATGTGGAAGGTGGTGGAGGAATGCTTAGTGGTGTCTCCCCAGGGGCCAAGATCTCAAATAATCGTCTCTGCATCCTCAGCACAAGCTATATATCCGGAGCCATTCTCCCCTGTGACCGCTGTATCTCAGATACATCCTACTCCACACCTCCCACTCTCTCCTCTAGCCATGTGACTGACTGTGCAACTGAAGCTCTTGAATTTGGCGGAGGACAAGCAATTGCAACCGGTTGCTCTACAAGTCTATATGTTCTGGGCATGTTGTAGCTCTTCTTCACCCCTATCCATTGATTGGTCCCTTCTCTGGCTGGCTCTCCTGATCTGCCTATGTCTTCCACACACTGGCACTAATACACAATGTTGCGACCATGTGTGTGAAGGGCATATTCCCCCCGATGCCTACTAACCATAATAGTGTAACGTCCCAAAAACCACCCTGGAAGGCATTACCTTTTAAAACCATTCATACCATGGGAACAACTAATAAAATCCATAAATAACCGAGGGTCCTTAATTTAATAAAATTCGGGCAGAGTCTCCTTTGTTCGGAGAGCTCTACCCAAAACACAACCTGTGCAATTATACTACATTGACCACACCGGGTCCATTTATCCATAAAATATTTACAACATTATCCAAAAGAATAAGCCCAAGTCATGGCTATTACATCTCAAAAATTAATTAAAGTAGCGCAGCGGAATAAACAAAAGAAGCTAGACTACACAATGTTCCAAAAGAATGTCCTAGTCTAGTACAAAAGGAAGGGATGTCGCTCTATGCGTCCACCTCGGGATCCACACTCCTGTCAAGTGGAGTCTCCCAAGTAGCGGGATCCTCGACCCTTACGTCCTCCTCAAGCAGGTTATCTGAAAAATGTTAGCAGTAGGGGGTGAGCACGAAACTCTGTAGAAAAATTCTCCCAAACCCATACAAGGTTTAGCAAAGCATTTAAAACGGTCGGTCTCAATTTTTAACATAACATAGATACATAATTTGAAATAAAGTAGTGACATTTAAAAAGGATCTCAAGTTTATTTAAAAACATTCCTTAAATGAATAAACGGGCACCACATACAAATAATAACCATTAATTGCCATAACCAATTCCCAACAATTCTTCCGGTAGGTGGCATACTTTGTGGTAACCTCCACCCCCCTTTAGGTCATCTTTGATTCTCAAGCATCCTTACCGGGAACCTCTTGAGAATGAATGAGCATCCTTACATGGAACCTCTCACCAATCACTACATTGTTTCCCAAGCATCCTTACCGGGAACCCCTTGGGAAGGGTTGATCATCTTTACATGGAACCTCTCACCAATCACTACATTGTTTCCCAAGCATCCTTACCGGGAACCTCTTGGGAAGGGGTGAACATCCTTACAAGGAACCTTTCACTCATGTGCATCACAAACAACCCAACCCAAACATATAATTCCAACATTTATCTCAATTTACAAGCATCTATCCAAAATCCCCAAAACATATCATGTAACAATTCCACAACCAACTAAGAAAATACATGAGATCATAATAACATCATTTTTCTACCCAACACAAAGCACTAAGGTTTCGAAATCCATAATAAAGAAAGCATTTAGGAAGGAAATACATCACTCTCCAAAAATTAGGGTTTTAAAACTAGAAAGGAGATTTCATGGGTATTAAACCCTAACTTTGTTCAAAACATGTAATCCTTGCAAAAAGCCTAAGAGAGAATGATTCCATAGCATATATATACCATTGATAGCCAAAGTATACATATATAAATATCCTAGCCTCAATGTAAGTGAATGAGAGAAAACCCCTACCTTGAATCAAGATTGAAAGTGAAACCCAAGCTCTAGGGACCTCTCTCTTCCCTTTTCTTCCTCCCTTAGTCTTCCTCTAGGGTTCTAAGGGTTGGGGTGTGAGAGTGGAATGAAGAAATGAAGAAATGAAGAAAATGAGAAGATAATGGGGTTATAAGGGCAGCAAAATCCCGAATTTTACTGTTCATTGGGCCCAAAAATTTCATTTTTCTCCAAAATTACAATTTTGTCAATAAATATCTTCATTTTGATCCCTATGACTACCCTAAGGTTTTTCGACGTTCCGGATTCATTTTTAATGCTATTTTAACCTAAAAACATTTATTTTTATGATTTATCTCAACACCAAAGTCAACGTACACCCAAAACACTAAAGTTTCTATTTTTACCCATCCGAACCGGCTATTAATGAAGTTTTGCGATGTTTGTAAATAAAAGGTGATGAAGGGTGTTTCTTAAAGCCTTTTATACTTATTTGAAGCCTAAAAGTACTCATTATTCTTATATTTTGATTTAGGATGCAAATGGAGACATTAAATGCAAAACAAAGCTAATTGGACTCTTTTGACATCGTTTCGTTATCTGAGCATAACTCTCTCATCCGAGATCCGATTGAGATGATTCAAGATGCTATAGAATTATAAGAAAGAGCTCTACAAATTTCATGTTTTGAGTTTTGAGAGATATTGACTGCATCAAGGTCTAAATCGAGCTTGAAGTTGCAGCCAGTGCACTGTTCACGTGCACTGTTCAAGCTAAATGGACTGTTTTGACATCGCTTCGTTATCTGGGCATAACTCTCTCATCCGAGCTCCGATTGAGATGATTCAAGATGCTATGGAATTTTAAGAAAGAGCTCTACAACTTTTATGATTTGAGTTTTGAGAGATATTGACTGCATCAAGGTAGAAATCGAGCTTGAAGTTTCAGCCAGTGCACTGTTCACGTGCACTGTTCACAACTGTTTCATCCCTTTTTCCATTTCCAATCCATTCCTAAGCCAACCAAATCCATCCCAAATCTCTCCAACACATATTTTTACACCAAACCTATTTAATACAAGTTCTAGGACCTAAAATTTCATATTTTCACTTATTAAAACTAAATTTCAACTATTATTTCCACTAACATTTTAAATCTTTACTTTTCCAATCTACCAAATTCAAACACACATCACTACACATATCCACATTTTTACAACAAATATTTACTATATATCTATATACATGTAACACCCCAAAACACACCCTGGACGGCATTACATTCTAAAACCATTTACATAATGAGAGCACTAAGATAATCCATCAATAAGAAAATTTTTCCATTCATCATCCATAGAATTTACAATATCATCCCAAAAGAATAAGCCAAGCTATGACAATTACATTCCAAAAGAATTATACTTAAACTTAGCAGCGGAATAAACAGAATACTAGACGATACATGATCTCAAAATAAATTCTCTAGTCTAGTGCAAAAGAAGCTATATCTCTATATGTCCACATCGGGATCTAGATTTCCCTCGAATGGGGCCTCCCAATACCCCTGCTCGTCAACTCCGAGGTTCTCCTCTAGCACCGTATCTGAAAAATGTAATTTGTAGGGGGTGAGCACTAAACTCCGTAGCAACATTCCTCCCAAACTCGAACAAGGTTTATAAAAACATATAAAATGGCCGGTCTCATTTTACAAATAGCATACATAATCTTTGAAGTAAAACAGGGACATTTTAAAATGGATCTCAAGTTTAAGTAGCAACAGTAATTTACATAGACAGTAAAAGAAACCAAGATCCAATACATATCCATTTTCCAAAATATAAACCATTTTTCCACAAGACCTTGTGGAATCCCATACTCCCACAAGTCCTTGTAGGAAACCATTTTCCACAATAATACAACAATCCATCAATATGTATATGTATCTCAAACATGATGTAAGGCAAACCCCATGAATCGACACATTGAGTAATATCTAACCCACACACACCCACACAAATCTTATCAAAGATATCCATCATTTAGGAAGGGCGTATGCCACACCAATGACAGTGACGTATCCAACCCAGACATTAGTATACTAACCCTCTTACACGGCACCCGTGAGCAATAGCGGTTTAGTCTTACCAAAGCACTAACCCCACTACGAGTGGTAGGAGAAATGCCAACCCCCACGGAGCAAGCAACACGTCTACCCACTCTACGATATCTCGTCAAAGGCCACCCATGGTCATCCCACACTCATAAGAGATACAATACCAAACTCAATTTCACAATTTACAAGAATATCTTAAAAATCCCCAATTTAAGCATGTGACATTTTCAATAACGAACAAAGAAAATGCAAGAGATCACAACAATATCATTTTATTACTCAACACAAAACACTATGATTTTGAAATCAAGAATAAAGGAAGAGTTCAAGAGGAAAACCCATCACTCTTGAAAACTAGGGTTTTTCAAACAAAAAAGAGATTTCATGGGTATTCAACCCTAACTTTGTGTAAAACATGTTAACAATTGCAAAAGAACCAAGAAACAATGGAGCCATAGCAAATACATATCATTAAGAATCAAAACATACATATTTATTAACCCTAACATCAATGTAAGAGAAAGAGAAGAAATCCCCTACCTTGATGTTCTTGAAAACTCTAGGGTTTGATCCTTGAATCACCCTTTAACCTTGTGTTTCCTTCTCCTCCTTTATCTCCTCCTAGGGTTCTAATATGTTTAGGGTGAGAGTGGAATGTAATAATGGGGTAAAATGTAGTGGATATGGGTGTTTTAAATGGTCAAATCCCGACTTTTACTGTTCGGCGAGCGTCAGAGAAAGAGTACCGGTACGCGGTACCGGTATGGTATGGTACCGGTACATGGTACCGGTACAGTTAAGCCACTGGTTCGAGCGTATCGGTACGGTATCGTACCGGTACTGTGTACTGGTATACTTCAGCTGCTTCGAATTCCAGGGAATTTTTGACCCATTTAGAGGTCGAATTGGAAAATTTTCATGAGATACACTTTTGTAGCCCTAGATGTCTACTATCTACTGTCCAAATTTCAGATCAATTGGACTTAAGGATAAAAATTTATGACCAAAATACTAGAAGGTGTCCCAACTCCTTTTTACCCAAATTTTCTCTAAGTGTGTTTTCACTCCGGAATACTTCCTAACTTCCAATACACCTCATATTACCTCTCCCAAGGTTGTTCGACCTTCCGGATTCAATGGAAACCTTATTTTGACCTAAAAATATTTAGAAACTTCCATAATCCCTCTTCTCAAGTTTACACACCTTCGAAACTTAAACTTTCCAATCCATTCCTAAGCCAACCAAATCCATCCCAAACCTCTCCAACACATATTTCTACACATATCCACATTTTTACCACAATTATTTATTATATATCTATATACATATATAAAAGAAAAAATACGGGGTGTTACAATACATATATAAAAGAAAATGCGGAGTGTTACAAATAGACTCCCTCATCACTCCCTAGATGAGCATGGGTATATCAATCCTCACACCCTCCATGAACTCGTGCAAAAGGATAATCTTGAACAGACTACTAGGCTTCTCTCATTGCCTTTGGGGTACACATTACAATGCAATATCTTATTTGGTGTTCGGTAGTCAGCTGTCAAACACCTCAACACAAACTACCCCTCAAACTGCTCAAAATCATCATACGTGATCCTAGCATAATCAGCCAAAATCTTAACAGCAAACTCTAGGTGCGGATAGTCTATATCATCTAGGTGAGGTCTTATATAGCTCAAGTAATTGGCTATGGTATCCAGTGTAGCCTAGATAATACGTCCTCGAACCGTAGTCCTTTGTATCATCTCCTCACTACTCACCAAATTAATAGCACTATAAAACTCTCTACAGAAATTAAGGATATACCCCGAAATAGGCTCAAAAAATAAATCCAAACCTCTCGCCACAAGTCACTCCTCTCGCAGCAATGGTGGACTCATAGATGACCCTATGCTTTTCCTAGCCTCGGGCTCCTCCTCATCGCCGCCCTTAGTAACTTTCTCCTTCCCCTTCTCATGCCTAGTAACTCTCAGCTTAGATGCCAAAGATGACGACCCATAGGTCTTGTCCATGCCCACCAAAAGCATACCCATCACCATCAAAGAGCTAAACAACAACCAAAACCAAGATAGAGCATCATGGATAGTAGCCTCGAAAGATTTCCTTGCCGCCATTGGTAGAATACCTAGGGTTTGGGTAAAATAGCGATGGAAGAGAATGAGTGATTTCGGAGATTGATTTGAAGATTAAAGTGTAGGGTGGTGTTTTTCGGAAGCTTGGGTGAGAAATGATAGAGAGAGAATAGAAGTTTTGAGGTAAAAGTGAGAGAAACCATCAAATTTAGTATTTAAAGACCAAAAAAATTAAGCCTCGATGAACCGATACAAAGTGCTTATACCGGTACATCGCTTTCTGTCCCTCTAATGAATTGGCACAAGTTGTACTAGTACATCTGCCCATTTTTCAATTTTTTTTTCTTTTTAACAATCCTAGTGCTTCCTAAACCATATTTACATGCCTAAGACACCTACTTACTCAATGACATAAAACATATTAATTCAAACACACAAAACATACAACAAAACTACCAATTTCCTAGGATTCAAAGTGAGTTTCAATTATTTCACTAAATAAAACCTAAAGCCACTTTCGTAGGGTTCATGATGGCATTTAGCGAATGCGATAAGTTTTTAAACCCTTAGGTCACCTATAGTGGACGAGTTGTGTTTCGTGAAAGTTTCTAATGAAGGTACCTATAAACTTCTTTTTATTACATTCTAAAACTTAGAACATATTATTATATCCTAATTAACAATGAGATTATAGAAAAATTCCCTATCCACTCAAGATATTTACATAAAAGCTACCCCATAGATTTAAACTCGTGTGTGTGTGAAATGAGTGTGCAAATTTAAGAAATTTATCAAATAAAATGCATATCTACATTACCCATCCAATGTAACTTTGATGCAAACCTCACCAAGGATTTCTCTCAAAACAAAGAACTTCCGATTATAGTGACGTTTCACTCATTGTCTATATGTGAGATGAATTCTTATAATTCAAAACAAAATGTAGCTCACATATACTTTAAAAATGATTGACATTTATGCAAATGAAACAACCTTGGCATAATCTCATGAAAGAATGTTAGGACAAATGAAAATAATATAGTAGACCTATATCTAACATGATTTAGAACATACACTTGCCACAATTCTCAAGATCAAATAGGACTTTATCTGGTTGTAATGTGACCTTGGGTGAAAGCTAAAGAAACAAAGGGTTATAGGAATTCAAAAAGGAGTTATTCCAGAAATATGACTTTCTAACCAAATCTCCCTTTCTTCTGAAAATGAATAGCTCACAACATGAATTTCTCTATATTTCCCCTCTTTCATTGCCTTTTTTAATGCAGTTAATTGTTTTTCGTCTTTCTTTCACTTCCTTTCTTTCTTGCTTTCTTTTCATGCTTTTGTATGTCAACACTAAGTTCTAATATTCATCCTCCTTTTTTCTTTCTTTCATTTTTCTTTTCCTTTCCCCTTAGCCACCACTCTTCTTTCCAAATTTGCAACAGTATCAGTCCTGGGATAACCAAGGTAAGATAAGCAATTTTTTTTATTGGCATGGTATTTTACATGGTTTAAGAAACCAAATATTCAATAAAGCTCAATCACGGCTACTACATATGTTATCAAGAAAGAATAGACTAAGGCTCAAATCAATTCAAAGATGACCTAAGATTATTTCCCAAAAATGTATGGCAAGGTACTCTTTTGCATTGAGATATAACCAACTAACTACTTCCCTTACACTAACCAAAATGAAAATAATGAGATTATTGAAAGTGATGAAATTTGAGTAAATGTATTTCAACCCTCCAACAAATAATGACACAAAAACTTACAAGGGTAATACATTCATCTCCACTATAGTTGTCAAGCCTTTTAAGACATGAATCTAATTCAATAAATTACAAAAGTTAGCATGCTCATGGTGCACATAGGTTGAGTTTCACATGAAAACATTTATATGATACTTAAACATAGAATAAACTCCAATAGAGTGCTACTACGCAAATAATTCAAGATTCAACTTGAATAATTAAAAATATCATGCTAATTAAGAGAGCATAATACAATCCAAATCATACGCTTCTCTTTTTTTTTTTCAAAATTTTTCAAGATTTTCAATTTTCACATACAAACACGGTGGTGTAACATAGAATCATGATGTAACCCTAACCTCCCAACTTAAATTATGCATTTTCCTAAATGTAAAAACAATCACGCAAAGAGAAAATAAAGACAATAAGGGTAAGTGAGATCCAAAAATACAACTGGAAAACAAAACAAAACTACACAAAAGAAATTAGTACAACAAAATAAATTGTACACAAAATAAAAATAAACTACCCTAAACTAACAAATGAAGCAAAAAGAACTTCTCAGAACAGGATCCTAATACACAGGATGAACTAAGTCTTTGTTCATTGACTTTGTAAGCCTGCTCATTCTTGGGATTTTCCACCTCCAGAGCCCCATTAGGATATACAATGCGGACTACATACGAACCAGTCCAATTGGATCTCAATTTTTCTGGGAAAGGGTGAAGAAGGGAATTGTATAAAAGTACTTTCTGACCTGGCTCGAAGGTTTTTCTCACTATCGAATTATCATGAAAAACTTTGACCTCTTCTTTATAAATTTGATTACTTTCATACGCATCATACGTATTTCCTCCAATTCATTTAGCTGCAACTTCATATGCTCATTGACTCGCCCCAAATTAAAATTCAATGACTTGATGGCCCAATATGCACAATGCCCAATCTTTACTGGAAAATGATATGACTTGCCATAGACTAACCTATAGGGAGACATACCTAAATGTGTCTTATATGCTATATTGTATGCCAATAAAGCATTTGTCAATCGAAATGACCAATCCTTACGGTTGGGGTTAACCGTTTTCTCAAGTAAATGCTTGATTCCTCTATTGGCCAACTAAACTTGGCCATTAGTCTTTGGATGATAGGCCGTAGATAGTCTCTATGTGATAACATATTTGTGCATTAAATGCCTAAATAGTCTATTACAAAAGTGTGAATTGCCATCACTTATGATTTCCCTGGGCATTCTAAATCTAGACAAAATATTATCCTTTAGAAATTTAATGAAAACTTTATGAACATTTGTCCTAATTGGTATTGCCTCTACCCATTTAGAAACATAATTAACTGCCAACAAAATATAAAGATAACGAAAAGATAAGGGAAAATGATCCATGAAATCAATGGCCCAACAATAAAAAATCTCAATGATAAGTATGAGGTTAAGAGGCATTATATTTCGCCCGGTCACACCACCTAACCTCTGGCATCGATCACAACTCTTACAAAACTAGAAACAATCATCGAACAAGCTAGGCCAGTAGAACCCACACTGCATAATTTTTGCCGGAGTTTTCTTCGATGAAAAATGGTCTCCACATGCCTCCGAATGACAAAAAGATATAATGTCACGCTGCTCGTCATCGGGTACGCATCTTCGATCAGAACAATATTAAAACAAATATGCATCATAAAAAAAAAATTCTTCACTTCTACCAAGAACTTCCTTCTCTCCTGTGAACTCCAATTTACAATATCAGTATACCAAGGACAAAATGTAGGAACTGAAAATAAATGCTCATCAGGAATGGTATCATGCATATGCTCTTGTGTGTCTTGAAACACCATACGGGATAAGTGATCAGCCACCACATTCTCGACTCATTTCTTATCTTTAATAATCAAATGAAATTCTTGAAGGAGGAGGATTCACCTAATGAGTCTCGGTTTAACATCCTATCTAGACAATAAATACTTCAAAGTAGTATGGTCTGCATAAACTACAATAAGCAAACCAATGATGTAAGATCGAAACTTATCTGGGGAAAAAACTACACCTAACAATTCATTTTCTATGGTAGTATAATTCATTTGTGCCTCATTCAAGGTTTTGCTAAGCATAATAAATGATGTGAGGTTTCTTGTCCTACCTTTGGCCCAATACAACTCCCACTGCCTAAGCACTAGTGTCACACATGAGCTCAAAAGGAAGATCCTAATTTGGTGGTTGCATGATTGGATGAGAAATCAACATATTTTTCAATTTTTCAAAAGCTGCCTCACAATTTGGCGACCAAACAAATTGAACATCTTTTCCTAAAAGATTACATAAAGGACAAGATAAGGCACTGAAATCCTTTATGAATCGCCAATAAAACCTGGTATGTCCAAGAAACAATTGCACATCTTTTAAGTTTTTAGGGGCAGACAAATTTGAAATTAATTCAAGCTTTGACTTGTCGACCTCTATCCCCTTTGCAGACACTATGTGACCCAAAAAAATACCTTGCGTTACCATGAAAATGACATTTTTTCCAATTGAGTACCAAACTCTTCTCCTCACACCTTACCAATACTTTCTCCAAATTTTCCAAACAACTATCAAATGAATCACCAAATACTGAAAAATCATCCATAAACACTTCCATTATCCTTTCCACCATGAAACTGAAAATCCCAATCATGCACCTTTGGAATGTACTTGGAGCATTACATAACCCAAATGACATACGTCAATAAGCAAATGTCCCAAAGGGGCAGGTGAAAGTGGTTTTTTCTTGATTTGTCAAAGCAACCTCAATTTGATTATATCTTGAATAACCATACAGAAAACAATAGAATAAGTGACTTGCCACCCTTTTTAAAACTTGATCAATAAAATAAAGTGGGAAGTGATCTTTGCAGGTGCAACAATTGAGCTTCCGATAGTCAATACAAACTCTCCACCCAGTCACCACTCTAGTTGGAATCAACTCATCGTTCTCATTGGCAATCATAGTGACCCCGATTTCTTTGGCACTACCTGTATAAGGCTCACCCATTTGTTGTTAGCAATAGGCTAGATAATCCCCACATTAAGAAGTTTCAAAATCTCAGCTCAAACCTCATCTTTCATTATTGGATTCAATCTCCTTTGTCGTTTTCGGGATGGTTTGACATCATCCTCAAGATATATCCGATGAGTGTAAATAAGGGGGTTGATCTCCTTGATGTCTATTATAGTCTAGCCAATTGCTCCTTTGTGTGCTCTCAAGATAGTCAATAATTTTTCTTCTTGATCTAGGTTTAATGTTGAACTAACCACCATAGAAAAGTCTCACCATTCCCTAGAAATGCATACTTCAATGTAGATGGTGGCGGTTTCAACTTTAATGACGGTGGCTAAATAGTGGATGGAAACATGCTCTTCTCAATTAATGGCAACTTTTCAATCATATTCACTTCATGTATTTCGCCATCATCCCTCGACTGTTTGCTGATGTTGAAGACATTCAATTCCAACGTCATATTGCCAAATGCAAGCTTGATAACATTATTCTTGCAATTTATAATAGCATTAGAGGTTGCAAGAAATGGTCGTCCCAAAATAACTGGAATTTGAGCTGAGGGGTTAGCAACATGATGTGTATCAAGGACAATAAAATCAACAAGGAAGTAAAATCTATCCACTTGGACCAAGACATCATCCATTATTCCTCTCGGTAGTTTTACACTGCGATTTGCCAGTTGGAGAATAATTGAAGTTGGCTTTAACTCTCCCAACCCTAATTGCTTGTATACCGAAAAAGACAGGAGGTTGACACCTGCACCCAAGACTAACAAGGCTAACTCCACTCGATAATCCCCGATAGTTATGAAAATGGTATGACAGCCTGGATCCTCGAACTTTGATGGAGTGTTCGTCTGTAAGATACAACTTACCATCTTTCAAAAACTTTGCATATGAAGGCACTTGTCTGATAACATCAAGCAATGGAATGTTGATATTCAACTACTTAAACAGATTAAGAATTTCTGCATTATTAGTTAGCTTAGCAGGTCCTATTAATCTTTCAGGGTGAGGTGCAAGAATAGGACACTTATTTTCATGCATATCAACAATGTTGGGTTGCTGAAGTTTATCATCCTCTTTAGATGCTTCCTCAATCTCTTTTTCTGTAGGTTTAGAGATTTTTGATAAAATAGTTTTGTCAATTTTTTTTTTCATTTCTTAGGGTGGTGATAGATTTGATTTGCTCCACATTATCTTGAGTGGCATTAGAAGTTTCAGCACCATGTTGACCTTTAGGGTTTTCTTGGGGTTGTGCTGAAAATTTACCATTTTCTTGTTGTAGCACTCCCAATGAATTGGTCAACTTGGTAAGCTAAGTTCTAATGTCACCAAAAGTTTGTGCATTTTGATTATTCATTGATGTTTGATTCTGTATAAATTGACACAATGTGTTCTCTAAACTTCTCTTATGATATATAGATGCATTTTGTTGACCCTGGGGGCCAAATCCTTGCTGAAGCGAATTTTGAGGGAACCCTTGTGATTCGTGATTGTGATAATGAGAACTAGTTGACAGACTCTGACCAAAAAAGTTTTGGTTATGTTGGATGGGCAGGGCATACAACATAGATGGATGAGGTGCATAAGTGTTATCATTTCTCTAACTAAATTTAGGATGATTCTGCCATCCAGAATTATAAGTGTTAGAATATGGAGAAAATGATTACTTCAGTTGATTAAATGCATTAACTTGTTCATACAATATTTATTTAAAGGCTAGAATGGTCGGGCACTCCTGCGTGGAATATTCAACTATATCACAACTAGAATACAACTCATTAACCTTAGGCACACTATTTACCTCATTAACTTTTTTCACTTCCAAATTGTCCAATTTGCGGGATAATTTTGCAATCTTGACATGCAATTAATTTTGGTCTCTTAATATGTATTTTCCTCCCCCAGTGAGTTGGCATGTCGTAGATGACCCTGATCTCTCGGCAGGATCATAAATGTCTCAAGATTGGGCATTTTCTACCAAGTTATCAAAGTAATCTAAGGCTTCCTCTAGATGTTTATTTAAAAATTCACCATTGCACATCATGTCAAGGAACTAGCGATGTGCAAGGGTAATTCCTTTGTGGAAGAAACTAACCAATTGTTAAGGCTCGAATCCATGATGCAGAATGAAGTTTAATAGGTCATTGGATTTTTCCCAGCACTTATAGAACTGTTCATTTTCATTTTCTGAAAAAAATTTGAATTTGTTTTTTCAGAGTGATAGTTCTATGGACTAGAAAAAATTTCTTTGATTTTAGCTTAGATTTTGCTTTATCCTTCAATGAAAATAGAAACAACTTCATTCTAGCAATTTCCTTACACACATTTTGATCTAGCAATGTTCCAACTACCTCATCAAATTCTTTAATGTGAAGATAAGGGTTTCCCCTATCCACACTATAGAATTAAGGCAATAATTGGAGCATTCTTGGTTTAACAATAAATGCATGTACTTGGATAGGTAAAATAATGCAAGATGGTGCAACATTTTTTGTGGGTTGTAGATAATCTCTTATTGTTCTCACAGGATGAACAATCGGGAGATTATCATGTCTAGGATTTTGAGCATTTCTTTGGTTTTGCCCCTCTTTTACATTCACATCAGCCATGTTTATGTTTGGTTCTGGGTCTCATCTAACAAGTCTATTTGTGTTATCATATGCTCACCTGCAACAACTAAAATACTTCAAAACAAAACCTGAAACTAAAATAAATTTTCCTATATATACAGCAAAAATGTACCAGAGCTTGTGATGAAAATCATAAGACTTACTTGCCATCTACCTAAATCACCTTTCAAATTGAACCATTGTCTTCGGCGATGGCGCCAACAATGCTTGCTCTTTAATGATGCTTGATGTTATCAAAATTGTTTTTCTCTAAAAATAATTTAATTGTTTCTCCCAAACTATGCTCGCATCTCTGAAATGTATGCATGTGTTTCCCAAATGTAGGAAGTGTGTGCAACATAGTAACTCAAAAAATTTGAGGTCATCTCCTTAGGGAACAATGACAATCTAAATGGTGATGTGTTTGCAAAGAAAAACAAAAAAAAAATAAAAACTTCCTTTGGCTTTGTGGAAAATGTGTGAGCAGAAACTAATGTAGTAAAATAAAATGGAAACCAATCGGCCAATCCTCGAAAATCATCTCACCGTAATCAAGCTTATTCATTCTCATTTATAACTCGTCCAAGCTCATAATCAAATTTACTCGGATGGAAAATATTCAGCTAAAATAAGTGTTGAACAATATGGAGCTTTGAAGATTGGTAATAGTATCTAGGATGATAAATATTTGGATGTATACATGAACTCTAAGCATTACTCGTCTCGGAAGACCGTAGACTAGAAATAAAAGTGTACACATAAACACTATTTTTCTAATTTTAAAAGTTGATTTTTACCATCTACAAATCATACTACATGATTAGAATACATTAGAGAATCAATAACTCTTGATTACAAATGAGAATTATCCCTTGAATCGCGCCGAAACTTAGGCAAAAATAAAACCCATCAACTCGAAATCGGCAATGAAACAACAAGATTAAAAGGTATTACTTCAAATAGATTTACTTCAAAATGTTAAGTTCAAATACAATAAAAAACCATACAATACAAGCTTTGAAAATTAAATAGAAATTTCACCAGTTGTCTTTGCTGAAGCTCGGCAAAACTTCCACAATGCAAACTAAAAACTAAAACTCAAAACTAAGATTCAAAACTAAGCAAAAAGCTTTCTAATTTATATAGGAGTGTCTGTATATATAGAATCTTCCTTTTTCCTTCTCATTGGCCATGGTGTGTGGTATGGGTGGTGGGTGGTTTTCCTAAGAAGTTTTCTTCTCCGGTGTCGTCTAATAGGAATGCTGATGAGCAACCTTGGAGGTGCCAACATCCAATCAAAATCAAGGTCATGGGGATTGGTAGCCTTCCCCTTGAAGGATGCAAGTGGATGGAGTAACCCTCACGTTAACCAGATGATGGGTCGGGACTTATGTTTCGTGCATGTGTGTGAAGAACTGGTTCAAAAGGCAAGGAAGAACTAGTACAAGACTTTCTATTGTGGGTAGAACCGGTACCAGCATGCATGAACCAGTTCATAAAATTTTGGACCTCGATGAAACTTTACACAATCCAAGAACTTGTACACTGCACTTCTGCAGCCTAATGAACCGGTACAAGTTGCACCGGTACATCAAGCCTTTTCCTAAATTCTTGTTTTACTCCTCCTAATTCAATTCCTCCATTTTTCCAAGCCTTTCTATGACACATATATATTGATTCTCATCATTCCTTCTTCTATCCTTTGCACCTACAAACAAAGATACACACCATTAATCAAATTATAACATAATTCAAAGAATTAAATAACAAACAAATGCATAAAATGAGTGGATCAAATCATGAAATATGTAAAATTACAGGCTCAACATTTGTGAAAATATGTCGGATTCCACCAAAGTGTACAATTGAAATCGAGCCATATATGTCCTCCGATTATATCTTCAAAAATGTATACCTACTTATCCTTCTATTCCCTCAAAAGGGGAACTCTAGCAAATAAGTCAATATAATACTTGAGCAAAGGTCTATTTATATATCCAAGATATTTTTTTTAGACCCCAATCTTGAGCTCAAATCAAAAAGCTATACAATCTCCTTTATAACTCATCCGGATTCATACTTTTAGATTAATCTAAATATCTTTACATATTCATTAACTCGATTAAGACCACTTATTTTCTATATCTTCCAAGTATTCATTCTCAATCTCTAATCTTGAGCTATAATCAATAAACCATATAATCAATCCTTAGTGGCGTTCATTAACCTCTTCATTTTTTTTACGATACATATACTCTTGAATCCCTATGATACAATCCGGTATATTTCTTGTAACTAGTTGGTGTCCATGTACATTATACATAGGCCATTTTGAATTATAATTTTATTTTTTATTTTTTACTCTGTAACACCCCAAAATCCACCTTGGATGACATTACTATCTAAAACCATTCACATCATGAGAGCAACTAATAAAATCCATAGATGAAGAAAATTTCATTCATCATACATAATATCTACAACATCATCCAAAAGAATATGCCAAACCATGACTATTACATCCAAAAATCAAACTTAATCTTGCAGCGGAATAAACAAATATAAAACAAGTCGGTCTCATTTCACAAATATCATATATAACTTTTGAAAGAAAACAGTGACAGTTCAACCAATCTCAAGTTTAAGCAATATCAATAAGGTAAATGAAGAAGTAAAACCAATTCCCAACAATAAGCCATTTCCAACCATAGACCATTTCCAACAAGTTCCTGTAATAAACAATTTTCACAACAATAAACAATAACTCACAATTTGTACCATTATCCACAATGTATCTCGAACCACAACTTGTATTTGTATCTCCAATTGTATATCTGTATATGTACTTGTATCTCAGGTATGATGTAAGACCTCGCATGAATACACACATTGAGAATATCCTGGCCCACACTCACACACCCAACCTCGCAAGGATATACAACTTTAGGAAGGGCGTATACCAACGCATTGACAGTGACGAATCCAACCCAGGAATAGTATACTAACCCTCAGCCTCGATACCATGTGAGCGAATAGTGTTTTGGTCCTCGCAAGGCACCAACCCCACTACGAGTGGTAGGAAAAATTCAAACCCGAACGGAGTAAAAAACGCATCTACCCACTCTATGATATCCGGTCAATAGTCACCCATGTTCATCCAAACATCCACACAAGAGATACAATACCAACCAATTTCTCAAATCACAATTATCTCAAAAACCCCCAATTTCATAGGTATTTTTCCAATATAACAACTCAAAAAAAATAAGCAAGAGATCATCAAAAGATATAATTTAATTGTTCCAAACAAAACACTAGATTTTTTTGAATCAAGAACAAATGAATATCAAGTTTTGATATCAAGAAAAAATGAATATCAAGTTTTGAAATAAAGAACAAATGAATATCAAGTTTTGAAATCAAGAACAAGTGAATATCAAGAAGAAAAATTCATACTTCTTGAAAAACTAGAGTTTGGATGTCAAGAACAAAGGTTTTATGACTATCAAGCTATAACTTCCATCAAAACATGGTAAGATTTGTAAGAATATCAAGAAACAAGGATTCCAATACATATATATAAGATTTAGAGTCAAAACATGTATATATATAAGCCCTAGCATCAATGAATAAGAGTGGAAGAAAACCCCTACCTTTCTTCTTCCTTGGTGTTCTTGAGAAACTAGAAGTTTTGATCATCTTCAAGGTGAAAATCCCTCTTGATCTTGTGTTTCTCCCCATCTTTCTTCCTCTCTAAGACTTCCTAGGGTTATAAATGTTGTATTGAGGCTAAGGGAGGTGGCCTTATGTATTTATAGGGGAAGAAAAGAGTTCAACTGACATAAATCTGATGTTCTAATTCGTTACTCACGTTCGAACGTCATTGGCGTTCGAACGTTAGTTGCTCCCAGTACTTTTGTTTTTCCATCAGACAAGAGTACTGGAATGAATCGTCATTCGAACGGACTTTCACGTTCGAACGGTTGGCATTTGAACGGACTTTCACGTTCGAACGGACTTTCTGTTTCTACTGAAACTTCCAGTGAAGTTTTGGCCTATTTAGAGGTCGATTTGGAAAATTTTTATGAAAACACTTTTGTAGCCATGGAAGTCTATTGTCTCCTGTAAAAATTTCATCTCAAACATACATCAGAGTAAAAAGTTATGATCCGAATACTAAGGCAGTGTCTAATTTCTTTCTACCCAAGTTCTATCTACAATGTGCTTTAACTCCGGAATACTTCCTAACTTTATTACACCCCATATTATCTCTCCCAATGTTTCTCGATCTTCCGGATTCAATAGAAATCTTATTTTGACCTAAAAATATTTGGAACTTACCTAACAATCCTTCCCAAGCATAAACACATTCGAAACTTAAACTTCACAATTAATTCGTCCCCCAAGTATTTATTTCTACTGTTATAATCTATATGGTTCATTCTTACGT
The DNA here is from genome assembly GCA_951799425.1 of Ilex aquifolium. NCBI lineage: Eukaryota > Viridiplantae > Streptophyta > Magnoliopsida > Aquifoliales > Aquifoliaceae > Ilex > Ilex aquifolium. The sequence goes on from OX637408.1 coordinate 13,451,863, forward strand.
CATTACATACATTAGAATTACTAAACAATTATATTACTATATTAATATAAACATATGGGGGCTTACATACCCACATTATCTCTATATTTGTAGTTTTATGTATGCATCAAATAAGTGTGAGTTACAAAATAAAATAGGAAAAATGTAAAAGAAAGACATCAAGTCGTTGATTTGATTACTTATTGTTTGTTTATAATATTTATATTTCAAATATTTTGCTTATACCATAGTTGTGAGTAACACTTACCAGAATTCTCATCAAGAATATAGAGTTTCTCACCCCAAATTGCCTTTCGATTGAAAAAAATTATGATCTTACAGTAAATGTATGACAATTGAAGACCAACAAATGGATTAAAACTCAGTAGAAATGAATAAAAATATAATTAACAAGTAGAATTTGCATATAGTTGCAAAAATTAATCTTAGACACCAAGGTCATGGTAAATTAAAATTGAGAAGTACATAAATAAAAACAAAATTGAATCTAAACAGTGAATAAGACACATCACATTATCTTAAAGTTTTAGATTACACTCAGATTAGATCATCAAAACAGTAATTGATAGTAAGATAACATCAAATGAGGCTAAGTACTGATACAAAAAAAGAATTACATAAACAACCAAGAATTATTTCACTTTGAGCTCATCATCTTCAATATTGTTTACAAATTTTACTTTCATAAGAGTCATGATAACTTGCAAAGAAAAAAAATAAAAGCAAAAGACAAAAATGGAGGAAGCTATGGAAGTTATAGGGAAGAACAAAAATACCAGTAGCTTCTATTATTTAAAGAGAGAAGATTTCTCTACAGTTTGAAAAGTGAGGGTTTGGAAGGAGAGAATGTTAGTTTTATATTGTTTTTTAATTTTCTCCAATGTTATGAATATGAAAGGTCTTCCTATATGTAATACTATGTATTCATTGCACTTGTAATTACAAATATTTATTCTTAGGAAGGGAAGGGTGTGAAAATTAAAGTGATAAGTAGGATATAATTGTCTTTATATGATTCAGTAGGGGTAGAATAGAAATTAAAAGTTTTTCTCATTAGATTCCTTTTATTAGTAGTATAAATATATTAGAAAGTAAAGATAGACTGGATTCCAAAATATCTCTCAAATCAATGCTACAAGATTTCTTGTAATAAAATCATAGCCAAAAACAAGATTCCCGATAATTCAACCAATATTCCTTAATTTAACCACATTAGTCGTCATAGCCTTAACAATTATTTCTAATCCCCAAGTTGATAACAATTTGCTAGTTAGTAGGATAACCTTAGTCTTTTATCAAAAAATTCGCTTAACAGTTTCTACAAAAATGTTAAAGCCTATTTGCATAGGTGTTGACATTGATTTGTCTAATTACATTTTTCAAATCATCACAACTAACCGTAAAAATATAATTTCAAAACTTATACCAAAATTTTCAAATCTAACCTAGTCAGCTCTATCTTAATGATGTATTAACAGATACAAAAGAACTCTACACTATACAATACAACACCATCATGTTAATAGATCTCATGTCCTGATAAAGTTCACACCAAGCATTGAGTATCATCCTCATCCCAATAATTGTCCTCTATATTTGACCTCGAGCTTTTGAACTCCTTTGTAATCATTAGTCCGACAAATATTGGGCGTACATGATAACTGCCAATAATTAATCAAGCGTTCTAGGTTTCCTTATCATATGTCTCTAAGTTTGTTTCCATACCTCGACCTAAATTTTCAATTATCATTTGTGAGTATATGTCAATTATCAACCCTCGACCTAAATTTCCAATTACCTAAGTATACAATCCTCAATGAGTATTCTGCTTATGAAATTTCTAAGAAATTAATAATTCCAAAATAACCTTAGTCAACTATTCGTAATATTTTTAAAACCAATATTGGTAACCTCAAGTATGTGGTTATAATATAACCCTCAATCTTTCTAAGGAGCATGACCACAATTCCAACCCTTAGTCCTAGAATTGATTCCAATTAGTGGTTTTTTCATCATATCACTTCAATCAATTGTATTTGAACATTGTACTCACATTAGAGGAACATATATCATTTTCAAAGTTTTTCCACCATAAGACAAAAATTTCCATCGTTCCTCAATTTCCTAACTGCGTCTTTCCAATAGCTTAATATAATCATTTATGTACTAAGCATTGACTGTCCTAAAGCTGCCCTAGTTTACCTTGTCTACATATAACAAACAAAATCACCAAACTTCGTTGTTTTTCAAAAGTTTAGGCAACCCTAAAAATCCGGTAACTACAAAAAATATACCTAACTTGAAACAATAACCTCATCATATTCTCTCATCCCTTATGAACTTCAACATACTTTGATCTTATACTCTAATAGAATCGTAGGGTTTGTAGTATTATAAAGGGTTACCATCACCAATCATAGAATAATCACCAAATAGCATTCAATCTCTTGTTTAATCAAGTCACTTAAATATGGTCTCATACCCTTTCATCATAAATACCAATGATCTCAAGGATAGCACAAAACTTATGCCTCATAAGCAAAACACAATGCCCTATAAGATTCATGCCTAGCATCCCTTACTAACCAAAAATAAAATATCATCCATTTCCTAAAATAGTCCACAATGGCATGGTAGATAGCTAGCATATCCATCCCCAAAAGTACATCAATTATTATAAGCTAGCTAAAATTCATGAATTTCAATAAACAATCCATAACCTAACTAAGAATCAATTCATGATTAACTCGTAAACATATCACTCAAAAAAGAAAAGATTCAAGCCTAGATTTTCTTTCAACCTATACCTAAATCTCCAGTGGGCAATCCATAATCTATAACTCCCATGTAATACCTAATCCCTAGGCTCTGATACCAAATATGTAATGCCCCAAAATCCACATTTAAAGGCATTAACTATCTATACAACATCCAACCATGATAGCATCTAAAATAATCATTAAATAAATCAATATCAATTATTAACAACATCTAACTAAGCAAAATTCCAAATGAACTCAAAACTTTTGAGGTTTACATCCAAAATCAAAATAATAAACTTTCCACTAACTAACAAAAGAAATATTCCAAAACATTATTCTAATCCATCAGAGTAAAGTAATAATAAAATAAAGAGAACATCTCTAAGCCTCTAAGTCTGGATCCACATCTGCATCCCAACATACTTGCTCATTTAGCATAGGGTCCTCAATACCTAAATCTTAAAAATAGGTTTATAATGTAGGATGAGCGATAAGCCCAGTAGGACATCTTCAAAAGCAGAAACAAGGTTTCAAAAAAATTAAAATAGGTAGGTCTTATTTCATAAAGTAACATATCATAATTTGAAGTAACACCAGGACTATTAATGAGATCTCAAGTTTACGGTACCAATGGTAATGTTCTGAGAGAAGAAGGAACAATTCTCAAAACAATAATTGATAACCAAAAGTATATCTCATGTACGCAGGTAGACTAGCATGAATACACACACATCGATAGTATCCTGTCCCACACACATGCACACCATCATGGGTGTCAAACGTGTCGTGTTCGTGTGACCCACATGTCATGTTATTCGTGTCGTGTCATTGTTATTCGTGACGTGTTCGAGTCAAGACCCATGAAAAAAAATCTATTTAGTGTGTTCTGAGTATTAAACATTAGTCTAGACTATTTATTATGCGTATTTGATAATTGTGTCAATTTTCTAATCGTTCGTGTTGGGTTCATATCAACGGGTCAGAGTTGACACCCCTAGGCATCATCCAATCAATCATCGCAAGGATATACTACTTTAGGAATGACGTATATCGACATATTGACAGTGACGAATACAACCCAGGAATAGTATACTAGCCCCCAACCTCGTTCCTTGACTTGATTTAAATCATACACCCAAGTATAAACGGTCAAATTGTAATATTAATAGGTTAAGTCCATGGTTAAACCCACAGAGAGCTAACTGTTGGTATTCAAAATAGAAAAATGTAAGATTGTCGTGTGCGTTGTGTGCAATGGAATAGCTTGTGGTGTGAGCTTAGAATTATCAAATAAACACTTAACTAAACTTTGAATGACAATGATAAAAGACACTCTTTAGTTCGGGGATCCAACATGTATTATACTGCTTGTTTATAAAAATGTCACCTTACAACAATTAACTTCCATTTTATTGGAAAGTTAACCAGTAGGTTTGATGTATAACTGAACCATATCACAACAACTAGTTAGGTTAGCCGGAAGGTCTATGTACCATGCAACAACCAGATAACCCTAGTAAACCCGAAGGTGAACCATTCAAGAGGTTTACACTAGCTATTTGATCGGCAGGTCGACGATTTAATGAAGATGGAGTTCCGATTTATGCATTGAATCGAAAGCATTTGCTATGGTGAGATTTAATCCATCTATAACCAATCTCCCAATTATTACATAAAACCCAATTGCATGCATCATTGAATCATGCATGAAGTACGTAATAACTTATAGATCGAATGGTATATAGCAATAAGCTTTGCTCGGTGTTCAGAACCATAAGCATATTATAATAATAATCATCCATCAATTAAGGGAGGTATAAATATTACCGCATAAATAAAACATTGACATTTTCATAACTTAAACAATATGACACATGCATTCACCCTTCACCAAAGAGTATAAACGGACTACTCGCGTTTCATTACTATAGATGAGCAAGAAGAATGGGATGATCCCATTACAACAGAATCCAAAATACAACAAATCCTTCCTTGAGGAATAATTGAAACACTGTCACTCTTATTACCAGCTAGGGCACAAAAGTGAGAGACTTTCAATCCTCCAAGTAGAAAGGATAAACAAAAATGTAGAAGTAGAGAAATTCTTGGCTGAAAAGTGATTAGGGCAGGGCTTCGCTATTTCTGACTCTAAAACTCTCTCTGAAGTCTCTCTTTCTTTCTTCCCTTCCTTCCTTTTTCTTCTTCTCTAAACTGGACTGAACTCCTTGAAACTAAACAGAAGTAGGCTATTTATAGGCACCAGAAGAGGGGGTAGAGGCGGTAGACACCCAAGCTGGCCAATTAGGTAATTTTGTTGCTTAAATGGACTAATAGGAGAAGAAGGAGGAAGGCGGTTGGGGTACCGTCCAGACGCCACCACCACCGTTCGGATGGTGAAGATTCTCTGGTTTCCTTGCTTGGCAACCTCCTTTTGTTAACTCTTTGACTTTTGAATTATACTTGCCTCCCCTCTCTTTTCTACCCTCTGCACTTTTATCCTCTTCAACTTTCGTAATTATCATTGAAACCCTACAAAATAGATAAATTACACATTAACCATAATACTTTAAAAATCAATCATTTTAATTCAATTAACTCACACTATTAATCCTAAACTCTACTTCAATTCGGCACTTTTTAGGTTTAATCAATCCCTATGAGCAAATAGTTCAAATTATTGAACCTCGCAAGGAACCAAGAATTCCACTACGAGTGATAGGGAACCTTCCAACCCCTCAAGGTAAGAAACACATATATGCATTTTACAAAATTAGGTCGAAGGTAACCTACGTTCATCACACCCACCAATACAAAAGATAATTTCCATCATATCCACATAAAATTAAGAATCATGGTTCCACGATTGCTAAAATAAAATAATTTCAAGAAAACATGCAAGAGATCCCAAGAAACATTTTTGAATTGATAATAATACAGAACTAGGGTTCCTGAAATCAAGAACATGAGTTTTTTGGTGTAAAACGTGTAATTCTTCCAACAAATAGATCATATTATTAAAAAGAGTATAAAACATTGTATATATGTCATATATAATCGAATAGAAGACAAAGCATACATATAAGTAAGTGAACTTGAGAAAGAACCCTGCCTCAATCCACAGATAAGGTGATTCTATATGTGCTTGATGTGATTTTCTTTGTAAATCCTTCAAGATTTAGCATGTTCTTCCTCTTTTTCTTGTTTTTAGAGTTTTCTAGGCTAGTTGAGATTGAAAACTAGGTAAAGGGACGTCAAATCGAGGCTCTAGGTATTTATATGGTGAAAAATAGACCAAATCTTAAAATTTGATCGCTATCTATTTTTGTCGTACTATACAAATAGTGGTTTGACTGTCCAGAAGGCGGCTACTTATAGTATTTCCTCTCTTATCAGAACTACAAATTCTGATTTTTGGAACCGTCCGATGACAACTTTTAGTCTAGACTTACAACTTTAATTTGACTGAGTTAGAAGTCGATTCAGGAAATTTTCATGAAATACATTTTGGTATCCCTTGAAGTCTAAGTTCTACTATCCGAATATCAGATCAATTGGATGTTAAGGTACAATCTTATGACCACAATACTAAGGTAGTGTAACGCCCCAAATACCACCCTGGACGGCATTACCCTATGAAACCATTCATGTCATGAGAGCAACTAAATATATATCCATCAACTAAGAAACATTCTTAATTTTAACAAAATTTGGGCAGAGTCTCCTTTGTATAGGAAGCTCCACCCAAAAATCACAACCTGTACGTTTATAATGCATTGACCACACCGGGTCCATCTAACCATCAAATCCAAAACATTTTATTCACCATATATACTATCCTTAACATTATCCCAAAAAAATAAGCCAAACCATGGCCATTTACATCCCAAAAGAATTATATGTAACTTCGCAGCGGAATAACAAAAGCATAAACCATACATAGTCTCAAAATACATTCTCTAGTCTAAAACGTAAGGAAATATAATCCTACACAACCGTCTCGGGATCTATGTTCCCATCCATCGAAGCCTCCCAATGCTCTGGCTCGTCAGCTCTGAACTCCTCTCCTAGCACATAATCTAAAAAATATTGTTTGTAGGGGGGTGAGCACTAGGCTCCGTAGCAACATTCCTCCCAAACTCAAACAAGGTTTAGAAAAGTGTATAAAACGGCCGGTCTTGTTTCGCAATTAACATATATAACATTTGAAGTAAAACAGTGACATTTAACCATGATCTCAAGTTTAAATAGCAAGAATAAATTGAAGGGATGAATAACCACAATACACCATTTCAAATCCATTCTACCATTAATCATTTCAACAAGTTCTCCAAGGAATCCCATACTTCCCGAGAATCTTATCGAAATCATTTCTGGTATAATGCACGATAACCCACACTGTATGTCCGATACAACCCACGTTACTAATCCGTTACCATTAGTGATAGGAAAAGTTCGTATCCACACGGCGTACAAAGGCGTCTACCCACTCTAAGTGGTAGGAAAAGTTCATACCCGTGTGGCATCCGAAGACGTCCACCAGCTACATGATACCCGGCCAATAGTAAACCATGTTTGTATCGTACAATCACACAAGAGGTAAAATACCAACCAATAATCCCCATAATCAAAAATAGCATAAAACCCCCAATTTCCTTTCAAGCAATTTCCATAAAATCCACAATTTCATCATGAGGCAATTTCAAAGAAATCATGAAGAAAAATCCAAGAGATCATGTATAATAGCCTTTCAATACTCAACACAAGCACTATAGTTTCTAAATTGAGAATAAAAGAAGAGTTCAAGAGGAAAACCCAACACTCTTGAAAACTAGGGTTTTTCAAGCAAAAGAGGGATTTCATGGTATACAACCCTAAACTTGTGTACAACATGTGAATAATTGCAAGAGAATCAAGAAACAACATACCCATAGCAAATACACATCATTAAGAGTCCAAAACATACATATATCATAACCCTAATCTCAATGTAAGTGAATGGAAGGAAAACCCCTACCTCTCCCTTAGTTTGGTGTGAAGACCTTGAGGATTTGATCTACTTTGAGGTGAGAATCCCCTTCCTTCTAAGCCAAGCTATAAATCCAAGACCCAACCTTCAAAACCTTCTTGTTCTCCTTCCTTTTCCTCTTAATTTCCTCCTCCTAGGGTTTCAAGAGATTTGGGTGAGATTGGGTGAAGAAGGGAAGAAAAGGAAATGGGTATAGAAGTGGAATCTTGAGAAATCTAGGGTTTTGATCTTCAAGAATGGTGTAAATCTCCCTCTATATTTGTGTTTTTCTCTCCCTTTCTCTCTTTCTAAGGCTACCTAGGGTTTGGAGTCGTGAAATGGAGCTTAGAGAGAAGACATTATGTATTTATAGTGGAGGAAGAGCCGGCATTCGCGAAACAGAAATTTTTGGATTTTTACACTAACCTTCCGGAAGGTTTGTGTATTTCTTCCGGAAGGTTTTGCTCACTGGAAGGTTTTTTTCATCGACCTTCCGGAAGGTTTTATCGTCCTTCCGGAAGGTTTTGCTCACTGGAACTTCTAGCGCATTTTTGACCTATTTAGAGGTCTAATTGGAAAATTTTCATGAGATACACTTTTGTAGCCCTAGATGTCTACTATCTACTGTAAAAATTTCAGATCAATTGGACTTAAGGATAAAAATTTATGGCCAAAGTACTAAGAAGTGTCCAAAATCCTAAATTCCCAAATTTTCTCAAAAATGTGTTTTAACTCCAAAATACTTCTTAACTTCTAATACACCTCATATTACCTCTCCCAAGGTTTTTCGACCTTCCGGACTCAATGGAAACCTTATTTTGACCTAAAAAAAATTTAGAAACTTATCTAATCACTCTTCTTAAACTTTAACATCTCCAAAAACTCAATTCACCCCGAAAGTCAATATGCTTGGAACTCAACTTCAAAAAAATCAATATTCTAACAATGATTCTAAGTTTCTATGATCATTTTATCTATCTTAGGAGAACTCTTAAGATAGTGTTAGTCTTTATTTAATTTTAATACGAGGTGTTACAGGTAGTATCAAATTTCTTTCTACCCAAATTCTCCCCAACTTGCGTTTCAAGTCCGAAATATTTCCAAACTTCTAATACACCCCATATCACATCTCCCAAGGTTTATCGACCTTTCAGATTCAATGGTGGCCTTATTTTGATCTAAAAAAAATTTAGAAACTTAGCCACCCTTATCTAACTTAAACACCTTCAAAACTAAGCTTGACTCCAAAGTCAATTTGCGTGAAATTTAAACTTCATGATCAATCTTTGAACAACGATTTGAGATTTCTATTATCGTTTTGGAAGTACTCTTAATTTCATGTCATTCATCTTTAAATTGTGTACGAGGTCTTATAGTTCTTGTGGTTATTACATATAGTATTAGAGCCGACCTATGGACATGATCGTGTGGGTTTAGGGGCATTGTAGTGTGGGGTCGTGGTACTTGTGATTCATTATGGGTCCCTCACAAGGACAAAAGGGAACTAAAAGAGAGGAAATTGTGACGACCTGTATTGGGGTGTGTTGAATTCCACATCAGAAGTTCATATAGGAGATTTTGGGTATATATGTAGGAACAATGACTCCAAATGACAACTTTCTGGCTAGCCCTTTTTGGTGAGTTCTTGTTGTTACTACAAATTATTTTTAATTGATCATTAAGAGTCATAGTCCTAAAATTGATAAGATGGAGTTAGGGATTTGGCCATAATTCCATACCCTAGTAATTCAACTAGGACATTGTGTGATAGAATGTTGAATTGCATGAGAACTGTAGATTAAAGGATTTTTTGCCTACCTCATGCTATCCGAGGGTTTATCATGATATGTTGCTAGATGTCACTCATGATTAAAAAAAATTGAAAAACGAAGTTGACATAAATATATTATTTTTCATTAATGGAGCATTAGAAATTGTTCTAATTTGAGATACTACTTGAATTAGTATCAAATGCCTATAATTGGGCATGATTGAACCTATATAGTCACACAATAGAATTGTTTGGAAACTAAAGTATAGAGGAGACAAAAAAAATTAACAAACTAAGAGTTAATTGGGGTGAAACCTCAATTAAGAATAAACTAGGAATTTTTTTATAGTTAATGACTAATAAAAGGGTCATTGTGTAGTTATAGAATAATTGTAATTAGACCCAAATTGGGATTCGGGTCTTCTAAGGCTCTATAGAAACCCTCCTTGAGGAGGTGGGTGGTTAATACTACAAATTCTTTCTACCACAAGAAAATTCACACACACATCCCTCTCTATCTCTCTCCCTACTAGTTCATCAAAGGTTGAAACTAGATCATTCAAGTTTGTCAATTCTTTTGGATACTGATAGAGGCCAAACAATTGCTAAGCGTGGGGTGAAGATCAAATATATATGTGAAGATTGAAGACTACTTGAGAAAGCTTGAAGATCATTACAAACAGGCACCAAGAGGTAACCCTTAATCTTCTTTATAGATATAAAATTCTCGGGTTGTATTAAACATGAATAGATATCGATATTAGGAATCAATTTTTTTTTGAATTCCATTGCATTTCTTATATGATTCCTGATAGTAGATTTTGGTAGGAAGCTCACACGATGCCCATTTTTTTTGTTACGACAACAACCACACAATAGTAAATATTAAATGAGCATATAACATATTACAGGACAACAATCACGTACTCAACAATTGACACAATACAAATTGCAAATTATACATTTTTAACAATCCACTAGGATTGTAAAAGCGCTAAAAATAAATCTATTCTCCAAAAGAAAAATGCAATATCATTCCCTCGTGGATTATGACTAAGACAGACTTGGTAAACATATTTGTATATAGTCTCACCATTATCTTGTCAACTTTGTGGAGGATACAATCACTTTCCTTACCAAAAATGTCAGGGCCATGGTGGAATTGGACATATCTAACAGGAGGGGAAATTCCAATGACGCAAACAAGGACACGGATAGACATGCCAATGCAGCCTAAGGAATCAAGTCAATGTTTTTTTTATGTTCAAAAACAAGATAAAGTGTCTCTTCGAATGCTGTCATCATAAAAAAATTATTTATTGTGCATCTCTAAATCAATAAAGTAAGGGATACACAATATGTAGAGATATTGGTAACTATATTGAATGATATACCGCTGGGGTACATACTGTGTATAAACCTGATATGCATACATTATACGTGCAAAATGTAAGGAGGTGTATTTTTTTATGGACCAAAGTATGTGTGCATACTCAAGAAGAGAGTTTTTGGAGATTCGTTTCTAGTATCCTAAATAGATTGATTTCCAAGGACCTAGTTTTTTTTATGGAATAATTGCGAAGTGTATCCATTTCAAGTTGGCAAAAATTATACACCGAAATAAAAGTTTGGTCCTTGTTAAATGCCCAATGAATAATAAGAGAGTGCTAAACGTTTTTAAGCTTGTAAACTAATGAAGTTACTTAGAAGTGTAAAAGAGATTCATTACCTTAAACCATTGTATATCACGTTGCATCTGCAGGGTTGTCCTCGCTGCACTAGCTCTGATATTGAATTTCGACTGGCTTTGCAAATATCTAGCTAAATGTAGACCAGTGTTTTCTGGAGGTTATTGCCTAACGTGGGTAGTTTGGAAAGAAAATTTTCAAACTCAAGCTGTTTTGAAAGTAGTTTTTTTTTTATAAAAAAAACGTCAATCCAACTGACTTTTTGGCTTAAAAACGTAAAAAATCAGTCCAACTGACGCTTTTAATGCAAGCCCAACTGACGTCTTAAAAAAATTGCCAGTTAGATTGACATTTTAAATGTAAAAACGTCTGTTGGACTAACATTTCCAATGCAAATTAAGTTTTTTTCTTGGTCATATTATTTTCAGCATTTTAGTATTTTTCAAGATACTTTTACGAACAACTACATTCTTATCTTAATTTTGATGGATAGCAAAAAACTGATGACCTAAGAATTTTTTTTTCAACTGTGCAAATGTAGAATGAGTTTAATTCTTTGACACGAATTTCCATAATCGGCTATAACACAAATTTTAATAAGATAGTAATTGTTTTATTATCTGAAATACAAATACAAAGTAAAGATCATGCTCATATGACATGAAACAAACATATAACAACATATATTTTTTAATGAGGACCATGTTCCCAACAACACAGTGGTTTACTATGTGTGCATAGACTAGCAGAGATAAATTTTTCAAAATCATCATCACTTGATTCATTAAAGTCAAAAAGTTCATGGTCAGAAGCTAGGAATGAATCCCCCATTATTTCATTAATAGCCTCATTAGGATCTGAATGCTCTATCTTTGCGTATTTGATTGCATGGAACCGATTCAGACGTCATTGCATCTGATCATTCTTACGTTCAAGTCTTGCTATGATATTTTCACAGTTGCTTGAGTTCCATTCCTCGTACATGTCAATTGAACGTGCTTTTGGCACCCGTAATCCATACCAGCGACAGTATACTTGAAGCTCACATCATTTGAAATAAGATTTCCTTCACCCTTGTCTTGGTAGTTGGTAATAGAACTATTGTGGCTGAATATTGGTTGCAGGCATAATAATCATATAGCCGACATGTGTTAGAGGGTTATGAATGTTGATAGGCTTATTGCGAAAGTCATGCAATTGTCCATACCATGTTACACAACAAAGATCTGTGTAGTTTCCACGAGATGGTAGAATGATTGATGACGAACTTTGATGTTGGTGTGCACTTTAATGTTGGCGCAGCTGGTTGCGTGAGAACGAACTATCGTGTGTTCGTCTAGAAGAGCTTTCTAATGACCTTCTAGGCATTTAGTGTAGTGTTTACATTGTGAAAAATGCGTATATATATACACAAAAGTAATAACTATACACAATACTGATAAATCGAGATCTTACATATATCACTAAAACACTGAGATGGGCAGTCATCTATTCAAATGAAAACATGTCCGCCCTGAGTCCGTGGAAGTCCCAATACAAAATTCATGGTGATGTGTTCCCATTTCCATTCTAGAATAGGAAGAGACTGCAATAAACCTATAGGATATTGATGCTTAGTCTTTACCTGCTGACAAACTAAACATCTAGAAACAAATTCAGCAATTTCCTTCTTCATCCCACTCCACCAAAAATACACTCTCAAATCTCGATATAATTTTGTACTCCCAGGGTGCATAGCATATAAGGAATTCTAAGCCTCATCTAGAATGTCCTTCTTCAAGGTAGTATCATTTGGCACATAGAGTCGAGTACCAAAAATAACATACTATCACCTTGAATTACAAAATGTGTCTTACCTCCATCCTTTAATTCCTCCCTAATCTTCTCTAGTTGTAGATCTTGTTATTGTAGTTCTCTGATACGATCTACTAGCACAGGTCTGACACTGAATTGTGTTGGTAGAACATATGCATCAGTTAATATCATATCCACTCCCATCAAACTTAATTTAGTAATATTACTCACTCGAGTACACTAAATGCATGACAATCTCCCCAATGATTTCCTACTCAGTGCATTAGCTATCACGTTAGCTTCCCTAGATGGTAGTGTATCAATCAATCATAATCCTTAATTAATTCCATCCACCTCTTTTGCCTCAAATTCAACTCCTTTTGAGTGAATAGATATTTTAAACTTTGATGGTCTGTATAAATCTCACATGTCTTGCCATATAAATTATATCTCCAAAGCTTTAAAGCAAAAATAGTTGCAGTCATTTCCAAATCATGAGTAGGATAATTCCTTTCATGGTTCTTTAATTTTCTGGAGGCATAGGTAAATCAGCCTACCACGTTGCATTAACACACAACCCAAACCTTGATCAGATGCATCACTATATATCACAAATCCACCACTACCCGATGGTATAGTCAAAACTGGAGCTGAAATTAATTTCTGCTTGAACTCTTGAAAATTGTATTCACATGTATCACTCCAGTCAAATTTTATGACTTTCCAAGTCAATCGTGTCAGAGGTGCTGCCAATACTGAAAATCATTGTACAAATCTATGATAATATCAAGCAAGACCCAAGAAACTGTGAATCTCCGTTATCGTAGTTGATCTCTCCCACTTTACCACGACCTCCACTTTCTTGGGATCCATAAAGATACCATCACCTGAAATTACGTGTCCCAAAAATACAACTCGATCCAACCAAATCTCAAATTTACTCAACTTAACATATAACTATTTTTCTTGTAAGGTCTGTAGCACAATCCTTAAATGTTTTTCATGTTCTTCTCTACTACGAGAATATACCAAAATATCATCAATGAAAACAATAACAAATGAATCCAAGTAAGGTTGAAATACCCGATTGATTAAATCCATAAAGGCAGCTGGCGCATTTGTCAAACCAAATCGCATCACCAAAAATTTGAAAGGACCATACCTGGTCCGAAAAGCTATCTTTGAAACATTGTTACTCCTTACCTTTAGCTAATGATAACCTGCCCTGAGATCACCCTTGCTAAATACTTTGGCACCTTGCAACTGGTCAAATAAGTCATCAATACGAGGCAAGGGATATTTGTTACGTATTGTTACCTTATTTAACTGACGGTAATCAATGCACAACCTCAAAGTCTCATTTTTTTTCTTCACAAATAAAACCGGAGCACCCCATGGTGAAACGCTAGGTCGAAAAAATTCTCGGTCCAACAAATCTTGCAATTGTACCTTCAATTCCTTAACTCGGCAGGAGCCATGCGATATGGAGTAATGGATATTGGTGAAGTACCAGGAACTAGCTCAATGGTAAACTCCACTTCTCTTTTTGGTATTAGTCTAGGTAACTCCTCTGGAAAGACATCTAGAAACTCTTGAACTACTGGAATATCTTTCAGTTGGACTTCTTCCTCTTTCTTGATGTCAATTACATAAGCAAAACACCCTTGACAACCCTCCCTAAGTAATTTGATGGCTTTCATAGCCGAAATTAGATAGGTAGGGATCAATTTCTGATTACTAGAAAATCTATATTCTGTTTCATTTAGTAGCTTAAATACCACCTCTTTCTTAAAATAGTCTATAGTAGCATGATATGCTGATAACCAATCCATCCCAAAAAAATATCAAAACCTTGAATATCAAGTGGTACAAGATCAACATATAAATCTCTTCCATCTATATTCAACACATAACTCTTGTATAACGTCTTCACTAGCACTACCTATCCTATTGGAGTAGAAAAAACTCGTATCCAAAAATGTCAAGGGTTGGCATGATACAAATGAATGTGTGGATCCTGGATCTATCTAGACACAGGCATATCTACCAGATATAGAGAGTGTACCTGTAACAGCCTCAGGAGTGGCTTGAGCATCCTAGCGGGTCATAGCAAATACCCTTCCTGGAGTAGTAGACTTATTTGTGGCTCCTCTCCCACACCCACAATTACTGGAAGAAACATTACCACCAATCCTTGCACTACCAACTGAGGATGAAATAGTTGTAGACCCTCCTTGGCACTAAGAAGCTATATGTCCGGGTTCACCACATTTGAAACACATAATACCTTGATCTGCCTATGGGCAATCTTTAATAAAATGACATGCCGCCCCCACATCGATAACAAGTGGCATGTCCACTCCGCTCGCTTGAAGATCCTTTATTAGATTGGTTACTAAATCTTTGTCTAGATGGACTCTGTCTCGGCCCTGGAAATATTCTCCCAACTCGGTTTACAATCTAGCTTCTAAAAAGTTGCATTCTCTGATGGTTATTAGAAAAACTACCCATATATTTACTAGCCTGTCCTGCCGCTTATCTACCTTTCTTATGAATTTCCTCTTAACTTTGTGTCCCCTTCCCATCTTTTTTAAATTTCTCCTTCACTTCTTCTTCCACCCGTCTTTCCATATTTACTAGCTTAGTAAAAGCATTTGCATGATAAGTTGTAAATGACAACCGTATAGAATGCTCTAGTCCCTTTTGAAATCTTCTACATTTGGATTCTTTAGTTCTTATCATATTCAGTGCAAAACGAGACAATGCTGAGAATTTAGATTCATACTCAGCTACGAACATCTTCCCTTGTCATAACTCCATGAATTCTTGCTCTTTTTCATACCGGTATGACTATGGAAAATACTATTCATCAAACGCTTTCTCAAACATAGCCCAAGTAACATTAATTGGAGTTCCATCCTAAGCTCCTTGTGTCAGGGTGGTCATCAATCTTTTTGTATCTTCCCACCAATTTAAAGCATCCTCCGTGAGCATAAAAGTAGCAAAACTAACTCTTTTGTATCAACAATACATAACATAGCTTTTTTCAAGTTTTCTGCCTCAGCTGGATATATTGTCCCCGCAAAACTTAGTGGCCCAAGTTTCTTAAAATACTCGAATAAGGAAATATGGGACCTTGTCGTTTCTGCCTGTGCTATTTCCCACTCAAGATTTCTAGTCTCTGTCACCCTTGCTTTAGATTGTTCCTCTACACTATGAGATCCACTATAAGTCTCTTGATTTGATCGAACTGATCCCTCAATTGAATTAGATGCATCAAAATCTACCTCCTCAATGTAGTAATTTGGTTCCATTGCTCTATATCTAGAATTCAAATTCGGTTAAATAAAATAATATGCCCATGCATAAATGCACCATGTGATCAATAAACATCTTAGAACACAACTAAGAACTCGCACCCACTCTATCGACTAACCAACATTCTTCCTATAGTCCACTACTAGCACTAGACTTTGACATGTCTACAGAATCTATAGACACTAGCTTTGATACCAAAAACTGTCACACCCTATCCTGAGACACCCCCTTAGATTCCCAGAGATGGAAGAATAATTCAACACGTGGCAATACATGCGTTTGTAATGCAATAACGTATGTAAAATCTATGAGGCTACTTAATAACACCATAAAAATAGATAAACTATATAACATAGTACACAATGGTATCGCTTGTACCAAAACAAAAGATTAGGGATTTCATCCCTTTATAATAACAGGGAAAACAAACACTCCTGTATAATATATTCATAAACCAGATTCCTTACTTTTCTCCCATCTGTACCATGCTAGTGCAGTAGTGGACCTCACTCTAGGCTTCAACATCCTGAAATCAATAATTTTCTTGAGTGTACTGAACATCATAATCAAAGGAAATATAAAAAAATATGGATAAAATATTGTTCCACCAAAAGATACTCACAACCCGCAAAACTCAATCAAAGTGAACTCAACTCACCTTGAAACTCAAATCAACCTCATATATCAAAATAATAAATATTCACATGAGTAACGAGTCAAACAACAACATTTAAGCAATGTCAAGCTGTCTCATAACAATTGCACAATATCAAAATCAACAACATGTAATCCATGTCAATCTATCAACAACTCGGTACAGTGGATAATATTCAAATTACAAGCTTTTCAAAAATTGATTTCTCACATATAAGAAAATAAACTTGATATCCTATACTTTAATTTCCAATTATTATGAAGCAGTACACTTCACCTTTACCACTGACATATATCCCTCCTTGTTTTACTGTCGATCCCTAAGTGTAACCGAGGTAGTAGCCGTCGACCTTAATAATTAGTATATGTACAAATGCAAGTGAGCATCGACTCTAAAATTACTTAATTGATTCAAATAAATGCATATGAATATGTTTCATAGTGTTTCGTATGTATTATAACTCAATCTTCTCAAACGTTCGATTGGTAATTAATATGATTAATCAATCGATGTTATCGACGACTAAGCGAATTCCCCATAAATAATTATCGATAACTTCATTTACTTGTTACCTTTATTTTATATTATGCTCAATAAAATTTAATCGAGTTACTTTAGCCCCATATCCAATCCTTCCTTTAGCTTAAACATTTCGTCGAACACATGAGTTAAGTGTTATACAAATCTATCTCGCGAACTTAATTAAAATAGGCTTTTATCCTCACTAAATTAACAAGAAATTAAGTTAATCATAAAATAGGCTTCCTAAGCTTTTCAATCGTAGGTCATGAGTTAAAATCATAGTTTTATGTGAAGAGTTATGGTCATTTGTTTGTAATGGCACTAAGCTGATTTTTTTCCATCAGTCACATATTTTCAGTTAACTCCAAACATATGCCAATTTTTCACACAAATAGAATTAGGTTTTGTACCATATATGCTTAGAAAGATCTATGAGCTTACATTCTAAAAAAAATGGGGCATCAATTAGAGTTCCCTAGAAAGAGTTATCGTCGTTTTTCCGCGGACAACCTAAGTTGTCTGTCAAAACCGAAATTACTACCACCTTTTCTATTCATACACAAACCCTTTCTGAACCCACTTCAGACCCTTCCAACACCAATTTCTGCTTGTATATGTTAAATTCTAGCGGCCAAACACTTTGGAAATTCCACAAGTTATATTTTAGCTCCAAATATATAAACACCAATTAAACAATATGAATCAACAAATCTTGATTCCATGAAAAATCTAATTCTAATTACTACAAGAACACAAAATCATAAATATGATTCTAACTAATTTGAATCAACCCATAAACCCTATCATGCCCAAATCCAACTGTATGATCCCTAAAAAAATATACCAGCTATTAAGAAGCTATTTTTACTTTTTGGTTTGTAGTCAAGAACTCGCGTTCTTCCTTCTTTCTTTTGTTTGTTCTTTGTTTTTCCGCCCTGCCAAAGCTTTCTATGTTCTTTTATTTATTCTTTGTTTGTTTTGCTCTTTATCTCCTAGCCTATTTTAACTCTCATGAATATATGCATGCAGTAACCCTTTTTGTTTAGAAGCCAGCACAACCTTTTCACATGGCTTCCTTAACACCGGTGGACACTTGTCCACTTGCCCATATATCCTTATCTCTACGTATACATATATATATGTATATATATGTATGTATATATATATATATGTATGTATAAATATGTATGTATATATGGAGTTGGCTTCGGTACCGAAAAGGTAAAAATCGGTACGATACCGAAAAATTTAAATAACTGAATGCTCGCCACTTGTACACTCCAAAATTCATAAAAACTTATAACCGGTTTCACCGGTTTCGGTATATACTTTAAAAAATTTAAAATGATAATTATTCATTATATTTAAACATGAAATAAAAATATAAGAAAAAATTTACAAGTTATTGAGTGAACATGAACATAAACTCCTATACACTTTAAAAATAAGTGATAATAGAAATTAAAATAATAATTATTTATTATATTTAAACATGAAATAAAAATATAACAAAAAATTTACAATAGTTGGGCTTATTGAGTGAACAGGAACATAAACCCCCTACACACTTTTAAAAATTTAAATATGAACCCCTATACACTTTAAAAATAAGTGATAATAGAAATTAAAATGATAATTATTTATTATATTTAAACATGAAATAAAAATATAACAAAAAATTTACAATAGTTGGGCTTATTGAGTGAACATGAACATGAACCCCTATACACTTTAAAAAATTTAAACATGAACCCCCTATACACTTTGAAAATAAGTGATAATAGAAATTAAAATGATAATTATTTATTATGTAACACCCCAAAATCCGGGGGTCCCGTTGATAACCCATCAACCCGCGGAAACATCCGTGGATATCGCTCAACCCGACACCACATCAAGAATATCTTTAAGCCGGGATTATAACCCATAATGAAAATTCGGTTTAACATTCATTTGATTCAATTAAAGTCCCATACACCGTGGTTTGTACCCCATTAGGGTCCACTTTGATCATTTAAAGGAAGGAAATTCAAAGCCCAAAGATTTGGCAAAACATTTAAAAATTTCAGATTTTTGGAATGGCTACCGGTAGCTGTTTATCGGCTACCGGTAGCCGAAACATTCTGGAGATCAACTACCGGTCGGCTACCGGTAGCTGTTTCCTACTGGAAATCAACTACCGGTCGGCTACCGGTAGCTGAAGGCAGGTTTTGCCCACTTCCTTAGTTTTTCATTTCCAACCCTTTTTAAACTCTTCCAAACTCATACCAAACATGTATAATGAAAACTCCCACATTATACATAGTCCATCCAAGTCATATTACATACAACTTCATGCATTCATAATTCAAAATATAATGTTTTACAATATTTACATGTCATAAACCATTTTAAAACAAAAGGTTTACAAAATCTTGAGGTAAGGCCACACATAGGCCCCCTTCACCCTTGATGCTCTCCATGGGAGCCAATCGCCGGTGTAAACCCGACACCTGAAATTGTTTCCCGTAAAGGGTGAGCACAACGCCCAGTAGAGAAAATCCTACAAAGGCCACTCTCCCCCTAGATGCACATGCTCATGAAATCATCACATAACCATATAACCAAGCCTTTTTTTTTTTCATACTTATTCATTCTATGATGGAATGCAACAATGCCATGCCATGAAATGAGATGGAAACTCACTCATGCAACTCATTCCGAGTCCTCACCGACTCCTACCACACAATGGAAAGCCAATGTGTTTCCCTTCCGCCATTTATGTTCACATCAAATGACATCCTCCATTTTAGGGTCTTGTAAGGGGGTGGATGTTCATGGGCTTACACCAAGGGTCTCCAACCCACACGGAAGTCACGGGCTTACACCGAGGGTTCCGGATACACCCACACACTTTATGGGCCGAGCCAAGGGAGTGCGTATCCCAATCACCGGGCCTTGCACCCGAGAGGTCGTCATGCCTCTTCTTGCTACCCCAACCCAATTTTCTTTCATGCAACCATACGGCCCAAAAGGATCTTCAATCCCTTTCTTCCGAGTCCCTTTGTAAATAACCAAGAGTGGTGTTTGACTAACCATACACACTCACACTCACACCCATGACATGAGCCCAATGAATGTGATGTCATGACCATGCTCAAATGCAATGACTACCATATGAGCAATATTTTCCACACCCATGCATATAGCTCATGAATGTAATGCCAATGGCCATGCCCAATATGTAACATGAGTGATCAACACATATCTTCACATTCCATGGAATTTAAATCTTAAGCATATAAATTCCATAAACCGTCATAAACAACATATCAATGAGCATATGTCAATACATCATTAACACATTTCAACATGTTATTCCAATGACCCCAAACAAATCATCTAAACAACCAACCAAGGCATATTATCAAACACCTTGTAGGCATTAAGCATATTATCTCATTTTAAGCAAAACAACAACTTCCAACACACAAAACATGTCTTCAATATCACCAAGTTATATAATGCATCACATATAACTTACACATATCAAAATTTAGCTAGCAACAAGACTAAGCTCACTTCATGCTCACCTTTCCATTTTCATAACCACAAACATATATATATACATATATACACATGCATATATATAGATACCCTTAAACTAGCTACACCTAAGGTAGAATAATCCAACGTAGGAACAACCCCTACCTCTTAGGAGTGTAGAAAACCCCTAAAAACACCAAAACCACTCCAAAACTTTGAATCTCTCAAGATCGCCTCTTTGGATCTTCGGTGAAATTCCTTGTTTTTGGTGCCCACGCATAGCCCTTGTGGCGTAGATCACTTCTCCCTTCTAGCTCGACGAAATCCGAGCGACAGTTGTCGGAGAAATCGCCGGAGAAAGGCTTAAGAAAAACCCTTTTCTCTCTCCTCTCTTTCTCTCTCTCTTTGAACGCCTTAACAAGGCTCAAGTGGCTTAGAAAATCTCATTTTTTTCAGATATTTTAGCCATATTTATAGTTTTAAATGTGTGGTCTACATCGCACCACTCGTTTATTACCTTCGGGTCCGTTTTTCGTCCCGAAACGACTCATTAAGTCCCGGATTAAGTCCAAATAAATTTTATTCGCACATTAATCCAATTATAAGGAATTTTAATATTTCTCGTTTTTGGGGACCTTTAAAAGGTCAATCGCCCCGCAGTCGTCTCGATCTACGTGCAAAATCCGACTCTCTCGGAACTCAACGAAATTTCTGGTGGTCACTAGAATTCGCCTTGCGAATCCAACGACGCACTCCGTTTCCTCATCCGAGGTCTAGAACATATGTATTTTAAATACGCACAGTAGTGGCAAATGACTATTTTGCCCTTTTAAAAAAAATTCAAATTTTCCCGGGTTTCACATATTATATTTAAAAATGAAATTAAAATATAACAAAAAATTTACAATAGTTGGGCTTATTGAGTGAACATGAACATGAACCCCCTATACACTTTAAAAAATTTAAACCTGAATCCCCTATACACTTTGAAAAATTTAAACATGAACCCAACTAAACACTTTAAAAATAAGTGATAATAGAAATTAAAATGATAATTATTTATTATATTTAAACATGAAATAAAAATATAACAAAAAATTTACAATAGTTGGGGTTATTGAGTGAAATAAATTTACATTTTAGATTAAGTTAAAAATAATAGAAATTAAGTTCACCACTAAATAAATTAGAACAAAGTTATCCTATTGGGTATACTTTTTGCTTAAATTAAAATAGGTAAAAAAATTTGGGTAATATGAAACTAATTACATAGTTGAGGGTGTAATATAAAAAATATGAGGGAAAATTTGAAAAAGAGTGATAATTTAGGGTTATAAGTGTAATTTAATGTTAACAAAAGACACTTGATCGCTGGATCTCCCAATTAGTTTGCAAATAGCGATCAACAAGCGATCTAGCCACAAGAAGCGATCAAACTTGAAACCGATCGCTACAACAAGCGATCAAACTTGAACCCATCGCTACATAACCCGATCGCTACATAGCGATCAACTTATATCGCCAATCTAACCCCGATCGATCTTCGTATTTCCCAAAAATTCCAACTCCTCAAAACCCTAATTGATCTAACCATACCCTAAATCAGCGATATAACCCAAATCTAATCCCAAATCGGTGAAAACCCAACCTGATTGCATATCCAAAACCCTAAATCAGGTGAGGGCTTCAAAAATTGGTGCCCTAATCGTCTCGAAATAGCCTGGTGCTTCTCCGTCAGAGAAGAGAGAGAAAGGTGCCTGCAACTTGGGCGTTCGACTACATCGTTGTCTCTCGTGGTTGTCTAAGCGCGTGGGGTGTATACTGTACACAGTGATTGTCACGAGAATTCGGCTCCTCTACGGTAGTTTTCTTTTCTTTTCTTTGTGAGTGATGGTTCAAAAGTAATGCTAATCTTCCATGTTATTGTTTTTTTTTTTTGACTAGATTTTTTTCTTGTTACAGCAGAGTATAATGACCAAGAAGTATAGGCCAAAAGTGGATACCAGTGAAAAAATGAAGAGGAAGAAGAGTTGTAATGATCCTCCCTCTCGTCCCTCCTCGAAGAAGAAATGTAATCATCCTCCTTCTCCCTTCATTGATCCTTTCTCAAGAGTTAATCTCACCTCCACCAATCCAATTGATCCCACTGTTGATCCCACGTCCATCAATCCAGTTGATCCCTCCTGCAATACATCAAGTTCACCCAACCCTAATCCCAATCCAGCAAGTTCATCCAACCCCAATCCAGCAAGTTCATCCAATGAAGACATATCTTTCTTCAATGATAATTGCAAACATCGGTATGATAACTGCTTTTATAATAGGCATTTGTTATTGGAAAGGGGTGTTTTACTGGATGAATTAAAAGAGATTTTTGCTCTTCATCAGTGGAATTCTGCCGTTGATATTAAGAAGACAGATAAATCCTATAATACATTGGTGAAGATATTTTATTCTAACATGCATGATATTGATAGGGGTGATTACAAGTTTAAGTCTCTTGTGAGGAATGTGAGTTTTGAAGTAACCCCAGATTTAGTTTCAAAAATTTTGGGAGTTCGCCAACCCTTCATTCCTAACCATACACTTACCTATCTATTCAAGAATTCTAATCACATACCTAAGTTGATAGATGTTTATACATAAATTGAGGGTATACCTAATAATTATAGTGAGAGTGTTAAGGATCCATTTCAGCAAGACCTTACTCCCAAATATAGGATGTTAAACCTTATAGTAGGGTACAATATTAGTCCAACAGGACATACTGCTGATTTTGTACTTGATCGAGCTCATCTTCTGTATGTCATTGGAACGGGTATATGTATAAATCTACCTTGTTTAATACTTGATGAAATTATTTCGGTACAAGGTACGAAGGATAGGCGGAAATGTCTCTCATTCCCAATTTTGATTTCAAAGATTATGGAGGATTGTGGAGTTGTGATTCACTCAAGCGACACTTATTCCACTCCCATGAATCCAATTTATGGTGGGACAATAAAAAAGAGTTTGGGGCAAGGGAAGAAGAAGAAAACTCAGTAGCCACAGCAGCCACAAGTTGAAATCCAGAATGAAATTGCAGCTGAGGATAATATTGCAGCCGAGGATGTCCCAAATTCTTCCACAGGTCCATTGGATGATCCTCCATTGTCTATATTTAGACATTTGCTGATACGAATGGGCAGAAATATGGAGAAAATTGAAAATGCTCAAATGAAATAAAGGAGACTCAAAATGAAATAAAGGAGACTTAAAATGAAATAAAGGAGAATCAAAATGAAATAAAGGAGTCTCTGAAGGGGATCGATAGTAGGTTGAGTAGAATTGAGTCTTTTTTTATGAAAAGCAAAGAAATAGCTAGGAAGTGAATGGGGTGGCTGGGCAGTTGTGTGCATTCTGCCTATGCAGTCTGCCTGTTCTGGGCTTTCTGTACTCAAGTAATGATTTTGAACTTAGAGCTGGGGGTTTCAAGGTATGGTGCTATTTGTTCCAAGTCATGAAGCTGGATGGTGAGATGGTCTGCATTGAACTGTGATGCTGGTGTGCTGTCTGCATTGGACTGCTATTCTGGCAAATTTTTGCATTTCAAGTGCTAGGAGCTGAGCTATGAAGTCTGGTTTGGTCTGCAAGTATTGGGATGGTTGAAGCATCTCATAAGACACTTCTACATCAAATCAGGCAGCAGTTTTGAAGACCTTGAGCTGGAAGCAGTATTTTTTCTTGTCATAGGCTTTTACTTGTAATTAAAATTGGCTTTAACCATTGAAGGTTTAAAGCCAACTCATATCTTTAGAACTTTTTGTTCTTTTGCTTCTTGTAAATTTTCAATTTTGGAATAAAGTTTCCTTTTTCTTAAAAAAAAAAAAAGGAAGTTACAATTATATGTAATTGTAGTTGTTGGTTGTTGATACTAGTGAAATGTGATGAAACAAATTAATGCAATATGATATGTTCCTATACTTGACAAATGTGCTTCTTATAAGATTTTGGGATTCTCACTCATGGTATTTCTACTTATAAAATCAATGACCAGTGCTTGTCAATGGTGTGTGTTTGAGGTGCATAAAGATTTAGTGTGGTAATTAATGAAATAGTCATTTAGGATGCTTGGTGCTTGTGATGCATTGCAGTGATTAATATTGCAGCCTAGGATTAATATCATAAAGTTGAAATATGGAGGAAATTGAAAATACTCAAAATGAAATAAAGGAGACTCAAAATGAAATAAAAGAGTCTTGGATCGATAGTAGGTTGAATAGAATTGAGTTGTTTTTTTATGAAAAGCAAATAAATAGCTAGGAAGTGACAATTAATGCAATATGATATGTTTTTGTCAAAAATCTAAAATATCTTTGTTCTTTATACATAAAATGAGCATGGTAATGGTTGTGATGAGCATGGTTGTGGTAATTTAGTAGTAAGAATATAAATTCTTACCTTCATTTTACCTCTAAAAATACACTAAAAATTTTGTATTCTTACACCCTCTTTATACATAAAATGAGCAAGACCTTACACCCAAAAAAGTTCTTTATACATAAAATGAGCAAGACCTTACACCCAAAGAAGTATTCTAAGTAAAGCAAGTAGTATTCTAACCCAAAATAATGTTAATATTAACCAAAAAATTGGTAATCTTGCATCAAATAATAAGTAATCTTACCAAAAAATAGTGGTACACTTAACCTAATAAATGGTAATGTTAACCAAAATAGGGTAATGTTAACCAAAAAAGTTGTAATCTTAACTTAAACAGTAGTAATGTTAACCAAAAAATTGGTAATATTAACAATAAAAGTGGTACTCTTAACCAAAACAATGGTAATGTTAACCAAAAAAATGGTACTCTTAACCAGTGGTAGTGTTAACCAAAAAAGTGGTAATATTACCCAAAAAAGTGGTAATATTAACCAAAACGGTGGTAATGTTACCCAAAAAAATGGTACTCTTAACCAAAAGATGGTAATATTAACCAAAAAAGTGGTACTCCTAATAAAAATGTTAATGTTAACCAAAAAGTGGTAATATTTCCCTCAAACGTGGTAATCTAACCTCAAATAATTGGTAATCATACCAAAAAAGTAGTACTCTTACCAAATTAAAGTGATAATGTTACACCTAAAAAGTTGTATTCAAATCCAAAAAGTTATAATGTTAACAAAAAAAAATGATACGTTTACCTCAACAGTGGTAATCTTTCCCTCGAAAAGTGGTAATATTCTCAAAAAATTGTAATCTAACCCAAAAAATGTGATAATATTGCCTCAAAAGATTGGTAATCTTACCAAAAATAGTGGTATTCCAACCAAATAACAATCCTAAAGTTACACCCAAAAAATTGTATTCTATATATATAAAATGAGCTTGGTTCTTGTGGAAATGCAAAATTCCTATAGGGAAGGAAATGCAGTTGCAGACTCTTTGGCCAACCAAGGAGTCTGTGACAATGCTTCTCTCACTCATACTTCCTCTTTCACTCTCAATCTACATACGAGACAACTTTTACTGCAAGATCAACGACAAATTAAATCGCTGTGGTCTAAGATTAAAGTTCTCTGATAGATTCATCGTCAAATTAAATATAACAAATTGGATTTTATGATGCAGCATACAAATAAGCAGTTCAGGTTATAGTCAATTTTCATAGTTTTTTTGTGTCGCCAAGCAATGGCGGAAGCGAACCATCTATTTATGCTGCTATTGTCAATATGAGAACCATATTTATGTGGGAATGCACAATAAAACATATTTCGTCCGGCATTGGTGCATGAAAAATCATGCCTATGGCTTAGTATATTATAATAACTCATAATAGTAGAAATTAACAAGCAACACTCACCAAACCAACAAAAAAGCGCACCGCAACTTGTCCGGTCCATACAATAGCATATTGCATCCATGTTCTTTGAACACCCATTCGGCATTTAAAATTGTTTGCAGTAGAGACAACACAAATGAAGAGATCTAGTTGTCTTTGAGGAAGGAGTGGAGGTGATTTAAGAGCTTCTAAGTCAATTATATGCTCTAAATCCTCTGATGTCAGTAATCCACAGGCCACAACATAAATTAATTTTGTGTCTCCTAAAATCCTTACTTAACTAACAAGCCATGGCTCCAAACTCTGAACAGAAACACAGCAAAAGTTGACAACCAAATTCAAACAAACTTGCAACAGCTATAAAAATTCTCAAACTCAAAACAAAAATGAGAGAAATTACTTCACGGAATGCAAATGATGTTATGTGCTTTCCATCAACTGTTGTCTGGATTCCCTCTGATCCCACTGTTGCAACAGATAGATAACCTTGCTTAAAAGGAAAATATCTTTTGGGTTTAGATCCATCCTGAATCATAGGAAATTTCATAGAGCTATTGGAATGTCTGCCAGCAGTGTAATTACGAGACTTTTATATAAGCTCTTGCTCAATATTTAGCTATGCAATATTTACATGGAATTACTATACTTTTAAACCACAGGAGGTTAAATATAATGACGACACCACTTCTCATGGACAACTATTTCTTGCAGCTCATTCAGCTGCTTTTCTCAGCTGGCCTCCATCTCTCAGCTTTTTCTCGTAGCCCATTTAAAGCATTGTTTACATTTCTAGGCAGCTATTTTTTTTTTTGGAATGCTGAAATGCTCAAAATAGCTGCTACTGAAATGTGCTGGAACGCTCAAAATAGCTGCTACACATTGCTCATCTTGGCTCTCTTAGCTACTGTTCACGTGACTGTTCAGCATTCCAGCACATTTCAGTAGCTGGTTTCATCAGTTAGGAAATTATTTTTTGTTTTTCCATGTAAAATCATGCATTAGAATTTTTAATTCCTTATCACATTGTAATTAGATTGCATCGAGGGTAAGGTAAATACGCCCCCTAGCTAGGTTTAATTTAATTTTTAATCAATAAAATTCTGTCGCAAGTTAAAAAAAAATAAGGGTATATCTAAGTGAAAAAAAAACTTGGAATGGAGAATGTAAATTAAACATTTTCATTCAAAGTTGCAAAAAAAGTAAATTTCATCAACCCATCTTGCTCCATGATCTTGGTGTCCACTGTGATAGCATAAATTGATGGTTAGATGACAATGGTGAAAAAACAAAATTTGTGGGATAAACTTTATAATTTTTTTAATTACCTCCATATTACTGAAACTAGTGTTGATGTATTTGTGATTGAATGGTAGAATCAAAGTTTGACATTCCATCCTAAAATAACTAGGAATGAGTACATATGAAAAAAAATATAAACATCCAAAGAGTATTATATGAACTGATAGTTGAGGATACCCTCGTTGACAAAGGGAATGCAACGGTCATCGTAAACAAAAATAACAAGGATGAATCTCAAAAATTACAAGAATCATAAACAGCAACTGTTTTAACAGAAAAAACTGTTACAGCCCAAATAGTTACAAATATGTTATAAAGCAATAGTTCTAGCTGCTGCACAGTCTTGACTTTCAACTCAGTTCAGCTCCTGTCACCCCAGTTCCTCAGTTCTGCAGTAAAGGCAGCCCAGCAAATGCAGAATCATCTACCAGACATGCAATAGACCACAGACTAGAAACCAGCCCAAAACTGAACCAGCTGACAACAGTAAACTTCTGTACAACTAACCTCCCTCCTATACAAGAGTTGGCTTTAATCCTTCAAAAGGATTAAAACCATATATCTATCTGCACAGTCCAGCTGAGAAGCAGGCAGAACTTCTACTAACAGAATTTTCTATACATCTGCTGATTCCTCAAAAAAGACCCTCTGGCCACTAATCACACACCTCCTCCTCCTTGCATTAGGCATCTGAGATTGATCTTGCTGTAACAGCACTCTTCTAGCCAAAGGCATATGTTATATAGTTATAGTTAGGAGTATGTTATTGTGTATAAATAGATGATGTAATTTTGTAATTTTGGCAGTGCATATTGTGTATAAATAGAGTTCTGGAGTACATATTGTGTATACATTGATGATGTAATTTTTCACATGAATCTAATGAGAATAGATCTTCTTCTCCCCAAAATTTGCAATCTCTTCT
Organism: Ilex aquifolium; assembly: GCA_951799425.1. NCBI lineage: Eukaryota > Viridiplantae > Streptophyta > Magnoliopsida > Aquifoliales > Aquifoliaceae > Ilex > Ilex aquifolium. The sequence goes on from OX637408.1 coordinate 13,480,948, forward strand.
TCACCACTTATTGCATTTTCAATAAAATTTGACAAAAATATTTACTTGGACGAATTTGATTAATTGACGATTATTTCAGATGTTAATTTGTTGAATTAAGTGTTAATTGGATGTATATGAATGTTAATCTAATTTGATGAGTTGAATGATAGATGAAAGTTAATTTGATAAATTAAATATAAATTGGATGAAATTGAATGTTAGTTTAATAAAGTGAATTTTTATTGGATGTTAATTGAATGAATTAAATGTTAATTGAATGATTATGGATATAAATTAGATGAATTTAATATTAATTAAGTTGAATTTTAATGTTAATTTGATGAATTGAATGTTTTAATGTAATATGAATTTGTTATGTTAATTAAATATATTAATTTTGATTGCTGCTGCGATGATCCGTTGATACCACGCTTGATCGCTATTGCATCGATCGGTATCAAGCTCTTTGATCGCTACCTTGATCTGATCTCAATAGTGCACTTGATCCCAGTCTTGATTGCTACTTGATCGCTAGTCTTGATGGCAAGAGTGCACTTGATCCCAATCTTGATCGCTACTTGATCCACTCTTGATTGCTAGTCTTGATCGTAAGAGTGCACTTGATCCCAATCGTGATCACTACTTGATCCACTCTTGATCGCTACTTGATCGCTACTCTTGATCGCAAACTGCACTTGATCGCTACTTGATCCCACTATTGATCGCTACTCGATCCCACTCTTGATTGGTCGTGATTCGATCGCAATTCTTGATCGCTAAAAGCTCTTGATCGATCCAAAAAAGTGGTAATATTCACCAAAAAAATGGTAATATTAACCAAAAGTGGTACTTACCTCAAAAGTGTAATCTTAACCAAAAAAATGATAATCTTAACCAAAAGTTTGATAATGTTAACCAAAAAAATAGTACTCTTAATCAAAAAAGTGTAATCTTAACCAAAAAATGGTCTTAACCAAAAAAATGGTAATCTTAATCAAAAGAATTGTAATGTTAACCAAAAAAGCGGTACTTTTAACTAAAAAAAGTGTAAGCTTAACCAAAAGGGTGGTAATGTTAACCTAATCAATAGTAATGTTAACCAAAAAAGTTGTAATGTTAACAAAAAAAGTGGTAATATTAACCGAAAAAATTGTACTCTTAACCAATAAAATGGTAATCTTACCTCTGTTGAGTGTAATCTTAACAAAAAAAATGGTAATCTTAATCATTAGAATTGTAATTTTAACCAAAAAAGTGGTACTCTTAATCAAAAAAGTGTAACCTTAACCAAAAAAGTTGTAATCTTAACCAAAACAATGGTAATGTTAACCAAAAAAGTAGTAATTTTAACTTAAACAGTGGTAATGTTAATCAAAAAAATGGTACTCTTAACCAAAATAGTGGTATTGTTAACCAAAAAAGTGGTACTCTTAACCAAAACAGTGGTAATGTTAACCATTAAACTGGTAATATTATCCAAATCAATAGTACTCTTAACCAAAATAGTGGTAATGTTAACCAAAAAAGTGGTACTCTTAACCGAAACAGTGGTAATGTTAACAAAAAAAAGTGGTACTCTTGACCAAAAAAATGGTAATATTAACCAAAACAGTAGTACTCTTAATCAAAATAGTGGTAATGTTAACCAAAAAAGTTGTACTCTTAACCAAAAAAGTTGTAATCTTAAACAAAAAAGTGAAATGTTAACCAAAAGAGTGGTAATCTTAACTTAAATAGTGGTAATGTTAACCAAAAAAGTGGTACTCTTAACCAAAACAGTGGTAATGTTAACCAAAAAAGTGGTACTCTAAATCAAAACAGTGGTAATATTAACAAAAAAAGTGGTACTCTTAACAAAAAAGTTGTAATCTTAACATAAAAAATGGTAATGTTAACTCAAAAAGTGTTAATCTTAACTTAAACAGTGGTAATGTTAACCATAAAAGTGGTACTCTTAACTAAAATAGTGGTAATGTTAACCAAAAAAGTGGTATCTTAATCAAAACAGTGGTAATATTAATAAAAAACGTGGTACTCTTAACCAAAAAAATTGTAATGTTAACAAAAAAAGTGGTACTCTTAACCAAAACAGTGGTAATGTTAACAAAAAAGGTCGTAATAATGTTAACCAAAAAAATAATACTCTTAACCAAAAAAATGGTAATGTTAACCAACAAAAGTAGTACTCTTACTATAATCTCAACATTAGTTTTAATAAATGATGATGATTTTATAATCTCTTGAATGGTTCATGCGGATAAAAATAATTCTGCAACTCCATCTTCTTCTTTCTCCTTCTTCTTCGTCGTCTGAGTTTTTTTTTTTTTTAATGAATTTACTATAATATTAATCTTTGTTTTAATAAATGATGATTTTATAATCTCTTGAAGGGTTCATAAGATAAAAAAAATTATGCAACTCCATGCTTTGATATTTCTCCTTATTCTTCCCTGTCTGATTTTTTTTTTTTATGAAAAGACTACCGCTTAATCTTAATTTTAATAAATGACGATGCTTTTATAATCTCTTGAAGCATTCACAGGGATAAAAACAATTCTGCAACTCCATCTTCTTCTTCTTCGGCTGTGTTTTTTTTTTTTTATGAAAGCGTAAGGCTCAGTGGGTAGCGTAAGTGGGTAGCCGGTAAAAAGTGTTAGATTTGATCAACGGTGGAAGTTCTTCATTATATATCAAACGTTCATTTTATTTTTTCGGTACCATACCGAAAAGTGGATGTCGGTACTGTAGTCGGACCCTGTATATGGATATATATATATATATATAGATATATGTATATATAGATACATAAATATAGCACAGTAGAACACCACTAACCTCACGTCATCTCTAAAAAAAATAATGTTACTAGGGTTTGACTTTTTTCTTTACTCTTTTAATATTTCATTTCTCTTTTGACTCATCATAAACATCTCATACTCAAGTATCGAAATTTCATTTCAACACCAAATTAAATCATTATAGCAAGTTGACTCCTGTATCACTTAATTAATTAATTAATTTTTTTGCAACGAAACTTTAATACTTTAACTTACCACTTAATGTGTTTATAACAACTTCCAAAACTATATTTTGACCCCCAATTTTATTTAAATGCAAAGCAATGTGTGACAGGGTCTCACAACGAGACACCGAGAGTGAACATTTTAAGTATCTTGAGTTTATTATTCGTATAGAGTGTGAGATTAGTGACGATGTTACTCATATAATTAATGCATTATTAAATAAATAGAGGGATACATCCAGTGTATTGTGTGATAGATGCATGCCTCTTAAACAAAGAGGCAAGGTCTATGCAATGACTATAAGACCCACCATGCTTTATGGTACTGAGTGTTGGAGTAAATAAAAAACAACACGTTAAAACATCAAATGTGGGGGGAATGAGAATGTTAAGATAAATATGTGGTAAAACTAGAAAAAAACAGAATTAAGATTGATTATATCTGTAAAAAAAGTAGAGGCAGCACCTAAAGGAGATAAATTAAGGGAGAATTGACTTAGGTGATTTGAACATATCCATAGATAGCTTACTGCACTGATGAGAAAGAGTGATCTGACAGCTATTGATGTTAAGTGTAAGAGTATAGGAAGACCCAAATTAACCTCAAATGAAATATTAAAGAATGATATGATTACATATAACTTAACAAAATGCATAACCCTTGATAAAACACAATATTGGTGAGAAAGGATTCATCTAGCTGACCCCAAAAATTTTGGACAAGGCTAAGTTGAGTACTTATAAATTACAATTATCTTCTGATACAATCTATTTAATCAGATCTGCTCATATACATTTTTTTTCTAAATATTCTTTAATGATAGATCATCCATCATTTATGACTAACCCTCTTCCCCTGCTCATGTCTCCGCCTACCCCCGCCCATTTTCCTTTATCACGACCCTCATCTTGAACACTGATCATGGGTCACATTGAAGTGTTATACACACAAAGTTGTAAATCTATTACAATAATGGTTGACAACTGATGATGCACAAAATAGATTTATGCACAATTAACAGTCAAATGTATGATGCTAAGTAATTAACGAGACAATCAATAAAGCAATTAATAAGGAGACAGAGATTGGGTCAACACGCAGATGTATAGTGGTTCGGTCAAGATGACATACTCCATTTCGAAGGCGGCTACGGTGGCCGAAGATCTTTATTAATAAAGTATATGGTAGGGGAGAGAGCAAAGATAAGCTCTAGGAGAGATTGGATAGCTATGAGAGAGATAACTTGTATAAGGGTGTGTAGAGAGATACTCCTCTCATGTGGAAAGAGCTTACAATTTATAGACACAGAGCCTTAGTTGAGGCGGTGACGTGATGGGTATGTGTCTAATCCTTCAAGAAGGATAAGTACAACTAGAATAGATACAATTAGAGATAGTTTTAATCTTGGAGAGTGACTATCCTGATGATTACTCCCCACGTGCGCTAATCTTCTTGGACAGTGGCCATCAAACGACTAGAACCACAACATAATAAATAGTAAATTAGTATATATAACATATGACAAGACAACAATCATGTACTAACAATTGCCACAATACGAATTGCAAATTATACATTTTCAATAGTCCACAAGGATTGTACAAGCGCTGAAAAGGAATATATTCTCCAAAAGAAAAATGTAATATCATTCCCTCGTGATACATACTTGGTAAACATATTTGTATAAAGTCCCACCATATCTTGTCAACTTAGTGGAGGATACGATCACCTTGCTTACCAAAAATGCCGGAGCCATAGATGGAATTGAACACATCTAACAGGAGGGGAAATTTCAAGGACGCAAACAAGTACATAGGTAGACATGCCAATGTAGCCACAGGAATCAGAATCCACACTTCTTCATGTCCAAAAAGAAAATAAAGTGTCGCTCCAAAGGCTACCATCATAAATATTGTGGCGAGGAATAGGGTCACTAGACCAATAATTAATCTCTTGGGTAGTACATAGAGAAAATCATCTTCTGCATAGCGCAATGTGAGGATAGACAAAAACATTAACATTGAAGAAATTGATGAGAAAAGAGCAAGTGCATCTGATATGGCAAAAACTGTAAAGGCTTTTTCTTTCAAGAGAATGGGAAGGCCACTTCCACCATTGTTTCCACCTTGTACCGTAATGGCAGCTGCAAACACTATAGTAACAACACTATAGTCTGTCATCCATTTTTCTCCTTCTTTAACCAACATTACAAGAAAAAAAGGTTTTTATGGCGGTAAAGTGCTGTCATAAAAGGTCTATTTGTCGTCACAAATGCTTTTGGTAGCGGCATTGTCTCGCCATAATAAATGTGGTTTCAAAAGGTTTTTACGGCAGCAATGGTTTGTGTCAAATAGTATTTACGGCAGCAAGACCCTGTCGTAAATAAGTTGTCACAAAAAATCCGACACTTTTGTTTTTACCACGGCGGCAAAAGTGCTACCTCAAATATTACATTTGGCTGTCGTAAAAAATAGAAGATATATTTATGACGGCAACGATGTCACCACAAAAAAATAATAATAATAAATTTAATTATTATGGACCGTTGGTAACCAATGTTATATACTCTGTGCATATATACACTCCGTACAATTTTATTTTTTTTGGAGGGGGAGGGGGAAGGGAGCTTGAACCCTTGACCTCAAGAAGACAAAACTTTCACAATGTAAGGAGTACCATTAGACCAAAGACTCATTGATATCAGTACAACTACCCAATTCAATATATAGATAAACACAAAAGTAAATATAACCAACATTTCCAAAAACATAGCAATATTTTCATATAAAAAAAAATCTCATGAGTTAAACAAAATGTAAAATATGCACTTTTATAAAACATAATGATGTATGAGTACAAGAAATTAATGCAAAAAGTTGAATATTCTTCCCGAACCATCTATTCTCTCAGTGACATCTGGAAAAAAATATAAAACTGTTGTTACTATACTGAAATGATATTTATATACATATATACAATAAATAACTAAAAGAAGTTAGAATATACATCGACAGAGGGTCACGCAATATTTCTCTGAATGGCTTGTCCAATTATGTAAATGGTATATAAACGAGTCATATCGTATACATTTCTTCTAATTAGTTTCACCCTGATTCGTTTATATTCGTATCGTGTCAGGTCCACTCGTTTGCTAAACAAGTGGCTTAAGGAAGACTCAAACCCACTAATTTTATGTCGTGTTAACGGGTCGTGTCATATTTTGACATCCCTAGTTTTTTGATATAAAAAATTTGACTTTGTAGAGTTTCATTTTTTTTTTCTTTGAACTAGAAATTGTATTTTGATGTAAAACTACGTAATTTTATAAAATATTACTTGTAACATGAAAAATAGTTGCGGTCAATACAATTTTTTTTTTGAGCTTTTCTTCTTTAAACTATAAACTGTTTTTTAATCTAAAACAACATTTTAATGTTTTATGAAATATTATATACGATGGAAAAAATAGCTGCCATAAATATAATAAATTATTTTGAGTTTATGAAATATTATTTGAGGCAGGAAAAACAGCTGTCTCAAATACAATTTTTTTTTAGTTTATGACACTATTTACGACAGAAGAAATAGTTGCCACAAATATTAATAAAATATTAATATAAACACGTTTTTTGTGACGACAAACACACCGCCATAAAAAATTGTCTCAAACACGTCTTTTGTGACGGCGAACACAGACGCCGTAAAAAATTTGTCACAAAAGACTCTTATTGTTGTAATGCAACTCCTCGTGTGTCTCGGTAAATAACTCCGTTGGTGTCTTCCCCTCAACATTTAACCATTCTTTGTCTTGAGGTAGTGAAAATTTGTCTACTTCCTACATCAGATAACGTAACTAGGGAATTAGAAAACAAGTCAAAAATGCATGTAGTAATTATTGACGAACATCCACCGCAAAAAGCCAACATTTGTCTAGGGGGCTTAATATTTAATTAGAAAATTAGCATTAATTAATAAATATTTCTATTGTATCATGAAAAATATGGTAGATTTTGACGGGACGTGGTTAAGAGGACTAATGAAAAATACACATGTGGAAGAAGGACATGCGGGAGCCGTATTTCAATAGGTCTCGACCCTGGGGAAAACAAGTTGATTCGTCATATGCATTTAATATTCGGTCCCAAGCACTAATGATCCGTGACAATTGGACCCACTAACATGATCAGGTGCGACTAAAAAGACATGAGATGGGGGATGTTCCTAAGAATGTTAGTTGCATGTCGTTCAGACACAAAACTCATGCACGGAATCAGACATCTAAAAAGATGTCATCTTTGAGTAATGTGACGAATCATACGACACATTACTTAATAGCTTTTGAGCCGTGCGTTTACAACCCATTGGAGAATCATAGCCGAGCCATTACTGTCCATAAATGCTCAGTCCCGAGGACGTTTGGAAAGGATAAACGTAAAAACTACTCCCTCCGTTCCTAAATATCTGTCGTTTAAGGTTTTTGTACAGGGATTAAGGAAGCTATTAAATAGCTCTAATATGAGTAAAAAATAATTACACAAGACTAAAATACCCTTATTAAATACGTATTGGGAAGGAAAAGAATATGAAAGATATTTAGCCTACACCTAATCTAATACATTGAAGAGTTAAGGGTAAATTTGGAAGAAAAAATATTAATTGTGCTTTGGTTTCATTAAACGACAGATATTATGAAACAAAAAAAATTGGGTAAAACAACAGATATTTAGGAACGGAGGGAGTAGTCAACTAGGGGCTCCCGTTGAGAGACATCAAATTAATGCTTTGTCCTGAGCATTTATGGACAGCAACGGCTCGGCTATGATTCCCCAGTGGGTTGTAAACACACGGCTCGAAAGCTATTGACCCTTAGTCAACTGGGGTCAGCCACCTAATGATCCCCTGTACGATCGAATCAGAGGTGTTCCCCTCTGACACATCATCAAGACACCTGGTTTGTATGGTGACTTCGTTTTCAACGCAAGTCAACATCCTTGGGTCTTGCTCATTTTGAGATTTCGTTTCTCTCCCACCTTCACAAATTGATTTTAGCGTCGGAAGGGAAACGACGAATACACATCCGGCTCTCTTGTAATCTTCTCTGTGGTTGTAGGCCAGTCCTATTGCAGCCTATCTAGAGACTCTCCGTTGGTTACACTCTTGGTATCGTTAAATTTTTATTTTTCCAGAAATCGCTCATGCATATTTATTTTTTATAAATTATACCAGAGCTTGAGTTGATAGACAACTAGTGAGTAACTAGTGCCGGCCCAACCTATAGGCCACTCAGAATAACTAGCAAATCCTAGATCAATAAAGAGGGGGCCACACATTACATACAGAGATATCGGTGATTAGATTCAGTCCTATACATCTTTCAAGAAAGAGAAGAAATATGTTAACATGAGAGCGTACGTTTAGCCGATATAGTCTATGAACTAGGAGTGCATACAGTGTGCTTGCAAAATGCATGTAGGCGCATTTCTATAAAGACCATGTGTAAATGTAATGTGCATGCAAACTCAATAAGAGGAAGTTCTTTGAAGAATTACTTCTCTTATCTTAAGAACGTAGATAAATTCATAGCACATATTTATTTTATAGAACTCTATTTGTAACGAATGTCCCATCATCAGTTGAAACTCTTTTCATTTCCTTTGGCTATGTTATGAGACTGTTCTAAGTGATTTCTATTGTGATTATCTATTCGAAATAAGAATTTATGACTCAGTGAATTGCTTAAAAAATTACTTGCTCGTGATTGATATATGAGTTAATTACATTTTTGCATTTTCAATTATGAGTTTTGTGTCAATTTATTCTCTCAATTATTGAATTTCTCAAATTGTCCCTTCAACTTCCTAAATTTGTTTCACACTACCGAAAACGCAAGCATCCATTATCTTTTAGACCAAATGTGAACGTCTCGGGTAAGGTGAAATAAAATCAAATAGTTCAGGAGACAAAGAAAAATAATTTTTCATCACATTTCTAACAAACGTTAATCATTGGAGCTATGTGAAACTAATAACTATAGATGAAGGTGCAATGTGAGAAATTTAATAGTTGAGGAGACAGAGTGACACAAACGACCTAGTGATTTGAGTCATCGTCTTTCGAAGCGAACTGGGGAGAAGACTTACTAAGGACCCTAAACCATTTTTGTTCAGTTTCTAATGCGACATAATAGAAGATGATTTTGGAATTTGTAGATTATTCTAAAGGTCACAATTTTTTACATGACACATAAACACGACTCGAAACCGAAACAAATTTAGCAGGTTAGGGTTGATCTTTTTTTGACACGAACTCATAAATAATACGACCTGTTAACAAGACTAATAAATAAGTCAGTTTTGTATTATTTTATAATCAAGTATGAACATGTTCCTTGTACAAAAAAGAAGATGTTTTTACTTATTTTATAGTTTATTTCTTAAGTTTTAGTTTTAGTTTTAGTTTTAGTTTATAGAAGCATGAGTTCGATTAAGAGTTAATGAAATCTGATACTTAATTTTAGTGTTATATTTTTATTCACGGCTTATATGAATCAACATGAACACGACATGAAAATAAACAGATTGAGTCGATACAATATTATTAGTTAAATGTGTTGGGTTAATGTTGATTGGTGCTTTACGCGAACCTATGAATAACACGAAAACACGATCGACACAACACGATTGCTCTCTTCCTACTATTGTAATTGATAATTGGTCCAAATATTTGAACACATTCAAGCCTAATAGCTAAGGTTTGTATGTGGGTGGCCTAAATCAAGCCTATATAAAAAACTTATGTATTTTTTTTTTTTTTGGATGGTAAATATTTATTACTCCAAAAATATACAAGGTATATACAATGTACAATAAAACTCAAAACAAGTTCAGAAAAAATGAAAAACACAGAGAGTAGCACTCAAAAGGGTCTACTCCACACAACACTAACCTAATCTCTATTCAAAATAAGAGAGACTAGTTCGCAACTTGTCTATTCAAGAGCACTCAATTGTTATCATTGCTGCCATTATTGAATGAAAAAGGGGGAGGGAGCCTAAGGGGCAGATGAATTATAAGATAGTGGTAATCAAATTTTTGCTTGTGGCAGTAAATGAAGTCAGACTTGAAATATATTCTTTTTGTATTAGAAAAGAAGTCCATTACCTTGAACCATTGTAATTCACGCTGCATCTGTATAGCTGCACCAGCTGCACTAGCTCTGATATTGAGTTTTTGCTGAGATTTCAGACATCCAGCCAAATGTAGACTGTGCGCACAAATTTTCGCACAATGATTATGGAAGGCAGATCTCTCCCTTAGTGAACTCGCACGGGTCGAACACGTCGAAGACCCTCCGCAAGGAAAGGGTTGAGAGGGCCAAAGGGTCTGATGGGGTGGTGATGAACTGCTGTTATGGACACTCGGTGTCCCCGTCGGATCTGCAAGGACTCTGGCCTTGAAGGTGGTATATCCCGCAGCAAGGGACAGGTTGAGAGGGCCAAAAGGAGGCCTAAGGAGTGGTGATGAATTGTTATGATGGTCGTTTGATGGCTTCAGACGGTTCTACAAGGGTTCCTGGTACACAGAAAACGGGTTAGAAAGGGTGCCAGAGTGTTCTACGGCGTATCCCCTCCGACGATCAAGTCAGTTCTTTGAGGATGGGGAAGAAGAAAACACTGTTTGTTCTTGAGAGTTGTTCTTGCGTACCTTTGTAATTTGTTTTTGAAAGCTATTTATACTCACCCGGACTCATCATTGCTGATAGCCTAGAAAGTAGGTAGCATTCAGAGATGGGGGCAGTGTGCCCTCTATTCTGTATGGGGAAGACCCCATTATTAACTGCTCGGATCCCCGAGCAGTCAAAGCTCTTCCTTTTGTGCAAGAATATTGAATGCTCGGCTCCCAGAGCATTTAATGTTCTTCTATCGAGGATGAGTCATTAAATGCCCCGGAAATGAATCATTCAATACCCATCATTTCTTGGTTTCTTGTGTCACTGCAGACATCTCATCAGTCGAGGATTCATTAAATGCTTGCTTGCAATTGCTGCATATCAACAAGGGTGGTCTCATCCGCCTGCCCCTAATCATGCACTTTTTGCCACATGTCCTGCTCTCCTTGGAGGGATGTCCTGTTAGTCCTGACGCCCTGACTCCCTTGTGCAAAGTGCCCTCATGATTCCTAGCCTAGTCGAGGCAGGACAGTCGTCAACGACTTTTCCAGGAGTCGAAACCATGTGGAAGGGCCACAGCTCTAGTTAGTATCCCTCGGTGCCGAGGGAAAATGACGATCCTGGGTCAAATGTGCTCTTGGTGCCGAGGGTTCGTAGTTGGTAGGAGAACTGGTGTCCCTTCTTTCCCGAGGTACGTCGGGTCCGAGGACACGTGTCTCAAACGTGGAAGGCAGCATCCTCGGCGCCTAAACCACGTGTCTTCATCGTGGGACAAACGCCCGTAATGCCGAGGCCACGTGTCATGATCTGCCCTAATCTCAGAAATGTCCCATCAACTGCCCCTCAACCCTTTGATCTTCTTACTTGGGGTAGTCGTGTCGTCAGAAGGTGAAAGGGCTCAACTGCCACAACTGTCACATCAATGCTTCTTCAGCCGTTTCTCCGTCTTTCGGAGATCGTGCGCATTCAATGCGCCTGTCCTTGTGCTTCGTGCACTAATGATGGCACCAGAGGGCCTATATAAACAGACCATTCCCTTTTGTTGTGACGCCCCAATTTCCGGGGGTCCTATATTAACCGTTGATCATCCATCAACCAGCGGAATTACCCGTGGATGTCACTCAACCCAACACCACGGCGATAGCATCCCCTTAGCTGGGATCATAACTCACAAATGTAAACTGGATTCAATTATTCATTGGGTTCAACCAAGATCCAACATACCAGGATTTATACTCCATTATAGTCCATTTACATCATTGGAGGGAAGGAAAACATAGACCGAAAATAGGGCAAACCAGTTTAAAAATCTGAAAATTCTTGAGAGTGTACCGGTACTGCGTACCGGTACGGTTTATCTACTGGAAAGTGCGTACCGGTACACAGTACCGGTACTTTCTGCCCAGTTTTGCCTTTTTCAACCATTTTTCATTTTCAATCCATTCCAAACCTCCCAAAATCATCCAACACATGTTTGATAAGATTTCTCATATAAAACATAATTTGTATAAGTTCCATTACAATTAATTCCATACATTTACACATCAAAATGGAATTTTCACAAAAGCTTTACAAAATAAACCATAAAAGCCACAAGTTGGTTTTCTTCAACTTTGGGGCTCGAATTGGGAGCCGTCCGCCGGTGTACATCCCGCACCTGAAATGTTTTTCCCACGAAGGGTGAGCCAACGCCCAGTAAAGTAGATCCTACATAGGCTACTTCCCCCCTAGATGCTCATGTTCATGCAACATTCATTCCTTATAAGGATATGCATTCTAAGTTGGAATGCAACACTATCATGCCATGAAATGAGATGACACTCACTCATGCACTTCAACCCGAGTCCTCACCGACTCCCACTACACGATGCAATGCCAAAGTGTTTCATTCCATCATTTATGTTCACATCAAATGACATTTTCAAAACTAGAGTCTTTCTTGGGATTGGATATTCATGGACTTACACCAAGGGTCATCCATACCCGCACACTTTATGGACTCTTACACCAATGGAGTGCATCTTCCAAATCACCGGGTCTTGCACCCGAGAGGTCGTCATGCCTCTTCTTGCTAACCCTAACCCAATTTATCATGCAACCAAGCGGCTTAGTTCAGTCTTCGACCCAACTTTTCCCAAGCCATTCCGTCAATCACCAAATGTGGTGTTGACATCAACCATGCACACACCCATGTGATGAGATGTTTCCGTGCATATGCAATGCCATGTCCCATTGCATACAACATAATGTTCAATATGCCAAGAACAACACATGAACAATTTCAACATGTCCATTCAATTACAAATCATATCATAAGCATATGATTCCACAAGTTAAACTTAAACATGTTATTTCAATTCAATCAAAACAACAATTTCCAAATACTCAAGGCATTTCACCAAACACCTTCAAGGCATAATTTATATAACACATAGCATTCCTTTAATTTCACTAAGTTACATAGTAAATCACATGTAACTTCCATATACCAAAATCAAGCTAGCAATTAGCTTAAACCATTTCTATGCTCACTTTTCCATTTCTATAAACATAAACATACATATAAAAGTCTATCCATATGCATAAACATATCAAACCCTTAAACTATCAACATCTAAGGAAAGATTAATCCAAGGTAGGAAGAACCCTACATCTTGAAGCTTGAAATGAAGACTAGGCTTCAAGAACACACCAAGAACACCCCCAACAACTCAAGACTTTGATTTCTCCAAAACTTTGCCTTTTGATCTTCAGTGAAACTCTTCATTCTTGGTACCCACGCGTAGCCCTAGTCACGTAGAGAAACTTTAATTCTTGGCTCGAGCGATTCCGAGTGACGGAACCCCGGGAAATCGAAGGAGAAGCTTGAAGAATCAAGGTTTTCTCTCTTTTTTCTCTTCTCTCTCTATGGCCGGCCAAAGGGGCTGAACAATGGGATATTTCTGCTGAAATATCTCATTTAAGTCCCTATTTATAATTTTAAATGCTCGGCCTACGTCGCGCCACACGTCACCCACTGATCCGGGTCCGTTTCCGCCCCGAAACGATTTATTTGATCCCTGTTTAAGTTCAAATTAATTTTATTTGAAATTTAACTTAATTTTAAGGAAATTTTATAAAATTTATTTATGGGGACGTTCGTGAGGTCATTCGCCACGTAGTCGCCTCGAACGACGTGCAAAATCCGACTCTCTCGGAATTTGACGAAATTTGACAGGGTGACTAGATTTCGCGATACGAATCCCATGGCGAACTCTGTTTCCTCATCCGAGGTCTAGAGCATGAGTATTTCAAATAAGCATTAGGATGGCAAATGACCATTTTGCCCTTATTCACAAAAAGTTCAAATTTGCCCGGGTTTTACATTTGTTCCCACACTTTCGACTTCCTGCCTTTTGCTCAGAGTTTCCCAGAGGTTTCTTTGACGGAGTATCGTCGGAGTTGGTGCCTGAAGCCCCCTTATCCACCTTCCTTTGCCTGCAAAATATCAAGTTCTTCGTCTTCGATCGTGTCTCCGAAAAAAGACGCTGCTTCCTTCGAGTTTCTGGTTCATCTTCCAAACTTTCTGGTGAGTCTGCCTCATTTCCCTCTTGTTTCCTCGTTTCTTTTTTCCTTTTTGGATGACTGGTTGCCTTTCGGACCACCATTGTGTCTCTGGTTGTTCCTGGTTTGGTAGGGTTCTTTGGGATCTTCATTTCCAGGCATTTTGGGAACTTTAGGAACCCCTTAGGGACCTTTAGGATTCCTTGACAAAACACCAAAGCAAATCATGCCGAGAAGACGCCAAACAGTCGCCGAGACCCAGGAGGCTGGGACCTCTTGGCCGAGGAAGTACGAGGTCAAGGGTGCCCAGCAAATAGTAAACTTCAGAACCGACAACGACATTCCTCAGAATGTTGACATTAACGAGTTTGACCCACAAATCCACCATCGTAATGTCGGCGCCGAGGGCGCTATGCCCTTTTATACAAAGGCTATCATGGAGGGCGGGATTAGGTTCCCCCTCCCTCCATTACTGCTTTAGTTCCTCTTCAGATTCCGCCTCTTCCCGGGGCAATGTGCCATCAACACTTTTAGGATAATCATGGGGGTGCTGGAACTCAACAGGCGCCTCGGGGTCAATCTAGGCCTCGAGCATGTCCTCTTCTGCTACGCCCTCATGAGGGTGATGCCCCAACAGACTTTCTTCCTTAAAGCCCGGGACACAACCATGTACCTAGTCACCCATCTCCCTGACTCTGACAAGGGTTTCAAGGATGATCTGCTGATCTTCAGCGGAGCTTGGGAGAGAGGGGCAGGCCCCGAGTACGACGGCTTGTCTTGCCCCAAGGAGTGACGAACAACGAGTACGTCGGCTCCCTCTCTTCTAGGCTTTTCTTGCTCCTTTTTTCTTTACAGATTTCTTATTGTTTTTCTTGTGCAGACGTTTCTGCTCGGGAAGCTGCTCCACCCCCGAGACATCTGGTGAATTTCCCCAATCTTGTTACTGTTTGGGGATACGTCGGCAACGAGCGTGGTCGTGCTGCTCACGTGTTGTTGGGATACACGCCGGGTTACAAGAATTTCTCTCAACTCCCTCAACCCTACGATCCCTCCAGGTGGGCCAACTTCTTCACAGAGGCCGTCGGGCAAGACTTGGAGCCCAATTTGGAGGACGACCCTGACAGAGCTACCGAGGCTGAGGTAGAGGGTCAGGGGGTCGACAGAGAAAGGGCCGAGGTCAGGGAGCCCTTTACCACAGTTCAAACCGAGGCCAGCACAACAGGGAGGGAGGCTTGGCCGGATTTCGACATACTCCAGAACTTGGACGCGGAAGAAGCTCTTGAAATTGCAATGACGCGCCAGCCTCACATCAATCTAAGCTACCTGAATCGGAGGGCCACCGTCACTACCGGGAGGGGCCGAGGGACCTCCAGTGCCGCGCCCCCTTCTTCTGGGATCAGCGCTCCTCCGCCCTTGACTACACCTGCTGCTACCCTGCCACCTGCCACTGCTCTTGCACCATCGATACCGCCGCGGGCCGCTGGTCGGGGTCAGGTTCGTATTCGAGACCCTCCTCAGGAGGAGGGTAGGAGGGTCAGGCATTGGCCTGATGGAGCGGGCCGAGGAAGCGGCAGCCAGCAGCCGCAGCAAATAGTTCCTTCCCCTCCACCTGCGCCGTCATCGACTGCCGAGAATGGCGCCCTCGCGCTCGGGACAGGGAGGACAGGCTGATCCAGGTCGATGACTCCATTGTCCGCTCCCCTTACGTCGCCTATGCCGTCAGCGAGACGCTTCATTTCAGGGCGGACATGGAAGAGCATCGCACCCGCCCGACCAACCACCACTTCCGTTCCATCATCCAGAACTCTTTGGTGGTAAGTCCCATACTTGTCTTTGTTGCTTCTTTTCTGCTCGCATGACTTAACCCCCTTTTTCTTCGACAGACCGCCCAGCAAGTCTCAATCATTGCCGAGCGGTACCATGATCAAAGGCGAAGCCTTCAAGAGTCTGAGAAGCTAAAGGCTGAAGCCGAGACTGCCCTGGCTGCTGCCCGGGAATACGTCGCGGCCAGAGAGAAGACGCTCTCCTCTCAGGCGGCTCAGATTGAGCAGCTGCTGAAGGATGGTGAGGCGGCAAGGGTCAGTGCTGAAAAGCTGAGTACGACCCTTGCTGACACCGAGTGGAAGATCACTGCGGCTACCCAGCGACTGTCTTCGGCGGAAGCCAAGGTTGAGAAGTCGGAGCAAACTTACTCGGCCCTCACTCAGGAGCTGGACAAGGTCCGGTCGGAGATAGAGGCCAACTACAGGACGGTGGAGCAGCTTAAGGAGGAATTTGCTGATGACGTCCTGCCCTCCCTGGAGGAGAACAATAGGGAGTTCTTTAAGAAAGGCTGGGACGAGGTGCTCCAAGCAGAGGGCGTCCCTCCTCACTCTCCTCTTTTCCAAATGCACAAGTATGTGCCATCGGAGGACATGCTGCGTGCTATGGAGGAGGCGGCAGCACAAGACGCTCCCAATTCCCAAGCTCAAGTCATGGGGGAGCCTTCCGTTGCTGCTGCCTTGGCCCCTGTTGCAGTTGCCCCTTCCGAGGCTGATTCTCCAGTTCCTGCCCCGCCAGAGCCCGCTGTCGATGCTCCAAATGCTGCCTCTTCTCCAAGCATGGAAGAGCTCTACAGCGAGCTCCCTCTTGCCGATGGGGGTGAAATCTCCAGTCCTCCACCTCCAGCAGCCGGGACTTGAATCTTTCTTTTGTATTTTGCTTTCGCTCGGGGACGCAAAACCCCTTTTTATTTCTTTTTCTGCTCTTTCTTTCTTTTTTTTTGTTGTTGTAGCCCGGGGACGCAAAGCCCCTTTCTTTTGGAATAGAACGCACTTTTTGCCTTATCAAAGCATTCCCTTCTGTTTTTGCATATAATATCTAGTCGCCGTTTTGCGTGTTTGACAAGTAACTCCCATCTTTGAACTCTGAACTCCCATCGATTTCGAAGGGCTGACCCTCGGGGTCTAGGAGCTATAATAGGGTTCACATGTCCTGTTCTTAACCTCCCTAACTGACCACTTTGGCAAATAGTGGCGCCGAGGGTATCATGCCGAGCTAACGCAACCTTCGTTCAGGTTAGCTTCTTCCTTGTCTGGCGTCTCGTAGAGGAATCTTCTCTATTAACACCGATCTTAGGTTTACCTCACCCATGTACTTGTGCATGCATACCTTAGGGGTCGACTCGTACGTCTGCGAGGGCGTCCAAATGGGTGATTTCTGCCGAGCAGTGGTCGAAGCTTGCCCTTCTACAAGGGTCATATTCCATTCAGAGGGAATGCCCCTGCATATGAACTAAGGTCAGGGATTCTCGTGTCGCGGCCTTAGTTTCAGGAGGCGTACCCTCGTCTTATTCAGAGCCTGGAGTCCTTAGAGACTGTTTTCAGGGGCATGCCCTTTCCAGGAGGCTGGCTCCTGTCTTTCGTTTGGAAGCCGAAGTCCTTAGAGATTACTTCCAGGGCCTTGCCCTGTCCAGGAGGCTGGCTCTTATCTTTCGTTTGGAAGCCGAAGTCCTTAGAGACTGATTCCAGGGCCTTGCCCTGTCCAGGAGGCTGGCTCCTATCTTTCGTTTGGAAGCCGAAATCCTTAGAGACTGCTTCCAGGGTCTTGCCCTGTCCAAGAGGCTGGCTCCTGTCTTTCGTTTGGAAGCCGAAGTCCTTAGAGACTGCTTCCAGGGCCTTGCCCTGTCCAGGAGGCTGGCTCCTGTCTTTCGTTTGGAAGCCGAAGTCCTTAGAAACTGCTTCTAGGGCCTTGCCCTGTCCATTTATCATTCATTCGTCATTACAACGCTTGTTCTCAAATATAGTATTTCTTCAAATTTATTACATTCCAAGGGCGACTTATAGCGTTCCCTTCCAGGTCTTCCAGTTTATATGATCTGGAACCCCCTATCGATGTGACCTTGTACAACCCTTCCCAGTTAGGTCCCATTTTTCGGTCAGCAGGGTCTCGGGTGTTTGCTACCACCCTTCTAAGCACGAGATCGCCGGTTTGGAATTCCCGGTGCCTGGTTCTTCGGTTGTACAATCTGGATATCCCTTCTTGGTACTTGGCCAGTCTCAAGGCTGCCACTTCTCTTCTTTCTTCCACAAGGTCCATGTCCAGGCCGAGCTGGCGGTCGTTGTCTCCAGTGTCGAAGGCTTGTGATCTTATGGTAGGGAGACCTACCTCTAGGGGGATAACGGCCTCCACCCCGTAAGCGAGAGCATAAGGCGTTTCCCCAGTTAATCTTCGAGGGGTCGTCCTGTATGCCCAGAGAACGTTTAAGAGCTCTTCCACCCACTTTCCCTTGGCCTTTTCTAACCTCTTCTTGATCCCATTGATGATAGTCTTGTTTGAGGACTCCGCCTGTTCGTTGCCCTGTGGATACGCGGGCGTGGAGTAATAATTTCGGATCCCCAGATGCTCGCAAAAAGACTTAAAAGGCCCGCTGTTGAATTGTGTCCCGTTGTCCGATACGAGCGCACGGGGGACTCCAAACCTTGTGACTATATTCTTCCAGACGAACTTCCTGGTATTCGTGTCTCGGATATGGGCGAGAGGCTCTGTTTCTACCCATTTGGTGAAATAATCAGTCCCCACAATCAAGAACCTCGTGTTCCCGGGAGCCGTTGGGAGGGGTCCGACTAGGTCAAGCCCTCATTGAGAAAATGGCCAAGGGCTGGTCAATGGATGCAAGTCCCCAGCCGGTTGTCGGATGATTGGAGCAAACCTCTGGCATTGGTCGCACTTCCGGACGTAGGTTTGCGCGTCTTTTTGCATTCGCGGCCACCAATACCCTTGGGACATGATACGGTGGGCCATGGACCGTCCGCCTGAGTGCCCCCCACATATACCTTCCTGGACTTCATATAGGAGGGGTTCAATCTTATCCTCGCAAACGCACAAGAGATATGGTCCAGAGAACGACTTTCGATACAACATCCAATCGGGAGAGACCCAAAACCTCGGGGCCTTCAATCTTATCCTCCTGGCATCCTTGGGGCACTCAGGGAGTTCCCCGGAAAGGATGAACTTGAGCAACGGATCAGTCCAGCTGGGCGATCTCTCACCCTCTTCGATGATTGCTACCCGACATGTCTCATCTATGCTCGAGTTGGGAAGATATTCCACAGTGATACTTCGTGTGGCATCAGAGTCCAATGTCGAGGCCAAGCATGCCAAGGCATCGGCGTGGGCGTTTCTGTGTCGAGGAACTTGCTTAACTTCCACTTTCCTGAATCTTTGGAGCAGAGTCATCGCCTTACCGTGGTAAGCCTTCATCCGAGAGTCCCTTGCCTCAAATTCCCCATTGACTTGGTTAACCACTAGCATGGAATCGCATTGCACAGTGAGTTCGGCCGCCCCTGCTGCGTCAGCGAGCTTGAGCCCAGAGATCAGGGCTTCGTATTCCGCTTCATTGTTAGACGCCTTGAAGCCCAGGCGCACAGCTTGTTCCGTGATCCTCCCCTCTGGGGAGACCAACAGTACTCCGATTCCGAAACCCCTGTTGTTAGAAGATCCGTCCACACAGAGGTTCCAGGAGCCTTGACTATCCGTCGGGGGTACCTCGAGGAGGGAACATTCCTCCGGCAAATGTGGTTCCCCGGAAAACTCGGCTATGAAGTTTGCTAGTACTTGTCCCTTGATGGCAGTACGAGGTTTGAAATGTACTTCGTGCTCTCCTAGCTCCACCGCCCATTTGACTGTTCTTCCCGAGAGGTCTGCCCTTCTCAGGATTGCTTTTAGTGGCTGATCCGTCAAGACCGTGATCGGGTGCGCTTGGAAGTAATGCCTTAGTTTCCTTGCAGCTGTGACAAGCGCCAATGCCAATTTCTCTAGGGGAGGTATCTGGTCTCGGCGCTCAGCAGCGCCTTGCTCACGTAGTACACCGGTTTCTGTTTTCGCTCGTGTTCATGGATCAACACCCCACTGACCGCGAACTCAGACACGGCTAAATACAAGAATAGTACTTCTCCTCTCGTCGGGACAGACAAAGTCGGGAGGACCCGGAGGTACTCCTTGATTCCGCCAAGTGCACCCTCGCATTCTTGATCCCAGGTGTCCTTCCCAGACCTCTTGATGGCTCCAAAGAAGGGCCTGCATTTTTCCGACGAGCGGGAGATGAATCGGTTCAGCGCGGCCAACATCCTTGTAAGTTTTTGGACTTCGCGGACCGTTCGAGGACTTCGTACATTCATGATGGCTTGTATCTGTTTCCGGATTCGCCTCCACCCCACGGCAGCTAACGAGGTACCCAAGGAATTTTCCAGATCCTACTCTGAAGACGCACTTAGCTGTGTTTAGTTTTAGCCCGTATGTTCGAAGGGTAGAGAAGGTGATCCCTAAGTCTGTGAGATGATCATTTTCGTTCCTGGTTTTTACTAACATGTCATCAATGTATACTGATACCCACAAACATCAACATCTGATCAAATATCTGAATAATAATTTTATAACACAAATTGCTACCACAATATAAGAATTCTAAACTATAATTCTTTTTATAAGCACATGCAAAGCAAAAATATAGAACTCTATGCTATATAAATGTATGCACTTATCATATTCTCATATAAACTCGTGTGTAGTGTGAATTGACTATACCAAGTTAACAATTTATCCAGTAATCACCTATTCAACTATCAACTATTCGTCTCAATGTCAAATCTCACAAGATAATTCACTCATAAAAGATTCTCTCAGATTATATTGACTATTCCCTCAAATATCACATGTGAGAAGAAGATATTTAAATCAAAACAAAATAATGCTCACATGTTCCATTAAAAAAAACGTAATCCAAAAGAAAAGGATTTGAAATAGTCTCATGAAAGGAAATCAACACACAATAAACAAATAATCACTATTCTCTTCCTTATTCACACAAGTCATGTATCATCAATACGCTCTTGAGATCAGATAGGACTTTATTTAAGGTTGTAATGGGGCCTTGGGATTAGGGTTTTGAAACGAAGGATATACAGGAATTCAAAAGACTATCCCGAGAGAACATGTACATTACACAACCAAACTTCTTTCCATAGCCTTTCACTCTCCATCCTTTAGAAGCATAATTTACATCACTTGCTCATATTTTTTTTTCTTTTCAAACACATGCTTGCTATTTTTTTCTCTTTTTTTTTTTCATAGCTAGACATATTGTCTTTCTTTTTTTTTTTCAACTTTTTTTTTTTTTCTTTTTTTTAGCAAGACATCTAATACAAATATTCACAAGTATGTAAAACTCTTTTTTTTTTTTTTTCTTTTCTTAACCAACATCTCCCAAATTACATAAACAATAAAAGTTCAATCTCAGGATAACCAAGGGTAAATGATATTATTTTTTTTCATTAGCTTGGTTATTATATGTTGGGCATAAGAAATAAAAAATTTTCTTCAAAGGCTCAATCATGGCTTCTAGGGATAATAATATTCAAAGAATAAGGCTTAGACTCAAATAATATCAAAGATGGCCTAAAATCATATCTCAAGAGTTCTTGACAACACACTAACTCATGCAAATAATTTAAAATCTAGCAATCATTCACAATATTGGTATTGAGCAAAACAAAAATAATGAGACTATTGAAAGAGATTAGCTGAATAAAAATATTCTTTATTGAGTAAATGTAAATAACTCTTCAAGAAAGATTGGATCAAAACTCACTAGGGTTTTTATGCATCTCCACTATATGTTTCAAGTTCTCAAGGTAAAATACCTAACAAATTTTCAACTTGGTAAAGTCTAAAGTGCACAAATTGTGAGTTTTTATAAGAACATGATATGAAATACAAAAATATAGAATAAAGTTCTATGTAATGCTTAAACAGTTACAAATTTAAAGTTAAACAAATTATTTCTATATTGTGGTATCAAATTATGCATAAAAATGTTATTTAAATATTTAATAACCAACAAATTTTTTTTTTTGTATTTAAATATTTAAAAAAAATATATTTTTTTTTTGTTTTTTTTTTTACCAACATAACTAAACTAGAAATTGTTACAACAAAAAACATATCCACACCCCCCAACCTAAATCCAACATTGTCCTCAATGTAAAAATAAATACTTTAATGCTTAATAAAAATAATGAATAAAGATCAAAAGAGTAGGAATACCTGGTGCTGTAACAACTCTAAAACCTAAAAATAAAAACTCAACAAAAAAAACTATAAATTAAAACAAATAGAAACGAAACTAAAATTAAAAATAAAATAAAATATAACTACTATGTACAAATAAAAATAAAAGTTTACACTTAATCCGGCTTAAAGTCATATTTGAATATGCGACCATTCAATTTTATTGGCTTAAAAATGTGGTGTCGAAGCAACTCCTTTAATCGAATTATCCACTCATATATCCAATATATATTTTGAACATGCAAGAAAAGGGAGATATATACATTTTTATGCAAATCTAACAATGAGATAGAAAATAGATTTTTATCAATTACAACACATAACTCAACTTTCATACCCTCACCAAGATTAGATATGTGAATCTCATTACTACTTGTTGATAATGAAAGGTCTTTGGACTCATTAGCCTCTTGTGGGATAATAATGTCACTTAATTCTTCACTATCAAGAGTATTAATGGATTCATCCTCAGTTTGTAGTTCAGGAAAAGAATCACTCTCACTATATTGACTATTTTTAACCTCTTGTTCTTGTATCAATATATTGAGTATATCTTTTATCTCTTTAATATTTTGGGCATTGATATCTTTTATCTCTTTAATATCTTGACTTGTTTGGGCATTGAAAGCTAGTTGGCTTTGCATAAATTCGTTAAGAATATTCTCCAAATTCTCTTCTTGTAGGTCATGGTAGGGTGGATATTGGGGAGGGTCTTGTGGTGATGTGACATATATAGGTAACTGATAATGTTCATTCCCCCAACCAAAATTGGGATAAAAAGTTTCAAAACAATGGTCGGGGTAAGGTTGAGAAGAATTAGGTAAGACAATTGTCCCATTCCTCAAAATTTTTCGAGCAGTTGGAATTAAAGGGCAAACCTCAATGAGATGCCCATACACATCACAAAGCACACACAGTTCCTCCATCGGGGAAAAAATCTTCACACCACATTAAAAGAAATATAAAATATAAAAATAAAAATTATGAAATATCTAACCTGAGGAAAATAAAACAAATAATTAACAAATAAAAAATAAAAAAAAAAAGGGACGAGATTACCGGATCTGTGACGAATCTCAAATCAAGCAAACCTCAATAGATGGCGATGTGTTCTTTGCCTTCAAACAATTCCCCGGCAACGGCGCCAAAAACTTGCTACAACTTTAGAATTGATCACCCAAGTGCAGGTTGTGTGAAGTAATAAATTTCTCGGGAATCTGAGGTCGAACCACAGGGAATTATGAAAACAAGAAACACAAAACAAATAAAAAGAAATTGTTTGCAATTTGTTTGAGTAGGAATTTTGGAATCAGAAAATAATAAATTTGGTTTTTAAAACAATAATTGAAATACTAAAGCATCGGGTACTCTCTCTCAATTCCATACAATAATGATTGAAGACTCAAAACTTAACTTGAAACACAAATCAGATGTCAGTTGATTCAAGTAACAAATCAAGTAAGAAAACCAAATGTTACAATCAAAAGATTATTCAGGAACCTGAATAATCATCCAATTATATTATTTTATGAAATAATGATAATTACCTCAAGCGTGGAATAACCAGTTATTTATTCGCAGGGAAACTCAAGCAATCAATGTACGTGGCACAACAACTCAGGAGTTTTTACAGAATAAAAACTTTGCTAAAAAATCATAAGTTATATTAACAAAACATCATAAATCATTAAGCACAAAGTCAACAACATTACCGTACTTCATTGAGAGGTTCTCCCCTAGCCCTAGCTTAGCCTTCTAGCCAGACATGACGAACTAAAAAGATGGAAAAAAAAAGAATAAATAATCTAAATCCTAATCTCCCATTATTTCTCTCAATAAATGAGAACCCTTATTTATAATAAAATAAATCCTAAGTACAGGTTGGAAGGAATTCATTTCCCAAAAAGGAGTATTGTAAGGTTAAATCCCGTGCATAAATCTTGGGGCCCGCGGGTACATAATATGTCCAGACTTCGAGCTTAGATTTCGCATATTTAGAGGCTGAATTACGAAATTTTCGTGAAATACACTTCTGTAGCCCTTGAAGTTTTCTTTCCAACCCCACAAAAATCGGATAAATCTGATATCAGAATCAAACGTTATGTCCAAAATACTGAAGACATGTCAAATCCTTATCTTTTAGAAAACTTTCCTAATCCAACTTTAAATGAGTTTCTTCTCACTTAAACTCTTATAAGGATTAAATTGTTGATTTATCTTCAAGTATTCCTATCTCAATCTTGACTCTTCAATCCTTATCAGTTATGATTCTTCCTCTAGTGATTGTTTCACTTGCATTATCCATTATTACTTTAAATCAACCAATTTACCTGCAAAATAAACCAAACAGTTAGAAAAAGTATCAAACTAGAAAATCAAGGAATTTAACACATTTAATCACAAATAATATGAAATTAACCAATTATTAAATATAATAAAACAGCACTTTTGATGGTTAATCATATACCTCCATGGTGCTCTCAATCTGCTCTTTGAATATTCGGTTCATGAGCCTTTGGTAAGTGGCCCCCGCGTTTTTTAGGCCGAAAGGCATGACTTTGTATCAATAGACCCCTCTTGGGGTGATAAAGGCGGTTTTCTCCTGGTCTTCAGGATGGAGGGGGATCTGGTGGTAACCCGCCCTGGCGTCGAGGAAAGACATGCGCCGATGCCCTGCTGTGGCGTCCACCAGTTGGTCCACTTTAGGAAGAGGGAAGTCGTCCTTGGGACAGACTTTGTTTAAATCAGTAAAATCCACGCAAATGCGCCATTTACCTTCCTTCTTTTTCGCACAAACCGTGTTGGATAACCATTCCGGGAACTGGACTTCTCGGATGGTGTCAGCCTCCAGGAGCTTGTTCACCTCGTCATTTACCGCCTGGGCATGGTGCGGGGCTACCCGCCGGGGTTTTTGTTTCACCGGCTTATGAGCGGGGTCGACATGAAGCCTATGAGTCATAACATTGGGATTTATTCCTTTCATGTCAGTGGCCTTCCAGGCAAACACATCCACATTTTTCCTCAAAAAGTCTGCCATCGCTTCTTGTTCGGCAGCTGGCATAGAGGAGCCGATCAAGAAGTACCTGTCCTCGTCTCCGTCTGCCAGGAATATTTTGTGGAGATCCTCCACCGAGCGATCTGCCGGGTCCACCCGGGGTTCGTCGACCCCTAGTCGCCCGGACTGTAATTGCTATTTGTTCAAGACCTCATCGGGGTCCCGCTCTTTCTCTTTGCCGCCGACCCCTGCTCTTACGGCAGAATAAAAACAACTTTTGGCGGATGCTTGGTCTCCCCGGATTTCCTTAATCCCCTCTGGGGTGGGGAACTTCAGCTTCTGGTGATAAGTCGAGTGCACCGCCCCCAACGCATGCAACCAGGCTCGTCCCATGATGATGTTGTAGGGCGAATCGGAGTCGATCACCACAAACTCTGTGTTAATCGTAACTGGCCCGGTGATAACCGGCATCGTGATTTTCCCCAAGGGTACGGCGTATGAGCCGTTAAATCCGACAAGTGGCGTGCTGACTTTGGCAAGATCCGAGCAACTGAGTCCCATGCGTTTCAGGACTTCAAGGTACATCACCTCGGAAGAACTCCCAGAGTCTATCAGCACCCTTTTGACATCAAAGTTGCCGATCTTTAAGGTCAGCACCAAGGCATCTTCGTGGGGGAGGACCACGCCGGCCAGGTTGGCGTCGGAGAATGTGATGTCCCCTTTGCTAGTCCGAGGCCTCTTGTCTGACCGTCCTCCATCCGTTTCATCTACCCTTCTTGTAAACGCCACCCTCTTGAGGTCAGATTTGAGGGTCCTGGATGTTGGGCGTTCCAGAGGGCAGACGTGAATGACGTCGATCACATTGCCCCGGGCGATGACTTGGTCGTTCGCCCCTTGATCCTCCGTAGGAGTCGGGCCCTCGATGTATTCCTTCAAGTGTCCGTCTTGCACCAGCTTCTCCAAAAAAGACTTGTAGACCCTGTAATCTTCGGTGCGATGCCCAAAATCCTGCTGATATGAACACCTTGCTCTCTGGTTCCGGGTGGAGGGATCGCCCTGCATCTTGAGGGGCCATTTGAAGAAAGGTTCCCCCTGAATCTTACGAAGGAGCCTGTAAATGGGCTCCTTGAATAGGGTGTGAACCCCTTGGAAAGATCCTCCCGACAGGGGCCTAAGTCCCCTCTGGGGAGGGGCTGCCTCCCTCTCTCCTTCCTTCCTCTTGGGGTTGGGAGCTTTTCCCTTGGTTCCCATTACTTCATCCTCTATTCGGGAATACTTGTTTATTCGGGACATAAGTTCCCCCATATTCATTGGCGTCTTCTTGGTCAAGGACCTGTAGAGGTCAGAGTCTCGTGATAGGCCCAGCCTGAAGGAGGCTGCCGCCATCACCTCGGAACATCCTTCCACCTCATTTACTTCCTCCCAATATCGTGCTGCGTACTGGTGGAGCGTTTCTCCTTCCCTCCGCTTCAAGGTTAGTAAAGAACCGACATCTTTGGGGCGCCTACTCCCCGTGACAAACCTGGCTGAAAATTGGTCGGTTAATTCCCTCCAAGACCCTATGGTACCTGGGGGGATGGTCTCGAACCACTTCATGGCGGAGTCTCCCAAGCTCATTGAGAACACCCGGCACAGCAGTCGACGATCGGTATGGTAAAGAGACATCATCTGTTTGTATTGCCTGAGGTGGGCTTCCGGGTCAGAACGCCCATCGTACACCTTGAATCTTGGCACCACGAAATTCTTTGACACTTCCATTTCAGCAATACTTCTTGTGAAAGGTGATTGAATAACCTCGTCGTCCGCATCCTTCCTTCGGATGGTTTTTTCCTTTGAGGAATGCAACCGAACCCTGAGGTCCTCATCCTGTACGGGGACGTACTCCGCTCTTCCGGCGGCGGTCAGCTAATTCTCCCGCTCCACGATGTCGGGTGGAGAGGGTAGAATCCTCTTCGGATTCTTCTACGCCTCCCCGCCCGGACAGACTCCTGCGGAGGTCATCCCAAGCTAGGGACCTAGGTCTCTTGGCTGGGATTTCAGTGGCTTGCCCGCGGACTCTTGAGCGCTTTGGGGTCTTGGAGCTTCCCGCCCTACTGCTCAGGCGGTTCCTTAAATCCTCCGGTTCAACCATCTTGATGGAGGGTTCACAGGACTTCCCCAAGTCTCGGGATCCTCCGCCAGAGGGGGCAAACTCCTCAAGACGGTTGAGGACGTTTACGTTGTCTTCCTCCAACTGTCGCAGTCGGTCTCCAAATTTTTCCTCGATCACTTCAGCCAGCTGGCGGGCTAATGGGGCGGATTTTCCAGATCTGATGCCTATGCTAGTTGGATCGGTGTGCTCCTTCGAGTGGGTAGAAAGACTTTTGTTGACGTTGTCGATAGGGTCTTTCGTTCTTGACATGGTATGTGCCGGCAAATCGACATTCTTCTGCTGGTGGCCCTTGCCTTTCTGACGAGTATTCACCATGGTCACTGCGCTTCAGAAAGTTTGAATCGATTTCCCACAAACGGCGCCAAATTGTGCGCACAAATTTTCGCACAATGGTTATGGAAGACAGATCTCTCCCTTGGTGAACTCGCATGGGTTGAACACGTCGAAGACCCTCCGGAAGGAAAGGGTTAAGAGGGCCAAAGGGCTTGATGGAGTGGTGATGAACTACTGTTATGGACACTCGGTGTCCCCGTCGGATCTGCAAGGACTCTGGCCTTGAAGGTGGTATATCCCGCAGCAAGGGACAGGTTGAGAGGGCCAAAGGGGGGCCTAAGGAGTGGTGATGAATTGTTATGATGGTCGTTCGATGGCTTCAGGCAGTTCTACAAGGGTTCCTGGTACACAGAAAACGGGTTAGAAAGGGTGCCGGAGTGTTCTCCGGCGTATCCCCTCCGACGATCAAGTCAGTTCTTTGAGGATGGGGAAGAAGAAAACACTGTTTGTTCTTGAGAGTTGTTATTGCGTACCTTTGTAATGTGTTTTTGAAAGCTATTTATACTCACCCGGACTCATCATTGCTGATAGCCTAGAAAGTAGGTAGCATTCAGAGATGGGGCAGTGTGCCCCCTATTCCGTATTGGGAAGACCCCATTATTAACTGCTCGGATCCCCGAGCAGTCAAAGCTCTTCCTTTTATGCAAGAATATTGAATGCTCGGCTCCCAGAGCATTTAATGTTCTTCTATCGAGGATGAGTCATTAAATGCCTCGGAAATGAATCATTCAATACCCATCATTTCTTGGTTTCTTGTGTCACTGAGACATCTCATCAGTCGAGGATTCATTAAATGTTTACTTGCAATTGCCGCATATCAACAGGGGCGGTCTCGTCTGCCTGCCCCTAATCATGCACTTTTTGCCACGTGTCCTACTCTCCTTGGAGGGATGTCCTGTTAGTCCTGACGCCCTGACTCCCTTGTGCAGAGTTCCCTCATGATTCCTAGCCTAATCGAGGCAGGACAGTCGTCAGCGACTTTTCCAGGAGTCGAAACCATGTGGAAGGGCCACAACTCTAGTTAGTATCCCTCGGTGCCGAGGGAAAATGACGATCCTGGGTCAAATGTGCTCTTGGTGCCGAGGGTTCGTAGTTGGTAGGAGAACTGGTGTCCCTTCTTTCCCGAGGTACGTCGGGTCCGAGGACACATGTCTCAAACGTGGAAGGCAGCATCCTTGGCGTCTAAACCACGTGTCTTCATCGTGGGACAGACGCCCGTAATGCCGAGGCCACGTGTCATGATCTGCCCTAATCTCAGAAATGTCCCATCATAGACCAGTGTTCATCGATAGATCTTGTTGCGATAAAAAAAGGTGGCCAACTTCCTGAGATTGGTAAATGAGGTTGAAAACTTTTTCATGACGATTTGCAATTGCAACATGGAAAACTGCTTGGTTTAGCTCATTTTTAATATAAACCGCACTAGGAAATGCATCAAAAATCTCTTCCACAACTTCAGGAACCCCCTTAACTGCTGCAATATTTAGCGGCACTTGAAGTGTTAATGCAGCTTTCTCATTATCCAACTTTACAATTTCATTGCAAAGGTGTTTCACAAGCTGAACTGATTGATAATGCATCAATTTTTGGTCTCCTATGTGCTTGATTTGGATCACTACAATCAAAATGAACTCAAATAATTCAATAGCAACAAATTTTGGTTCTAGATGCTCATGAAGTGGCCATTAACCCATTACATACCTACTTTTTCAGCAATTTTCCAAAACATTGCTTGCAACTTTTGCTTCACTGCACAAGATTAAGTCAATCAAAATCAAATAAGGAACGTCAAAAAGAAGGAATTAATTTGTACATACTAAGTCCGAGAGAAGATAGGTTCTTGAATTCAGTGAGATATCGACGAGGCTTTCCCAAGGACAAGATGGCATGTCTGAGCTCCAAAGCCAGCTCAATTAATGGGACTAGGGGACACAGCTAAGGTCCATCCATGTCTCTAGACCCACACCAATAGATCCACTAAAAGGGGATAGTTCCTTTAGGAAATGGCGAGGGGCGGCATTAGTAAGACGAGGTTTGGTACTTTCACTTTTTTTTTTGGAGGGTTTGGAACCTTTAATCAACATAGGGTCGAAAAACCTGACATACCCTTTTTTCAGAGCTTATAAAGGAAAAAGACATTTTGCATCTTGAGCCGCTTCTGATAATTTCCTGCATGAGTTGACTATCACCTGGCCTGACCTCACACGAGAGGTGCCTCATCAAGTGGTTCTCCCCCCAAAAAACTCTAAATGTGATATTTCGAAAACATATAGACATGGTAAAATATTTGGAAACTGGATTATGAGAGTACAGCTTCCCTAACTTGTATAGCAATATGTATTAAGGCCACCACACCCTAAGTTGAATCGTGTTTTATAAACCCATACCCTCTAATCTGAGGATTGTTCTATCCTAGTTCCTTCTATATATTGGTAGCTTTTAGAATTGAGATTGTCTCTATGTACTTGGTGACAAAGATTGCACATTTCAAAATTTCTGGTATTTGTATCGTTACTCAAACGCATGCAAGCACAAGGTCTTTCACTGATCATTTGCTGCATTCATGCAAAGCATATACTTGATGTGTATGGACTTTGTATCGACTGTATTTTACTATCCTTTTGCCTCCCAAGATAGGATCTTTGTAGTTTAAACTTTGCATTATCTTATTCTTATCATGTTGCAACCAATCCCAGAATTAAAAAGATAGGAAGCTAATGTGAAATTGTATATATATAGACAATACATTGTTATCACACTACAAGAAATTTGTTTTTTAGCCGCAAAAATTATTGCGGCTAAATACATAAAAATTGTCATTATATATTTTAGTGACATTTTTATTGTCACTAGGCCGCGGCAATATGTGTGTGGCTAAATCATTTAGCTATGACATTTACTTGTTGCCACTAAAAGTAAATTTTTTAGCCGCACCATAAAAAAATGCCACTAAATGTGAAATTTTTAGCCGCCATAATTATTGTAGCAAGTAAACTAAATTTTGCCACTAAAATATACTATATCACCACTAAAAGTCCGATTAAAACCTGACTTTTAGTGACAATAATTAATTGCGGCTAAAAATATACATTTTACCCACAATTAAAATCACCACTAAAATTTGAAACATGATTTTTGACAATTTATTGTCGTTACTAATTAATTCATTAAAATGAACAAAGAAACCTATTGCATATTTGAAAGAATTTATTTTTCAATATTTTCAAATTTCACGTACCTTTTTTTTTTTTTTTTGATTGAAATCAAGTATTATAAGAAGCAGATTTTACAAGAATCAAAACAATGAAAAGCCTAAAATTCAAGGCTTTAATCACTCCAAAAAAAACCAACCAATATGTACAGTCTTCAATCCCCCTGTCCAGAGACATGAAGAGGCAGTATAACAATCTTCTTCCTTAAAACTTTGTTGATCTAGCTGCTGCAGCTTCCTGGCCTGATCAGAGATTGCTTGTGAACACCTACATCTTTGCAACACAGTGAACACCTACTAGTTTGTCCCAAATACAAGCCACGAAAGCAATTAAGCATATTTAACCAATCCCAAAACTTTAGCAGCACAGTGAACACCTACTGCTGATCTAACTGCTGCACCTACTTGTTTCAAGCAAAGCTACACTGGGGTGTGTTTCACAGAAACTTCAGGGCAATGAATAAAAAGTATTTAGCAGCACATTTGAAACATCTAGCAACTAGGGATCTACGAAAACAGACTGAGGCCACTAAAAAACTGAATACTGAACTAATAAGATAACACTTCAATACCTCCTCTGCATACTGGTTATTAATTAATACACAAGCAGTCCACCACAGTCCAACACAGAATATATAGTTCTTTAAGACAGAACTATCTACACCTCCTCCTCCAAAAAGCTAGTACATTGTGACTTTCATTTCCAAGAGCAATTGGCCACTTACTTTCCATTCTCAGAAGTCATAGATTCCAGGTTACAATTTGGTGCTCTTGTTAATTACCAGACACTAAAAATCAGTGTTTACCACAAAAAATGTACAGCCTGCATGTTACCCGTCCATGAGTGCCTCCTTTATGTACCCATCAACAAAGAGGAAATGGACTACATCAACAAAGAGGAAATGGACTACATCAACAAAAGAGGAAATGGACAATGGAAATGGTCCTCTTAGTCCTTGCAAAGAAGAAATGGACAATGGAAATTGTTCTCTTAGTCCACTTGCATGGCATCAAGTCAATATTATAATAGAAATCAAAAGTAGTAAACTAGCCATAATGGATGTTTCTTTGGTCTCAAAACTAGAGAGGCACTAAAATATTTAGACAATGATGGTCTTCCAGTCTTCCCAACTGCCTTTCATATGGCTATGGCCGATAGATATTCCTTTCACATGGCTAATTATTGGTAGTCCCATGTCATAAACTAAGCACTCTCTTTCAAATAACAAAAGGTATTCAATTCAACGCAATACTTAGCTATCTTGAAAGAATAATCGCAAGACAAGTTCGAAATTATCGTAAAAAAAAACCTCACTTACCTCCAAGCCTTTGCGAGTCACCGGCCTGTTAACCACCATCAGCACCAGACCATCTAGATAAACCATCAACAGAATACAAAATTAGATAATGTAATACAATAATCCTGCGACGCACAAGTTTCAAAGTAGCAATTTCAGGTGTAATCATATAAGTGAATCATAATGTTCTCCCTTTACCTAAATTAATGTCTACTTTGAGTCTTTGACTCTGTACATTTAAAAAAAAATATCAAATAGAGAAATTATATTAGATTGAGATCAAAAGAAACTGATAGAGAAATTATATTAGATTGAGATCAAAATAAACTGATAGAACAATATGTTTAATAGATGAG
This sequence comes from Ilex aquifolium, assembly GCA_951799425.1. Classification (NCBI taxonomy): domain Eukaryota; kingdom Viridiplantae; phylum Streptophyta; class Magnoliopsida; order Aquifoliales; family Aquifoliaceae; genus Ilex; species Ilex aquifolium. The sequence goes on from OX637408.1 coordinate 13,513,615, forward strand.
ATCTTTCTCGAGTTCCATTAAAATGGGTGGCATAAATGCTGCCCAGGTGAGGAGACTTCCAAGTATCAAAAGACTTATAGCCAATACTTAGAATAAACCCTTCATAGGTACATAAGCAGAACAAGATTGTGAACAAACCTGTCAACGCAATTACAATACATCTCTGGTCTCATGAACATGGCACAACTTATGATACCGAGATCTTATTTACTTGAACTAAGATTATAATATTAAATATTCAGGGACTAACTAATTTTCCCCATCATGAGTGCAACAACAATTCTCTAGCTCAACAAATGAAGCAGACACCTCAGAGAGTAGGCATCACATAAGATAAATACAAAGAGACAGGAAAAAAAATTGTTTATTCTCAGGAGTCCAGAGCCAGGGGAGTCATAAAAATCATTCAGAACAACTAGATGCATACGGTTCGTTTTGTTTCCAATTAGCTCAACCTCAATTGAGTGTTCACACGATCCTTGCATAACTAATTAAATTTTCTTTGTTTGGGTCAAACCACATAGTTATGAAAGGCTGATTGAATGAACAGAACTTCGCAATGATTGAAAGCAGAGAAACAACAAAATACAAAAAAATTTCCTAAACAAAAACTTTAAATTTCCATCAAAAATAGATTATAAACAAGAAACATATTAGGTCTATACTTGATTAAAGAAGAACATGACACCTACGGTACTAGAATGACCACCACTGGAAGGTTGTTATAGAGAGAGAGAGAGAGAGAGAGAGACATTTCATCGATCTCGTGCGCGAGGGATATAACTGAGGATCTAAACAAGTATTCAACAAAATTAGAGCTATTGAGTTTCCTGTAGAATTAATGTCACTCAGAGCCAGAAACCACATCTCACGACATAAACTTTAGCACTTTTGCGAAAATTTCATCGAACAATTTAGTGAGAAAGTCCTAGGTTCCATCTATTCACTATAAAATACCGCCAATTCAACACAAACTACAACCAAAATAAAAAAATCAAAGTCGCCTGTTGAGTCCATAAAATAAAGAAGGATATATTCATCTCATAATCACTCGACCATGAAATCACACTCAATTTAATAGACGTGAACATGATATCAAACATTTCGAGGGACATAAACGAGAGATTGATGGGAGGACAAAAATCAAAGATCTAAAAGGAAACCCTACCTTGTAGTTCTTCAACACAAACACAATGGTGGCCGGAGAACGATGACACAACACACCAGATGCTCGAACGGTCGAGGGCGCCACCATTGAAATTTCAGATAGGGAGAGAGAGAGAGAGAAAGGGGGGGGGGGATAAATACTAGTGAGTTTGGGTAAATATAAAGCGAAACAAGACCGTGTCGTTACTTCGGACTAAAACTTTGCTAAGAACTTTTTATCGGTGGCATCTTTTATTGTCACTAAATTAACATACAGTGGCAGAAAAAAAAAAAGTTGTTGAAAAAAACGCATATTTGCTGCAAGTAAAAAAATTTATCACTAAAATTTTAAATTATTAGTGGCTAAATTTAAATTATTGTCACTATATATTTTTCCACCAACATCATTACTAGCAACAAATAATAAGCACCACTAAAAGTTTTATCCCGTAGAATTAATGGTGAATTATTGATATATTTTTGCTGCAACATTCAAATTGTCATTAATTGGATTCACTATCATATCTTCAGTGACAAAATTAATTTTTCATCACTAATTATATATATTTAGTGGTAACATTTTTAATTACAATCTAAATCTTGCCACTAAAAGTCGAATTTCTTGTAGTGTTAAGTTGCCTTATAATCACGCTTTGGGTTCCAACTCCTTTCCTTCTCCGATGCATATTATGGTTATGATTTTTTACCTTACAATTGTTTGTATTTTATTTTTCTAAAGCGTATATAGTTTCATGTGAATTTTTGAAAATAGTTGGACCAGGAGACCCACGAGCTCCCTCATGCCGTGGACGTATTTCGTGAAACCCACATCAATAATGGGTCAAGTAAGTGGACCTCACCAAAAGCAGAGTCTCGATATGTAAGTATATCAATTTCATTTGTATTTCTATTTTTAAGATTTATAGCCTTTATTGTTGAATAAAGGAGTTGAAGGAACAAACAACATAGAAAGGTGTAACCCTGTTGTCTTAGGAGGAGATTGCATGCACTGTCCTTAGTACTAGGCCTGGCTATAAAAAAGGTTATGGCATTGGCCCGAAGCCATCTTGTTCGACAAAGGTTGCCAAGACTGTTGCACATGAGCAGGAGGTAAGAGGTTTTAAGGACATTGTTGCGGCCCTTCAGGGTGAAAATGAAACCCGAAAGTAAGAATTGGATGAGACTAAGACAAAACTCGAGTAGATGGTAAAGTAGGAAGAGATGATGATACAAGAAATGATAGAGGTGAAGTTGATGATGCAACGTGGTGGGAGCAATGGAAAGACTAGTGATTCAACTTCATCTTGATAAGCACTTTCAATTCTAAAAATATGCTTAATTTTGGTAATTGACATATACTTAAGCACTTAGTTTTGAAATGATACCATATCATTCCAGATGCCACAACACCACTTTGAAAATCTTGCTCGGGCATAGAAAAACTTGTCAAAACAAACCGTGTGTCAATACACCATCCAACTAGGTAGATAGAAGCAAACACATGAATTTAGGCTTAGTAGATATTAGCAAAAATACCTCAAAATATTTACAATTTATAAATTGCAGATGTATATTTTTATGTATGCTATTTATACTAGAACTAATGTTTTAACTGTGCTAATGCACTTTTATTGTGTGTAATGCAGATTGACGATGGATTATTTGGAGTTGGTTTTGATGATACAATCTCTTCCTTTGTAATCTATGTAGTTCAAATTCTTGCGGATATTGGGGCCGTTTGAATTTTTTTCACTGTGGGTTTTTACATGGATGTTTTGGTACGAGAGTTTTGCATGACATTTTATATGGATGTTTTGGTATGAGCTTTTGTATGGATCTTTTGGTATAGATTTTCGTATGGATGCTTTGGAAATTAGGATTTCTTATTTTTTGGATTATATATTGTTTACTTTCAGTGACGAGTGTTTTCGACTCTCAAAAACTTTTTTCTTCTAGTGCACACTTGCATCAAAGCTTGGATTTAAAGCATATAATTAATGTGGGATACAAAAAAAGATGTTTTCTTTGGAACTGAAATAGAAAACAACACAAAAAAAAAAATCGTTAGAAATGAACTTTTACAAACCCAAAATGAAACCATCAATGGGATTCTCGACGTGCCCTGCACTATGTTGGTTTGCAATGTTTTCCAACTTCAAAGGAGCACCTATAAGATAGAAGAAAATGTTAGTGCAATCATGCTTATACAGGCTAATTATAGTTGGTAGATGAAGGTGTTATTTGATAAAATTGAAATCTGAATACTGAAAATTAAATGTTGAATGTTGATTTTTTTTAGGGTTAATTGTACTGGAGGTCCCCAAAGTATGAGTTTGTCTCATTTTGGTCCTTGAAGTATTGAATATATTTTTATGCAGTCCCTTAAGCAGACAACGTCCACATTGTTAACGATTTTTCACTATAGTTTGGATACTCTTGACCAAATTTTTACGCAAATTTTGGTCAAAGAGCTATCCAAATTATATAGTTTTGATCATGAGATATCCAAAATTTGGTTAAAAGCTACCCATATTAATTACACATTTTAGTCAACAGCGGCCCAAATTTTGATCAAGAGCTACCCAAATTATTTATTGTCCATATTTAGGTATTACATGATAAATTTATGATAAAAAAAACCGTTAACAATTTAGATGTTGTCTACTTGAGAGACCACATAGAAACATATTCAATACTTCAACGATCAAAATGATGCAATTGAAATATCGGGGACCAAAATAAGACAAACCTCATACTTTGGGGACCTCCAATGCAATTAACCTTTTTTTTTTTTTTTAATTCACAGATTGTTTGGTATCCATAGAAATTTAAGTATTGAATTGAATCAAACTATTTCATAAATATAAAGAGCTGAAGTTAAAAAATTATTTTACTTATAATTTTACCTTTTTTTTTAATCATCTTACCACAACTACCATCACGATGGTAGCTGCAGTGGTGGTGGCGATGACAGTGTTATGGTGGTGGTGCAATGGCAGTGGTGACAACACAATGGTGGTGGTGGTTGTGACGACAGTGGTGTGGTGATGGTAGTGGTGGAAGCGGTGGCGGCGGTGGTGGTGGTGGCGGCGGTGGCAGTGGCACAATGGTGGTGGTGGTTGATGGTGGGTAGTAAAAAGTTGATAGTGTAAAATACATTGAGAATATATTTGTTCATTATGAGGAATTTATAAAATATTTACTGACTATCATTTTCAGCATTAAGTGATAAGTATGTGACTTTCTACTTAAAATTTTAGCATATTTTTAAAAAGTGCTTAAAATATTAAGTGGTATAAGTTTTAAGTTACCAAATAGGTTAAATTCATTAAGTGCTTAAAGTATTCAGTTTTAAACATTAAGTGGTGTTATCAAACTGCTCTGAAGTCAACCAATTATTATTGAGCATATATGACTATAAACAAAGTATTAAGATGTACAAATGAAAAAAAAAAAGCAAAATCTGAATGGAGTAAATATTTTAATGCAGTTCTGCTAGTCTTTTTACCATTATAGGTAAAAAAACAAATTAAAACCAAATAATAGGAAAAGAGTGACACATGATCTTTCTAACTTCGCCACACTATGATTGCGATCTTGGCTAGTATAATCAAAACCCAAAATGCAACTGCTGCTAATTTTAGAATGTATACAACGGGACGTAGCTCAGATTGATGGTTTCAAATTTTCCATTGAACTTAGTTAAATTCTTTGCTATTATAGAAGATCGTTCCTAATGCAAAATCATTTATAGGTAGTGAAGAAGAGAGCATTGTTTTAGAGTTTTGTACTGTCTGTATTTCACATTCATGCATTGCCTCTGCATAATCAAAAAGTTTCTCAGGAAGTAGGTTTGAATTTTCCGAAAAGCTTTGAGGAAAAGCATCTGATATTTAAGGTAAAGGTTTACATGATTGACTTGATATTACATAAGTCGGCAATTGATTCATCAATATAGGTCCTCTATTTGTGAGTTTTATTGATCACACATTGGTTCTCCCCTTAATGCAATGGGTTTTCTTTAATTCTTTCGTTGTGCTTACAAGGTAATTTTCGAAACATTCACTCTTTCACCCCTCCCTCCCAAACAGACCTCAAACCCCTATCCCAAGGTTCTGAATAACGGTAACGGCTACTGTAATGATAACGGTAACGGTATAACGGACGCGAGGTGAAACGGACGTTACATTACAGTAACGGAAACCGAGATCGTGAATTTTTTGTTTGCATTCACACCTCTCTCAAAAAATAAGTTTATGCATTTTTAACTCTAAGCTTTTGTAAATATAGACCTTCTGTGATATTTTATACATTTTATTGTATCATAAATAATGTTATATAAATTTATCATTTAATAATTACGTGATAAGAGTTTTTACGTGACTTTTAATTGAAGGCAATCCACTGAATTTTTTTTGGAAAAATTTAGAAATCATAGCCAATTGAGATGTAGAATCTTCTTTTTAATTATGCATGTACATTCCTAAACGATGGAAAAATATTACCAAAATAAAAAATAAAAAATCTGACTGTTAATTCCATTGGGCCAAGCTAGACCCATTTTTTACATTTGGGCTGACTACCACTTTAGAGAATATCTCACGACAAGGGCAACTTAGTCTTTTCACACATAGTAACCATTATCTAAACCCTAAAGCTTATCTCTTTTCCTCCACTTTTCTCCGCTGTTCATCTGCCCCAAATAGCCGCTGTTCATCTGCCCCATAGCCACTGTTCATCTGCCCCAAATACCACCATCTTAAACAGAAGACTCATTTCTTTCTTCCACGATCGGCTAATCCATGTAAGAATTGAAGCTCCACCCAAAGTAGCCAAGCAGTGGTTTAGAAGTTGATGCCGTTGAAGAGGGACCAAATTTACACATCTCTATTCTTCTCCTTTCATTTGTTCTTTGATTTTATGGTTTTCTAGTAAAAAATTCAGGGCTGTTTAAGTGTAACGGCCGGTTCGGCTGCATAACGGGATATAACGTCTGTTATGACCTGTGACACCACCGTAACGCCCGTTACGGGTGTGAATATTTTTCTGACCGTTAAATCGGGGTGTAACGGTATCGCCGGCCTCCAATACCGTTACGTTACGTAACAGGCGTTTTTCAAAACCCTGCCCTATCCCGAGGGTTGGGGAAGGATACCAAACACCACCAAATCACGATATTTAGGAGAAAGGTTTTCTGTTCTCACAACGACGGAAATGCAGCTAAGTTTTAAAGTTTTGCCAGTGGTTGCACATGAGAACCTTACAGTTCAATAATCTTGGCATATCACACCATATTGTTTTCTTTTATTACTTTTTTTTTATTCTTTCGTTTAAGCACATTTAAGAGGGAATTACGTCCTTAATACATCATCTGGGAGAGGCATGCATAAAACACAACGAATTGGGTGAGGGAAAATACATTTGCAAGTGCAACACATCTTGAGTGCCATGATTGGTCCAACCGTTAGCTAATACGCGCCCTTGAGTACAAATCTTATGGTTTCTGGTGATGCACAATTTGTAGCAATCTCCACGGGGGGAAGTACAATTAATTTCATTAGTACATATGCATCTCATATAGGATTAGATGAACACATTAAAACGCAATACCTATAGGAGAAAGAGTATACATAGGAGGAGACTTTAATAGCCACGTAGGAAAGGACTGAAATGAATATGAGTGGATATATGGTGGACATGGATTTTGAGATAAGAATGATGTTGGAGAGTTTATATCGTAAATTTTTCTATAGCATTTGATCTTATAGTAGCAAATACATATTTTAAAAAGATGGATGAACATTTAATAACTTATAAAATAGATTAAATAAAAGTCAAATAGTTTTTTCCTAACTAGACAAGTGGATTGTAAATCATGGAAGGATTGCAAAGTCATTCTTGAAGAGAACTTAACCACACAACATAGGATAATGATACTAGATTTAGTTATTAAAATAGGATAAGACAAAACAAAGAGATTAAGAATCCAAGAATTAAATGGTGGAATTTGAAAGATGAAAAGACAAATTTGTTTAAGAATAAAATACTAAAAGAAGTAGAGTGAGATTTATAAGATGAAACAAATGTAATGTAAAATATGATGGGGGTGTATAAAAAAACATCTATTGAGGTTCGTGGGGAATCAAGAGGCAATGAACCATTAACGAGAATCACTTGGTCATGTAATGACAAGCTCCAACTTACGTTAAAAAAAAAAAAAGAGTGATACTGTTTGGCGTATTTTCAGATTGTGGACGTGCCAAAGTTCAATTGGACTTAAAATCCAAATAAGTACGACTTTACTTAGTCAAACTGACGTGAGGTTCTAAAATCATGACTGTTCATGTGATTGTAGTGAAGCGTAAGGGTACCTCTGAGTTCTTTTTTATGTCTTAGGATTCAAAGACTTCAAATAATTTTTCAACTAACAATGTAATGGACTGAAACGTGAAAACGACAATTGGAATGAAAAACAACAAGTAGACTGAATTTGGAAGAAGAAACAAGCAATGTACTTAACATTAAATAAAAATAATAAAAGGTTATCGGAGTGATGGGTTACAGGAAAAGTAAAGTTGATCAGGAGTAAAAATAAGTAAGTACAAGGTAGGGTGATTCTGTGTAGAGTTTGTTGTGTTTGATCGTAAATCTCCTCTCTGTGGCCTGACCTTTGTTATTTACAGGGACGACCTTCAACCATCGAAACTATCTTTACTGGCTATGACTATAATCATGGCCTTTCCCTCGAGATACGTAGACGTGCATTGAACCGTCTTCAACTGACGACTTATGATTTCATGTCTCCTCACTTTCTAAGATTCTTAGAGTCCTACTTCCCTAACCCCTCTATCAATCATAGACTCTCACAGATTCTTTCATGACCGTTGGATCTCTTCCATGTATAATCCTCTGATTTTGCTTACTTTGGGTGTAAACATTGTCCCCCCAAAATGATGCAACTGAACACTCCGTATTCGGGACATCGTTTTGGCTCTTTTGAATTTAAGTTTTTGTCGTTATACATGTCCTACTTAGCTGTTATCCCGCCATTGGCCATGAAGCTCAAGGACTGCAGCCAATCTTCCATGCGTAATCCCTCAGTCTATCCTTCGTCTTTTTAGATCTACAAGAAACGGCTGACACGCGATCCATCCATATCTTTTAATCATTATAATGGCTCGTTCTTTGCGCCTATATAAACTGTCCTCAGGCCTACTGTTTTGTCATTATTCTAACCTTATCTTTTTCTTCTTCTTCTTCAATAGAGTCTCCTCATACTATTGCTCTTGAAATGGCTCTTGTGTGAGCAAAAGCTACTCAGTTTACTCTTCGTACTTTTAACCCGCTCTCAGATTCTTCTTCTTCAAAAATGGCCCTTGGGCTGGCTTTCAAAGAGATGCCTCCAGACGAAGTTCAATACATCTACCTCGACTTTCATATGTCTCTACCTTTTAACTTCCAAGAGCCCCTTCAATGGGCGAACTGGCTCAGCGATAATCATGTATGTGCATGGAAGACACCTTCCCCTGATCGGATATCATGGGTTGCTTGTGTTAAGGCGGTTGTTGAGACTTCAACATTGCATTATTTTATAGCTTAACATATATTCACTTTAGGTTTGCTAGTGTACTAATTCGCTTTATTTAGTGTAGTTTGCGTGTTATGCTTTAATTTCTATGTTAGCTATTTTAGGTGTAAATGTGAAGAATAAGCATTGATTTAATGGCAAGAAAAGAGTTGAGATTAAGTTGCTCGGGAAAGGATGAAGCCGAGGCCTTAGAGATCAATTTTGGAAAAATAATAGGAGTTCTACTGGTAGAAAAACTCACTGTACTTTGCACTATTCACTTTTTTTCATCAGAGAAGTCCAACCGGTAGTAGAACCATGTTCTACCGGTAGAAAATGTTGTAGTACCTTTTTCAGAGAAGTCCTACCAAATGTTTTACTGGTAGAGTATGTTCTACCGGTAGGTCGAGGCAAATTTTCACAGGAAACTTAACTAAAGATCAGATCTTGCTAATTAGTGGGGTTTTTTGCAACCAGTAGAGTACTGATTCTTTCATCATAAATTATCTCATTATTATTATTTTTGATTATTTTCCTAGTATTTAGTTGAAAATCATCTATCTATAGTAGTTTGAATATGAAAGTAGATGAGTTATAGATTTAGAGTAGAAATCTTGTTCATAGGTGGGATGAATTCTGAATATTATCTAGTTTTCTAATTACTGAATTTCATTTTTATTAGTGATTAATCTTAAAATTCTCAACCTCAAAGAACTTTTCTTTTTCATTTTTCATCACCTTAGATTCCAAATCTTTCCTTGAGGAGACGACATTGGACTTTTTGTTCAAGTTACTACATGATACTATTCTCTTACGCTTGGGAGCTTTTGTGAAAATACAACCCTTTGGGAGGGCAAGCATTTTTGGCGCCGTTTCTGGGGAAGCTAATTGTAATCTAAGGCGATACAGAGGTATTCAGGTAGGTCTTGTGATTTTCATCACGAGCCTAGGTACGTATCTCTGTTGTAATTTATTTCTTACTTTCTTGCAATTTTAATTTTTAGGTTTCATAGATTTGTATGTGGGATAGAGACAAGTAAATCGACTGTTAGACTTAGACATGACTTACCACCAGTTGTAGGTATGGCTACCCATAATAAGAGCAATATCATTAATCCAGCCATTATTATACCAGTAGGGGGTAATAGTGGGAATAATCCAGTTGTAGTTCCTCCTGGTCGGACTATGAATGATTATCTATAACCTACCCACTCTTCCTCGCCATCATGGATTGTACTTTGGTGCAGGCACACCAATTCATTGTTAAACCAGGAATGCTCCAACTGCTCCCTCAATTCTATCGAATTGCAAGTGAAAACTATTATCTTCATCTCAAGGAATTCGATGAAAAAGTTAGTACATTCCTGGAACATAATGTGTAGGAAGAAATGGCTAGATTCCCTTTCTCACTCAACTATAAAGCAAAGACTTGGCTAATTTCCTTGAAGCCACATACGATCTGTACTTGGGATCAAATGCAACAAGAATTTTTGATTATTTTTTTTTCCCATTCATAAAACTGCTACTTTGAAAAAACAGATTCAAAATTTTGTTGAGAAACCAAAAGAACAATTTTATTAAAGTTGGAAAAGATCTAAAGAGCTCTTAAACTCTGTTCCACATCATTGCTTTGAACCGTGGCAGATGGTAACTTTCTTCTATGAGAGAATTATACCTGCACATCGTCAGTTCATCGACATGATGTGTAGTGGAGAATTTCTACATAAAGAGCCTAAAGAGGCTCTTGATTATTTTGATTGTTTGGTAGAGAGTGCCCAGTCTTGGGACATCTCGGACCTTGCTGAATGATGAACATCATCAACAACCCTTCTAGTGGAGGAAAATATTTGTTGAGAGATCAAGATGATCTCCTAGTCAGGATTGCTAAACTTTCAAGGAAAGTGAAGAGTTTAGAATTTCAAAAGGTTAACGAGGTAACTAGTGTGCCCAAGGCTGATGACCCTTGCTCGATTTGTGAGTCCATTGAGCACCCTACTAATAAGTACCCAACTATTCCTATGTGTCGGAAAATGCATGAGTAGATTATACATTTAATCAGCCAAAGCAATTGTTTTCTCCATACTCCAATACATACAATCCGGGATGGTGATACCATTCCAACTTCAGTTGGAGATCTGACAACAGTGCCCAACCTTAACAATACCTTCCTGCCCACACATCAGCCATCAACATATTATGCCCGTCCTTCTAATGCTCACCAGGTCCCTCTGCAAGGACCTCCACAACATGGGTTTATTTAGAACCCAACACCACCACCACAACCCCAAGCTCAAGGGCATAATTGAGAACCAATCCAGCTAGAAGTCTATCCTTCCAAGAGAATGAATCCCTTGTTAAATTGAGAATATGTATGACAGCAAAAAAAGGGCATAAACCAGGGCAACAACCCATGTTAGAGCCTCCTTTCAATTGCAAGTTGGGAAAAGAGTAAATTTCCCTTGTGCAAAGAACTAGTTATCTTTACATGGAAGTGGCCTTATTTGGTGTAGGGTATGTGATATGGTATGAAATATTGGGGGTGGCAATAGTATATGTTTAATGAGGTGCACATAAATTGGGATGTAAGAAGGGGGAGGGTACTTCGTAATTTTCATACACCTTGAACACTTGAACCGAAAAGAATGCTGGAGCTTTTGTCCTTGGCAGCCAAAGAAGAAGATAGAAAGGTACATCTCTCATTTGGAGATATCATTCACTAAATTTACATGTCAATTTTCTTTGCACCATCTCTCATGGGATACTTCACAATCAAAATGTTAGGTGGAGAGGGAAGAAAGGATATTTTCTATTGCAAAGCAAGAGAGAGAGATAGAGAGAGAGAGAGAGAGATTACACAATTATAACAAAATTACCAACTGGTAAGAAAATATTAGTATTGATCACCCAGTCATGGCAGTGGCCAATTGTTTGGTGTAATCAACCTTAAGTGATAACTCAGATGCATGGGGCTTCTCACTGTTGCACTTAGTATAACAACTTTCACTCTCTTCTTCAATTGTTTCCAGTCTCTTTTCGAAACTGAGCCTCCTTTCTGTGTGAATAAAACGGGGCGGCGCTGTTTCAATTGTCTGCCGAGTACTACTGGTTGTCCTTGACATCGGTCTTCTTTTTGTTTTCCTCCTCCTATGGCTTTTCTGTTGTTCAGAGATGAACTATGAAACTCATATTTATATGAAATAGAAGTCTCTAATATTCTATAAGGGGGTGTAGAACCAATTCTCAGTGGTCATCATCTACTTGTCTGCTGAGAATCTCTTGCAGTTGTTGGTTATTCACTTATTCTTTCAAACTTGCATGCCAAGAGGTTCATCGTAAGGAAATCAATGCACATTCAAGTGGTTCTAGTATTGTACTAAAAAAGAAACTAAAGATACATGGAAACGGAACTTAAAGTACCGTGCCTTGAAGTTTTTAAAATATTTTTTTTCTTCTTTTGTTTTCATAAAGTATTTCTTAAGTAGCTTTTGTTTTTCGTTTCTTGATTTTTGGTTTTTCGTCTTCCAGACTTATCCCATAGAAATGCACGTACAATATATTATTTTATATTCAGGGCCGGCCCAATAGTTTATGAGGTCCAAGGCAAAAATTCTATATAGGGCCCTAAATTTTTTATTTTAAATTTTCATATTTAAATTTATATTTTGTAATACGTATATTTAAGGTGAAAAATTACTTGTTGCAATATACCTTATATAAATAATTATATTAAAAAAATAATTAAAATATTGAGGTCAAAAAATGAATAAGTCAGAACCATTGAAACTTATATAAATAAGAGCAAGTGGACTCTCTTAATATTTAGGGTAAAAATTATAATTGGTGTCTTAACTTTGTCTTCGATTTTAGTTTAATTCATCAACTATCAATTTCATCTTAATTAAGTCATCCATCAATTTCTATCTTTAGATCAACTAGAACCTAGCCCAATCTAATCCATTTAGCGTTGATCTAATGGTGAAAATGGAAAAAGGATTTGGTTGAGACAAAATTGATAATTGAGGAACTAAATTAGGATAATAGAAAGTTCAATGACCAAATTAAAACAAAAGACAAAATTCAGGGACCAACTATGAATTTTATCCTAATTTTTATAAAAGAGTATGGTGCGATTTGGATATTAAAGTCACTAAAAATTTGTATATATAATTGTATTTAGAGTGAGATAGAAATTATATAAAACGAGAAAAGAATAAATGATATATTTAGAGGACGAAACTACAAAAAAGAAAAAAAAAATTATGTAACCGTATGGCATACCAAATCCATAACCACAAAAAATGTCACAAAATCTTTGCATACTGTGTAGTAGCATCACAATTAACATCCCTTTGCCAAAACTCAATTTTACAATGGTTGCATATCTGTAACTATAGTTTATGATACAATTTTCTTCTTCTTTTTTTTACTACGATACGACATGCAATCTTGAATCTAATTTTTTTTTTTTTAACCATATACTTTTTATGGGACGAAAATGAAGGGGGTCCCAAGTGGGTGAGGGCCCTAAGAGATTCCCTCAGTGGCCTATAGTTGGGTCGGTCATGCTTATATATTAAGCTGAATCTAAGTGATGTGTGCGGTACAAAAGCCTATCAATCGTGTAAGCTAAAAAGTTGGCTAAAAAATCTTCTTTTTAATATCCTTTGGATCAATCCAACCCGATCATTAGATAGATCTCGATATGTCTCTTAAAATCATTTCAATCGATTGGATATCTTTATGATCGATCATTAACTTGAATTATTGCAGTCAATGGTTACAAATGGTTCAAAGATGTTTAATGGAATAATATTATTTGTTTTACCATTGAAAGGAATAAAGAAAAAGTAAAAGCTTTGCTGGGCTAACTGATTCTAGGGCCAACTTGACCACAATGGACGGTGTAGCCTTTGGGTGCATTTCAATTAGTGCAAAATGTTCAAAAGAAAACGAATATGATGGCCATTCAAATTGCAGGATACTCCATTTCAAAATGAGAATCTTTGAAGCTACCACTACACAAGATGACTATAATCGACAGATAAGATATGGTGAAAAGTGGCAACCTTCATGATATGGAATCTTTAAGATATTAGGCTTATATCGGTCTCTCAACGAATCAGATTCTCATCTGAAGCTCATTACTCAAACATTATTTTCTATTTTTAACTGATAATCTAAATTCGGGTTGGAATATGTTACATTATTTTTCACAAATTTGATCTACTTATACTTGAAGGGGGCTCAGAGTATTATTGTGCACGATTTGACCATTTAATAAGGATATGTGGAAAAATGCAAGTGATAAATGAGAAAAGACAATACGATAAAGGCAGAGTGTCTCTGACTGACCTATGATAAATCAACGGAACAAATTCCAGCCCTAGTTGACTAGAATTGAAAACTCCCTATTGAATGGCTAGGTTCGTATGGCAACCAAGCAGTTGGAAGAGACCAAGCAAATGCAAGAAAGTTCGTATGCAAATGAAACTCTAACTCCACAAATAAAGAGATAAGGAAGGGGTCTGAACAACAAGATAGCTAGGCTATCACGAATAGCCAGAGGCGGTTGTACACAACCAATTAAGAAAATTGCCTATCCCATACTTGCACATTATAAACATGTGACCTAAATAACCGTCTAATAAGAAAGGAAACCTAACACGGTTTGGGAAGATTTGGCTAAAAAATAGGTGTGCCACCTCGTTCTAGCCATGAGTCTAAACCCTAAAGTGGGTACATGCCCCTATAAATACCGGATGAGCTTAAGTCTAAGGTACACAATTCTTTCCTTGCAATTGGTTTGCTTAAACTTCAGATCCCTTACTGGCTTAAGCATCGGAGTACATCTAGCCGATCAAACCCCAGTCTATGGCAATTTGTTCACTTTGCATGGGGATGTGCACTTTGTTCGACTTTACTCCAAACCATATTACTTTGTTTCCATGATCATCAATTCAATGTACGAGATTTTTTCCTCTTACAATTGGTATCGTCTATGGAAAATCAGTAACTTTAGTCATGTCAAACCTATGAAGCACACTAGGATCACTACACAACGACCAACAATATGATGAGTGTGACCTCGAACGTAACTATCAAGTATCATTGCCCTCGGATAATGATGTGAGGGATAGAACCTCTAGGAGTTCTAATGAATAAAATTCGAGAGAATGGGAAGGTACCTCCTTAGGACGATACAATCCTCAGTAGGTTGTTCGTCGAACAGACGAAGAAGTCTAAGCCTTCATGAAACTGACAAGATCCTTTGAGGATCGATTAGACACTCGAGACACAATTCTCGGGAGGTCCCAAGAGAAAGAAAAAAAACCTAGACAAGAAAATGAGGTGTTAAAGGAAGCTCTAAATGGATTGGGAAACCGTGATGTCCCCGATAGGTCCAATTACGCTGAAATTGATGCCAGAATAGCCTGTCGTCAAACCGACTGCATACACAGCCCCACCAAGCACTAGAATAGGCGTAGAGATGTGCAAGCAACAGAGATGGAAGACAGAAGTCTACTCAGGTGGAAGACCAAGAGGATAGTTGGAGGCGCTTTATAACAAAAGAACTTGATAGCCGTTTGAAGCATCCCAAGCAACGGCTTGCACAAGAACTGGCTAGGAGGGCCACGGGAATCCTCGGGGGGAGTGGAGGTTTCCCCCTTTATTCAACGGATAGAGGAAGAAAGAATATCCGGCAAGTTCGAATGCCAAACTTCAAACTTTATAATGGCAAGATAGATCCTTCTACGTACATACACCATTATAGATAGTTTATGGCAATGCACAGCAAAAATGAAGCTCTAATATGCACCATATTCCTGAGAAGCTTGGGAGATTCAACCATGAACTGGTATAATGGAATAAAACTAGCAGTTTACTGCTTAGTTCTTCACCGGCAGCAAGCACTTGGAAGATATTGAGCTGCTACTTTCTCTGAAGAAGAAGTAGGACGAGACACTACAAGAGTATGCTCGGTCATTATTGGGAGACCATCAGTCATTTACTAGACACCCTGCCCTCAATATGGAGGAATTGATGGCCAAGGTGGAAAAATATGTCAAGGATTTCTAGTGATCAAGAGAGGAATTGAGGCTAACCTTGAGCTAGTCAAAGCCTTGAGAGAATTGTAACCCCCAAAGACCATCAAGGAAGTACAGAGGCAAACCATTCTATCAAGCCTTCAAACGGAAGGGGGGAAGCATCTAGACCGACGAATGTGATGAGGCATTCAAGGATTTAAGTCTTACCTAGTAGAACTGTCACTCCTAACAACCCCTAAGCAGGATGAGGAGTTGTATATATACCTCGTCGTCTCCGAGTATGCAGTGAGTGGGGATTGATGAAGAAATTAGAAAGGGATAGAAGCCAATTTACTATGTTAGCAAGACCTTTCTTTTAGGCAAACCCAATCAGGGTCCTAGTCTATCAACCTCTGAAAGCCTTATTCAGAAGGACTAACATATCTGGAAGGATATCAAAGTGGGTAGTCGAGCTCGAAGAATATGATATTACTTCTCATCTTTGTACAACAATTAGGGAACAAGTAGTTGTAGAATTCTTGGCCGAGCTAGCGCCTAATGCACTACTGATCCATCAAAAACTTCAAAAGGTCCCAAGTACCTTGAAACCTAAATTTGGGGGAAAAGTAGACGAACAACAAGAGGTGTAACACCCCAACCCGGGGTACAATATATGTCACAATACGATAAAAAAAAAAACTTATCAACAACCATATATCCCTGCCCTTTATTTTTTTCACCTTACTTTGTACAAATATAATCACATAAAAATTCACCAAACCCTTTAGTGAAATGGCTTGCCATGAGCCCTACTTATTTATAGACCATAATATTAATCTAAAGACATGATACATAAAAATACAATTTAAATTTAAAGGACATATAAACATAACCCTCATGATGACATCACAATTGACCCTCTAAACTTAGTAGGGGACTCCTCACGTCTTTACGGTTTTTCCTGAAAAATTCATCAAGACCATTAGTAAGATAAAAGATGTGATCAATATTTATGAACACAACCAGTGATAAAGAAAACTTTATTTATTTAGGAACAACTTTAATGACGCACTAGATACTTACTTTCAAACTACATTTCACCTCAAACACGTTGTTCGTTTACATGACATAGACATAACATGTATATACTACATCGGCAAAATATGTAACACAGATATTTACTTTCACATAATTAAATTATGCCACACAATGAATACCTCACACGCACACGAACTAAACGCCCTGTAAATAACAACGAAAGTAAAGAACAATTAGAAATTAAACCTTTCTTAATTTAATAATCACACCCAAGAATAATATATTTAAGTCCAAGAAAGACAAGCAAAGTGAAAACCTTTGGACATTATGAGTAACTTTGTGTTTGAATCCTGCAGGAGGATTAACCTGACATACCACAAACTCTTTTTGCAGCCTATTCTAGGCGATCTTGCTCAAAGCCTATATTCACAATCCAAGACAATCAACAAAATGAAAAACAAAAATGAGCACAAAATAGTAAATATTTACATAAAACATAATTTTTCATGTTGATGTGGTCCTTATAGGAACCCATAAACATCCAATGCTTACATTATGCTTAATATAATGGACAACTTAAGCCGCATAAAAGGGGTAGAACTAACTTTTTTTTCCCAAAAAATGGGGGTTGCTATAATTGACAAAAAAAAGTCCACTACTGTTAGAATGACAAAAGAACTACAATAACTGTAAGGCCCCATACTAGAATTAAATAAGAATAATATTATCTTAATATTTTTCCTAGGATGAATAAAAATA
The DNA here is from genome assembly GCA_951799425.1 of Ilex aquifolium. Classification (NCBI taxonomy): domain Eukaryota; kingdom Viridiplantae; phylum Streptophyta; class Magnoliopsida; order Aquifoliales; family Aquifoliaceae; genus Ilex; species Ilex aquifolium. Next base: position 13,531,150 of record OX637408.1, read on the forward strand.
TTGTAGAAACCTCAAATTGTTGTTGAAAGATTGATCATGAAGTTTGAGTTTTTGGCAAATTGACTTTCGGGTCAAACTTAGTTTCAAAGCTGTTTAAGTTTGAGAATGGTGGTTAATTAATTTTTTAAATATTTTTAGGTCAAAATAAGGTTTCCAATGAATTTTGAAAGTTGAAAAACATTGGAAGAGGTTATATGAGATATATATTAGAAGTATTCCGGAGTTAAGACCCATTTTGGAGAGAATTTGGGTAGAAAGGAATTTGAAATTACCTTAGTAATTTAGTCATAACTTTTTAATCTGAATTCCAATTGAGCTTATTCTTGGACATTAGAAACTAGACTTCAAGGGCTAGAAAAGTGTATTTCATGAAAAAATTTTGAATCGGCTCCTAAATAGGTCAAAATCGAGCTAGAAGTTGGGAGTATACTGTCACCCGCGTCCAGACGGGAATAGACATGAGTCCGGACGCACTTTGCAGAAAGTTAGGCGAAGAAACAAGTGTCCGAACACACCAAACAAAGGGTTTCACATCCCTGATCCGCTTTGGTTGTTCTCTCGAATTTTTTCACTATAAATACTTAGGGAACAACCCTTAGACTGAGTTTCATTTGTTTTTTATCGTAGAAAACCCTAGAGGGTCAGAAGAAAGGAGAGAGGACACTACTTCAAGGGATTTTTTCCTAGAGGACAGATAGAGCATGCTAAGGTTTGCATCACAAACTACGGAATCAAGGTAGCAGATTCTTCTTGAGTTCTTTCATTGAGACTTAGGATATTATCTATGTATGTTTTCAATCTTCTTGATAGTTATATTGTTAAAAATAGAATACTAGATAATACTTTGTTGTTAAGTGTATCTAGTTGACTTGGGAACACAAGGAGTCATGTCTTGAGTCATGTTATGTGGTTAATGGTCTAGGAAAGTGAGTGGTCAAGATGTATCTTGCAACCTATATGTATGTTGAAGATATGAAATACATGTATGAAAAACTATTCCAAAAAGACTAAGTTATATTGTCTTTGTTTTATCTATCACAAATATACAAGGGCTGAAATTACAGCCAACATAGAACTAGTTCGATTCTAACTAGCTGGGCGTGAAATTTATCATTGGATAAACAAAGTCCTGGTGAAGAAGATCGAAATAGCAAGTGGAATCAACATGTCTACCGGTGCACAACAACCTGCTTTTCCCGTATTTGATGGTGAAAATTATGATTATTGGTGTGTCAAGATAAAAACTATATTTCTCTCTTATGATCTTTGGGATTTGATTGAAAGTAGATATGAAGATCCAACCGAAGAGATGGCAACGTAGATGACAATGGCTCAAAGGAACCAATTAAAGGAAAACAAGAAGAAGGATGCAAAGGCTCTTCACTTGATTCAACAAGGAGTAACGGATACAATTTTTCCAAGAATTATCAATGCTACAAAATCAAAGGAAGCATGAGACACTTTACAAGATGAGTATCGTGGTATTACGAATGTAAGAGCCGTGAAACTACAATCATTGAGAAGAGATTTTGAGAATAGTAGAATGAAAGAGAATGAATCCTTAAATGATTTTTTCTCTAGACTTATGGAGATTGTAAATCAAATGAAAACTTATGGAGACCAAATTTTGGACTCAAGAATTGTTGAGAAAATTTTGATTAGTTTGCCGAAAAAATATGATTCTATTGTTTCCGTCATTGAAGAAACCAAAGATATTTCTTCTTTGGGTGTTCAAGAATTATTGGGTTCTATTAAAGCATTTGCGCAAAGGTTGAGTAGGCACGCCGAAAAATCTGTTGAGAGTGCTTTTCAATCCAAGCTTAATGTTAAATCCAAAAGTCATGAATCATCGAGTTCCAATCAATCTAAAGGTGAATCTTTTAGAGGGGGAAGATTTGGAAGAGGAAGAGGAAGTGGAAGAAATTCAAGAGGAAGAAGAAGAGGAAATTTTGAAAGAATATCAAATGAAGAATCCACTCAACAAAAATGTGGAATTTGTAAAAGATCAAGTCATGTTGATAAAGATTGTTGGTTTCGTGGAAAGTCTCAATGTTTTAATTGCAAAAAGTTTGGTCATTTGCAAAAAGATTGTCGGTTCAAGAATAATCAACAAAGCTAATTTTTTCCGAAGAGCAAGAAAGTAGTGGAAACATGTTCTATGCTTGTCAAGCAATGTCCGAGCAAAGGAATGATGTATGATATCTTGATAGTGGTTGTAGTAACCATATGACCGGTGATGATAATATTTTTGTGAACATGGACACCACTTCTAATTCTCAAGTAAGGATGAGAAATGGTGTCATAGTTCAAGCAAAAGGCAAGGGAACCATTGCTATTAAAACAAAGAGAGGAACAAAATACATCCAGGATGTTTTGTTAGTACCGGACTTGGAACAAAATTTTTTGAGTGTTGGTCAACTTGTAGAGCATGGGTACTCCGTGGTGTTTGAAGACAACTCTTGCATGATTCATGATTGTGGGGAGAAAAGGCAATTTATAGCTAAAATTGAGATGGAGAAAAACAGAAATTTTCCTCTCATTTGTCGGTATTCAAACAATGTTTCTTTGAAGGTGGAAGTTGTTGATGATTCTTGGCTTTAGCATAGAAGATTTGGGCACTTGAACTTTCAAAGCTTGAAGATCCTACAACAAAAGAACATAGTTTATGGATTGCCATCTATACAAGAAGTTAAAGAAGTTTGTGAAGGATGTGCACTTGGAAAGCATCATCGAGATCCTTTTCCAAAAGAAAAAGTTTGGAGAGCTAAATCACCGTTGCAGCTTGTTCACACCGATGTATGGGGACCATCAAGACCACTTTTTCATGGAGGTAACAAATACTTCATAATCTTTGTTGATGATTTTTCAAGAATGACTTGAGTTTATTTTATGAGACAAAAATCTGAAGTTTTACAAGTATTTAAGAAGTTCCAAAAGTTTGTTGAAAGGCAAAATGGATACTACATTAAGTTGTTAAGAAGTGATAGAGGTGATGAGTACAACTCTAATGAATTTAATAAGTTTTGTGAAGACATTGGTACGGAAAGGCAATTGACGGTTGGGTATACTCCACAACAAAATGGAGTGGTCGAAAGAAAGAATAGAATCATTGTTGAGATGGCTAAATCGATGGTTTATGAGAAGAGGTTACCTAAATCATTTTGGGCCGAAGCGGTATACACGGCGGTTTACACTACAACAAAAATCATTTTTTGCGACGTTTTTTTTTGCGACGTTTTTAAATTCGTCGCAAATAGTTTATTATTAGCGACGATTTTTTAATTTCGTCGCAAATTTCAGTTTTAGCAATTTTTTTCGCGACGTTTTTAAAAACCGTCGCCAATAATCATTTTACTTAAATAAAAAATTTTAAAAAAATCAAATGCAATTGACTTTTAGCGACGTTTTTCAAAAACGTCGCCAATAATCATTTTACTTAAATAAAAAATTTAAAAAAAATCAAATGCAATTGACTTTTCGCGACGTTTTTAAAAAACGTCGCCAATAATCATTTTACTTAAATAAAAAATTTTAAAAAAATCAAATGTAATTGACTTTTGGCGACGTTTTTAAAAACCGTCGCCAATAATCATTTTACTTAAATAAAAAATTTTAAAAAAATCAAATGGAATTGACTTTTCGCGACGTTTTTAAAAAACGTCGCCAATAATCATTTTACTTAAATAAAAAATTTAAAAAAAATCAAATGTAATTGACTTTTGGCGACGTTTTTAAAAAACGTCGCCAATAATCATTTTACTTAAATAAAAAATTTTAAAAAAATCAAATGTAATTGACTTTTGGCGACGTTTTTAAAAACCGTCGCCAATAATCATTTTACTTAAATAAAAAATTTTAAAAAAATCAAATGCAATTGACTTTTAGCGACGTTTTTCAAAAACGTCGCCAATAATCATTTTACTTAAATAAAAAATTTAAAAAAAATCAAATGCAATTGACTTTTCGCGACGTTTTTAAAAAACGTCGCCAATAATCATTTTACTTAAATAAAAAATTTTAAAAAAATCAAATGTAATTGACTTTTGGCGACGTTTTTAAAAAACGTCGCCAATAATCATTTTACTTAAATAAAAAATTTTAAAAAAATCAAATGTAATTGACTTTTGGCGACGTATTTAAAAACCGTCGCCAATAATCATTTTACTTAAATAAAAAATTTTAAAAAAATCAAATGCAATTGACTTTTAGCGACGTTTTTTAAAAACCGTCCCCAATAATCATTTTACTTAAATAAAAAATTTAAAAAAAATCAAATGGAATTGACTTTTCGCGACGTTTTTAAAAAACGTCGCCAATAATCATTTTACTTAAATAAAAAATTTAAAAAAAATCAAATGTAATTGACTTTTGGCGACGTTTTTAAAAACCGTCGCCAATAATCATTTTACTTAAATAAAAAATTTAAAAAAAATCAAATGGAATTGACTTTTCGCGACGTTTTTAAAAAACGTCGCCAATAATCATTTTACTTAAATAAAAAATTTAAAAAAAATCAAATGTAATTGACTTTTGGCGACGTTTTTAAAAAACGTCGCCAATAATCATTTTATTTAAATAAAAAATTTTAAAAAAATCAAATGTAATTGACTTTTCGCGACGTTTTTAAAAAATGTCGCCAATAATCATTTTACTTTAATAAAAAATATCAATTTAATGAACATGTTAATTTGGATGTTAATTTAATGAAATTGAAAGTCGATTTGATGAAATTACATGTAAATTTAATGAAATTAAATGTCAATTTGATAAATTGAATGTTAATTTAATAAATCGAATGTTAATTTAATGAAATTGAAAATTGATTTCATGAAATTGAATATCCATTTCATAAATTGAATGTTAATTTGATCAAATTGAGTGTCAATTTGATAAATTGAATGTTAATTTGATGAAATTGAATGTCGATTTGATGAAATTACATGTTAATTTGATGAAATTGAATGTTAATTTGATAATTTGAATGTTAATTTGATGAATTGGGTGTTAATTTAATGAAATTGAAAGTCGATTTGATGAAATTGAATATACATTTCATAAATTGAACGTTAATTTGATGAAATTGAATGTCAATTTGATAAATTGAATGTTAATTTGATGAAATTGAATGTCGATTTGATGAAATTACATGTTAATTTGATGAAATTGAATGTTAATTTGATATTTTGAATGTTAATTTGATGAATTGGGTGTTAATTTAATGAAATTGAAAGTTTATATGATTACTTTAAATGTTTAATTGAATGTTAATTTGATAAATTGAATGTCAATTTGATCAATTGAATGTTAATTTGATGAAATTGAATGTCAATTTGATAAATCAAATGTTAATTTAATGAAATTGAAAGTCGATTTGATGAAATTGCATGTTAATTTGAAGAAATTGAATGTCAATTTAATAAATTGAATGTTAATTTGATGAAATTGAATGTCAATTTGATAAATTGAATGTTAATTTAATGAAATTGAAAGTCGATTTGATGAAATTACATGTTAATTTGATGAAATTGAATGTTAATTTGATAATTTGAATGTTAATTTAATGAAATTGAAAGTCGATTTGATGAAATTACATGTTAATTTGATGAAATTGAATGTCCATTTAATAAATTGAATGTTAATTTGATAAATTGAATGTCAATTTGATAAATTGAATGTTAATTTAATGAAATTGAAAGTCGATTTTATGAAATTACATGTTAATTTGATGAAATTGAATGTCCATTTAATAAATTGAATGTTGATTTGATAAATTGAATGTCAATTTGATAAATTGAATGTTAATTTGATGAAATTGAATGTCAATTTGATAAATTGAATGTTAATTTAATGAAATTGAAAGTCGATTTGATGAAATTACATGTTAATTTGATGAATTGGGTGTTAATTTAATGAAATTGAAAGTCGATTTGATGAAATTGAATATACATTTCATAAATTGAACGTTAATTTGATGAAATTGAATGTCAATTTGATAAATTGAATGTTAATTTGATGAAATTGAATGTCAATTTGATAAATTGAATGTTAATTTAATGAAATTGACAGTCGATTTGATGAAATTACATGTTAATTTGATAATTTGAATGTTAATTTGAAGAATTGGGTGTTAATTTAATGAAATTAAAAGTCGATTTGATGAAATTGAATATACATTTCATAAATTGAACGTTAATTTGATGAAATTGAATGTCAATTTGATAAATTGAATGTTAATTTGATGAAATTGAATGTTAATTTGATAAATCGAATGTTAATTTAATGAAATTGAAAGTCGATTTGATGAAATTACATGTTAATTTGATGAAATTGAATGTCCATTTAATAAATTGAATGTTAATTTGATAAATTGAATGTCAATTTGATAAATTGAATGTTAATTTAATGAAATTGAAAGTCGATTTGATGAAATTACATGTTAATTTGATGAAATTGAATGTACATTTAATAAATTGAATGTTAATTTGATAAATTGAATGTCAATTTGATAAATTGAATGTTAATTTAATGAAATTGAAAGTCGATTTGATGAAATTACATGTTAATTTGATGAAATTGAATGTTAATTTGATAATTTGAATGTTAATTTGATGAATTTGAGTTTTAATTGAATGAAATTGAAAGTTTATTTGATTAGTTTAATGTTAAAAATAAGAATCTGAATGTTATTTTAGTGTTAATTTGATAAATTTAAACTTTTTCGTAAGTACTAAAAAATAAAAATTTTAAAAATAACAATCTACTTAAAAATTTATGCTAATACTAACTTTTTTCATAAATAAAAATTTAAAAAATAATAATCTACTAATTTTTTCGCGACGTTTTTGGAAAACGTCGCCAATAGTAAATTTTTTTCGTAAATTAAAAATTTAAACGATAAAAATATAATTATTTTTTGCGACGTTTTTTAAAAACGTCGCTAAAAAGGCAATTCCCTCCGAGTAATCTTTTTGCGAGAGAAATGGGGGGAATTGAAAATTTTAAGGCAATTATTTTTTCGCGACGTTTTTTTTAAAAACGTCGCTAATACTAACCTTTTCGCAAATAAATAGCAATTTTCTTATTTTCTCGCGACGTTTTCTAAAAACGTCGCAGATAGTAAAATTTTTTGTAAATTAAAACCGGCCGAGTTAGACAAACCGGACAGTTTGATTGCATTAGTATAAATCTTATATTTTTTTCCCCTTTTCTTTTTTCTCCTTTTGTTTTGTTTTGTTGCCCTAACATCTAAATCGATCCAGACTCCAGTCCAGCCGACTCCACTCCTCCAGACCAGGCGACTTCGCAGCACAGCGGCACAGCCTCGCCTCCACGGTTCCAAACTTCCACCACCAACGATCCAGTGCAGCGACTCCACCAGTCCACAGAGCGAGCAATAGGCAGTCGAGGTCCAGTCCAGTGCCCAGCCGCGAATCCAGTCATAAACCGGTGAAGTGAGTTTCCCCCTCTCTCTCGGTCACTCCCCCTTTTTCTTTTCTCTGTCTCAGTCCAATATATGTCTCTCTTAGTTTGGGTATTTTATGTTGCAGTTTTTTTTTTTAATTTTGCAATTGTACAACACAGTGAACACACAGTGCTTGAATTCTTTGAAATCAAAATGAAGTTTGGTGGAAATTATGCGCGATGAAGTTTGGTGGGTTGAAAATGTTAGAAAAAATTTGTTCATTGTGTTGGAAATTTGAGCTCAAAGGTTTCAATTCTCATTTGGGGGAAGTTTTATAAATTACAATGATTTTGAACCCATAAATGTTGGACTAAAATTCAACAGACCTACTACTTTTAACAGCATACCCTGAATCCCTTTATTGGGAGAGCGGTTAATTTCAACTTTCACCACGATATCTATCTCTTGATTTTGTATGGGTGCGTCCCCGCACACATTGTATGTGTGAATGTATATGAGTATTTGTTTATATGTGGACAGTGTATACTCATAATTTTATGATATATGTTCATGCTCATGCTGCATGGACTTGATGCCTTGTTGTTGGAGATTAAGGGCATAGAAATTTGTGGACTAAGAGAGAATGAGAATATAGCAAAGTTCGTAATGATCAAGACTCAAGAGTATAAATTTTTTGGTTGCAATGGCAGTAGGCATGAAATAAATAGAAAATTGTGTTGTGTTTATAATTTAGTAGCTACAGGAGTATGCATTTATTAGATGGAAGAATTGAATTGTGGATATTTAGATTGTTGACTGGCAAAACAAGAAAGTATAGGTGCGTGAATGAATGGACTGGAGGGAAGTTGGAGGTACTAATTGTTTAGAAGGGAGTGGGGGTGGAAAATAGAGGATTCATCTAGCTGATGTAAGTCACTAGCCCTAGCCTATGTCGTAGTGAGCTAACTATTGTGTTTCTAAATGAAAGGGGTTCCTGAATGTCCTTCATGAAAATGAATATCCTATGTGTTTGACTATGCTATCCTATTTTATGGAACTTCTACAATTTTCGTGGTGGATGTCATTTAATCTTCAAATGGCCTCTTTGGATTTGAGATCTTATGTAGTGGCACTAGTACAAGAATAATTCTTAAGTTTTATTTATATGGTGGGTGGAAATAGAAAAAAACAAGTCAAATATGGAAAGTGGAAATTGGAACGGTTACAAGTGTAAACAAGTGATAAGAAGATGCTCTTCAGAGGCGGTCTCAAACAATTTTGCTGATATTTTCGGATTAGAGTGAGGTTGGAAGACTAGGTTGCCAATTTGTAAGTGTTGGTGTTTGATTTCGAGAGTTCATATGAACCAATGATTGTATATTTATCTTGCTTGTGGTTAATAGAATGGTTTAATTATTTGCTTTGATTCTTTATGATTCATGGAAATCGAAAGGGATATTAGTAATTAGACATTATGCCCTTTTTTCCTAGGAAAAAGGAAAATTTTGTTCATGTTCAATAATTTTGTTGACAGAACATTACACAAGGTTGCAGCTATGGGTCTTACGTCGGTGGTCTAGGAAATGAAGAGATGAATCAACTTTAATTCGTATAAGACTTACCAATGTAATAGAAAGTATTTCAGATCGTTATTAAGTAATATCAGTTCTCCAACTGATTGAATGTGAAGATGAATGTCCAAGTGACAATATGAGAGTGTCCGCTTTCTTTTCTTGTTTATAATTAAAAAAGGGTCAGATAAATATGTGGGTGCCTAAATGAGGGCATGAATAATGATGTGGAGACATGTTTCCCAGAGTGTTGTTTGATAAACAATTATTGGATGATTTGAAAGGATAATTCCGTTGCATAATTAGTAAAATAAATTATATGTTGTGAAAAAGAATGCAATCCTGTTAAGAAACAACATGCAGATGACATGTGTGGGAATGACATGAAGAGGTGAGCATGTTCAGTTGGGTTTTTGGAAACACGAAGAAGAGATTATCTAAATGAAGGTTTTAGAAACTAGGATTCAACAAACTGTTGACAAGAGGTAATCAAGTTTACCTGTTTTCATCTCTCCATTAGTCATGATGCTGTTGGATGACTGTGACACTCAACGTGGATAATCATAATGCATGATTGCCTTTCTTGATGGGATGAATGGGTGTTGAATAGTGGGGCCATATTCGACACAATGAGGCATATCCGACCTGATGTTTCCACTGTATGTGTTGGACTAGCGGCTAGGTAAAAGATTCATTGGTGCATGTTTTGTGAACAATAATAAAAGGGGATATTTAATAATTATAAAGCTTTTATTCAATACTTGATCGGTGCGTATAGTCATAATACAATAAAATTGTTGAACAATTTTCATGCCACCTATTAGAACATTAGTTCATGTAAAATACTTCATGAAGTTTTTTTTTATGTGCACTGTTGCTGTCATGGGGCTGGCTGGCTATTTCTTCTCTCATTATTTCTAGCCTATCTGCAGATGTACATTCCAGCATTTAATTTTATAATTTATGGGGAAATTTTATATTGCATTTCTTTTTTGTTAGTCATGTTACAAGAATATGCTTTTCATAATGGATATATTCTCTATTTCTCATGAACAGTATGGGGGCTTTTCTGCTCAGTGCTGGCACCAAAGGTAAATAACTTGACAAATTTATGAGTGATTTGAATTCTATTTTATGACTTTTTCTTGCTTAAATCAATTCTCTCTCTATTCGTAACGGTTACTGAAGGAAAAAGATATAGCCTTCCAAACTCAAGGATAATGATCCATCAGCCTCTTGGTGGAGCACAAGGTGGACAGACTGACATAGATATTCAGGTATGCAACTGCCCATTATTTCTTGCTAGGGATCTTTGTTTCTTAGTCTATCACATATTGCACGTCTAATTTAATACAGCAGACACAATAAAATGCATGTGATCTATTGGGAAATTAAATTACCCATTTTTTGAGGAAGTCCGGTGTTCATTATATGTGTAGATTCTTGAAGGCACAGTGGTCAACAATTTGATGTGAACTGGCTCCATTTTCTTTTCATTCAGTTGACCAGTTCCTTTTTTGCTTCGCATTTGATTTTATTTTATCTTGTGTTTAGGACCTCTATGATTTCTGTTAATGAGCTACAATTTTTCTTTATGACTTTGCATATGGATTTTCATTTTTATCTAGTTTCTATTTTTCCTTCAAGCTTCATGAAATAGCAATTAAGCATGTCCTCATATATGTTGGAGCTGTTAATTTAATTGGAATGACTTTTCCTGAGATGGTGTAAAAAGAAATTGGAACAATACGTTAATAACATCTTGAGGTTTTTTCCATGGGCAACATGTTGTAATAAGAGGTCAAAGGAAACCCAATGTGACTGTTTAAATAGGTAGTTATATTTTTGATTGAGTATTGGTTTGAAAAGGTCTCTCCTGTTGGAACTTGTCTATTTGTATTTTCTGCTGGACCTTCTGACTTTGTTTGTTGTGTTGCTCACGGCTCTGATCAGTAGCGATCATGTTTATTGCTTAGGCTAATGAAATGTTGCATCACAAGACAAACTTGAATGAATATCTTTCTTACCACACTGGTCAAAGCCTAGAAAAGATCAATCAGGATACTGATCGTGACTTTTTCATCAATTTAAAGAAGCTAAAGAATATGGGCTTATAGATGGTGTTATCATGAATCCTCTAAAAGCTCTCCAGCCTCTGGCGGCTACTGCAGACCAGTAACAATGACAATTCTTGGTGTGTAAACTTTACCCAGCCTTCGCTACATTAATGGTGTACTACGTTTTTTTTTTGCTGCCGAATGATGTTATCTTAGTGCACCATAGGTTAAACAAGTTTTGCTTTGTTTTCCATTTCTAGTCAAGCTTGAGAAATCGATCAAACATCAAATATTGTATCTTTCGTTAGCACCCCAATATTGTTTTTTGCTGCCTGCCATCATTTTGCTTCAACAAACCTAATCCTTCGATCTATTGAGAAGTCCATGTTATGCTTCTCCAAATTATTCTAGGATCAGATTTTAGAAATCAAAATTTTTATGTATTTTTGCTGAGATTCTTTTACCCCAATTCCTTTTGCCATCATAAAATGCTTGTCTGAAAAAATGACACGATTAATTGTTTCAGATTCAAATGATAGAAGAGTCAAAGCAATTATAGCTGCTCTAATAGTTGCAGGTACCTATTAAACTCTATTTTCTTTTCCTTTTTCTACTATTGTGCACTTGAGCTTTTATTTTATTCGCCCTTTGTGGTTATACTTTTCAGTATTCTACGAACTAATCAATTTTTTTTCTTTTTCGTTGAGCATTTTAGTTTGCTCTTTGATCTTAGATTCCAGAGACTTTGTTTCCTGTAATTTATGTATAAGCTTGAAGAACTTTGTGTCATGTAGCTCAGACTAATGACCCAAAAAAAAATGTAGCTCAGACTAAGTGATCCATTGACTAGAAGTTTCCTTTTTCTTCTGTTTTGTTCCCCAATAGCACATATCTGAGCCTTCTGATCGGTTCTTTTGCTCTGCTTATACCATAATCATAGGTCTGTAATTAATACACTTTTTTTTTCTCTTTTTATCATGTCGACCACCGCGTGTATATGTAGATGTGTTCAACTTCTGGCAGTTGGTGTGTCTGCATCATGATATATATGAAAACCTCTACAATAAGCTACTGCCATATTTGCAGTGTTGAGTTAATTTCATGAGCTGAATTCTGAAGTGCAGTTTTTGTTAGAATGAGGAGTGCATGTTTAGCAGTCTGTACTATTGCAGTCTGTGCAGTGCTGATGAGCAGCAGGTGAAGCTGGAATGTTGTAGATATGCTGAGATGGAATGATGTTCAGAGGGTGCTGTTTGCTGTAAAGTGCCTGGAGCTGAATGGATCAGGCACCTGCACTGTGGCCTGATTTTTCTGATCCGACTTCAGTCTGGGTTGGTACTGATCTGTTGACCTTGGAAAAGTCGATTTCAAGGCATGGAGCTGGACTGCTGGAGCTGTTCAAGTTTAAGAGACATTAAATGTAATTGGAGATGATTTAAATCCTCTTGAAGGATTAAAGCCATTTTTTTAATTTTTAGAACTTCTGGTTCTTTGATTCTTGTAATTCATTCTTTTTCGAAATAATTTTTTTTTTTTTTTTTTAAAAGATGTGAAATGTATGTTGAATGGAAAATATGTGAAATGTATTAATTATGTTAGTTTTTTATTGAACACATATATTATTGGTGTACAGGTGAAAAATTTTATTGGAATATCAATTTTTATGAATTATTTAAAAAAAAAAAGAACTTTTTTGCGACGAAATTAAAATCGTCGCGAAAATTGTAGGAACAATATTTTTCGCGACGATTTTTATACGTCGCAAATTTATTTATTTATTTATTTTTTACATTTTTATTTATGTAAAAAATTATTTGCGACGTTTTTTTTACGTCGCTAAAAATTAATTAAATTATTATTTTTTATTTTTTGTAAAAAACTATTTGCGACGATTTTTTTACGTCGCTAAAAATTAATTTAATTATTATTTTTTTATATTTTTATTTTTGTAAAAAACTATTGGCGACGATTTTTTTTCGTCGCTAAAAATTAATTTAATTATTATTTTTTATTTTTTTATTTTTGTAAAAAATTATTGGCGACGATTTTTTTTACGTCGCTAAAATTAATTAAATTATTATTTTTTACATTTTTATTTTTGTAAAAAATTATTCGCGACGATTTTTTTACGTCGCGAAAAATTAATTAAATTATTATTTTTTATTTTGTTACGCTGGTGGAACAGGTTTTAGCTACGTTTTTATAACTTTTAGCGACGTTTTTTTTTCGTCGCAAATAATTTTTTTTTGCGATGAAAATAAATTTGCGTCGCAAAATACTTTTTGCGACGAGGCTATTGCGACGAACACGCGACGAAAAAAAAACGTCGCAAAAAATAATTTGCGACGATTTTTTTTAATTTAGCGACGAAAAAAATCGTCGCAAAAAACGATTTTTGTTGTAGTGTTACTTGATGAATAGATGTCCAACAAAAGCTTTGGAAAACCAAACTCCAATTGAAGCTTAGTGTGGAAGGAAGCCGTCGGTGAATCACTTAAAGGTTTTTGGGTGCATTTGTTTTGCACATCTTCCTAAAGAAGTGAGGTACAAGTTTGATGAAAGTAGTGAAAAATTTATTTTTGTGGGTTATAGCTCTAAATCAAAGGGTTATAGACTCTTTAGTTTGAAGAGAAACAAAGTGATTATTTGTAGAGATGTTCTCTTTAATGAGAAAGATTCTTGGAATTGGAAAAAGAAGAATGTTCAAAATCAAGTGGTTGTTGCAAATGAAGATTATGGAAGCTTTGAGCACGAAAATGAAAATGAAGAAGTTGAAGTTCCACCACAAATGTCTCCAACACTTAACTCTTCTTCATCTCCTTCTACTTCCTCAAGTTCAAGCACTTTATCTCCAAGTTCAACTCCAAGGAAAATGAGAAGTCTTAGTGATGTGTATGCTAGATGCAATTTTTGTGTGGTTGAACCCAAAAGTTTTGAAGAAGCAATCAAAGAAGATGCTTGGAAGAAAGCAATGGAAGATGAAATTCGTGTGATTGAGAAAAATAGCACTTGGGAGTTGGTGGAAAAGCCAAAGAATAAAGAGGTCATTGGGGTGAAGTGGATTTACAAAACGAAACTTAATCCGGATGGTTCAATTCAAAAAAATAAAGCGAGGCTTGTAGCAAAGGGGTATTCACAACAGCCCGGTGTCGATTACCAAGAGACTTTTGCTCCAGTTGCTTGACTTGATACAATAAGACTTCTTATTGCTCTTGCTTCACAAAGGGGCTGGTTTCTTCATCAATTAGATGTAAAATCAGCGTTCTTGAATGGTGTGTTAAAAGAAGAAGTTTATGTAGAGCAACCACAAGGCTTTGCGGTCAATGGTGAAGAAGGAAAAATGTACAAGCTAAAAAAGACTTTGTACGGGCTGAAACAAGCACCTCGAGCATGGTATAGTGAGATTGATTCCTATTTCAATGCAAAAGGATTTCAAAGAAGTAAAAGTGAGCCAACCTTGTACATCACAATGCAAGGTAATACCGGTATTCTCATTGTGTCTCTTTATGTTGATGACTTGGTTTTTACCGGGAATGACCAAAAAATGATTGAAGCTTTTAAAAGTGAGATGATGAAAAGATATGAAATGAGTGATTTGGGACTTCTATATTACTTCTTGGACATTGACATTTATCAACAAGAAGATGGAGTTTTTATTTGCCAAAGGAAGTATGCAAAAACTCTTCTTGAAAAATTTAGGATGAGAAATTGCAAATCGGTGGCTACACCTTTGGTTGTGAATGAAAAGTTGTTAAAAGATGATGGAACTAAAGAAGTTGAAGCATCTTTTTATAGAAGCTTGGTTGGAAGTCTTTTGCACTTAATAGCTACAAGGCCGGACATCATGTATGCTACAAGTTTGTTATCTCGGTTTATGCACAAACCAAGCCAAATTCATTTTGGGGCAGCAAAGAGAGTGTTGAGATATATTCAAGGAACACTTGATTTTGGGATTATGTTTGAAAGAAAAATTGATGTCAAGTTACTTGGATTTTGTGATAGTGATTGGGCCGGAAACAATAACGATATGAGGAGCACTTCGGGCTATGCATTCTCACTTTGTTCCGGTGTAATTTCATGGGTGTTGAAGAAGCAACAAAGTGTGGCACAATCATCAGCTGAAGCTGAATATATTTCAGCATCATTGGCTACTTCTCAAGCAATTTGGTTAAGAAGAATTTTGGAAGATATTGGTGAAAAGCAAGGTGAAGCAACTCCAATTTTATGCGATAATAAATCAACTATCGCCGTGACAAAGAATCCCGTCTATCATAGCCGAACTAAGCACATTGCAATCAAGCATCACTTTATTCGAGAAGCCGTGGAAGATGAAGAGATTCAAGTCAAATATTGCAAGACCGAAGATCAAGTGGCGGACATTTTTACCAAAGCACTTCTTAAAGATAAGTTCGAGTTTCTAAGAGACATGTTGAGAATACAACAACAAAGCATTAAGGGGGAGTGTTAAAAATAGAGTTGTTAAAAATAGAATACTAGATAATACTTTGTTGTTAAGTGTATCTAGTTGACTTTGGAACACAAGGGGTCATGTCTTGGGTCATGTTATGTGGTTAATGGTCTAGGAAAGTGAGTGGTCAAGATGTATCTTGCCACCTATATGTATGTTGAAGATATGAAATACATGTATGGAAAACTATTCCAAAAAGACTAAGTTATATTGTTTTTGTTTTATCTATCACAAATATACAAGGGCTGAATTGTTAAAAATAGAATACTAGATAATACTTTGTTGTTAAGTGTATCTAGTTGACTTGGGAACACAAGGGGTCATGTCTTGGGTCATGTTATGTGGTTAATAGTCTAGGAAAGTGAGTGGTCAAGATGTATCTTGCAACCTATATGTATGTTGAAGATATGAAATACATGTATGGAAAACTATTCCAAAAAGACTAAGTTATATTGTCTTTGTTTTATCTATCACAAATATACAATGGCTGAAATTAAAGCTAACATATATGATAAATATTTATGAGTTCTTAGTTTTTTTATCATTGAAACATAGTTTTGAACAAAATACATGTTTGGGTTCAAAGAATATTTGTTCTTGAATTTCCAAAATCCTAGTTTTGCTAAATACATGTTTGGTTATGAAAAACACATGGATTCTTGATTTCTAAATTCCTATTCTTGATTAAATCATGTTTTCATCTAATACTTATTCTTGTTCCAAGAAATCATGATTTTTGGCAAAATCCTAGAATTTTAATATCAAATTTTGAAGATTTTCTTGATATGATCTCTTGCATATTGTAATTCCCTTATTACGGTAGTATATTGAGAATTTTGTAATTGTGATACTTGAATTGTTAATGGAAAATTGTGATTGGTTAAGATTGTGGTTGTTGAAAAAATTGTGGTTTCATCTCTTGTATGGTTTGGGTGTGACAGACTTGAATTGCCTTCGAGAGCTGCCGTAGAGTGTTAGAGGTTAGTCTATCCCAGTGGGGGTGAGATGGTTGTCTAACACTTGTAGTAAATTGTTGTTTGTGAGAGTAACCACTATTGTTCACGTAAGTTCGAGGCTGAGGGATGATATACCTTTCCTGGGAATGATTCGTCAATACCGTGGGAGACAGTATACGCCCTTCCTAAAGTGGTTTGTGATTTGGCCCTGTGGAAAATGATTGAGATTGTGTGGTTGTGATGGGTGAACGAGGTAAAATCATTGTGTAGATTCCTGATAAGCAATCATACATGAGAATGGGGATGAACCAACATACAGGAGACTGGGGATGAACCAACATACTTGAGATGATGCTACTGAGTTATTAATTGATTGCATTAATTCAGACATGTTTATTCCTTTCATTGATTTACTGTAATCCGTACACTTGAGATCATTACAAATGCCATAGTTTTACTCTCAAAAATTTATATATGTTATTTTCCAAAAGAGACTTGCCTTTTTTTTATTGTTTGAAAAACCTTGTTATGATTTGAGAGGGATTTCCTACGGGCTTTTGCTCACCCCCTACAACACATTTACAGATTTTGGTAGAGAAGAGGATATCGAATTAGATGAGCAGGTCGACTTCGAGAATGGAGAGAGATCAGTATGAGGATCCTGAAGTAGAGGCTTAGAGACGCTTCATCTTAGTTTAGATTATTTTATTTGAGAACTTTCTATGAAATAAATTTTCAGCTAATTTTAATTATTCCGCTGCTAGATACTATTTGGTTTGAATTGTAAGTTTGAGAGGTTTTAATGTTTTATTGGCTTTAGAATTTATTCTAATGATTATTTTTAGTTGCTCTCATGATTAGATAGTTTGTAGATAATAATGTCTTGCATGGTGGATTTTGGGACGTTACAATAACAGCCCACGAAAAATATGTTTGTGACAACACTGACCACCAAATTAGTACAATGACTGACAATTAGTTCCAATAACAATGGTTTGGGAGAAGCATATACCAGCTGCAAAACTTCACTACGATGAAAAATGGAGAGTAGTAGGAAGAGTAGTAGAAAATAATGTAACAAATTGTCATTTTTTAAACCAAAATTTTAACGGAAGCATAGATTAAAGATAAAATTGAAAACAACTAACAAATTGAATTGAAACAAATAATGATGAGTAGAAAAATACATACTGGTTTGTGCAACCAAGAAGAAAAAATTCATTACAGCATAGACTATACAGAACCAAGTTCAAATCACTTCCATTTGTGCACGAGCATAATGTAAGAACAAAATAGATAAAAAGGACATCAGAATTTTGGGCCAGAGATTAGCTCAATCGACCATTAAACCAAAAAAGGGGTGAAAATTTATGAACCATGAAATTACCCGATGAACTGCAACATAAAACTCAGACAATCACAGATCTGAAAAGCCCATAACCAAACCTAGTAAAAAGTGTTCAGATTTTGCTCCATGGAAACACTAGGTTCGTCAACTGACTGAGATGGCCATACACGTGAAACAATACCTGAATGAAACAAAATAAAGTAAAACCAATAGCTGAGAAGACCCAATACATGTGGAATATTGAATGTGGAATATGAAAGAGTACTGAGCATTACCCTCGGAGGAAGAACACTTGTGAGAGAGAGAGAGAGAGAGAGAGAGAGGGACGTTACTATGTGAGATGAACGGATGCCGTTAATGGCATCACGCAAGAGGTGAATAATTAATTTACATGTGTGTGTGTGTGTGTGTGAGAGAGAGAGAGAGAGAGAGAGAGAGAGAGAGAGAGTAAACTACAGACAAATAGAGCGAGAGAGAGAAGAGATGATTAGGTTTAATCTGCTATTAAATCTAAGGATATGGATGACATAGTTAAATTGTTGGAGGACAAAGTTGGAAAATAAATATTTTTTAAGTATGTTGATATTTTAAAGTAGTATATATATATAAAATATTGATAACCCATTAAATTCGTATTTCGAACACTTAATCCACTCATTGTATATATTAACACATTTTATTTTAATAACAATAAATTAATGTCACATGCTTGTCACCCAATTAATTTCACACGTGCTAACGTACATAAATTAATAAAATCATATCACATGTCAACATTCCTATTTAATTTTTCACACTTAAATAAAACATTTTCCTCTATAATCATTATTTATAATTTATCTCTGAATATTAAAATATTTATCGTTCAGGTTCAGGTCTCATATCATTTCTCGTAATTACATACTGGTTGATGAGCCCAAAACCAACTGGGTCAAGCCCAATAAATCAACCAAGCCCACGTTAGCTAAAAAGGCAGCTCAAGCCCACTTTATCGATCCGACCTAGTCCAAGATCCAAGAAGCCCAGGAAGATATAGCACGTGGGAGAGATACTATCGGGATACGCTTTCATGAATATCAATCTTACCTCAATTGCACTTACCAAAGAAGTAGTGCCCCTCTCACTCACGTCACCACGTCACCTCACCGCCTTACCAAACCTATATATTGTAAGCTCTCTCCACATGGAGAGACACATCTAGACATCCCACATCTGGAGACCTCTCAACTCACCTCTCTATACCCACACACATAGTTTCTCTCTCCTAACTAGTGTAACTCCCCCGAGGCTCTCTCTCCCGGTTACTTTATTCATCAATAAAGACCTCCTGCCACCGCTGCCGTTTCCCGAGAATGGAATAGGTCACCCGGACCGAACCACTATATATCTTTATGTTAACTCATTATTTACTGTTTTGCCATTGATTGTCTTACTTATTATTCATTAATTACATCTCTTCACATACTCGACTGTCGATCTTCCACGAGACAAATTTGTGCATCATCACTGGTTACCAATCCTATGCATGTATATCACATGTGAATATGGTTATTACAAATATTATATGTTTGTCATGTGTGTTCGGATCTTACAATTTTTCCCTCCTTAAGAATTTCGTCCCCGAAATTTGACTTACCAATCTGAAACAAGTGAGGATATTTGGTTTGTATGACTTCCTCGGCTTCTCAAGTTACTCCTTCGACTGCTTGGTTCCGCTACAATACTTTAACCCACAATATTTTATAAAATAATATGATATAACTTTTCGGGTCTCACAAGAAGTCCCAAGTAACTTGGAACATGAAATCGATGTAAGGGTGCTGAAACTAAAAAATGCATGGAACCTATTTGTTGAAGATTCCTCGAACCAAATAGGAGCATGAGTCGTGGTAATACTTGAATCCGTTGGAGAAAGTAGTAAGATTCAAGTTTGGTGCATCAAACAATTAAGAGTATTAGATTTTATGTGATAACCGAGACAACAATTTATTCATAATAATATTAAATAGAACGATAACTGTAACTTTTTATTATGAAAATTATTTTTAGAAACTTATAATAAATAAATGGACCTCAAAAAATAGACTCTCTGCATAAAAATGAGTTAAATGACTATAATATTGATTACTAGCAATTGTCCATGCCTAAAGACACTATATAACAAAAAAAAATTGCAACCAATTATCAATCCTCAAAGGCATTGTATAACACAAAAAATCGTCAATAAAAAAAATTAATGAAAGTTGTCACCCAAATATGAGCCGACAATTATTTTTAAATTTTTTTTTTGACAATTTCCTCTAAAATTCAAAAAATATATACAATAAAAACTCCTTTTATTGAGTGCCTATAATAATGAGCACTTGTGTGATCTCTTAATGATTCCTAAAAATTACTAAATGCACCTTCTTTGACATTTATGTTTTATTTCATTCCCAAAGATGGAAATATATCTATCATAAAGAAATGAGCCCCGCTAGAAAAATTCCAGCCTTCTCCAACTCCTCAACAATGAGCATGTACTCCTGCATGGCTAAATTAGTTATCTCGCCCCGCACCTCTATACATAGAAAAGAGACATGGGTGACCTCAATATGCATAATTAACTTACTAATTTGATAATAAAACCACAATTCCAAAGAGAGCAACATTTAGAGTGAGTTTTAGAGAGAGAAAAAGAAATAAAACGGAACTTAAGGATGTACTAAACAATTCAAAGACGAAATCTTAGTTCTTGATAAACAGAAAACAATTTGATTTAAATAAAACCAATGGCATACCAGCATATAACAATGCTAGCATTGCCAATATCACTACCTTGATTAAAAAACAGGATGACTAATCAAATTATAGATTAATGCAAGCATTGATCCGGTGTGATGCACCACTACCTAAATAAACATATAATTAATTGGTTCGATGAGATTAAATTTTTTATATAAAGTATTTAGTAATAAAAAAGTAAAAAAAAATTCAATTACCCAATGAATTTAAGGTAATTTTTAGGTCAAGGTTATTCAAACAAAATACTAACAATGAAACGGGCAAAAACGGATATCCACTCATATGAGTCATCTGCAAGTAGAAAGTACAACATTACAATTCACATCACAGATAGAAGAGGCAGAGAGATAGAACCACAAACAAATATCCACAGAATAGCTGGTGAATCTTTGTTTCCTTTATGGTGAATAATTTTAGCGTACCTTCCGAAAAGAATAATTCTGGTGTAAGTTATTTTACCACCATCTACTCCTACTTTTCATAACAAAGAGAACCACAAAATTATATTTGCATAGGAATACAAATACATTCTCAACTAGAATTCTGGTAAGATTAACAGTATAAAACTAAGAAAGTATCCTGGAGCTCAATCTTGTTCATAAGTATTTGCCGAAGAAAATAAGGTTTGAAATCCAATAGTATGTACTTATTTACATGACTTTCATCTCAAATAGAATCCACCCGTACATCACCACGATCACAACTTAATGGAATCATAATCATAATTGACACAATCGAATGTTATTGAAAGAGACGAAACAAAACGACTTTCAAGGATGTATAACGAACCTTGAAATAAGAAGAGAGAAGAGGAATGTCGTTACATATCAACTTCTCTTTAGTTTTTTTGCCGACAATTTGAGGAAGAAATACCCAACTTTGTGTAATCCTTGATGGTTCATACCTTTGTTAGATCCCTATATATAAAACTCAAAAATTGCCAATGAAATGTAATGATGCTCATGTGTAACAAAAAAAAAAATTATCTAAAAAAAAATGGATATACACAATCTAAATTGTTATCGTGTTTTAGTATTCAATCTCTATGAAACCAGACAACATATTATTATGCTACAATCTACGAAAATTAGCTTATAATTACCTTAACTACAACAAAACCTCAGTGTGATGCTTTAAGTAAACATGGCAGATTAGCAACAATAATTTTAGAATTTTATAAAAAAAAAACCTGAATTTCGAACTAATTAATGTGTGAAAACTACTCTTCCTTTCATTAGGAGCAAACTTTCATTTCAACATCCACACCAACCTATAGTTTTAACTTCAACCAAACATTTTCAATAACACCATAATTCCTATATCAAGAAAAACAGTACAATCAATAGGGAAAACACTTAAAGGGGAGTTTTGGAAGAAATGCAAGAAGGAGAGAGAGGTATGTGAGAGGCAGAGAGAGCGAGAGACATGAGCATTACATAGAGTTCTAGTAGCGTCAAATAGTAGGAGCCTTAGAGTTCTGGAAGAAATAAAAGCCTTACTCAAAAAATTAGGGGAGAAAATTTCACATCGCATTAGAACTGTCGAATCAATAATCGTCAAAAGATCTGAACCTCGAAAAGTTCAAGACAAACTTTTCTATCTACTTTATTAAATAGATGTTTAAAAAATACCTAAAGTGTCCGAATGGTATAATGTGTAAAAAACATATAGATAGATAAGGTGAAAAATGTCTTCTTAATATATACATGTGGCAACAAGGTATTTATTAGAAGACGCTTGTCACCTTAAAGTAGAACGATTCTGAATTTTGGAGACAAAGAGCGGTTCAGATCGTTTTGTGACTAAAAAAGACATCATCCAACGGAAGACGTTATCCCAAACTGTCTCAAACTATTGACGTCTCAGATAATTTCGATTCGACGTACCACATTTACCATAATAAATTAAAAAATTTACTTTCCGAAATTGATTGCCTAAAATATTTATTTTCATTAATTGGCCAGTCTAATTTTTCTAGATCTTCGGTCTTTCTCTTTCTTTCTCTCTCCGAAATTCATTGCTTAATTTATTTTCCACTCAATTCACACTTTTTTCTTTGCAGAGCTACTGTCTCTCTCCCCCCTTTCCCATCTCTCTCTCCCCGAAATTTCATTCCCCAAATTCATTCCCTAATTTGAAAATCTGAATGGGTGTATATATATGTTCTATTATTATTTTTTTTCTATTTTTGGGATGATGATGACCATGCTCAACGACATTTGCATGTTCTATTTTTTTATTTTTTTGATGATGACCATGCTCACTCTACCCACACAGACATGTAGTTGTTAGCAACTAACATTTTTAACGTAAATTCTACATGTATTATTAACAATCAAGTTGTGGAAATCTCGCCTCCTTCAATATACATATTTTTAACAAAAGTAAATAAGCAAACAACAAGACCCATAAGACCCATAAGATTGGAGGATCTTTGTGTGCTGGTATCAACCGAGTCGAGCCTGAGAGCTCCCCTCCTGTTATAAACAAATATTTTACCATATTGTTTTTCTTTCTCGCGCTCATTCCCTTTTTTGGCTCTTTTTTTTTTTGTTGGGAGAAGAGGGGGAATGTGGATACCTTAAATGCAAGGATCTGAGGAGTTGGAAACCACATTTCAGAGAGCTCTTCGGCCAATGTTTTGCATGTCGATGAAGCTACTACACTTTTTCCTTCCTGAGCTGACTCTCTCGATCTAATTCACCACCATAAACTACTTGACCCACATATATCTATAGTTATTTTTGGATCTATGTAATAGTAATTTTTTAAAGCAGCATGTTAGCTTAATGTGGAAGACCAAGTGTTTTTGTCTACCACAATATTATATTGGCCTGTAGTTGGACTTTTAAACCACAAGACTTTAAGATTTAATTCATGGCCAAGTGTTTTTGTCTACCACAATACGTAACAACCCAAATCGTTTGGTTGGAGTTATAACTAA
Organism: Ilex aquifolium; assembly: GCA_951799425.1. Lineage (NCBI taxonomy): Eukaryota > Viridiplantae > Streptophyta > Magnoliopsida > Aquifoliales > Aquifoliaceae > Ilex > Ilex aquifolium. Next base: position 13,554,680 of record OX637408.1, read on the forward strand.
AGGTTGGTGTGGAAATTTAGGTTTTTTTTTTTTTTGATAAAATTTTAAAATTTGCTAATCCGCCATCTATTTATTTAAAGCATCACACTGAGGTTTTGTTGTGAGGTTTTGCTGCGGTTGAGATACTTATAAGCTAATTTTTGTAGACTGTAGCCATTTCCCCTCTCATTTATCTGATGATATTATATCCTTCCTTTTGTTTATACCAGTATTGGTTTTGAGTGGACAATTCTTTTGTAATTTGGGTTCGAGAGTTCGACGAATTGGATTCTTGTCGCTGAAAATTCATTGTATTGGGGTGACTTGGTGTTGCTAAAGTATTTATTTTGTTCAGGTGCAAGGTGCATTTTGTTTTGAATTTTAATATAAGATTTAATTTTTTGGCATTGGTGATATGGTTTGATATTTGAGTTGCCCAAATAAACAGCATTCATAATTTTGTCATTGGTTATATTGTTAAATATTACAACTTAGCACTGTTCATTGAGTTCTGCTCAATATTTTATTTTGTTCAGGTGCAAGGTGAGCTTTGTTTTGAATTTTAATGTAAGATTAAATTTTTTTGCATTTGTTATACTGTTACTATTTACACTTAGAATTGTTCATTGAGTTCTGCTCAAGATTTGATTTTGGCATTGGTTATATTATTTTTTATGTATACCCGATGAATCATGTACTATAAGGGATTATTTGTTATTTGAGATATTTTCATTCAAGCAATACTACAAACACGAATCATACAAATTAGATTCGTTTATGTGGTTGATTTGTTTATACATGTGAAACTTTTTGACTATTGTTGCAGAAGTTGTAAATTGAGTCAAGCTATTTGTTATGAACTGTTAAAAGTGACTATTTACAATGTTGTTCTTATACATAGTTTTTAGATCTGGGTTTGATTTGATTTATTGTTAATTGTGCATCACTGTAATTATTGTTTCTATGGATATGTTGAGTATACTTATTTCGATGTTTGAGGTAGTGGTTGTGACATTGAGACTTTTTCTTTATTTTGTGATATTTTGAGACTCTGGGTCATCGTCTCTACCAACAATGCTTCGAAAAAATCCTCCACAAAATCTTTATGAAGGCAATTTGTTGAAGGTACCTTGGTGCAATCGAAACCACCCTCCATATGTTCCATGAACCACATTATCATTTTTGGCCATGTAAGATATTTCTGTAATAGATTTCTTTTACAACCTCTCATAATATCTATCTTATGGGATGTGATAATCCCTTACTAATTACAATTTTTTTAACTTTCTTTTTACAAATGGATAATGACCTATATCATATAGTAAGTCGATTTTCTTATGACTCATTTATTACTTCTTATTTCTTATCGCTCAATTTAGCTTTAAATTTCTTTGAATTGCTAGGTCCAGTTGCTTCGTCAAAAAAACGTAGATGTTGTGGTTCGTGATGAACGTGAACTTAACTGCCTTCACATATCTGAAATGGTGACAACAAATTTAAATATAATGATATAGGCATTAGGTTTTTTTAACTATAATGGTTTTTTACTTATCCATATTGTTTTGTTGAAAGGAAAAAAAAAAAAGAAAGGCAACTAGTATGGCAACCGTTAACTCTAAAGGAAAAGAAAAATTAGGTTCTTCTGGCAAAGGAAAAGAAAATACAGAGTTTCAAATGGTATGAATGGTTGAGTTCAACAAATAAGTAAATGTTATATAATTGTTTTTGTTCACAAGAATGATTCTTTTAATTGTGTTTTAGATATCCAACAATAATGATATATCGAAACGTCATGTGGCATAACGTGCACGTCGAGAACAAAATGAAATAACCACGTTAACTTTATGTTATCATTCAATATTTATAGGATTGGTGTGAATTGGCTAAAGAGATGAAAAGAATAAATACAACGCGACTTCACCGATGGGGATATCGTAATAAGGTAACCCGATCTTTACATTGTTGCAACGAACTGTATTTTTTTATAAGTAATATATTCACTAAGATTTATGCAATGAATTGTATTTGTTGTCACTGTGATTGATTATCCACCTCTACGAGCCTAGTATTTTTGAGCCACGAGTTCTGCTACACAACCACGTAATTTACACTATGAATAGTAAATGTGTAAAATAATACATTTGAATTAGATTATAATATCACCTCTCTTGGTGGTATTAAATGAGGAATGCTATATGGACTTAAAAACTAGACTTGATAATCACAATCATTGAATAGGTAGTGAATCTCAATAAATGCTGGGATCCACAGTGAAATCAATGGTTGTAATTCTCAAGTCTAGTTTTTAAGTCTAATTGTTAAGTCCGTGTAGCATTTCTCTGTTAAAATACCTCCATAATACTGGTTTATCGTATAAAAAAATATACGATATGTATACAATTAGTATACGTTTTTAAAATTAATACGATATTAAATTTAGGGAAATTTAGAGGCCGGTCCTCCTATATGGACTTGTTTGGACTTAAGTCCGTTAAGGAAACTTATTTGTTATGAAGTCCGTTATTTGTCAATTTTATCATATTATCCCTTCCCTTTAGAAGTGAAATAAAACTAAAAATTAAAAACTCCTAAATCTTAGAATTTTGACTAACATTAAAATATTTTCTCTCTCATATCTATCTATATCCATATATAGGTTAAGAGTTTGAACAACATTAAAATTTTCCCTCTCTCTTATCTATCTATATTCATATATAGGTTAGGTGTGTATATATATATATATAGTAACATTAAAAATAAAAAATAGTAACATTCAAATACAAAAAAAAGTTATCATTTGGATACAAAAAATAATACATTTAAACACAAAAAAATAGTAGCATTTAAACATAAAAAAAATTGAAACATTCAATATTAATATTTTTAAAAAATAACAACAGTAATATGTTCAACAAAAATATTAACATGTTCAACAAAAATAGTAACATGCTTAACAAAAACTGTAACATACTTAATAATAATTATTTCTCTCAAATTCAAGCGCAAAAAATAGTACCATTCAAACACAAATAATAGTAATATTCAAAAAAAAAAAAAATAGTAACATTGAATATTAATATTTAGTAAAATAATAGTAGTAACATGCTCAACATAATAGTAACATGAACAGTAACATGCTCAACAAAAACAGTAAAACAGTAACATAATAAAAAAAATAGTAGCATGAATTTGAATATATATATATATATCGGCTACCACTTTCCTCACCATAGCACTGCCACCATCGCACCATCGTCACCTCCCGAGCAACGCTAACCATCACGTTGTCATCACCTTCACAACAACGCTCACCACCATCACCACCACACAAAAACTCATTCAAGTTCCACTTCGATAGCTCCTTTTTACTCCACACCACCGCCACCACTATACTTGCATCATCTCCATAACAACCCAGCGTACATATATATAGATATATATATATATATATATATGGAGAGAGAGCACTTTGAATTTAAATTTTAAATTTATGATGGAGATTTTATATATATATAGAGAGAGAGAGAGAGAGAGCTTTGAATTTGAATTTTAAATTTATGATGGAGATTTTATTGGTATATTTTAATTGACCTTGAATTAAGGGATAACAATATCTAAAATATGAAATTAATTTAACTTCCTTTCAAGGAAGGGTATTATTGAGATAAAAAAAAAAAAGTGGACTTAAGTCATTACATATAAATTTAAACATGGACTTAGCCCCTTATAAGTTTCATTGCAGGACTTATCTCCAAATAAGTATATCTAGGGGGACTCACTTCTAATTTTCACTTAAATTTACTTACCAAACAAAATATTAGGCCCGATTAAATAAAAAATAGTATAATCCAATATTTAATCCCATCATAATACGTTTACCAAACTACCTCATATATTATTATTCACTTGGATGAGGGGTGGTCTTTTTGTCGAAGGAAATACCAGCCCGATTCTTATGATTAGATCTCCTTTTGCCGAGACGAGTGACACTGACACGACCTAAAATTCTCTAATCTATTTTTATAAATGAAAGAATCATTTTTGGTGGGTAATACGACTTCGAAAGACACTCCTCTTAACTTTCTAATTTCTTATAATTTTAAATTATTTAATTAGATTTCAAAGGTTTACCCAATATATTTTACCATGTGTTCTCTTATAGCCACTTATCTCTTCCCCCACTAAAAATACTCACTATTTTTTTTATTTTTTTAAATATTTTTACCGTTTAATAATTTTCGATAATTTTTTATCTATCTTTTCAAGTGATAAGAGTGAGAATGCGAGAAGAATAAGAAAGAAAAATGGGAACAAAAGTAATGAACTGTAATTCCCTGCATTATATAACAAAGTGCTCTATTTTTTAAAAAAAAAAAAAAAAAACAGGGTGCATAATTTTCATTGGAAACACTTAAAAATTGAATATTATGTAAATAATTATATGTTGAGATATGATAATATGAAAAATACACCAAAACAGTTGTCAGAAAATGGCAACGATTATTTGATTTTGGACTAATTGCCATCTTTTTATTTGACTGAGGGTGTAATGTAAAATTTTTAATATTTCAAAAGGTAAATTAAAATTTTAAGAATTTTTTAAGATGCAAAGTGTTAATCACCCTAATTTAAAATTTGAACCACTAGGGAGCTAAGCTCATTATGACATCATGCGATTGTAAACATCCTTCGCTTCAAAGGCTTCAGTATCCCTATCATTCACGCAAACTTCAATCAATCTGTTTTCCTAATTTGATCAGTTTCACCCAATAAGACTCGGCGTCTCTTTTTATGTTTCAATCGGCCAAGGATGTTCCGCTGGAAAAAAGATTCAACTTAACATGTTATTTGTGTTTGTTCAACTGGCAGGACTTGGATCCCATTTCTTTCAATATAATCCTCCAAATATATATATGTCTTCATAGATTAAAACTCTACTTAGTTCACATCGTAACAAAATCCAATCAGATGTCATTTCATTCTACAATAATTTATACAATACTAGATAAATAAATAAAAGTATATATTTATTAACATATTTGGCTTGTCAAAATCAAATTATTGGTAATAAAAATTCAATATTTTGACGCATGAAATCTGTTAAATTCAAATTATTTGAGGAATCCAGTCGCACCAGAAACGCGCTGGAACGACTATTTGAGATGTTAAATAGTCGGGGGCTACTAGGCAACAACAAAACTTCAATCACGGGTGATGTAACCACCCAAACTTCAGTTGGAGAAATAGTAAATAGTCATCAGCCAATCCTCCACAATCAGAGAGTCCTTCACAATATCCACCTTACCAACCACCATTAAAAAATGAATTTAAAAGACACCTTGAATCAGTTCATTTAAAATTTAATAAATATCAATGTCTAAACCATCCAAACTTTCAATGAGTTTAAGACTCGAATCACTTAGTCCATAGATGATATCAACAGTCATCTTATGAAGTTGACCTAGTCCTTGAGTTCTACAGATTCTCAACAAAAACTACGACAAGGTCAATTTTAAGTATGTACCTCTACCACTTGTGAACCGCCATCTAAGCATATACGGTCTATCTCCACTCTTTGGAGTAGAAAAATTGTAGATAAGACCATTGTTTCTTAAGAGTCTAATCACAGTGTGTTATTAGATCTCTATCGCTCTCTCTCTCTCTATGCTATTATATTATGTTATATGTAGTTTTTTTGGGTCTATTTTCATAGAGTTTATGTAATTGGGTAATTTTGTAGAGTTTATGTAAATCTCAACTTATTCTATGGTCATAATACTATAACGATGAAGATCCAAAAGAGTCATTGAGAAGAGGAGATCATGTGTCAAAACTACATCAAAAGCACTCAATATACACATTCATGCTTAGAATAAGGTACGAACCTAGATTCCTAAGATGATCTGTTGGTTTAATAGACTTAGGAGGATTAGTGTGAAAGAGAATCGATTTTAGATCCAAGAATATCCCCTTTGAAGAAAAGTTTTCTAAACTTCTTGTGTTTTGAAAACATAAAATTTAGCTATAATTGGATTCCTCTCAAGTAACACCTGTTAGTTTTCAAGAGGGCAAGTTTTTTTGCTTGGTTTTAGGTTTAAAAAACTAGTGAGGACCGCCCTATGCTCGCTAGTCTTTGCTAGAGTGGTCTATTCATGACTTAAGAAAAAGATGAGAAAATGCTAAATGAAGGAGGAGCAGGGACTGCCCTCGAGGTCGCTTGAGAGGTCTCAAAGGTCGCTCGAGCTATCTACTACATCAGTTTGAAATTTGATTTTCATTTCCAAGACTACCGCCCTATGACTGCCCTCCCGTCGCTAGAGTAGTCGTTCGCGAATCCGTCTTTCTATATCACAAGTGGATTTTTTTATAAAATATTTTTTACTATGTATTTTTTGATTATTAAGTCTAATTTAGTATATCGGCAATATAATATGGGCTAATAGCAAGTTGCACCCTGAAAAATCACTCGAATGTCAATTTGCATCTTCAAAGTTTAAAAATATTAATTTACAACCTTAAAGAAATAAATTCATATCAATATGTACCTGGGCCTAACTGTCATTTATTTTTCCATTATGAAAATTTGAACCAATTATAAATTGTAACCTTAAAGCTGAAATATTTCACATTTATGATCCAAAAGAATTTCATTTATTAATGATCGTTAAATAACTTTCAATTTTGTCATGTCGTAACATTTTCGTGTCGTGTTCGACTTACTTACTAAAAAAATATTTATAAAATACATATTTTTTGCCTATAATACTTTTTAAATAACTATTTTCTCTCTACAGTACCCTTTAAATCATGTCATTCGTATCTAATTTTAATTTAATTGAACAGTCAAAAGTTTGGTGTGTAACTTTAAATATAAAATAGCTATTTAAGGAGTATTATAGACAAAAAATAAGTATTTTATTATTTTTAAATAGTATTATATGAATTATCGTAAATGTAAAATATACGACACAACGCAATTGACTCGACACGAAAATATTTTTTATGTTAAAATATTTTTTTATTGACTCGAAGATAATATGACACAAAAATGTTACAATATGACACAATTGAGAGACATTTAACAAGTATTAATTGATGAATTTTTTTTTGGATCATAAATGTGAAATATTTAAATTTTGGAGGTGTAATTTTTAATTAGTCCAAAATTTTTTAACGGCAAAATGAACGGCAGTTAACTCTAGTGCACATTGATACAAATTTATATATTCAAAGTACAAATTAATATTTTTAAATTTTGAGGGTACAAATTAAAATTCAGTGATCATTGACATTACAAGTTACTATTAGTCCATATAATATTACCGTTACGTTAAGTATTTTATCGAAAAGAAGGTATCCTTCTGGGAAGATTACAATTAACCAATAATGCAAGCGCTGACGCAACGTGAAAGCATGAAGGAGACGGGTCAACCCTGACAGTTGACACCGCCCCCCTCCCCCCCCCCCCCCCCCCCCCATCCTTTCTCCTCCTCTCCCTCTTCGCCTTTTCATCGTCTTCTTTAAATACTAGCCCAACTCAGCAGGATCTTCCATCGAGTTCATCTAATTCCAGTGGCAATCATCATGGCTCAGGTATTCGTTTATATTATCTTTTCCTTTTCAAGTATGATCATTTCTAGAAAAAATAGGTTTATATTTACCTATTGTTACCGATGCTGAATAGGAATTGTGATTGGGGGGAAAATCTAATTGTTATTTTAGCTGAAAATTTGACAGTTTATATAGATTTGTGATAAAAAATCTGAGGATTATGTGGAATGGGAAAAAACCCATGTCTTGATTAGGACCGTGGTGCTGGTTTGCTATTGCCTGTTTCCGAGCTATATTTGTAATCTTATATTTTAACCATTATTTTAATTTCATATTTCTTTAATTTCACGTAATCCTGAAGCTATGTGTGCTGAGAATTCTGTTTGGTAAAGAATAATAATGAATTTGTGAACAAATGGCATCGAATTGTACTGTTAGTACTTGATAGGCTAGTATGTGTTGTAGATTTTTGTTTTGTGTCCTAAGTTGCTCTCTGGGATCTGTAGTGAATGCATTTTTTTTTTTTTTGCTGGTGAAATGGGGGAGAGGGGCGACCAGCAGGTAGTGGTCCCCCCTGGGCGTGACCATGAGGGTCTCCCCCGATGTAGAATGTTCGGTTAGCCATAGCTACAGACTCCTTCGGAGTAGCCCGTCACCACACCACCACCGAAGCACTAATGAGTAAGGCATGGGGACCCCGTGGATCGATCCCTGCTTGCTAACCTCATGGGAGTCAGGGAGCGACCCAAGACGGGCACACCTTACCATTAGACCACCAGCTCCGGTGGTCTGTAGTGAATGCATTTGTGAATGAAGTTTGATTACTCAGTTTGGTCTCCATTAGTTTCTGGTTCTGAGAGCGAGTGTACAAGGCTAACCTTTTGGCTCCGGCTCCCTCAAAGCGTATTTGTTGATGCCGTTGCATTTCAAAAAGTAACGTGGTGCGTGTGCGTGTGTCCACGTGCATTCTTGTGAAATTAAGCTAAATTAGCTGGGATTATGAAGTGTACTCATCATCTTTCATTTCACTGAAATTGCAAAGGTTGTATTTGAAAGATTGTTTATGTATTGTTTGGTTATGCATTGGTCTATGTGGACCCTCCTTAGTGGTATATGTTACTTAGAAGGAACACATGATTTAGATTTATAGCTTCTTATGTTATATGTTTGGTATTTGGATTGGGAAGGGTATCTAATCCTCAAACAATTGCTTGGTTTTCTAGCCTCGCTCCTAATGAGAGGTTGTTTAAAATTTAATATTGTAAAAGTAACTTTTATGTTAGCTGAATACCTTAATATATTGCTATACCCTCTTTTTCATTGTTCTTCAAAGGTAAAAATTAATCCAATCACGTCTCTCTCTCTCTCTCTCTCTCTCTCTCTCTCTCTACATGTTTGCGTATGTGCAACATCATTCGTGTGCATGTGCATGAAGGATGAAAGTTGGTGATATTCTCTAGCTTTATGGATTGCAATGCTTCATTGAGATAATTAGTTCCTTGATCTTTGCCTTTTATGTATCAGTTTTTTTCTGCATGCAGACTGTTGTCCTCAAGGTTGGCATGTCATGCGAAGGCTGTGTTGGGGCCGTGAAGAGGGTTTTAGGAAAAATGGAAGGTTTGTGAGCATTTGTGTTGTATCTTGTGTTCAGTGTTTCTTACATACGGCAGCTTACTAGCATCAGACAACTTGTGCTTTACAACGCTAGCTCTACACAGTAAATTTTTTTTCCACCTATTTTTAATTATTTTCTGATACTATAGTAGGATATAGCTATAAGATTTGTAATAAGGTCACATGCTAGTATGCCTTTGCTGATATGTGCCCCTTATTATAGTTGGAACTTTGTGTTTTTGCTAATTAGGTTCACATTCTCATCCAGTATATACATGAAAAGACCGCACACTACTGTACCACAATACCACGTTGAATATTTTATAGAGATAAGTATACATTTCATGAAAAAAGACATTATGCACATGGAGATATCACACCCGTGAACGCACTAGTATGTATTGGACATCACAAGGGTGGTCTCTATCTCTTCACATGAAGTGTATATTTTTCTCTATAATGTATTCAACGTGGTAGTGTAGTACAGCAGGTCTCTACATCTGGCAGTCTAAAAAGAGTAGGCAGCAGCATCCATTAACTATGAAACATAATCTGAATTAGAAGACTAATGGGTCAACTGACCAAATAGGGCCAATCCAACTGGTACAAGTAGAGCCTCGTACTTAGAGTGATGTGTGTATAATGTGTGATTTTGGTTGATTCTTTAAAGATCTTCCATTTATTATCCTAAGCTTTCATTTGGGCTGCATCTGCAATGGGGGAACAATAAGTCCTTGTTTCTGCCCCTGCTTGGGGTTTGGTGATAGTTTCACTTTTCAAATACCGATATATAAAACATTTGGTAACAGAGACCCAGCTTTTTACTTACTCGTTTAGCTGAACCGTCTATTGTAGTATTGGAGCTTAAGTGGTTTCCGTTGACAACTACCGATGCTTTTTGAAAATGTTTGCGGGTATATTTCATATAGTGACATAGAAATTTGGACATTGGGTTTTGGTTGAAGGCTAAATTACGACTTAACATTCACTCTACAAATGAGAGATTGCAAAACTCAAGTAGTAGTAACCAGTAAGTATTAGCACTCTGAGTGGTTGAAAATTGATTTACATACATGCACACTATCACATTAATTAATTTTCTCATCAGCTCTTGCTGGGGAATCATCACTGTGATATGGTTTTGTTAATACTGAGTTGTTGCATCCCTTTTGAACCATCCTCAGGTGTAGAATCGTTTGACATTGATTTGAAGGAGCAGAAAGTTACGGTGAAAGGCAACGTTCAGCCTGAAGCAGTTCTCCAGACTGTTTCTAAGACTGGGAAGAAGACTTCCTTATGGGAAGCAGAAGCTAAGTCCACCGAGGCTGTTGCTTAACACACTTCTCTTAATTGCTTTATGGATTGAAGTGCATTTCACGGGTTTAGATTGGTGACTTTATTATGAATATGCCGTGGCTACGTTGTGTTTGGCAAGTCTGTAAGCTACAATAATATCTTGCACATGCGCGTCTTATGTTATTTCCTGTGCCCTTTAATGAACAGAAAGTGTTGCTTTACTACTAATTACGTGTAGAAAATGTATTCCTTGGTAATTTCTTCTACAATGATATATTGCCCATTTGCTTATGCCGGTAGCAGAAGGTAAAGAAAATAAAGGTTTAAGGTTTCTGTAAGGTATATGAAGAGAGGGCGGAAAAGGTTACTGGAGTAAAACAAGTTTAGAATCAAGGACAACACTAGGGTCCCGATACAGAAAGTTAATATTTTTTAGGATTTAATTATAACTTTTAAAGTTGAAACTACAACTGCTTGACTTAATTCATTGTAGTATCCAATAAATTTAGGACATTTGTCCAAATCATGAAGGGACAAATGACGAGAGTTGATAGTTTACATGGTAATGGAGCCTAACAGGGTCTAGCAAGAATGGGCAAAGACTACAGTTCCGCGACAACATCCATTGCTGTGGCACGCACCACAGTTCTGTGACAGCACTCACTGTCGCAGCAGGCACACAACGACAGCACCCTAGTGTCGCAGCATGTGCCGAGTGCTGCAAAAGGGCGGGACACATCATCATCACATTTAAAGTGGCAAAACAGACCCTTAACTAAAGACGGACAAAAGTGGCAACGCGGAGGTCTGGGGTAACATTGGCGTGACTGGCCTCCCCCACTGCGAAAATATGACACAAGACTGAGATTGCACAACGACATAATTGGTATCCTCCACTTATTGGACACCGTTATTCGACTGACCCACTAGACTAAGAGTAGGGATCCCCACCTAGGGACAGGGAAGTATGACCCTCCTCAAGAGATAATTGAACAACGGGGGCGGACGAGCATGATTGTCAACATTAGCCTAGGGTAGGGTCTCGATGGTTTAGTTTGCTTGAGTAAGGCTACCAGTGTATGACTCACTGCCCACTGGGATGTGTGTTGATTGGGATCCAGAGGGACTCCTAAAGTAACTGGAGTTAATGGTCTGGATCAACATATGTAATAATGGGACATGTGGATTGGTGGTTGAAGAACAAAAACTATATGAGTTTCCTCTATCAAATACCTTGACAAAGGTCTCGAGGAAGGGGTTCAGAAAGGGAAGGGAAGATCCCACGTAGGAGTGTGGTAGGGGCATCGCGTACATGACCTTCTCGCGGTCATGGTCTCGCAATAACCAATCATGATGATTAATCTTGGGAGCCCTTTTTTGCATCGGCTATCGCACTCCTCGAGAGCCGTATCTAGGCTATGTTTGGAAAAACGTCATATCTTCCTAGTTAATGTTGGGTCATGTGGCTCACGGTTAGCAGCCACTAACATCACTGCGGTCGAGACAGTTATGGGTTGCCGCGAGTGTTAAGGGCAGCCCGGCATTACTTGTCCACTGTAAGAGCGAGATTTTGACTTGGTTAGTGAGAGCATTTACTCCACCTACCCATTGCTCAATTGGTTGGTTCCTTCTTTGATAGGCTGCTTGAGTTACTTCCATTCCATCCACTAATCCTACTCATCCCCTTCGATTACCCTTGGTAAAAACATGTGTCAGACTCTATTGGACTAGACTAGACAGTTGTTGAACTGGATTGTTGACTGCACAAAAAAAAAAATTTCAGCTAATCGTCGATCAACGTAACAGTCAAAAAGTCACAGCCCAGTCAACAACCAAGTCACAACCCAGTCAGCAGACAAGTCGCAACCCAATTAGCAAGCCTTAGTCACTGCATTGACCAGTCAATGCACCACCTAACAGCCACATTAGTACGACTGTCAGCCTCTTCATTAGCCTACTGCGTTGACTTGCCAACGTGCCACATGGATAGCGCGTTGACCCATCAATGCCCATATATTTTTTTTTTCCTTTGTAGTGATCAATGCCAATGAAAAAAAAATTTGGTGACAATTATAAGGCTTTCGACAGTCACAAGTGGTACATTGGTGGAATCGAATGCCTACTTCAAAAATTTTCCAAGAACGAAAATACCTAGGTCTCTACAACGGGTATGCACATAGTGACCATCAAAGGAAGACCCATGTGTGTAGGGGCCAAGGGGCAATTGGCTACAACAATATTTTCGTCAATTGAGAAATGAAGATAGAGGACTCGAGTCCACTTTATGAATTTTTTTTTGCTTTTTAGCAGCACCACGATCGGCGCACAAACAAAAGATATAGCCAATCGACAAGTGTAGAGAGACTACGGTGTGCACGCATAAGATGATTCCTGCAACCTAGCGCGTGCATAGACAAATGTAGTATCCTATAAATTCAGGACACATGTCCACATCATGAAGGGACAAATGACAAGAGTTGATAGCTACATGACAATGAGGCCCAACAAGATCTAGTAGGAATGGGTACGTGCCATAGTTTCGTGATAGGACCTAGTGTCGTGACATGGCCGTGACATCACCCTAGTGCATCACCCGACTACATAGAATAATTAATGATTTTGTTGTGTTTTTTAGGACCTTATAAAGAAACAAGATATCATTTACCCGAATTTCGTAGAGGGGGAAGACTTCATGGGAATGAGGAGTTGTTCAATCATGCACATTCTTCATTAAGGAATGTGATTGAACGATGTTTTGGAGTATTAAAGAAAATATTTCTAATTTTACAGCAAATGCCCAGTTTTGATTTCACTAAGCAAATGTTTATTGTTATTGTTTGCATGACTTGCCACAATTGCATAAGGCTTCATGGCATCAAAGACGTATTATTTGAAAGGTATGCTAATGAAGACGTAGAGTTAGAGGAGGAAGACAATGTAAACCAAACTGCTTTTGAAGAGGATATTGATTTGTCATATAGAAATCCAATGTATAGGAAGAGAGAATGTATTGCTTCAACAATTCTAAGGGACAATCAAGCATAATTTTTGATTGTATTTACTATTAACATGTGTTTTGCGACTTTAGTATGACATTAGGATAGTTGGACTATGTAGTTTTTTTCCTATGATACCTTTATTAATATGATATATATATTTTTTTTGTGTATCATTATACATATAGTGTATGTTTGTATATGTGCATTCAATGCTATTAACAATTATGACACAAATAAGTATTTTCACATCCAAACGTTCTTTTTATAAAATACATTAATTTAAGTATTTTAAATTTTGAATATTCAAACAATACTTATTTAACTTTTGATAAACATTTATTAAAAAATTATTTTTTGGATTTCATAAGCCATTCCAAACACACTCTTAGTTCGAATATAATTTAATGTAATATTTGGATCATGTGTATGGATTTTAGTTTTGATGGGCCTGGTCCAAGGGCCCAACCCATGTTGTGAGCCCAGTTAAAATTAAAAGCCCAATTTAAAGAGATCCAGTAAGTCCAGCCCAAAAGGTTCCACGCCCGGTCAAGCTCATCAGGGTTCGAGTAGCTACATCACAAACGGAGTAAGCAGGGTCATCCAAAAGCCTCATCCACGCCGACTTGGAAAGAGTCAACCACCACGTCATCCTTTGACCGAATCTTATGGGGAGCGTCGTAACACCCTCATCTGTTGAGAAGAGGGCGCTACCTCCATCAGATTAGCCACTTAGTTACTGATAAGTCGCCTCAATCTGTTAGGAGGCGATTATAAATTGTAAGTCCCGCCAACACTTGGGGGACAGATCACACTCAATTACATACATTGCAATCACTCTCTTCTCTATCTCATAGCTTGTATCTCATTGCTCTCCCAACACTCCTCGAAGTAATAAAATACTCAGGCGACCCCAGCCCTTCAAAGTGGATGTAGGTCACGTTGACCGAACCACTATAAACTCTTGTCTCGTTTAGCTTATTATCTTTTTCCACTTTAATACTACATTTATTATTAATCACTTGACAGGTGGTGTGCAAAACCAATTTGTGCATCATCAGTTTGGCGCCGTCTGTGGAATCGACAAAATTCTCACTTAATCACTTTCCTTGTTGTACCTATGGCGATCACCACCAGATCCATGAATCAGTCTGAAGACAATCCACCATGAGAAAAGGAGGTGGCTCCTCCACCAACCAATCCCGTTCCAAATGCACAGAAGATGCTGGAGATAATGCAGCAGCTCGTAACTCAGAATCAGCAGATCCTACAACTGATGCTCGCCAAACAACAAGGAGGAGCACAGCCCGGAGGACCTCAAGCTAGAGGAGCTCCACGCCCTGGGCGTCAAGGAGCTCCTCACTTGGGCGGCCCTTTGGGAGCCCCACACAGGGGAGCCCACCATGAGGGACCCCCACCTCCTCCTCTAGCTCCCTTTTTTCATTGTGGAGACCCACATTTTCCAAGAGGATGAGGGCGAAAACCGAAGTATGGAGCATGAGAGCCATTTCCACTACAATTCCAAAGGAGCTCCCAATCACTAGGATGAGAAAATCAAAGAGGTACAGAATCAATTAGGCGACGTCTTCAACGTCATGAAGGCACAGGGACCCGAGACGGTGGACTACCTCGTCAGGCGAACTGACACACCTTTTGTGCCAGACGTGGCAAACTACCCTCTTCTCCAAAACTTTAAAATGTCATCCGTTGAAACCTTTGACGGTACAAAAGACCCACTTGATCACCTCGAAACCTACAAGACCTTAATGCAGCTGCACAACGTCCCCGACAAAATCATGTGTAGGGCATTCCCAACTCCTTGAAGGGATCAGCCCGACAATGGTTTGCCAAGCTCTCCCTAGCCTCCATTGGGTTCTTCTCCGAACTAAGAAGGTCCTTCGTGTCGCACTTTATTGGAGGACGCCGCCACCAGAAGTCTGCCACCCACGTGCTCAACATAAAGTAGGATCGAGACAAGAGCCTAAGGAGTTACCTCACTCATTTTAACGAGGTGGTACTTCAGATCGAGGAACCCGATGATAAGGTCACCATGACTACCTTCTTTGGAGGTCTTCATTCATCAAGCTTCCTCTTTTCAGTGATGAAGCGTCCACCAAAGAGCATGCCAGAGCTGCTTGCAAAAGCCCAGAAGTATATGAATGCTGAGGACATCACTAGGGCCAGGCGAGGTGAGTCTTCCCAAACTGGGGAGAAGAGAAAGGAAAGAGACAAGGACGACAAGGAAAGTGGAAACAAGTGCAGCAGGACAGATAGGGTACTTGCCAAAGACCGACTTGGTCCTACCCCTCAGAGAGATTGATAGGCCTTCACTCCCTTCAACGCCACTGTCGGACACATCCTATTTCAGATCCAAGATGACCCTGCAATAAAGTGGCTAGGGAGAATGAAATCTCCCCCAAACTGTAGGAATCCGAGCAAGTATTGTCGCTTCCATAGGGATCACGGCCACGACACCGACGACTGCTTTGAGCTTAAAAGACAGATTGAGCAGCTCATACAATGTGGTCAACTACACTAGTATGTTGTTGGTAGAGGCCAAGCACCACCACCACCTCATAACCAGGAAGATCAACAACCTCTTGGAGAGATCCACACCATCTTTGGAGGGCTAGCATGAGGAAGAGAATCCCTCTCCGCCATGAAGGCCAATGTCAGAAAAGCTAGGCACCTCGACGATTTGCGTCCGTGTCAGAAAAGCAAGGTCATATCCTTCTCAAACAAGGACCTAGAAGAAATCCAGCACCCCCACAATGACCCTCTAGTGCTTACTATGACCGTCGCCAACTTTTAGGTATGAAGAATTCTCGTGGACAGCGGTAGCTCTGCAGACATCTTGTTCGCAGAAACCTACGACAAGCTCAACTTGGGGAGAGAAGGACTGCAGCCCATCAGGTCGCCTCTTATCGGATTCTTAGGGGAGAATGTGTATCCCCTAGGCTCCATTACCTTACCAGTCAATGCCGGCACGGCACCCCTGAGCTTCATAGTCATGATTAACTTCTTGGTGATAGACTGCCCATCGGCTTACAACATCATCCTAGGGCGACCCGCTCTCAACACCCTAAGAGCCGTGCCCTCCACCTACCATCTCATCCTCCATTTTTCAACCCCAAATGGAATCGGAGCGGTCCGAGGAGATCAGGTTGCTGCAAGAGAATGCTACGTCTCCTCCATGAAGACTAGAAAGCCACAAGAGGCACTGCAAGTTGAGGTCCTTGACCCGAGAGATGATGCTATGCTGGAAAGAGGAGAACCAGTAGAGGAGCTCAAACTAGTGGTCCTAGATGAGGAGTATCCAGACAGAAGAATATACATTGGCTCTTCCCTTTCTGAATATTTAGCCCGCCAGCAAATGATGGACAAAGAGGTGGGGAAGTTGATAGAAAACGGGGCAATTAGAGAAGTGGCTTATCTAGTATGGCTCTCAAATGTGGTGATGGTAACTAAAGCCAACGGAAAATGGCGCCTCTGTGTTGACTTCACTGAACTCAACAAGGCGTGCCCTAAAGACAGTTACCCGTTGCCACGAATCGACCTTCTCATCGACGCCACTGCAGGACATGAATTGTTCACCTTCCTAGATGCATATTCTGGATATAACCAAATTAGCATGCATCCCCCAGACCAGGAGAAGACGTCATTCGTCACTCCAAAGGGGACCTACTGTTACAGGGTCATGCCCTTCGGACTAAAAAATGTAGGAGCAGCCTACGAACGGCTGGTGAACAAGATGTTCAACTCTTAGATTGGGAGAACAATGGAAGTGTACGTGGACGATATGCTGGTAAAAGGCCTCGCCGCAGCAGACCACATAGACCACCTCCAAGAAACCATCAATGTTCTCATATCATACCATATGAAGTTGAACCTTGAGAAGTGTGCCTTTGGTGTCGGTCAGGAAAGTTCTTAGGCTTCATGGTCGACTAGAGGGGAATTAAGGCGAACCCATACAAGATCAAAGTCATCCTGGACATGAGATCACCCACCTCAACCAAGGAGCTCCAACGCCTCAACGGAAGAGTTGCAGCACTCAACAGAGACAACGATGAAGCTACGCCTCCCCTACTTTCGCATGTTACACCAGGTGAAACTCTATATTTGTACATTTCTGCTTCTCTATCGGAAGTGAGCTCCGTCCTCATCAGAGACAACGATGGAGTGCAAAAGCCTATCTATTACATGAGCATGTCATACTGAGGAGCAAAAATAAGATATTCAGGGCTAGAAAAGCTGGCGCTCGCCCTGATCTCAACAGTAAGGCGTCTCCGACATTATTTTCAGAGTCACACCATTGTCGTTGTCACAGACTAGACTCTAAAGAGGATTCTGGGAAACCTAAATGTCTCTAGGAGACTCCTTAAGTATGCAGTAGAGCTGGGCGAGTTCGATCTCCAATACCAACCAAGGGCAGCCATCAAATCACAAGCCTTGGCAGACTTTATTGCGGAGTTCACACCGGTCGAGGAGGAGAGCAGCGGGCCCTTAACACCTCAGGAAGCCTCATTAGAAACTTACCCAGACACTCAGGCACCAAGCCCGGGTACACAAGACAACCTGGCACCCTACAAGGGCGCCCAGGACATCCAGGAGCCCAAGCTAGGCGCCTAGGCACCCAAGGCAGGCGCCCACAACGGCCTCTAAGGCCCCTTCTCTACCACCTCCCTGGAAGCTCTACGTAGATGGCTCCTCGACCAGCGAAGGAGGTGGAGCAGGTCTAATCCTAATCAGCCCCGACGACACTCTCATCAAGTATGTTGTGAAGCTCCACTTCACTGCCTCCAACAATGAGGCAGAATACGAAGCCTTTCTCTCTTACCTAAGGTTGGCAACTGAAATGGAAGCTCAACACCTCATCGCTTATAGTGACTCTCAGTTGATAGTCAACCAAGTGAAGGGCGAGTTCGAAGCAAAGGGAACCAGAATGCAAGGGTACCTTGCCATGGTGCAGGCCTTGCTTACGAAGTTCCATCACTTCCAGCTATGTCACATCCCGAGAGAAGACAATATGGCTGTAGATGCACTTGATAGGCTCGCTTCATCCTCGGAAGCCCCACCAGAACCAACATTCGTCGGTCACCAGTTCGAGCCAAGCAGGCTAGACGTGGAAGCCATTAGGGTCAACTGTGCATTTGTCGAATCGAACTGGATGACCCCAATAAGGGCATACCTCTAGGAGGGCGTACTGCCAGACGACCTGTTGGAAGCCAAGAAACTCAGGATGAGAGCCTCCAAATTTACCATCTTACAAGACATCTTGTACAAGAAAGGCTACTCTTTGCCACTACTACGGTGCCTTTCACCAGAAGAAGCTAATTATGCCTTACGAGAGATTCATGAAGGAGTTTGTGGAAACCACTCCGGAGGACACTCCCTAGCCCACAAGACACTTAGACAGGGCTACTTCTGGCCTAGCATGGTCAGAGACGCCCAGGAGTTCACCAGGAAGTGTGAAAAGTGACAGCGCTTCGCCACTGTGCCCAGACAACCGCTAGAAGAGCTGATAGTCATCACAAGTCCGTGGCCATTTTTCAAATGGGGCATCGACATCTTGGGCCCCCTACCACTTAGTAGAGGGCAGTGCAAGTTCGTGGTGGTAGCCGTCGACTATTTCACTAAGTGGGCGGAGACTGAACCCTTAGCGAAGATAACAGACGCAAAGGTCAAGAATTTCATCTAGAAGAACTTGGTCTGCCGCTTCGGAGTACCCCACGCCATAGTCAGTGACAACGCCAAGCAATTCGACAACAAGCTCCTGAACTCATTTTGCACCGACCTCCATATAAAACAGCTTCATTCCAGCCCAGCACACCCGAAAACAAATGGACATACAGAGGTCATGGTCAGAACAATACTAGGTTGACGAACTCTCGGGTGTATTATGGGCCTACCGAATGACGCCAAGAACCCTAACTAGAGAAACCCCTTTCTCCCTTGCCTTTAGAACTAAGGTAGTCATACCTGTGGAGATCGGGGTACATTCTCTAAGGGTCCAACACCACGACCTCATCACCAGCGAGGAAGGACTCCATATCAACCTCAATTTGGTAGAGGAGGCAAGGGAAATGGTTGTGGTTTGCAATGCGGAGTACAAGCGCCGCATGGCGAGATACTACAACTCGAGGGTGAAGCCTCGTTCTTTCCAACTAGGAGACTTGGTCCTCAAGAAAGTGATTCTCGCCACGAAGGATCCGCGAGAAGGAAAGCTTAGACCAAATTGGGAGGGACCATACCTCATAATAGAAGTAGTGAGGCCAGACGCCTACAAGATCCAGAATTTCGAAGGAAATGTCTTACCCCATCCCTGGAATGTTGAGTATCTAAAGAGGTATTACCAATGACACCTTAGAAGAGTAGAAGTAGTAAAGCTAGGGAACTTGATTTTATCTCTTGTACCTTTTTTGGGTTATTACCCACCATTGCTTAGCATAAACAGTCATTGAATAAAAACTTTTTAAATTGAATTCAAAAGTTTTTGGCATTCTTGCATTCAATTTCAAAGGAGCATAAGTGGCCAAAAATCACTTTTACAAAAGTGAGGCTACACTGCCTTTCTAAAAAAAAAAAAATCAAAAGTCCCCAGCACTCTAACTACTCTCAAGATTGTCCTCCTCCTCCTCACCCTCTGCATCGTCAAAGCCACCATCACCATCATCAGACGCCTCATATGACATGAAGCCTGAAAGATCAATATCAGGGAAAGAAACAAAAATCTTTCCCCGAAGCTCCTAGTAACCTCAATGAAGGCGTCTGCAAGGCCACTCTCCAAATCACCCTCAGCCTTGGCAACTCTTTCATGAGCCAGCAGCAGATCCACCTCAGCCCGAGAAGCCCTCTCGTGAACTGCCTTCACCTCTGTCTCCGCTCTCAAGTAGGCAGTCTCTCTGAGCGCGGCCCTCTCACGGGTCTCCACAAGCTCAACCTCTCTGAGCGCGTCCCTCTCACCGGTCGCCAAAAGCTCAGTCTCAAGCTTAGCCGCCCTCTCGCGGGTCGCCAAAAGCTTTACTTCAACCCTCGTGCAAGCAGCCTCTTTGAGCGCGGCCCTCTCATGGGTCTCCACAAGCTCAGTTTGGGAAGCTCTATCAATAACTTCAAGCTTAGCAATCCTCCCCTGAGCAGTAAGAAGCTCATTTCGCATAGCATCATGACTCTGCTTCAGCTGACCATAATATACAGCTCTTGAGAAAAGACACACAGAGGCAGTCGAAACCTGAAAAGGGAAAAAAGAATGTTAGTGCCTAAGGAGGGACTAGAGAAAGGGAGAAAGCAGACCCTTACCTAAGCCAGGCCTTCTAGAAAAGTGTAGATGATACCCTCGGTTCCCCGGGCACCAATCTCATTAACGTCTGTCGGGAACACAAACCTCCCAAGTCGCTCCCTGATGACTTGCACATCACCCAATATTGAGCCAATCTGAGCAGGTGCTCCTGTAGAGGTTCCCACATGAGGAGTCAATGAACAGGGGGCAAGAGGTGTGGCCGACAGGGGAGTTTCCGAAGTGACGGTCATATCTGAAGGAGTCGCTGACCGAGGAGGCACCACTTTAGGGGTCATCTCAGATGGGCCTACCAAAGCATCTCTCACCCTCACCACCTTAGAAAGAGGAGTGCCCCTAGTGGAATAACGAGACTCTATCACTGTCTTGTCCACTGTAGAAGGAGAAAAGTGTTACCGTAATAAAAACCAAGTAAAGGAGGGGAATACAAAGGAATCAACGTACCCTTTCTCTTCAAAGAGGAACCGCCAGGTCTTGGAGAGGGTGCACTAGCCCTAGCACCGACGGAAGGAGAGCCCCTAGCTCCACCCTCTTTAAGCATGAGAACTTCAAAGTCTTTTACAAGGTGAGCCCTCACAGCCTGCAACTTTCATTCTTGATCTTTTGTGAGCTCTAGAGAACCTGTAAGGGATGTAATAAGTACACATTTGCAAAGAAGGCAAAGGGAAGAGAGTAAGTGTAAACATACCAACTCTCCTAGGAGTGTCCCATCTTATTGGTACCAAAGCTCTATCAGCCTCTGAAGCCCACTCTCCGCCAACGAATATGAAACGAGACTTTCAGCTATGGAAGTTGGAGCGCAATCTAGTAATCAATTTACCTCCCCTCGTAGTAAAGTAGAACCAGCCTCGATTGGGAGCAGGAGTCTCATTCAAAGTATAAGAAGCACAAAATTCCTCAGGATAAGCATCCTCATGATGCACCTTTCTCCACAGTGCAAGAAACCCCAACAGAACTCTCTAGCCATTGGGCGCCAACTGCCCTAGCGCCAGTGAAAAGCAATGCAGAATACGAAAAATAGAAGAAGACATTAGGAACCTAAGCCTAGCCTCAAACACCTCCTAATAAATAGCAATGTCTCTGGAGGAGTCATCGCAAGCAAGCTTGCCCATCTCAGCTCGACGACACAGTACCGTTGGAGGAATGTTGTAAGCGGAGACAAGTTGCAAAATATCAGCGTCCGTATTGAAAATACTAGAGATGGTACTTACTTCCGAGCCGTCGTCGTCAAGAGCTACTTTCCCTCGGTGCTTTCTGTTGCGAGGGCGTGAAACGTTGTCCGGGCCACTAGCGAGGGAGCCTTGAGGAATCTGACTTTGAGAAGTTCCACCTAAACGAGCAAGATCATTTGCCACATTACCAGAATCATCACCACCAAAAGTGCCCAACAAGCTCTCCCCTACTACTCGTAAAGATGTATCCCCAGTGTCCACCTCAACCACACCTGGCTTACTTGACGACCCAACTGTACACAACATTGCCTAACCGCGCCTAGTGGCCCTCGGCAACGCCTGCGCATCTACCTGGCCAAGCCTAGTGTCTCTCGGGGCCATATCAGCACTCACCAATCCTTGCCCAGTGTGCCGGAGTCCCACTCCACGGTCAGCGCCTGTCGCTAGTTGTGTCTCGCTCGCCGAGCACCTGGGTCGCCCCGACCACAGCGCCTAGGCCGCCCTAGCTTCGGCGCCCAGCACCTGGGTCGCCTAGTCAGCGGTGCCCAACTTTGGCATCTCCCTCGCGAAGTCCCTTACGCGAACAGCGGACAGCCCCAACACCTCCACATCGGCTCCCCTCTTCTTGGCGTCCAGCACCTCCAAGCTGGTGCCCCACCTCTCTACGCCCAGTGCCTCCTCTCGGGCACCCCATTCTTCGGTCCCAGCAGAGCAAGGCGCTTGGGCTTCATAATCTAAGCCACAGCTTCGCCAATGCTCTCTCCTCCTCCGGTCACCACCATATCTGCAAACCTCTCGATCACCTCCCTCACTCGCCATGGACTCTGGGCACCACTCAAGAAGCCTTTATTCTTGAAGGATTTCATAAAAGAGCTCTCCTTCTCTCTCTCAAATTTGCATGGAATGGGGAAGAACCTCCTTATTTATAGCCTAGGATTTTTTAAATCCTATTAAGTGATGGAATGGGGAAAAAATTCTCACAACTCCTAGCAAGATAAAATACATCAAGAGCGGGCAAAAATGAATTTCTGTATCAAGAAGAGGAAGAGTCATCAGTCAAAAGGGGTCTTCGCTAGCCGGAATTCAGGTTCAACCAAATGCCCTCTTCTCCAAGTTTCATTGGACACAGGGCATTGGGGGGCAAATGATGGGCCTGGTCCAAGGGCCCAACCCACGTTGTGAGCCCAGTTAAAATTAAAAGTCCAACTTAAAGAGATCCAGTAATTCCAGCCCAAAGGGGTTCACGCCCGATCAAGCTCATCAGGGTTCGAGTAGCTATATCACCAAGGGAGTAAGCAGGGTCATCCAAAAGCTTCATCCACGCCGACTTGGAAAGAGTCAACCATCACGTCATCCTTTGACCGGATCTTATGGGGAGCGTCGTAATTGTCTCATCCGTTGAGAAGAGGGTGCCAGCTCTATCAGATTAGCCACTTAATTACTGATAAGTCGCCTTAATCTGTTAGGAGGCGACTATAAATTGTAAGTCCGGCCAACACTTGGGGGACATATCACACTCAATTGCATACATTGCTATCACTCTACTCTCTATCTCATAGCTTGTATCTCCCTACTCTCCCAACACTCCTTGAAGTAATAAAATACTCAGGCGACCCCAGCCCTTCAAAGTGAACGTAGGTCACGTTGATCGAACCACTATAAACCCTTGTCTCGTTTAGCTTATTATCTTTTTCCACTTTAATACTGTATTTATTATTAATCACTTGACAAGTGGTGTGCAAAACCAATTTGTGCATCATTAAGTTTTATGACATGAATTGATAATGGCCCAATGCAACATTGTCAAATAACACCACATGGTACAAACCAACTCATTTTGATCGGGTTTTTTGTTTGATGAAATTGAGTGCTAGTAATCTTTTTAAGAAATCTTTTATCTTTTTTAACCTAATACTATATATTAATCTATAGTCTATACATATGATTGATATTAGGACAAGATCCAGATTGTAATTGTAACCTTGAGCTAAATATGATATAGATGGGATACAACAAAAATGATTAGATTATTATCATCATTAATAAATTAGAATCAATTCTCAAATCTGATCCTCATGTACCCCAACTAATAAATTCTTAATTTGAAAATCTTGGAAAAACTCGATAAGAATTTCCAACATGCCATACATCACGGGATAAAAAGTTTCCTTAAAGGTGAATACTAAATCCAAAGAGTGACATAGGATTAGGAACACATCCGAATGTCCCAAAAGCATCCCGACGGAAAAAGCAATGGTATCCTCAAACATGCTGGCCTGCAGCGATCTCTGCGACACCAGTTCCTTGTCATCACCCTCCAACTCCAACCCAATACTGTTCTCAAAAGTTAAAACTTCCCACTTACCGAAAGACGAAAGTCAAAACTTCCCAGCCAAATTCGCCAAGCCAATACCCCCTTAACATCTGTTCCTTAATTTTTTTTTTTATTTAAAAAGTTAATCCTATAAATTATTTTTTAATAAAATTTCTATTTAAACCAAATAAAATAAAGTATAACTTGACACTCTATATTTAAAAAATGGGAAACTTAAATTTAAATGAGGACAAACTCAAAATTAAATGAGAATAACGATGACCATTGGATCTTTAAAGGAGAGTGAAATCTCACTATTAAATATTTGAGTAAGAATTTGAGTCACCCTTAATTTGAGTAAAAAAAAGAGTCTCCATTGATTTGGTATAAGTTTGAGTAAGGGTTGGAACAAATTTTTTAGATTTTTTTATTCAAATTTAAATTTGAGTCTAAATTTGAGATGACTTTACCATCTAAGTTATTTTTCTATTGAAAAAAATTACACTTTGAATCTCTCAACTATTAACCTTTTTTACATTGTCCTCTCTACTATCATATTTTTTACATTGGACCTTTAATTACTTGATTAGTATCACATCACATCAATTATTAACATCTGTTAAAAATTTGAATTTTTTTTTTATTTTGCCCCTACCCAAACTATGTGGTTTTTGTCACTTTGGCTCGACACTAGAGCAAAATGTAATAATTTAAGTAATTGAGGGGATATATAATTCAAAAAATACAGTAGTTTAAAGGAGTAAAGCGAAATTAAATCCATAATTCAAGATGTCAAAATATAATTTACTATTTTTTTTTTGGTAAATCTTTTTCTTAAAGAAAAAAAAAAAGAGCAAATTACATTGAATTTGCTCTTTTCTTAGCATACAGAGTTTCATTGAAGTTGCCTAAAAAACTTCACTCAATTTGAACTTTTCATCAAAGATGATATTTTATTTTGGCAAAAATGGTCTAGGGAATACTATATAAGTGGCGAAAACTTCAAAGTATACATCTGTTATCAATATTTACTTATACGCACTCATCGATGCATTAACTGCTATGTTCCCTAACTTATAATGCATACCAGTTTGTATCGACCGCTGCACGGAAACTTTGGTATTTGCAATGACTTGTGGACAGGGTGGAGCCTGGATCTGGATCCAGGGTGGACTAAAATGTAGATAAAGAAACTTCACCAAATGATATAAGCTGTAATAGCTTAAGAAATATATCAATATTCAAAACTATATTCCTAGAAAAAAAAAATTAAAACTAACATTATTCAACCTTAATAAGATATGGAACAAAAGAAAAATATATAATTTGTGTCTCAGCCCGTCACGCCTACATCACTATCCAAATAAGCCACCACGTTATTTCATGTCTAGAAATAATCGATCGTTGAATTTCTGTGCAAAATTTCCAAGTAGTTTCCCGTTAAATATACATCTAACTCTTGAAACAAAAAAAAAACAAAGAAATTGTCATTCAATTTATCAAAAATTCTATTTTTGACGATGTACATAGCCAAAAATGATCCTCGTGCCTAACAGATCCCAATAATTTGATTGATTTGTGAAATTCAGCCCATAACTCCATGTATTTATTGACTTGTACAAGAAATGGGTCAATAAAAAGTGAATGAAGACAGATTTTAATAGTCATTTTCACTTGCTAGTGTCACAAAAAGCATTAAATAAAAATATTATTAGTGTCTTTTGTATGCAAAAAACACATAAATGGGGATAATCCAAGGGGGGGGGGGGGGGGGGGAGGTTGACCCCAAGTATCATTTTAATTCTGTAGACGGCGGTGAGATTCGATTCTAAAATGTTTGAATTTACAGATTGCTATTATTTCAGCAAGAATCACTAAGCAACTATGTGAGTGTGCTATAAGATCATGTACTTGCCATGTTTTTATTACTCTGCATGAACTTTACCCTTTTTAATACTGCTGAATTCTCTAGACCTTATATGTATAATAACTAGGTGAATTTTCAATTCTTCTGTGAGCTTGAGAGAGAGACGGAGCTTCGTTCTGAATCCAAGTATTCAAAAAGTGCAGTTTGACTCTTCTTGCCAAACCTGTATAAATGGCAGCAGGATTGCCTGGGCATGACAAGCGAAGGTCTATCAGTGGCAACTCCCAGAATCGGAGGATGAGTTTTGCATCTCCCACATGGAGTTGGGACTCGCTGAGTGTTCAGGCGTCGTTTTCAATCCCAGAAGGGGAAGCTTTTGATAGGAGTAGCAGAGAATATGATGAGGAGGAGCTAATGTGGGCTGCTATTGAGAGGCTTCAAACTTTTAGTGGGTCGAGGAAGGGAATTTTGAGGCCAGTTTCAAAAACTGGAAGAGTTTTTCATAAAGAGGTTGATGCTGCCAATCTTGGAATGCAAGATAAAAGACTACTCATGGAAAGCACTCTTAACGTTGTGGAAGATGATAATGAGTGGTTTCTTCAAAGTATCAGAGATCGTATTGATAGGTGACAGACGAACCCTTTCTTTAACCTTGTTGCAGCTACTGTTCAGGAAAAAAAAAAACTTGGCGCAGCTTTGAGTGGTTCAATCTTTGATTTTTGGGATTGCTTAAAATTGAGTTTTATCTTACTAGGAACTTCAATTTTTGTGCCAAACAGGGTTGGAATCGATATTCCTAAGATTGAAGTTCGATTTGAGCATTTGGCAATTGAAGGAGATGCATATGTAGGATCTAGGGCGCTTCCTACCCTGCGGAATGCTACCTTGAATGCAATAGAGGTAGCTGATTGTGTTGCTTCACTTTTCTTAATGAATTAAAATATTTATGCTCAATTGTTCAAAATGTAAAAGGTGGTAGAATCACCTAAGATTACCTTTTGCACCAAAACTACTCAAACTGAAAATCATAGATGGCTGGCTGCTAAAAATGAACAAATTTGGTGTTGTCCAAGTGAATATGTGGCCTTTTTTGTTGGGATGGTTTGTGAATTCTTTAGGAATTGGAGTAGAAAAAACTATATTTGACCGAAAAGAAAAAAAGAAAACTATATTATAGATTTTTTTTATTATTTCTCAGCAGTGCCGAAATAATCTCTCCATGTGCAGGGTTAAAACTGTGTGCATCAAACCTTCCCTAAAGTTGCGGGAGCCTTGTGCATGGAATTGCCCGGTTTTTGTTTTTATTTTTGAGCAATTAGAAGCATCATGAGAAGCATGTTCTCAGTGCCATCCCAAGTGCAAGGCAACTTAGGCGCTGGCTTAGGAGCCCATTTGAGAGGAGGCCCCATTTTTTTTTTTTTTTGGTCTTAGTCATCTATGAAATCTCGTATTCTCAGCAGATACATATACAATGTAACTATTTGTATACTTCTCAATGTTACACTATTAAGTAATGAGTAATGTGATTGGGAATTAAAAATTTGACCAATTAGCTTACTTACCGATATATCGAGTGGTATAGTTTCAATGAAGTTCAAGAGTTTTAGTTTTAATTATACTATTGGACTATATTAACTGTCATATTATTATGCCAATAAATTAGATCAAATTTTTAAATTTCAAAATAAGTACTCTTAAATTTTTTATTCTCCTTTTATACATTAATCATCACTAGAAACAACTCAAGACTTACCGAAAACAATTTCTATTCCTTTGTTATGTTCATTCCAAACCATAATTAATTTAATTCGCCTTTTCTCCATTGTTCGTTCTCTTGAGATCCGTATATTTAAAGGGTATGGGTTGAAAATATTTTTTTCTAACTTATATTTACATATAATTGCATCTTCAAATCCAAAAATAAAAAATAAAAAATTGTTGTTGCTAGTCTTTCCCTCCCTATTTCTCTCATTCCCTCCTACTTAAAAGATTAGTTTTTCTCTCATAAACGGGAAATAATATTATCAATATCCCGAGAATTTTTGAAATTGTGATCAATTTTCTAATATTGATAAGTTAGATTTATTTTCGGAACTAAAATCTAACTATAGTTCTACATAAAATATTCAATTAGAAACATTAAAAATTGCATAAAAATGCAGATTGTTTTTTTCAAATGCATGTATTAATTAATCAGACAATATTTATTGAGAATACATGTATTGCCCTTGCAAAAAACTTTTTTTTTTAATTCAATTGAACGAAGTCCTTTTTGAGTTTAATTTTACATCTCAAAAAGAGAAAATAATAATTTTTAAATAAAATTCTAATTATACTACTTGTATACTAATATTAAAATTTAAAAGACCCCATTTATAACTTTCGCCTAAGGGGCGGATTGTTTCGGGCCGCCCCTGCATGCTCTCTGAGATCATGATAAGGCTAGACAAATTATAGAAATTTCCAGAAGATTCTTGGATGCTATTGTTTTTGGATACCTGATAAAATTGCTCGCATGATAAACCTTATTTAATTGAGAAAAGTATAGAGTTAGAGAGGTTGAAGCTTAAGGTAGCTTCTGTTAACAAAATGGGGGATGTTATTGCAGTGAAGGAAGAGAAAGAAGGGAACATGTCTGATAGAATGATGGAGTTAGCTATTTGTATTATTGCTTAAGGCTAGTAGTATTGTTTTCCACATACAGAAAGTATAAGTCAGACTTGCACATATAAGGACTTATTGATTGTCTGTTCTTGTACGTTCATGCTACTTTTTGCTAAGTCTTAGTCATGAATTAAGGAAACTCAGATTAAAATTTGATGCTTCAACTTGTTTGATTCTTCATCTGTGGTGTTTGATTCTTCAAGTTCTTCGCTTATTTGTAGTAAGCAATCTCCTCATTTGTTTTGGTTTGGTCTTTTAATGTTTCTGAGAGAGATGATGACTCCATATTATGAAAGTGTGTCTTTTTAGAAGAGATAAAATTTTGCTTTAATTTTAATTCATTGTTGTCAATAGGAGGTTCTTGGAGTAATGAAGCTTTTTCCATCTAAGAAAAGGGTTGTTAAGATACTTAATGACGTGAGTGGAATTGTGAAACCATCGAGGTAAGTTGAGGGAAGTAATGCAAATGTTCTAATAAGCGTTTATTTACAACACCAGTTTTCCACTTCTGCACAGCCATAATGAAGAAGAAAAAATTTGTATAAGCACAAGAAATGTTCATGCTTTGTGTTATTGAATTTCATGTCCATGCTTGTCAACTATATTTTTAGGGTGACACTACTTCTTGGGCCCCCAGGCGCCGGGAAGACAACATTGTTGAAGGCACTTGCTGGAGAGCAGGACAAGGCTTTAAAGGTATGTATAGTCAAAAATGTCATCACAAAGTTTGAAATCTTTCTTATATAGTGGAAAATATCATTGCGTGTGTGTGGTCTTTAACGTTGTGGACAGGTAACCGGAAAAGTCACTTATTGTGGTCATGAAATGTCAGAGTTCATTCCTCAGAGGACTTCGGCCTATGTTAGCCAACATGACCTTCACCACAGTGAGATGACTGTTAGAGAGACGTTAGACTTCGCAAGACGTTTCTTGGGAGTTGGAACTAGATATGACCTCCTAGCAGAATTGTTGAGAAGAGAAAAGGATGCACGAATCAAACCTATCCTGGAGATAGATGCATTCATGAAAGCCACAACAATGGTTGGCAAAGAATCTAGTTTGCTCACGGACTATGTTCTCAAGGTTTGTTTCCTCATTTTTCTGGCTTCTAATGTCTAATGTATCAACCCGAGCTAGCACCTTGAGGTGACCATTAAGTTGATATAACAGATACTTGGATTAGATAACTGTGCTGATATAGTGGTCGGTGATGAGATGAGGCGGGGTATCTCAGGTGGACAGAAGAAACGTGTCACAACTGGTATGTGAAAAGTATTTTTTTAGCCCCCCCCCCCACAAAAAAAAAAAATCCTCCATTTTGTAAGGTCTCCCTCCCTCTCTGTTTAATGAGTTTCCTTTTGTGATGACATTCTAATATATGTTGGTATGTGTAGGAGAAATGATGGTTGGGCCAGCCAAAGTATTTTACATGGATGACATTTCAACAGGTCTGGATAGTTCTACCACTTACCAAATTGTGAAGTTTATGAAGCAGATGGTTCATATTATGGATTCAACAATGATAATCTCACTTCTGCAGCCTGCACCTGAAACTTTTGATCTTTTTGACGACATTATTCTGCTATCAGAGGGACAAATTATTTACCAAGGTCCACAAGAGAATGTTCTTGATTTCTTTGAGAGTGTCGGATTCAAATGCCCCAAAAGGAAGGGAGTTGCTGATTTTCTTCAAGAGGTCACTTCGAGGAAGGACCAAAGGCAATTCTGGTTCAAAAAGAACAAGCGTTACCGATTTATTTCAGTGCCAAAGCTGGTGGAGCACTTCAAATCTTTCCATATTGGACAACAACTTTATGATGAACTTGGGATTCCTTATGACAAAACCAAAGCCCATCATTCTGCATTGGTGACTAAGAAGTATGGTATTTCCAATATGGAGCTTTTAAAGGCATCCTTGGCCAGAGAATGGCTATTGATGAAACGCAACTCCTTTCTCTACATATTCAAGACCACACAGATTACTATCATGTCCATAGTTACTTTCACAGTTTTCTTTAGAACTGAAATGAAACATGGCCGATTGGAAGACGGAGGCAAATATTATGGTGCACTATTTTTTAGTCTCCTAAATGTGATGTTTAATGGAATGGCTGAGATTCCCCTTACTGTGTTTAGGCTTCCTGTATTCTTTAAACAGAGGGATGCCTTGTTCTATCCTGCATGGGCTTTTGCCATTCCAATTTGGCTGATGAGGATCCCCCTGTCCCTTATAGAATCATCGATATGGATTATCCTCACATATTACACAATTGGGTTTGCTCCTGCTGCTAGTAGGTATGTGGTTGCACACACATTCTAATACTTAGGAAGTGATTTTCATGTGGAAGTATGTGAAAGGATAGTCAGAGGCCACAAATAAACTCGAATGTTTGTTTAATGTCCATACATGGTTCAACAATCACCAGAGCTGATGACAAGATAATATCAAGAATTGCTCACACAATTTTGCAACTTGTAACTGTGCAGATTTTTTTGCCAATTTTTGGCATTTTTTGGTGTACATCAAATGGCTTTGTCTCTCTTCCGTTTCATTTCGGCACTTGGTAGAACATTGACTAATGCAAGCACACTTGCAACCTTTACGTTGCTAATGTCCTTTGTCCTTGGTGGATTCATTGTCGCCAAAGGTTAGTGTTTTTTGTCATTGTACTATTGATACTTTTGTTCACTCAAGTGGTTTTATTCTATATCAAATAGTGACATTAAGTTCAAACATTTCAAAGTACATTGAAACTCACTAAAGTGGTTATGTAATTATATCATTCTTTCCAAATAATTATTATAACTATATCTGTAGATGACATAGAACCCTGGGTGATATGGGGTTACTACATTTCTCCCATGACGTATGGACAGAATGCCATAGCCATCAATGAATTTCTTGATGAGAGATGGAGCACTGTAAGCCCAGTTTATGGTTTACAAACACTTGTCCTTACTTTTTTCAAACTTGAATTTTGCACTCATCATTATTTGACTGTCATAAGATACACCGTCTTGTTTGTTTCTACAGCCCAATACAGATCCAAGCTTTGCTGAACCTACAATTGGAAAGGTTCTTCTCAAGTCCAGGGGAATGTTCATGGATGACTATATGTATTGGATTTGTATCATTGCACTCTTTGGGTTTTCTCTTCTCTTCAATATTGGCTTCATTGTAGCACTGACATACTTGGATCGTAAGATAAAACTTTTCATAGTACTCTCCTTATAGTGTTTAATTCTGCTTTGCATTTTACAAATATTTTGTAACTGAAATGCAGCTTTACGAGATTCTAAATCTGTTATCCAAGATGGGGATGATAAAATTAAGAAGAGTTCAACAACTACAGCTCCATCAGTTAAAGGTTACCTGCCCTTGCCTCTTAAGAATTCCAATTGGATTTTCTAATCTTTCTATGCTTTTATCATTTTAAGTTTCATGTTTATACGCAAAGTTTGTGAATTGGACCTTATTTAAAACATAGATACATTGTGCAAGACTACTAGTTTCTTACATAGTTTCCTCCACCCATGAAAACCATGGCATATATTGTTTGCACTATACTCTATAATTGCCATCTTAATTATCTCATTCATACAAGATTGTAACTTTTAAGAAAATATCTGGCACTGGCTAAGAAATCTTTTTAAACAAACTGATGGGGGTGTACAAATAATTCCAAGAGCTAGAGTTCTAGGAAAAACTTCCTATTGGTAAAAGTTACTTTAACTTGGGGGGTTTTCAGCATTGGCCTTGCCTCTTTTATCAACCTCATGAAAAGAACTACAAACATAAGAGGGGGGCAAGTGAAAGGCTAACCTCTCTAAGACCTATTTGGAGGCCCACAGCGACTATAATGCATGTGGCTCTTTATATCCAGAAACTGATTAGTTTCCAAAATCGGAAGCGAATCTTTTTGCCATAGATCAAATTTTTAAGTATTTCAATTCTTACATGTTCGAAAGTTATCGTGAATTCTTCTCTGTAATAAGTAATGAAACACTAAACTTCTAATGACAATGTTTCTATACTATGTTTATTTTGATCATGTAAATTTCAGAAGTTCACACTTAAACTATCCTTTCTTTATTCCTGAAAGGTAACCAAGTCTGTCCATAACCCAAAAACTTAGACACAAAAAAAAAATTTATTAACTGCCTCATGATCTACTATGGATATTGTTTTGTAGTGTTATGTATGGGCAACAACATCAGCATTTGCAATTATTGCTTCCAAAGCTAATTATTGCTTCCAAAGCTAAGTCATTTGATATATTATGAGTGAGCTTGTTCCTTATCTAGTTGCTAATGGAATCTGAATGACTTCAAAAATAAATATGGCAGTAAAGAACGCTCCATGGCGTACCAACTTAAGTGATGCAACTAATGCCAGCAGAAGAGGAATGGTGCTGCCCTTCCAACCCTTGTCAGTTGTATTTGATCATGTGAATTACTACATTGATATGCCTGCTGTAAGTAAATTATCTTTAGTTTTAAATATTAGTTGATGGTGCATGCTTTCGCTCTATAGAGATTCTTAGGGGGGGGTATAGGAAAAATGGCTTCTGAGAATCATGCAAAATCCAGAAATAATTATCCACTAAATAAATGGGTATTTGTGCTCTTTTTTCAAAAAAAAAAAATTCTCACTGTCTTACATGCTACTTGACTGATCCCATTTTGAATATAAACTATATAGCTAGCCATTGATGGTATAAGGAGAAAATTTGCTCATCATACATATTTCGAATAACTTGGTCCTGCATTTTGATAATTGATTGACATCTCAGTTTTTTTTAAAGACCAAAATTTTCCATCTCAATCCTTTCAGAATGATTCAAATTAGATGCTTATGAACTTAAGTTAGCCATGAATCGAATAGACATATAATACACTAAGGCAGCTTGGACATAAGTTTGCAACTTAATAATTTCTAAATACTTGTATTGCAAAAAGCATAATATATATTGAAGGAATGTTGACTACTTTGTACAATCAGCATACATCCAGAAACTAAGGTAAGGAGTTTTCACTGTCAGCCATTCTGGTTTCTTCATCAGGAAATGAAGAACCAAGGAATTGAGAAACCTCGTCTCCAACTGTTACAAGATGTTAGTG
Organism: Ilex aquifolium; assembly: GCA_951799425.1. NCBI lineage: Eukaryota > Viridiplantae > Streptophyta > Magnoliopsida > Aquifoliales > Aquifoliaceae > Ilex > Ilex aquifolium. The sequence goes on from OX637408.1 coordinate 13,588,548, forward strand.
GTGCTTTCAGGCCTGGTGTTCTAACAGCATTAGTTGGTGTCAGTGGTGCTGGAAAAACCACTTTGATGGATGTGTTAGCAGGAAGAAAAACGGGTGGATACATTGAAGGAAGTATCAGCATTTCTGGTTACCCAAAGAACCAAGAAACTTTTGCTCGTATTAGTGGTTATTGTGAACAAAATGATATACATTCTCCACATATTACTGTCTATGAATCTCTTGTGTACTCTGCCTGGTTGCGTCTTGCTCCAAATGTAAAGAAGCAAACATTGAAGGTTAGTTTTTTGTTGCCTGGCCCATAGTTGTTTCCTAAGTTTGTTGTTCATTCGGTCTGTTGTTCTTAACAATGTTGAAATGAGATTTGGAAAAGTTTATACCTTAACTTCTCTCTTTTTTTTTTGGTCACCCACCCAAACCTTGTTCTTTTGTCCTCCTCTTGCAATTCATTAGGTTTGTTTTTTTTATTAATGTTGCAATGCAACTCTCATAAGGTTAATGTTGTGAACTTTTTCTTTTTCTTCTTTCTCCTTCATAGACAATGTGTTTGGGACAAGAAAACATACCAAAAGTTCATGTTTCGTGAAATTTATGTTTTCAGATGCATTTGATCATTTCAGCTGAAATATCTAAATTATGTCTTTTTGTGACTAACAAATTCAGCATGACAACATGTCTAATGACTTAGTGTCCCCTAATGGTTTGAAATTGATTAACTTTGATGCTTTGGTGGTCTAGATGTTTGTTGAAAAGGTAATGGAGTTGGTCGAATTGAACATGCTGAGGGACTCTATAGTTGGCCTTCCAGGAGTTGATGGTCTGTCGACTGAACAACGTAAGAGGCTCACCATAGCAGTAGAATTGGTTGCTAATCCCTCCATCATATTCATGGATGAGCCTACATCAGGCCTTGATGCTAGAGCTGCTGCAATTGTGATGCGAACAGTAAGAAACACAGTAGATACAGGTAGAACTGTTGTCTGCACAATTCACCAACCAAGCATAGATATTTTTGAAGCTTTTGACGAGGTAATTAAGAATGACAAGATTTTGCACTTGAAATTTAAAATTCTATAATCCCCATTTAGGCTGTGGTGCTTCTGTATTCCAATATAATTTTCTTTGTAGCTATTGTTGATGAAGAGAGGAGGACAAGTGATTTTTGCTGGACCTCTTGGTCACCATTCTCACTTACTAGTAAAATATTTTGAAGTGCGTGTCATTTATTCGTAAATTTTAAGATTCTCATACACTTATTTTGGTACTAATCATTGATCTGAGATCTCTTGCAGTCCATTCCTTGTGTTCCTAAGATCCGAGATGGTTGTAATCCTGCTACATGGATGCTAGAAATCAGTTCTCCTATAGCTGAGGCTCAACTTGATGTGGAATTTGCAGAGATTTATGCAAATTCTAATCTATATATGTATGTCAAACATAGACAACCCAATATCGTGAATTCCTCCTACTTCTATCATCATATTCATTAGCGAGTAAAATTTCATGCTATAGTAACAACCCCCCTCCCCCTATAGGAGGAATCAAGAACTTATCAAGAAGCTCAGCACTCCGGCACCAGGGTCTCAAGACCTATGTTTTCGTACCAAATTCTCCCAACCTTTTTTTGCTCAATGGAAGGCTTGCTTCTGGAAACAACATTTGTCTTACTGGAGAAATCCTGAGTACAATGCCAATCGTTTTTTCTTGACAACAATTATTGGTGTTATATTTGGAGTTATATTCTGGAAAAAAGGACAGGAAACGTAAGTAATCTAGGAAATTAATACTTTCTTTTCCATTTGTATATTTCTCTCACAACAAAATAAACGTAACTAACAGGCACAAACAACAAGACTTGACGAATCTATTGGGAGCTATCTATGCTGCTATTTTGTTTCTTGGTGGAGCGAGCACCTCATCTGTGCAGTTTGTTGTTGCAGTCGAAAGAACAGTCTTCTATCGTGAAAAAGCAGCTGGGATGTATTCAGCATTGCCTTATGCATTTGCTCAGGTAACATTTCAAGTACAAATATATGATAGGTATTTTAGAAAAAGGTATTAAAATTAAAAATTACAACAAAATGTCAGCACTGCAAAACTAATTCCTAGTATTGTAAGCTGTGCAGGTGACCATAGAGACCATATATGTTGCTATCCAGACTTTCATTTATAGTTTATTCCTTTACTCCATGATTGGATTCGACTGGCGAGCTGACAAGTTCTTGTGGTTCTACTACTACATATTTATGTGCTTTGTCTACTACACATTATATGGGATGATGATTGTAGCACTCACTCCAAACATCCAGATTGCAGCCATTGTTATGTCATTCTTCCTCAGCTTCTGGAATTTATTCTCCGGTTTCCTTATCCCTCGGACAGTAAGTACAGCTAACCCAAAAAATTTGAGGAATAAGTAAATATTTTTTAAGTGATCATGATGCACACTTGCAAACTTCCATCTTTGCGTCAAAAAATTTATTGACTTTTCCTCAAAATTTTAGAATCATTATATGTTATAACAAGAGCTAGTGAGTGGGTAAGACAAGGTGTAACACAGTCTAGTCAGAGCATTTGTGGCGAATTGTAAGAAAATTTTGAAATAATTCCCTATGGAAGAGTTATTAAAAGTTGTGGAACCTTGACGAGCTCACCCGGGTGGTGGAAAATGCTAGCGAAGATGAAATTTCACCCCCTATTTGAGTAAGGCTGAGTTTGGGGATTAGTTTACAAGGAAGGCTTGTGCTATTAACTCTGTCAAGGCACAATGCCACTTTACTTAGTAGGGCTTAGGAATGGTGTTGCAAATGGTTTTCTAAAATAAGCAGACATTTGTTCCAATTCTTATGTCTCAAGATTACCTAAGGTAGACCTCTAATTCCCAGCATAATAAAGAAAAAAAAAAATTGTCTAGTCTAGTGGGTATGACTAAGAAATGAAGCTTGAATTCGCATATGCCAGGAGTGAAATGATGTTATTTAAAATTCATGTTGTGATTCAGCGAGAGCAACATGTTAACCAAAAAAAAAAAAAAAAACTTGAAGATGAGATAACCTATAATCTTTAAATGTCCAAGTATAAAGAAAACAAAAACAATTCAATGCTATGGGAAACAAAGAAGAATCATGATATGAATGAAGCTCTTTCAATGTCTTCTCATTTCTAAATGCTACGAGATGCTTTTCAAGACAACAATGTTGTTGAAACCTAATTTATCGACCTAATTTAATGACTTAATTCACTATAACTATTAGATTGACGGTGAGCTCCATCAAACATTATAACTTAATATTAATCTAATAATTACAATGAATCCACATCATTAGGTCAATAAATTTAGTTAGATTTTTAGATCTCAATAATATTACTCTTTTGAAAATTCGTTCAAGGACAAATTACACTTTGACCCTCACAACTGTGATCCTTTTCTCACATTACCTCTCAACTATCATATTTTTCACATTACACCTTAAACTATATTCTTAGTTTTACATTCCCTCAATTATTTTTGATGTTACAAATTTGACGAAAAGTTTTCCATTCCCCCTCCCCCGAACTATGTGTTTTTTTTTTTTGACTTTATCCCACATACATTGACAATTTTCATCCAAAAGATAATGGATGTTTGTATTTGGGGTAGTGTGACCTCAATTCAAGTTTTGGGAGCAATTTGAAAAATGCGATAGTTTAAAGGGAAAAGTAAAATTGAGTCTATAGAAAAGGGGGTCAAAGTATAATTTACCCTTCTTTTAAAATCTAATTGTTTTCAACTTCATATATGCAGCAAATTCCAGTATGGTGGAGGGGATATTATTGGGGTTCTCCACTGGCATGGACAATATATGGCCTCGTGACGTCTCAGTTGGGCGACAAGACGAATCTAGTTCAGGTACCTGGTTTAGGTGACATACCAGTTAAGGATTACCTTAAAGAGTTCTTAGGCTATGACTATGACTTTCTCGGAGTTGTTGCTTTGGCTCATGTTGGTTGGGTACTCCTTTTCTGCTTCGTCTTTGCCTATGGCATCAAGTTCCTTAACTTCCAAAGGAGATGAAGGAACCTTATAGAAATAACAACAAATTTATCATACATAGATTTCATAAGTTAACTGAGATGAAAAGAAATTAAAAAAATTGTATATTTTTATTGGAATTTCTTTTCGTAAATAGTCACAGTTTGTTATGTCATTGATGTTGGTTTCTGCTATTAATGCACTACAAGAAATCATAGTTTTATACGCATTTAATTGCCGGCCATTGTGTAAAGTAACGCTAGCACATACCTGAGTTCATTTTCCTATAAATAAAATTAACCTAATATTTCATTCACTCACCCGGTAATTGTTTTCACCCCCAAAAGACCTCTCTCTCTCTCTAACGCAAACACAGATCCGAATACTCCCTCGCCCTCGAACTTCCCTCAGATCTGAAGATTCTTCACCGTTGAACTTCCTCCAGATCTGAAAAATCCCTCGCCGTCAAACTCCCCTCGGGTCTAAAGACTTCCTTGACGTTAAACTCCCTTAGATCTGAAGACTCCTTTGTTGTGGAACTTCCCTTAGATCTGAAGACTCCTTTGTTGTGGAACTTCCCTCAGATCTGAAGACTGCAAAACAACACCTCCATTCGTAAGATTCCTGAGAAGAAGAGCAAAGTATCATCTTATTTATTGTTCAGTTTTATCAAATAGGTTAATGTGCTTGTTGATTGTTCGATCCTATACTTTGGCGATGTCAATTTTCCAGTTTTTGGTCTATTAATGGGAAATGTTGTTAAATCCATGGATGTACTAGGCATAACCGTGCATGAAGCCACGATGCAATTTAAAAAAAAATGAGCACTAAATTTTGGCATGAAATAATCGAGCGCTGAACTCGAATGCGTACTAAGTTGAAGTCAAAACTGCAACTTTTAACAAGCTCTTTTTTGCTTCATATTAAAGGAAACTTGAAATCAGTGTAAAAAATTTTAAAATTTTCAACAAAGTATCACCAACTACGACAACAACATTATATTAGTTATCAACTACCACAATAATAACAATATTCATATTGGCTAAACACAAATATCACTAATTGACTAAGAAAATCATGATAATTAAACCACCGCACATACATGAAAATTGTAAAATTTCATTCATTGCAAACCGCACTAATTCTCATAAACTATACCAAACAAACTCTTCCAATCCAATCTCACCAATCCAAACAAACTCACTTAGAGTGTCATAAACCCTACTAATTCAATTTTCACTCATTCCATTCGCACCAATTTAATTATCATCCAATTCAACAGTTGCAATAAGTGAAACTACAACCATGATATCATACCAAACATTAAAGATTAGTTGAACTCATTATGCTTTTAATCATTTAGAAACTAATCTTAAGAAACAAAATTCTCATCCAATCAAACCTACTTACACAACCGAGTTCAAATTAGTAATCTAGCAAATTAACAAAATATGGAAAAAAAAAACAAAAAAAAAAAATAGCGCTTCCAGCTCTTTATAGCCCACCACTGTCAAAAATAACCCCATAACCATCCACACAACACAACCACCAAGATAACAAAAACAATGTAGCAAAATCCGCTCAAGCATAAAAATTCCCTATTCAAGCACAAAAAATTCCCATAATCATAATTCCAATCAATAAATTGTAGCAAAATCTAACATTAATTCCAATAATATAGGTGATTAAAACAATCACTCAAAAGACAACTACAATGATTTCATAGGCAAAAAACCCTGAATTATGATTTCTTTCGCACGATCTACTTGGAATAGACCCCTCAAATGTCTGAGCAAACCCAAAAAAACCAATCATCATTTAGCAAATAGTAGTAAAAGCTGGAGTTTAAATTTTGTGTGATTGCGTGAGAGAGAGAGAGAGAAGCAATGTGTGTGTTTGTGCAAGGGGTTATCCGTTTCTGTGAGAGAGAGAGAGAGAAGCAGAAGGGGTAGAATGGGTCTCTGTATGTGTGTGTTTGCCCAGAAAGGAGAAAAATTGGGTGAGAGAGTTAGCAACTAGGGAGGGGGAGAGAGAGAGAGAGAGAGAGATAAAAACTAAAGGGGTAAAGGGTTTACAGAGATGATAGATGGAAATGTTAGGTTTGGGAGAGGGGAGAGAAGGGAAAAGGGTTTACCTTGGTAGTGCAGTGGCACATGTATGTGATGCAGTATTTATGAAGAACAAAAGAAATAAGAACAATAGAATGAAAGATATGTACACATAATCCATTGCTGGAAGGAAACGAAAGAATCCAACGATTTCACTGTACGCTACAATGATAATAATAAGACTTAGATATGCTATTAAATCCTAAAAACCAATAGATCATGTCTTAATCACAGGTCATGTATACAAAATTACACATGAAAAGAGACTAAAGGTTCCCACTTTATTTTCTTCTTCATTCAATTAACTACTTAGCAACCAAATTATTGAGATAAAAAATGTGAAGCACTACACAAATACCTCATCCTTCAATTGTAGCCAACTTATTCAACACAATTAATTATTCTGCGAAAGGACAATATGGAAAGAAATTGGTATCAACATTTTCACAAACGCTTGGAAGAAAATTAGTTAAGGTAATAATTTCAAACTTAATATTTTACATACAGAAATTCCTGTTTATTCCATGCCCTCTTGTGAACAAATTTAATAGTTCTCAAGAGACTTATGCTTCATGATTCCAAATGGAGGGAACCAAATATGATAAAATACAAAGAAAATCAAGAGTAAGTTGAAATATAAACATTTTCATGAAAATAGTAAACAAATTCAATAGGGAATAAGACTATATTGGATGGGCTTGCGATGACTCTCTCTATAAATATCTTGAAAAGATTTAGCTAGCAAACTCGAACACAAAGCCAAGAGGAATTATAAGATTAAGCAACACAAAGCAATCCAGATTTTTACCCATTAATTGTCAATTATATTATGAAACCCTCATTGTAGTAAAGGGTAACTATAATTGCAACTCTTCAATGTAAACTACATGCACACTTAAAAGAACACCCAAAATCACAATTACACAGAATCAGTTCAAATTTGCAAAAATGTCCAGCAAAAAAGTCATCATGGGACAAATGAAGGAACAAAGTCTTATTGATAGAAATACGGAAGGCCTTAGAATGTGAAGGCAGTCATTGCATTAAACCGGGAGAAATAGAATTTTCTAATTTATGTTCAATGAAATAACAAGATTAAGGAGATTGAATGATTAGAGAGCCTTACCACCAAACAACTACATCATTCACAACCAATGAGTTAGCATTGGCTATATAACACCAAGAGAGAAAAAGAACAACATGCAAGTAGATGAAAGAACAGGTTTGTGCATGCAAAATGTTGATAATTAGTGTATCAGAGTCCAAAGCAAACTCATTTTTTTTTCGCCTATAACTTCAAAGCTAAAAAAAATACATTATGATAATGGGAAAGAATACATAATGTGTCCACGGTGCAAGTCCTAAATTGAACCAGATGCTTCAAAGACCTTATACCAAATGAAAAGTTAGCCAATAATCATCAACCTAATTAATCCAAGTCTTAGAAAATAAGTTGATTTTTTGGACGGGTAATCATAAAAAAAAACTATAGAAAATCCACAAAAAATAGACACACCAAAACACCCAAAGAGATAGAAAATTTATTTATGCCTCTAGAACCCAAATGTTTTGTAAGACTTATAACCACCACAACAAATGAAAATCAACAGATCAAATCAATAAACATGAAGGAAATTTTTATTTTAGTTTAAATTCTTTAATTATGTCAATAGTTTAATTTTTTACTTTTTGATGGATAGTTTCGAGAATCTCTACACAGGTAACGCTTTATTGAGCATGTATGCAAAGTGCGAGGTATTAAGTTTAATGTGTGTCCATATTCATCGCTTTATTTTTTATGTTTTTTCAATCAATATTCAATTTTTTAAAATTTCACAGTGCCTTCAGGCACGGGTAATCGCTAGTACTATGATTATCAATTTGCAAATATAGACTATCAAAAAGCTAAATTTACTTGAAGTAATTACCAATAGGAATATGTTGCAGCCAATATTGAGAAAATCTTCGCCCTAACTGTTGTGATGTTCAACGTCTTTAACAAACATGAAATAAAAAATAAAAAGTTCAGAAAAAGTGTTGGCAAAAATCAAACCATAGAAAACTCGCTAAGTAACCATTCAAACTTTACCTAGAAACATGAGTGCGATGTTGAAACTCTTAAGACAACTGATAAAGTAATATTTATTTGCTCTTTGAATAGATTAAAATTTTGTGAAAAATAACAATGAGAACTTCACCTAATTATTCAAAATCAAAAGATACAAAACCATTAACCTCCAAATTTTTGTGCACCAAATAATCAATTCAAGCAAATCATGAATCCCAAATATCACAACAAATTGACCCTATTACAAAACTCGCATAAAATCAAACCTACTTACAAAACTCGGTGCAAATTGTACCTAACGCTAACCTAATAACAAAAGGTCTCGATAAGGTGTAGTTTTATGAATGCATGGAAAAACAAACAAATTGGTGGACAAATAGATAATACATTGCATGTCTAGCAATTAACCTCAACAACATCTTCAAGAATCCCAAATAATTATTAATAAGGAAAAAAAATTCTCAAGCAACATTACATGGAAGACATTACCACCACCAAGTTTATAAAAGATAGCCAACATATGCTAGAAAACAAAACCACTCTCAAGCAATACAATAGTAGCCAACCTCGACAGTTGAATGGGCGGGAATGTTTATATAGAATTTCCTCTAAAAATAGTATCCCAAAAAAGTTAAACCTGTATGCATGACTCTTAACCACCAAACAGGACGCACAATCACGCTATAGTCATATCAAAACGAAATCATTTATTAAAAATTGCCACAGCATAAATGAATTCCTAAACAACATACAAATGATATAAAGACAAAACAGGATTACCAATTACATTCAATTTTTAAAAAGTATAAAAAGTCTAAACAATTGACTAAAAACTAAATTCAATTCAGTACTCTAATTTCAATTCTAGAATAACATATTCCCAATCCAATGTATGTGCATTTAAATACAAATTTCGAGCAAAAGAATAATAGCAATCAATAAAATTAGGAGCTTTTGGGGTGTATGGATTTTCAGTTGAGACATGCATTCAGGGAATCAAATGCGGTAGCAGATTTTTTTGGCTAATACGGCAGTGCACGACAGATTTTCCACTGATCTGTCTGGTTATGTGCATCTGCCTGCTGTGGTGAGGGTGCTGCTGATGCGGGATCAAAGGAGCCTCCCTGCCTTGAGAGCTTGAAGTCTGTTGATTGGTAATTATGGGGAAGATGCAGGCTGCTCAGTTGGTTGGTGAACTGTCTGTGCTGAAAATGCAAATGATTTCATTCTTTTTATTAACCTTTGTTTTTTTAATTTTGATTTTGGTTCTTTATAAAGAGCAGGGTTGTCTGCTTTTACTTTCATTGTAACACTTTCTGAGCTATGAAATAAAGTGTTGATTTGTTTGGGAAAAAAAAAACAATACAAATCCAATTGCTTGGAAGTTGCAGTCTTTGAAATGTATTTTCTTCCTCAAAATAAAAATTATTCTCTAGCTTGGAAGTTGTGATATGAGCTCTAGTTAAAGAAAAAGAAATGCAATTCCAAATCCACACAATACCTCAATTTCGATCAAACTCATCAAAATTTAATTGAAACATTCTTTCAACACATCATACCTAAAAAAAAAATGGGTACACAGTAAATTCATACCGATCAAAAGAAAAAAGAATGGTGGAGTATACAATATTTCTCTTAGGCATCAACACAAACACTTGATGTCCATTATGATCGACAGCAAATCAACACCTAACTAATGACTTTTGTGTATGATATTTCAATTTGTGGTATGTGTATTTATGTGTGTTGGGTGTGTGTGTTTATGTGTGTTGAGTGTGTATTTGTGTGTGTTGGGCTCTGGGTAGGGTGTGTGTGTGCGAAGTGTGTGCTATGGGTGTGATGAAGACACAGAAAGGGCTAGGAGATATGAACAGGGCGAGAGAATGAGAGAGAGAAATCACCATCAAACTCGGACTTAAATATAATAAGAAATTTATTGGTCAATATTTCTCTATGGCATTTCAACAAACACTTCATGTGCCATATGATTGGAGCTGTGGGGATAGGCGTCGTCTGATAAAAAGGTGTGATCGTGGTGGTAGCCGAAGATGGAAGAGAAAGAAGGGGAGAGAGAGAGAGATACCTGGAGAGTGAGAGAAGAACGGTGGTGGCTATTTTGGCGTCGTTGCTGTTGCTGCCGCTGTTGGCGACGCCAGTAGGGGGTGGAGGAGAGAGGGGGAGAAAGAGAGGGAGATGCCTCGAGAGTGAGACTGAGACTGAGAAAGGAACAGAGTTTTGGTTGCTTGTGGCTCTCCAACGTGGTGGGTCTGTTTGAAATTGTGTAGGTATTAAATTCAATTTGTGATGTATTTTATTATATAGATGTTTTTTCCTTGTGGGCTGATGTTGATGATTAATCTAAAATTGTTAGTTTCTTATTCAGTAATTGAGGATTGATTCTATTAAAAAATGATATGGATTAATTTGCTTTGTTCCATAAATTAATGCAGTATATCAGTAGTTTATTTCGTTGGTAGAGAGCAAGAAATGCAGGCGTTTAACTAAAGGTGGCTAACTTATTAACCGATCACCGGTTCCGACATAGGAGCCGACATTTTGGTAAACGCCGGTAGCAGCGCCGTTTAACGTTTCCTAGATTTTTTTAAACGCCATCACATTTCCCGACGACGGTATAGCCCGAATTTTATGTAACCGTCGGACAAATGCCGGAAAAAATTTTCACTGTCGTTTTTCTGACTTTCTCCGTCATTTGCAAAACGCCAGGATTTCCCATTTTTCTTGTAGTGATGGAAGTTGCATTGTTTGTATAGATGCCCATAATTCCTTATGTTCTTTTCATATTGACCCTATAATTTTTCTTGTATTTTCCATAATGGAGTTCCATCTTTGTGCGCGTGTGCCAAGGATGGAAATCACTGAAATGATGAAAATGGTTTATTTTCATGCAAATTAAAACGAATTAGTAATTAAATATCAAAAATTTTATATTTTGAGATGTTTCGAAATGTTTTGAGATATTTTGGCACATTTCAACTCATGTTTTGGAAAGTTCTGAAAACAAATTTATAAAATTTTTCCTTCTTTCCGATTTGTTTTCAAGCTGACTGAATCTATGCACCAAAAGTAAATTTTGATCCTTCCGCATGAGTGTGTTTTAGTGCATAATGGAGTAACAAACTTTTAATCTTTCCTTTCATCTAACATCCGACTGTTTCTTGAAATTTTCTCTTTCTTAGTCAAATGATTAGTATTTCTGTATAAAACATTTTTTTTTGTTTATTGGACATTGCATAAAACAATTGATGCCTTTAAATCCATGAATCGTTTCTCTAAATTCTATTAAGTACAAGCAATGTTGGAAAGGGAGAACATATTTAGCTAAAGGAGCACAACATTGGTTATTGTATCCAATTATTTTCTTAGATTTTAATTTTTGGTTCTTTCTTAGAACCGGAAAGCAATGAACAAAAATTGTGTTATTGTAGACTACTAGAGAGATAAGTCGTTTAACGACGAGAAAAAGAGAGATTTCACTTTTAGTTTGAAATCAATTTGTTCTTTTCTTCTTCGGCATAATCTTTTTTCTTTGTAGACTGCTTAGCGCATTGTTCATATTTTTGCTCTAATTGAGGGTTAGCTAAAGATGGCTAGCTCCAAGACGCTTTTAAGGCATGGAAATGGAAGTCCAACACTTCACCATCCAGTGTTGCAAAGATAAGAATGTTTAAGAACTTAATAATTGACCAGTTCCTGTAATGCTTGATACCCTAAACACCATTAAGGATGATAAGATATAGGTTACTCCAAGATAAATGAGGGGTCAACCACCAAAATGGAATCTCATCCTTAAAGAGATGTTCATTCTAATGGGATGTTTCGCGTAAGCATTGGATAAACTCAACATAAAGGGAACCCCCAAGGTCACCGCACTATTGCATCATGCAATATGTGTTAAACATTCGATGCTAGAATGGTAGACTCATATGCCCCCATCTCAAATTATTATAAACAACAATAGCCACAAAGTTTACCAAAGAAACAATTGTAATTTTTTCCACTTCTGTTTATATATCCAGAATTTTGTCCATTTGAACAACTTTAATATTTTCGAAAGATAAAAAAAATTTATATTGTTCTAGTCAAACTTGAAGGAGTTCAGAATATCGGTGTATCTGATTAGACCATTTAATGGAAACACGTGAAAAATACTAGAAAGGACCATTTGGTCAAACAGGGTACCTCTGGCCGAGCCAAAGAGGTCCAACCGATCAGATGCCAGTGTCTACAGGCAAAAATTGAAAGCACACTCAATAAATGGTTCGGTTAGCAAAACTTCTGAGCTGTATATGCATGTTGAGCAGAGGCATGGGAGGCATAATTAAGGATACATTAAACAAATTTGCAATCAAGTGGGACTCTAGTTCCATAATGTAAGGGATAAGGACAAAATTCGTTTGAGCAAAGGATAGCTAGGCTATCGCTAAGGGAATTATTAACATGTGACCTAAAAAATTTACTAAGGAAGGATTGCCTGGAATTTAGGTGTGCCACCAAGTTCCAACCAAGCTTCAAAGTCCTACAAATTTGGACACATTCCTATAAATACCAGACGAGCTTAAATCTAAGGTACGCATTTTTTCCCTTCAGTCTGCTTGCTTAACTTCATAACTCTTACTAAGTTAAATATCAGAGTACCTCCAACTGGGTAAACCCTATATATGGCATTTTTTTTTGTAAGGGGAAGGTTTACTCAACTTGCTTTATCTAATTCAAGTCAATTCAATTCCTAGATTAATCACCGTTGATTTCATCTTGTTGAGGTACAAAATTATTCCTCGTACAAGTGGTGTCGTCAGTTGAAAAACTGAGTGAGAACTAGCCATGTCAAATCTATGGAGTAAGTTGGGATCAACTCGTAACGAGAAATAGTTAGATGAATACAATCCTAAGTGTTAATGCCCTAAGATAGTGACAAGAATGATAGTAGAGTCAGAAGTTCACAAGCGAAGGAATCAAGGATAAATGTCCCAGCAACGATATGAACCAAGGGAGGACATCACTCACACTAATGGAGAGATCTTAGCTTTTATAAAGCTGATCAGGTCTTACAAAAATCGACTGTATTCTTGAGATACTATTCTACGAAGGTTAAAAGAGGAGGAAGAGAGGCTAAGGCAAGAGGTAGTGGCTCTGAGAGAAGCATTGAAAAGGTCGGAGGATTACAAGGTACTTGAGGGGTTTAGCCATAAAGGGACCATTCATAAAGATCCCCGCCCTACCAACCATATATTTATCCTTGTTGATCGTAGGCATAGGAGAAGTGTAACGCCCCCAAAACCATCCTGGACGACATTACATACTAAAACCATTTACATCATGAGAGCACTAAGATAAATCATCCATAAATAAGACTTCATATCAATCATTCCTTAATTTAACAAAATTCGGGCAGAGTCTCCTTTGTTCGGGGAGCTCTACCCAAAACACAACATGTACAATTATACTACATCGACCACACCGGGTCCATTTATCCATAAACTATTTACAACATTATCCCAAAAGATTTCCATTCATCGTATGTAATACCCACAATAACATTCCAAAAGAATAAGCCAAGCCATGGCCATAATATCAACAGAATAAACCCAACAATGGCATTTACATTTCCCAAAAAAAACATTAACTATGATAGCGCAACGGAAATTACAAAAGAAATCTAGACTACACAGTGTTTCAAAAGAATATCCTAGTCTAGAACAAAAGTCAACGACATCTCTAGATGTCCCACTCGGGATCCAAGTATCCCTCTAGTGAAGCCTCTCCATGGCCCGGCTCGTTAGCACCTAGCTCATCCTCTGGCACAAACTCTGAAAAATGTTCAACTATGGGGGGTGAGCACGAAGCTCTGTAGAAAAATCCTCTCAAACCCAAACAAGGTTTAGAAAAGCATTTAAAACGGTCGGTCTCATTTCACAAATAACTTATATAACATTTGAAGTAAAACGAGGAAATTTAAACAGATCTCAAGTTTAGATAGCAACAGTAATTGAAATAGATAAACAAACACAATATACCATTGGTAATCCATTCTACCATAAACCGTTTCCAACAAGTTCTCGCGGAATTCCATACTTCCCGAAACTCTTGTCAAAACCATTTCTGGTACAATGCACGATAACCCGCACTGTACGTCCGACACAACCCACGTTACTAATCCGTGATCATTAGTGATAGGAAAAGTCCATACCCACACGGCGTACAAAGGCGTCTACCCACTCCATGTGGTAGGAAATGTTCATACCCACGTGGCATATAAAGACGTCTACCCACTACATGATACCCGGTCAATAGTAATCCATGTTCGTATCGTACAACCACACAAGAGATAAAATACTAACAAATATCTCACATAACCAACAATACCATAAACCCTCAATTTTTCAAGCAAATTCCATAAAATCCACAAATCCATCATGAGACAATTTCAAATAAACAATGAAGAAAAATACAAGAGATCATGCACAATAACATTTCAATACTCAACACAAAGCACTATAGTTTTCAAAGCCAAATTTGAGTGAAGATAGAGAGAGAAATCCATGTTTCTCACAAACTAAGATTTTTATGGCTCTCCACCCATAACTTTTCTCAAAACATAATCAAGTTTGCAATAATACCAAGAGACAAGGAACCCATAGCAACAATTCCACAAGTCTCCTATTTACAAGCAATTTCCAAGAAAAATCCACAATTCTCATAAGTGGTGGTACAAAGAGTAATATAAGAAAATGTACAAGAGATCATCATAAATACCATTTTTTTGTTCAATATGAAACACTAAAGTTTTGAAATCAAGAACATAGGAGAAATCAAAAGAAAAACCTATTTCTCTTGAAACCTAGGGTTTGAAGATGAGAAAAAAGGATTTAATGGTTATTCCACCATAGATTTGTTCAAAACATGATAATCTTTGCAAGAATGTCAAGAATCAAGTATTTCATACCATATATATAAGAATTAGAGTGAAAACATACATATATAATAACCCTAGCCTCAATGTAAGTGAATGGAAGAAAACCCCTACCTTGAAATCAAGAATTTCAAACCAAAGCCCAAGCTTTAGAGACTCTCTTTCTCCCTTTTCTTCTTCCCTTTATCTTCTCCTAGGGCTCTAAGAGGTTTTTGGTGAGAGTGGAATGGAAGAATGGGACAAATGGGGCTTACAATGGTGTTTTAAAACACAAAAATCCCGATTGTTTTTACTGTTTCGGCACACACCAGACCAGTCTTCGTAGAATGGGCATAACTCTCTCATCCGAGCTCCGATTGAGATGATTCAAGATGCTATGGAATTATAAGAAAGAGCTCTACAACTTTAATGTTTTGAGTTTTGAGAGATATTGACTGCATCAAGGTCGAAATCGCGCTTGAAGTTGCAGTCAGTGCACTATTCACGTGCACTGTTCACAGACTGTTTCATTCCTTTTTTTTTTTCTTTTTTTTTTTTCCATTTCCAATCCATTCCTAAGCCAACCAAATCCATCCCAAACCTCTTCAACACATATTTCTACGCCAAACCTATTTAATACAAGTTCTAGGACCTAAAATTTCCTATTTTCACTTATTAAAAAAACCAAATTTCAACTATTATTTCCACTAACATTTTAAATCTCTACTTTTTTAATCTACCAAATTCAAACACATATCACTACACATATCCACATTTTTACAACAATTATTTACTATATATCTATATACTTATATAAAAGAAAATGCGGGGTGTTACAAGAAGAGATGATACCGTAAGAGGCATGCGAGGCAAAAATTCGCTCGAGTAGAGGACCAAGAGTACAATTGGAGGTGCTTCATAACAAAGGAGCTTGATAGTCGGTTAAAATAGGATATTGCAAGAAAAACCATCAAAGAGTATTCGGGGGAGGGGGGAGTGGAGGTATCCACCTTATCATCATGGATCGAAAATGAAAGGATACCAAGAGAGTTTGTGAGGCCAAACTTTAAGCTCTATAATGGAAAAATAGACCCTTCAGCCCACCTATGCTGCTATAGACAGCTTAAGGCAATACACCAACAAAATGAAGCTTTGATGTGTACTATGTTCCCAAGAAACCTAGGGGAATCAACGATGAAGTGGTTTGACCACCTCCTAAGAAACTCGATTAATAGTTGGGTATAGCTGGCCAGGTAGTTCACTGCTCAATTCATCACACGGGTCCGACACCCTAAGGACAATGTGGTGATGCTCTCTCTAAGGAAAACATGGGAGGAAACATTAAGGGATTATGCACATCGCTATTAGGAGATCGTGAAAAACATTGAGAACTGGAACCCAAAAATAGTTGTTGCATCATTCAAGCTCTATTTACCAAATGAGAACTCACTATATCAATTGTTGACCAGATTCCCTGCTATTGATATGGAGAAACTAATGGCAAAGGTGGAGAAATATGCCAAAGTAGACGATTTCCAAGAGACCAAGGTCAATACCAAAGAGATTATTGAAAGCCATCACACCCATCACTACACTAAAAAATCTAGGGCAACATTGGATGGGGCAAAGTTTGAGTGAAGAGAAGACTCTACGAAAAACTGGGTGGAGGGGAAACCTAATCCCACCTTTGGCTATGGGCCCTTATGGGAATAGGGATGGTCTCTATGGAACATATGAAAGGCTTATATTTCTCTACAACTGAATCGCCATGTCATCAAGGATGTTGTACTTAACCCTAAAGGTTGGGATGTCATCCCTCTTCAAAGGAGCCATTGCAAAAGAAAAAAAGAAAAGACAAAGTGCCAAGGAGAGGGAGAACAAGAAACTTTTAGTCACCTAAAGAACAATGGAAAACACGATAATGTATATAATGAAGGAAAAGAGAGGAGATCCCTTTAAACAAAAGAAGAAGGCACTAGAAACGGTTCCAAATGCCATAACATTGAGTTTTTTTGAAAAAGATGTGACCATTTTGACAATAAGGAGAAATTTCAAAATGCATTGTTGTGAAATTCTGTCAATGACTCTTAGGTGTTTCAAGAAAAAAAATTTCTAAATGAATTTTGAAAACATAGAATGATTCATATATCAGATCTTACTTGAGCAACACCCTTTGATTCTCAAGCATACTAGTTTTTGCTTGGTTTCTAACTTTAAAACTAGTAGAGACCATCCTCTGCTCGCTTGCCTTCAGTTAGAGTGGTTTTTGAACATTTGCGAATGAAAATAGATGAGGCTTATGAGTTGAGTAGTGTAGAACGCCCTCTGGCCAATCATAGGCCACTCAAGCGATCTCTGCTTCGGAGATCTGGTTTGATTCCTTTTTTCATTCTAGCAACAATTGTCCTCCCACTACTCGAGCGCTTGTTCATGAATTTTGATTTACTTGAACCCCAAGTCTAACCTAATTTCATACCTATATAAAGGGTGAGCCTTCCTCAGCTGGCTCTTGTAAGCCAAAATTGTGCTTCATAAACATCTTTAGCGCTTAGAACAACTCTAGATCCCTAAGATTGAAGACCTTCCATCTTGATTCTTCTATTCAAACTCACACCTTGGAAAAGATGATCTAGCTTGGATTTCATCAAAATCCACTTTGGAGAAGTGTGCATCTTAGGATCTTGGTGGAGAGGATTTCTAGAAAAGCCTAAATAATCCATTGCGGTGGAGGTGTTCAAGTGAAGCTACTCATAACTTCAGTGGATGATATCCGAACGAGATATTTATTGGAGGAAATGAGCATCTAACCATGGTATTGATCTAAGTATGACATTTGAGTACTTGTAAATCGGCATTGAGTTAGTAGATTAGGCTAGGTGAACCTCAAGTTGTACCACAATTTTTCTAGCTGGGTTTTTGCATAAACAATTACTTGTGTTCTTTATTGCTTCAATTTTTTTCATATACACTTGCAATCGCACACATATACACCATGTGTTTGAATGACTAATTGTTTATCTTTCTATTCATTGAAAAGGGTTTTTTGAAAGATTGGCTTTGGTGGGATTCTCGTTATGGTAATTCAATCAATTGATATATCTCCTCATCAATTCACATTACGGGTTGTATGGGTTGTTCTTGAAAAAGGGTTCAAAAGGTTAATTAACAATGAAATCTTTGAATTTAGTAATTGTGGTAGATTAGGTTAAAATTGGTGATTGTTCAAGCCTTAAATTGAATAACATATGCATCCCCTCTATGTTGTGTCTAGTGATCCCCGCATGTTTAATCATGAGGGAAGATTCACTACGTATCTCTCCCCAATTGGTATCAGAGTGTGGTTGCCCTGAGGATTGTATTTAAGCACTTGCGAGCATATCTTGTTGTATGCTTACTTAACGTAGTTTGTGTCATTTGAGAATTGTGGTGACCAAGAGTTTGTATCTAATAGATTCTCAAAAAGGACTTTCGATAGCAAGATCACCATTCTTTGATCATACAGAGTATGTGTATTGAAGGCTCGAATGAGGGCTTTTATAAAGATGATAGATGAGAGAGTGTGGTTGTATGTGCTTGAGGGTTGGAGCCCTCCGACGGCTACTACTCAGGAGGAAGGTGGTGAGCCGATTGTCGAACCAAAACCCCTAAAGAAATGGACTAAATCCAAGTATGACAACTGTTTGGGGGGGGACTCAAAAGGTTTGAATGCAATATGTAATGTCATGACACCAAATGAGTTCTGGAGGATCTCCAGTTGCGAGACCTCCAAAGAAGCTTGAGACATCTTGGAAGCTTCACATGAAGGGACACCATTGGTGAAGATTTTTTGTCTCCAAAGGTATAACTCTCAGTTCGAGACTTTTAAGATGAAATATTTATTGATTTTTATGCTAAATTATGTGATATTGTTAATTCATCTTTAGTGTTAGGTACCAAGTATGATGATACCGCGCTTGAGTGAAAAATCTTAAAATCTCTACCAAAAAGGTTTAATGCTACGATAATGGCCTTAGAAACTAGTGTCAATTTGGAGAAGGTGCAGGTTAAAGACCTTGTTAGGTCTATCTTGACTTTTGAGATGAATTTCCAACCACCAAGGAAATCAAGGGGTGTGGCATTAAGTTCAGGTAAACGAGAAGGAGATCAATCTGAGTCACCTCACTAGGACATGAAGACCTAGCTTTCCTTGCAAAGAAGTTCAAAAAATATTTTAAGGCTAGAAATGGTGAGTTCTGGTTGAAGGGTAAGTCGAGTAGACATAAAAATGCCAAGTAAGGAAAGGAGAACAAGGGGAAAGTAAATCTCAACAAGACGTTGAGAAAAAAGAGCAAGGGATCCAATGATTTGAGTGCCAAGGTTTTGGTCACTTGGCTGTGGAATGCCCAAATAGAAAGAAGAAAGTTTTGCCCAAAGAATGGAGGAGGACAATGAATTCTAAGTGGAGTGACAATGAGAGTGAGTCCACATCGAGTGAGGACTCTTCTTCTCAAGAAGATAAGGAGAATTTTATTTTACAACTTTTGTTGGCTCACACTCCCCCTCCCTCCTAGAAAAACTTCAAGAAATGAAGTTAAGAGAGAAAGAAAGAAGCAGTTGCCTCAAGTCCTGCCGAAGAGGAAGATGACTTGAAAGTTAAGATCTCAACAAGTGAAGATGAGACTCAAAGTGTTGAGGATATATATGGGGCATATGCCAATCATGTGAAAAGTTCCTCAAAGAAAATAATGGAGTGCATGCTTTGAGCGGAAGGATCAATTCGAGTGAAGAAAAAAAGAAAGCACTCCATATAGATTTAGTGAAGTCCAATGCCCAAATTTTTAGGGCTTGGAGAAGAGAATAAGTCCTTAAAGGATAAATTGATATTTTTAGAGAGTGAGTGTCATGTGTTATTCGAGTCAAAAAAGAATCTAGAGATTAAATTAATAAAACTTGATAGAGACCTTCACGAATCACAAGAACTCTCTAAGAGGCTTTCCCTAGGATTGGAAAAACTTGATAGAATGTTTTTTATGGGGAAGGGTGTTGGTGACAAAAAAGGGTTATGTTACACTAACGAACAAAACACCACCACTTCTTCCAATTTTTTGCTTGAGAATGGTAATCAAAATTCATCACCCCCACGAGTGAACACTAGTCCACCTAAGGCTTAAATTGTCAATGGAAAGAACTTAGAGAAGCCAATTGTAAAGGAACCCTATGCCAAACAATTTGTGTGTTTAACTTGTGGAGAGCACGGTGACTACAGTGCACATTGCTTGCATGACAGGAAAAGTCATGACCAAAAAGCTCATACACCTAGCTAACCAATCCAAAGCCTTGAATGACCAAGTTATGAAACTTACAAAACTTATGCATCGATCAAGTGAGCCTAAGCCTATGAATTCTTCAACTCCAAAAGGTTCACAAGCTAGAGAGAATAAAGCTCCTTCTATTTCCAAGGTTTAAATTGACTTAGTTACATGAAGATAGTAAGTCCTCCACACATTCCCCGAGCTAACCCGAGAGATTGGAAGGGAAAACAAGTATGAGTGAGTAGTAAGGACCTTGAGAGGCTTACTGCCTCAACCAAATTGGAAGCCTCGAGTGCTACCAAGGAGGTTGAGTCACCTAAGAAGTGGGTGAGGTGAGAGTGTGGACCTAGGTCCATAAATGGTGCATTGCATCAAACATCCTAGGTTAATGCATTGTAAATATGTTTCTTTGTATATTTGCTTTGCTTTTTTCTTATTGACAAATACCCAAAAAAAAAAAAATGCACATAGAAAACCCAAAAAGACTTTTGATGTCTAGTTGAACATCCTTTTAGGATTTATGGTAAATGCTTTAATTTTCCATTGTTGTTGCACTGCTGTGAATAATTTTTTTTTTAGATATTTATGAAAAATCCAATAAATTGTAAAAGGGAAAATCAAAAATATTTTAATTTGTTTGCTTTGGGTTGTTAATTATGGTAATCACACTTTGGTTCGAATTTTAGCTTTTCCAATGTAAAGTCAAAGTTTAAGTATATTACTATGAGTCATATTAGGGGATAGAGAATTTAGTGGCTATAAATCTTTGTGCTTGATCCCTAAACCAACTCTCTTTCATCCTAATGTGTTTGGATATTGTTATCATTTGCAAAAATTCATAAAACCAAGTGCACGCCCAACCATTCACCTTCTTACTTTGGAGTCTTGTTAGTTTGAATAATTAATGAACCTTACATGACTCTAAGTGTTGGTGATAGGTGAACAAATAGCAAAAGGTAAGTAAAACCCCAATCCCTTAAAAGAACCAATGGGTTTTTGATCAAATGGTACTCCTTGACTTGTGAGGGTTTTGCCTTCTTAAGGTCAAGGGTTCAAGTCCCCCTCTCCCTTCCCCTTCCCAAAAAAAATCCCTTAAAAGATGTCATAGAGCCAACTGTGAAAAAAAGAGCCCAATGAGACCAAATAAAAAAAAGCGAGGTATAAAAAGATAGCTTGTGCCACTTGCATTTGAATTATTGTGAGTACTATATACTTAATGTCATTGCTCACATGTAAAGCTCAAAGAGTTAAACAAACACACCTTTAGAAGCATAATTTCTAAAGTACTAAATTCACAATTGTGCTAATTGAGGTCATTAAGAGTAGAAGAGATCTAAAAATAGGGGGAGTTCCCAAAAAGAAGAATTCAATAGGACACTCACTGAACGATTAAGCATTCACTTTTACGATGCATTAGAAATTCATGTAAAGATTTATTAATGATTTGACCTAGAACAATTACTAGAATTGTCGAACTTTAGTTTCACATATGTTATAAATGAATTGATCAAAGTTGAACAAAATTTGAATACATGTAAGTGAAGTTGAACTAAGTGAAAATTAAGTTCTATATTCATTAATATGCCTTAGAGTAATGTGTGAAGATAATGAAATGAGGATGGAGTTGCTATGTTCCGAACATGTGTGATTTTTAAAATTCATTACTTTGTTCATTTAGTGATAAAATTGAAAGTTGCATTTCATTTGGATCAAAATTTCATGTGCATTTATTTTCAATTGGATTGTACATATATCCACCCATGATTTTTAAGGCTCAAAGGCATTGTTTGTAGGAGGAGTAGTGGTCTAGAAAGCTACTGGTGCTTGAAACATTAGGATGCGAAGGTATGCTTCAGGGACCACTCGAGCAACCCTTGCACCGCTCGAGCAACTTGCACAGAAGTTCAGTCCAAATAGCTTAAAAACGTATTTTCACTCATTCTAACACAAGCTACCTCACTCAATGCATGAACCTAATCCCATATCTCTCTTACCCAAAACCAACTCATTCCCTTAAAACTTATGTTAAAGTGATTTTAAGTATTTTCTAACTGTAGATTTGTGATCGTCACTTGATTGAGCACCTATTAACTGTTTATTTCCGTAAAATACCTCCAAGAGATGAGAAACAAGCTCGGGTACAAGTATTTGATGAAAGGACTGGCTTCCAGGATCCAGATTATTATGATGTGCAGATAAGGCAGTTTGTTGCAAGGCCTGTAATGGTGGAACGCAGACTGAACTTCATTGGGGTAATGAATACTTCTATTCATATGAATTTTGAGTCTAGAAGGTAGAGTCAAATCCAGCGAATGAGACCATTGTTAGGGAGTTTTATGCACACATTAGGAACAGTACTCTAGATAATAAGCATTTCACTACATATGTCCGAGGTTTGTTTTTTGAATTTCCTAACACCACCCTAAACCTACCCCGGGTTGCCAACGATGCCTATCATCATAGATCGAACAATAAGTTACCCAAACTCAGTGAGGTCGCATCCTACTTCTATGGTGCTCCCTGTCCTGATGGTCAGAACCGTCCCAAGTGGTTTCAAAACGACTTGACTAGGGAGTATCGAATCATGAATATGATTATCAATTATAATATCGACTCAAAGGCCCATGTATCCAATTTTCCTACACCGAGAGCCTATCTTTTACATGCTATGGGTATGGGCATAGACATTGGCTTGTTGTTAGATCATATGTTCGTAATTAGCTAATTTCGTGAAGTCCATGTAAATCTCAACCTATTCCATAGTCATGCTAATACAATAATGAAGATATGAAAACGTTATTGAAGGAAGGAGATCATGCATACCTTCATGCTTAGGATAAGGTAATGACCTAGAAACCTAAGATGTTTCCTTGGTTTAATAGAATTAGGAGGATTAGTGTTAAAATGGAATAGGCTCATAAGTGATTTTTAGAGAAATGTTTTAGTAAAACGTTTTGTGTTTTGAAAACATAGTTTGAACAATGTCTTTTAGTGCTCAAAAGGACAAGTTTTTTGCTTGGTTTTAGGCTTAAAAAACTAGTAGGGGCCACCATATGCTCACTAGCCTTCGCTAGAGTGGTCTCTTTATAACGTAGGAAATAAATGGAAAAAAAAAGAAGCAAAATAGAGGAGGAATAGGAACCACCCTTGAGGCCACTCGAGCAATCCCAAGGTTGCTCGAGCGATCTGCTCTTCCTAGCTCGATTTGAAACTTATTTTTTATTCTAGTGAACACCGCCCTATGACTGCCCTCCCGTCGCTCAAGCAATCATTCGTGAATATGAGTTTTCTTGTTAAACGAAAGTCCTCCTATAAATAGTGAGTGTTGACTCATGTACATGTAAGTTGACTTTGAGGGTAGTGGATGAGGTTTTCATCAACTGAGAAGGTTTTCTGTAGTTTTTCCCAATGAGGGTTTCGGCGTCAAAAAATTTCTTGTGCTCTTTATTGTATTTTTATATACACTTGCAATTTGAGCACACGCGTGTATCATGTGTTTGATGCAGTGAAAATTTGAATATCATAATCATCCATAATTGTGCATCCAATAGTTTAGGTTATTGGATTAGGATCCCTGTAGGAGATTGAGTGTTCAGAGAAAAAGAAATGGCAAACATTTATTTCATGGATATGGAAGAAAGTGATGAGTTAAACTCTAAACAACAAGAAAATAAGCTTACTATGGATGACATGTATGATGTCATGCAGGGGCGGAGCCAGGATTTTGCCTCAGTGGGGGCAACCTAAATTCTTAATTATAATTTTGAAATTTAAGAATTTAGGTTGCCCCGTTGAAATTTAAAAACTTTGAAATTTTTTTTTTTCAAATAAAAAATAAAGTATAATTATAACATTGTTTTCATCAAAATATGTATTTTAGATAAACTGTTTATAAGCATAGTTACATCAAAAGAATGTCATTTAGAGGCGTAATTCATATATATGAGTGATGAACAAAAAAAGGCAACACAAAAATTTCACATCAAAAGTATCATTTAGTGTTCAAGATTCTGTACAAAAAAAGTTTCTAACTCTCGAACATCCAATAATGGACTACACATAATCAAAATATAATCCATAAATCCAAAATATAATCCAAACTAGAATTTCAAGAAATCAATAAAAGCAATCATAGGGAAGAAAAATAGCAATAACCAAGAATCTCAAATAGCCAATCTGAATTAGGGACTTCAACAAAAATCTAAAATAGTTGAGTGGTGACCCAAGACGAAACAAAGAAAACCTACATAAGTCCATAAATAATACACCAGACAACCATCAATTCTACAGAAACTAAACTAATTTTTTAATATAAAAAATCTGATTTTAGATTAGTGCTAATACTACTATCAAAAAATTTGGTTAATGGATTACCTATCTCCTTAACTTCAACATAATCTTCTAGGGTTTTTCAAATTTGATTTGCACAACGATTGAATCCACCAAACGAACTAACAAAGAAAAGGGTTGATTTGTTGTCTGATTTACTCCTTTGATGGATTAGTTGATGAATACTAAAGAAACTAACAAAAAAATTTAAATAAAAGAAAGAAGAGGGCTGGATTGGAAGTTGGACCGACTACGGAGATGACTTGGGGGAAAAAAAAAAAAAAAAAAGCAGGCGAAGAAAAATGAGAAGCTGGAGCTGCCAAAATTGACTTTTAAGGGTTTAAAAATTATATTAATATACCCTATACTTTAAGAAAATTTCAGTGGGGGCAAGTTTAAAAAATTCTTGAAATTTTTAAAATTACACTTGAGTCCCAAAATTTTTTAAAATTTCAGTGGGGGCAGCTGCCCCCACTGCCCCCACACTAAATCCGCCCCTGATGTCATGCTTGAGTTGTATAATGACTTACTTGACATCAAAAAAAGGTATAAAGAGCTTAAAAAGTGACTTGCCTCTCTTTCAAAGGAAAATGACATTTTGAAAATTGAGAATGAAAAACTCAAAGTTCAAAATGTTAATTTGAAAAATGAATCACAAGACTCTTCCTTAGTTGATAAGCTCAAAGCGGAAAATAATGTTTTAAAAGGGAAGAATTGTGATTTAAACAAGATTGCTTCTAATTTCACTAAAGGAAGTGAAAAATTGGAAAAAAATATTGTCAATCCAAAAGTGTGTTTGGTAAAACCGAATTGGGCTTTAACAATCATTCTAGTCAAAAGGAATTATTAAAACATGTCATTATTGCCACAAAGTAGGACATCTTGCATACAATTGCTATGCTAGGAGATCACATCAAAATAGATACATGAATAAAAAATTCTCTAACTTTCAAGGACCCAAAACAAAATGGGTACCACAGACCAATTTTGTAGGTGTGTTTCAAATCCACTCACAAAATCAGCAAGTGGTTCCTTGATAGTGGATGCTCAACACACATGATAGGTGCTATAACAAATTTGCTCAACTATCAAAGGAGGATGGTAGATATGTTACTTTTGGAGACAATGCCAAAGGTAAAATCATTGGAATCAGTAATGTTGGTAAGAAATCCTCCCTACAAATTAAAGTGTGTTGTTGGGGAATGACTTGAAGCATAACCTACTTAGTATTAGTCAATTATGTGATAAGGGTTATAAAATCATTTTTGAAGCAAACACTTGCAAAGTAGAAAGCATAATAGACAATTGCATTCTTTTTGTTGCAAAAAGAATTGGAAATGTGTATGCTGTGAATCTTGATGACTTATATGACCAAAATATCAAATATTTGGCCATAGTGAAAAATGAGTCATGGCTTTGGCATAGAAGATTAGGTCATTGTAGCATGGACACTCTTTCCAAACATGTTAGGAAAAACTTAATAGTTGACTTGCCCAAAATTAGATTTGAAAAAGACAAAATTTGTCACCCGCGTCTACTATGAAAGCAATGTAAGAGCACATTTAAGTTTAAAAATGTCATAGCTACATCTAGGCCCTTAGAACTCATTCATATAGATTTATTTGGACCCTTAAATGTAATTAGTCTTGGTGGCAAAAGCTATGCATTTGTCATTGTTGATGACTACTCAAGACATACATGGGTTGACCCAATGTTTGATTAATCATTATTGTGATGATGATAAACATTTAAACATGATCTAACATGTGGATTAAATGTGTAATGGATAAATTGTAATTGGTGGCAAGAAAGCAAGATCAAAGGAAAAAGAAAAGACAAAGATAGCAGGTGAACTATGAATGTAGAACAGAGTGCCCGGTATACTGGATTAATGAACCGGTATACCTGATGAGTGGGTTTTATACCTACGAATTGAGTACTATTGACTTGATGAATTGCAAGTTTCCAAGTATTTTATGTTCTTTTTTATTCGTTTTGTGTGTTTTAATTTTGTTTTGTAGGGATCATGATTTGGAAGGAAACAAGGTCATTTCGTAGCCTAAAATTTGGATCAAGTGACGACTAAGCAACAAGGGCAGCTGTATGCATAAAAGGAGATCAGCGCCGCAGCTCTACATGCAGCGCTGTAGCTCTAGAAGAGTAGAAAGTCAGCACAGCTGCGCTGATTTGTGGGGCTGCAACGCGTGTTTCAGCTTGGGACGAGAATTCTGACTTGTTTTTGAGTAGAAATTGAACTCTAATGCTATATATATGCTAGGGTTTGAGTTGGGAAAAAAATATACTGATATGAGGGGCTGCTAATAGAGAAAAAAGCCAAGGATTGATAGAAAAATTGAAGGCAAGAATCGAAGGAAGCGACGCAAAGAAAATTGCACTTGAAGGCTAGAGAGAGATTGAAGATTGTAACTAAGTTTTCATTATTTTCTCTTACTTTTAGTTGTTGATTTTCTGAGATGTTGATTAATTTGAGAATGATGTTTTTCAATTATGTTATAAACTAACTTTTTATTAAGATTGCAACGGAACCTGATGTTTAATTAAATTGATCTACTCTCGTTTCTAGGTTCTTATTGATCATCTATAAGTTGTTTATCATATTTTGTGCTTAATATATGATTGTTTAGCCAACAATTAATTTGATTCCCTAGATGAAATTGGAAGATGAATTCTAGGGTTTGGATATGAATATGATAACATGCGTTTGGTTAATTCTTCTTAGGATTGAATAGTTGAGTTTGTGTATAGGATAGGAATATACCTATATGTCGGGTATAACTTTTATGAGAGTTTGAGCTTAACGAATCTATTCCAACTTATTTTGCATATGAATAGAGTAATTTAATTAGGAGAAATATTTTTATCTCACCATCGGAAGAGGTTTAATAAATAATTTTGAATTCTCACTTAATAACTTATTTTGATCAATTAACTGGAAAGAAAGTGGAAAGATTTATACGAAGCATTAGGGGAAGTTGTAATCTTAAGTTCTTTTATCTGGTGAATTCAATCATTGTTCAGTAATTTTAGATTTAGATTTAAGCTAGTAATTTCATAGTTTAATTCCAATTGTTTAAATAAAATCGAATTGATATAAAGTTAGTACTTGAAAATTATTAGTGATAATTCTCTGTGGGATCGATACTTTACTTATCACTTTATTACTTATTGATTGTGTATATTTGTATGTAAATTTTCAATATCAAATTCGGACAACAAGTTTTTGGCGTTGTTGCCGTGGAAATATTCTAGTAATTATTTTAATATTAATTTCAATCAATTTGATCTTAGTTTAAAATTATTTAATTTTTTGTTTTAATTGTTTTCACAAGTACTCTTGAACTTTGTATGCAAACACGATCTACAGATTAGGAGCTACAACTGTACGAAGACGAAATCAAAAGAAGGTTCTAAAACTTGTGAAAGCAATGTTAAGAAGTAAATAATCAAGAAACTATGGCTGAAGATGTGACGCCCAAAAAACGGGGGATTCTTTGTCAACCCATTGATCACCCATCAACCCGCGGAATACCCGTGGATACCATGTAACTCGTTATCACGCCATTATGCCCCATTTATCGGGATCCATAATTTAACAAAATTCAGGCAGAGCCTCCTTTGTACGGGGAGCTCTACCCAAAACACAACTTGTGCAATCATACAATCACATAACCCATCTGAGGTCCAATATACAACATTGACCACACCGGGTCCATTTATCCATACTCATATAACAATATTTACATTTAACAACAGTTTTGCCCAAGCATGTCATACATAATCTATGTAATAACACACTTAATTTTCACATAGACATTTAGTCAAACACCTTCAAGGCACCAAATCATGTTATCACATAAAAATGTCCATAATCATCGCATAAATCAAAAAATCACATTTAGTGATTTCCACATACCCAATTATCAAAATTCCAAGAAATCACAATCTAGCAATTCCTATGTATCCAAGTCACATTTCCAATACTCATTTCACATTTCAAGTACAATAGGCATTTGTTAAATTACATCTAACAACCTACCTATTTCATACAATCATCCTAGGTTCGAAATAAACCTACGTAGGATGAAAATCCTACCTCTTAAAGCGTAAAACATGCTAGGAAGTTCCAAGAACCCAAACCTTGCCCAAAACCAAACTTTCCCCAAAATTCCATCTTTGAATCTTCAGTGAAACCCATCCTTTTTGGTATGGTTGTGTAGCTCTCATCGCGTAGATCGACTTTAATACTTGGCCCGAAGAATTACGACCGGCGGAACTCCGTAGATCTGAGAAAGAAGTCTTGAAATTTCTCTTTTTCCTCTCTTCCTCTTCCAATGTTAAAACCCAGCAAACCCAGCAGACTAATGTGTGGAGAAATCATATTTTTCTCCCTTATTTATACCCTTTAACGCTTGGTCCACGTCACGCTACGCGTTCCTTATTCCCAGGTCCGTTTTCGTCCCAAAACAATTAAATTTCGTCCCGGTTTAGGTTCAAGATATTTTTTATATGAAATTTCTTTAAATTAAAATAAAATTACAGAAATTTTAGTTTGGGGGCGTTTTTTAGGTCACACAACACCCCGTCGCCTCAAAAAACGCAAAAAATCTGACTATCTCGGAATTCGACTAAAATTATCTGGGTAACTAGATTTCGCGAGATGAATCCAATGGTGATGTCCGTTTCGTCATCCGAGCTCTAGAGAAATACGGATTTTCAACCCGCACTGTAGTGACAAATTATCGTTTTGCCCTTTATCATACAAAGTTCAAATTGTCCCGAGTTTTACATTCTTCCCCCCTTAAAATAATTTCGTCACCAAAATTCACACACTCATGCATACTTAAGCGCATGCATATGCAACAAGTAATACAATAGTTATAGTTACAAAAAATGTAACTCGATCCTCGAACAAAAATGGATAACTGGTACGTATAATATCCTCACGCTCCCATGTCGCCTCCTCCACTCCTCGGTGTTGCTATAGCACCCTCACCAGTCTCACGGTCTTGCCTCGCAAAACTTGCTCTCGGCTATCCATAATATGCACCGGTCCCTCCTCGAAGTTCTCATCCGCATCAACAATCAACTCACCCAAATCCACCACATGTGTCGGATCTGGAGTATACTTCCGGAGCATTAAGACATGGAACACCGCATGAACACCCGATAAATTTGGCGACAACGCCAACCTGTAAGCAACTGTGTCAACCCTCTCAAGTACCTCGAAGGGCCCGATATACCTCGGCGATAGCTTTCCCCCCTTGCTGAACCTGACCACTCCTCTCTTAGACATCACCTTCAAGAAGACATGATCTCCCACCTTAAACTCTAGAGGTCGCCGCCTTCTGTCGACGTAGCTCTTCTGTCGGCTCTGAGCCATGAGAAGACGCTTCGGTATCAAGTCTCTGACCAATTCCAGACCCGTAGAGGGTCTCTCTCCAACCTCCGTCCAACAAACCGGAGAACGGCAAGGCCTCCCATAAAGTGCCTCATAGGATGCTATCTGTAAGCTCGTCTGATAATTATTGTTGTAGGCGAACTCCACTAAGGGTAGGTGCTCTTTCCAGCTACCCCTGAGATCTAGGACGCATGTCCCTAGCATGTCCTCTAAAGTCTGGATGGTCCTCTTCGATTGACCGTCCGTCTGGGGATGAAAAGTGGTGTTCATCATCAACTGTGTCCCCATGGCCCGCTGAAAACTCTTCCAAAAATGAGCCGTAAACCTGGTATCCCGATCTGATACTATAGATATGGGCACCCCATGTAGCCGAACAATCTCTCGTATATACAGCCTGCAGAATTCCTCCAGTGTGAAGGTCATCCACACCGCCAAAAAGTGTGCCAACTTTGTAAGCCGGTCCACTATCACCCACACCGCGTCATGTCCCCGCGATGTCCGTGGCAAGTGAGTCACAAAATCCATCGGGACGTGCTCCCACTTCCACTCAGCCACCTCCAAAGGCTGGAGCAACCCTGCGATTCTTTGGTGCTCAGCCTTGACTTGCTGACACGTGAGTCATCGTCTAACGAAATCTCCGACGTGCTTCTTCATCTGGCTGCAATAGTATTGGCGACGAAGATCATGGTACATCTTCGTGCCACCTGGATGCACAGCAAAACGGAGCAATGAAACTCACTAAGGATCTCCTCTCTCAGATCCGTAGAATGGGGAACCACAACTTTTCTCCTATACCAAAGACTACCATCCGTGTGAATAGCCCAGCCCTCGTCACTTGTACCCGACCATACCCAGTCCCTGATGGACAATATCTCTGTGTTCTGCCCCTGGGACTTGATGACCCTACTCAGTAGGGAAGGCGTAGCCACCAAGCTCCCCAAAGTGCCCTGAGCCTGACCCCTGTAATGCAACCCAAATTGTCCCACAGTCTCGAGCATCTACCACTCTCGGGAAGCCACACTAGCCAAGACTCCGGTGATTTTCTACTGAGTGCATCAGCCACCATGTTTTTCTTACCAAGATGGTAATACAAAGTGAAGTCGTAGTCCTCCAAATATTCCATCCACCTGTGTTGCCTAATGTTGAGGTCCCGCTGAGTAAAGATGTATTTCAGACTTTTGTGGTCTGAAAACACCTTGAACTGCTAACCATATAAGTAGTGGCACCAAACCTTTAAGGCAAAGACAATGGCTACCAACTCCATATCATGCGTAGAGTAATTCTACTCATGGTTCTTTAACTGCCGAGAACCATAAGCTACCACTCTCTCGGGCTGCATCAAGATACAACCAAGTCCGTCCTTGTAGGCATCATAGTACACCGTGTACCTCTGTCCCCTCTACGGACCAATCAAAATAGGAGCTGAAGTAAGCCTCCTCTTTAACTCCTGGAATGTCTTCTCACACAAATCATTCCACTCAAACTTGACCTCCTTCTAGATCAATCTCATCATAGGTGCAGTAGTCAGGAGAAGTCCTTAATGAATCTCCTGTAATACCCCGCCAATCCCCAGAAACTACGTATCTCGAAGACTGACTTCAGTCTCTGCCAACTCATAACCGCCTTAACCTTTTCTGGGTCAATTGACACACCCGAAGCCGACACCACATGTCCCAAAAATTTTACCTCCGTAAGCCGAAATTCATACTTACTGAACTTGGCGTACAACTGATGGTCTCCCAAGGTCTTGAGAACAACCCTCAAATGACCTTCATGCTCCTTCTCATACTTGGAGTAAATCAAAATATCGTCAACAAAGACTACGACAAACTGATCTAAGTAGGGTTGGAATACCCTATGCATGAGATCCATGAATGCCGTCGGGGCATTCGTCAATCAAAAAGGCATGACGGTAAACTCAAAATGCCCATACCGCGTTCTTAACGCCGTCTTAGGGATATCCGCCTCCCTAACCCTCAACTAATGGTAACCCGTGCGTAGATCTATCTTGGAGTAGACCTACGCCCCTCTCAGTTGATCAAATAAATCATCAATTCTCGACAAAGGGTATCTATTATTGGTAGTAACCCTATTCAACTATCGGTAGTCTATTCATAGCCGAAAAGTCTTGTCCTTCTTCTTGGAAAACAACACCGGAGCGCCTCAAGGTGAGGTACCCGGTCTAATGAAGCCCTTGTCCATCAATTCTTACAATTGGACCTTGAGTTCTTGCAACTCTACATGTGTTATTTTATGCGGAGTCATAGAAATGAGCGATGTGCCAGGGTCGAACTCAATGGTGAAGTCTACATCCCTATGTGGAGGTAATCCCGGTAGTTCGTCCGAAAAGACATCCTCGTACTCACAAACCACCAGAGGTAGACCTAACCCTTGTCGCGCCTCTTCCTCCAGGGTAAGGCTTGCTAGCCAACCTATCAATTGCCCGTACCAATGGGATTCATACACTACATAGGGTAAAACATCGTGTTTCTCCCCCTGAAACTTAAAACAAACACCGTCTGGTATATAAGCGGTGACCCTATTTCGATCACAATCAATGACGACTCGGTGTGCCACCAACCAATCCATCCCAAGGATGACATCAAACTCCGACATGTCCATGACCCTAAGGTCCACGGTGAGTAGAATTCCCGAGATCTCTAACTCACAACCCCGACATATCTGATCAATACAAACCCTAACTCCTATGGGAGAACTCACATGCAATGGCTCTTCCAAGGTTCCAACCTCTAAGCCCAAATCCCTCACACAAGTCAAATAATAAGTAACGCCCCCGTTTCCGGGATGCGTCACTTGATTTAATCGATCGATCGATAATAAACCCCAAATAAATCTTCGAATACAGGGCCAGAGCTCTAATTTTCTCAATAAATTTATAATCTCACTTTTTATCTCCAAATAATAAAATAATCTCGTCAATATACAAAGTTAAAAAAAATATATATATCAAGATTCGTCCGTCTTCGATTCCTAAAATATCAACTCTGGTCCTTCCCTCCGAGATAATCCTGAAAAAATATTAAAGGCGGGGAAGTATACAATATGACAGGAAACAATATGCTCAACGAGAAAAGAATATGAATGATCACATACAAAATAATTCAATTGATAGACAATCATAGGTAAAAGAATCAAGAATCCAATTCGACAAGTCACATAACTCAATTTCTATCAAACATAGCCCTCTTGGTGACATGACAGGTGACACTTGGGCATTTAAAATCCGTACTTATATCGAACCATTACACCCCTCAGGGCTGTAATCATAACTGCACCCCGCAGGGCCATAATCACATTTCACCAATTATGCCCCCAAGTTCACTTCGTACATGTACCAATCAATTCCAAAGTATTTAGCCCAACGTACAGGTCAACCGATAACATTGACAGAATTTCAAATCAATCAGAATAATCAATAGGAATACAAATTTCAGATAATGAAAGGACACTATTTACAAAGAGATTTAAAAGACATGAGCATATTGTATATTACCCCGTACCTCAAAATCATTAATAGCTTCAATAGATAAGAAATTCGACGTACCCCGAACAAGACACTTCAATTTGGTAATGATCGAAAGTAAAATTCACTACTAAATTTTTGACCCCAAAATCTCATAAGTTTTTCTCTCTCTCTTGCTCTTTCTTTCTTCT
Source organism: Ilex aquifolium (assembly GCA_951799425.1). Taxonomy (NCBI): domain Eukaryota; kingdom Viridiplantae; phylum Streptophyta; class Magnoliopsida; order Aquifoliales; family Aquifoliaceae; genus Ilex; species Ilex aquifolium. The sequence goes on from OX637408.1 coordinate 13,622,357, forward strand.
CTTTCTCTCTCCTCTCTCCTCTCTCCTCTCTCCTCTCTCCCTTCCTTCCTCCTTTTCCCTTCCTTTCTTCCCTTCTCTTCTGTGCGTTTTTGCTTGGCCTGAGCTTGGCTATTTATAGCCAACTTCCTGCCTCATGATGTCATGGCTTATGTCATAGTGCTTGCCTCACTTGGACAGCTGTCCATTTCTTTACCATTCTAGGCTATTTATAGCCAAGGTTTGGCCAAAGTCACATGGCTTAAATCATCTTGCTTAAGTCATCTAATTTGCATCACATGGACAATTGTCCATACTTCCTTCATACACTTTTCCTTTTTTTTTTTTTGAATAGAACACATGCTAATTGACTGCCACCCTTAGATTTTGACACACATATATATGTATATGTATATATATTACACCTTCATTATATCATTCGAATACCACATTATTTTTAATTAAAAATGTGACCTATATTATAGTTATTCGATTCGTTTTCACATAAAAAATTTATATTTGATGTTTATTAATTTATTTAATAATATTTTTTTTAAAAAAAATAACCCTTAATTATATAGAATCATAATTGACGACCTAATTAACGTGTCAATGATTAATTTATATACGGGTCGTCACATAATAATAGAGCACTAACTTAATAACCTAAAGTAGGGATCAAAGTTGAACATTTAGGATTTCTCTAATTGTCTCACTAGTAGATTGTGTGCCACCACTAGTAGACATTTAGACTCTGAACCATCCCATTCATTCTCTTTCCGACCCCAAGGTTATGTTCTCTAACCCTAGTGTCTCCTTTCCATACACATTTCATCATGCATATACTTCACATAACATGTAGCATATTAAAGCACATAACATGAGATGCACAATGAATGAAATGGTCTAGACCCATGCCCATCAAGCCCTAGGTAAATCGTAAACCTAGGCTCTGATACCAAGTTGTGATGCCCCAAAAACTGGGGGTCCTTTGTCAACCCATTGATCACCCATCAACCCGCGCAATACCCGTAGATACTATGTAACTCGATATCACGCCATTATGCCCCATTTATCAGGATCCATAATTTAACAAAATTCGAGCAGAGTCTCTTTTGTACATGGAGCTTTATCCAAAACACAACATGTGCAATCATACGATCACATGACCCATCTGAGGTCCAATATAAAACATTGACCACACCGATTCTATTTATCCATACTCATATAACAACATTTACATTTAACAACAATTTTGTCCAAGCATGTCATACATAATCTATGCAATAACACACTTAATTTTCACATAGGCATTTAGTCAAACACCTTCAAGGCACCAAATCAGGTTATCACATAAAAATGCTCATAATCATCACATAAATCAAAAAATCACATTTAGTGATTTTCACATACCCAATTATCAAAATTCCAAGAAAGCATAATTTAGCAATTCCTATGTATTCAAGTCAAGATAGAATTTATTCTACCCATTTCCAATACCCATTTTACATTTCAAGTACAATAGGCATTTGTTAAATCACATCTAACAACCTACCCATTTCATACAATCATCCTAGGTTGGAAATAAACTTAACTAGGATGAAAACCCTACCTCTTAAAGAGTAAAACATGCTAGCAAGCTCCAAGAACCCAAACCTTGCCCAAAACCAAACTTTTCCCAAAATTCTGTCTTTGAATTTTTGGTGAAACCCGTCCTTTTTGGTATGGTTGTGTAGCTCTCGTCATGTAAATCAACTTTAATACTTGGCCCGAAGAATTTCGAGCGGCAGAACTCCGTAGATCTGAGAAAAAAGTCTTGAAATTTCTCTTTTTCCTCTCTTTCTCTTCCAATGTTAAAACCCAGCAAACCCATCAGAATAATGTGTGGAGAAATCAGATTTTTGTCCTTTATTTATATCCTTTAACGCTTGGTCCAAGTTGCGCCACGCGTTCCTTATTCCCGGGTTCGTTTTCGCCCCAAAACGATTAAATTTCGTCCCGTTTTAAGTTCAAGATATTTTTTATATGAACTTTCTTTAAATTATAATAAAATTTCAAAAATTTTATTTTGGGGGCGTTTATTAGGTCACTCGACACCCGTTCGCCTTGAAAAACGCAAAAACCTGACTATTTCAGAATTCGATGAAAATTATCTAGGTAACTAGATTCGTGAGATGAATCCAATTGTGAGGACCGTTTCGTCATCCGAGCTGTAGAGAAATACGGGTTTTCAACCGGCACTGTAGTGACAAAGTACCGTTTTGCCCTTTATCATAAAAAGTTCAAATTTTTCTGGATTTTACAGAAGATGAATAGAAATCGCTAAGGGATTATACTATGTCGCTTGTTACGAAAATACAATTGAGCATTCAAAGGCCTGCAATTCAAGCAAACAGTTTCAAGATCAAGCCAAGAATCATCCAAATGATTCAGAATTCAGTACAAGTTGGGGGTTTGCCTAATGACGACCCAAACGATCATTTGGTAAGTTTTCTGGAGATTTGCGACAAGTTCAAGTACAATGGGGTTATCGAAGATGCGATTTGGCTCTGAATTTTTCCTTTCACACTTTGTGATAAGGCTAAGAGTTGGTAGTATTCATTGCCGCCGGGTTCGTGGACAGATTTAGCTCAAAAATTCTTATCTAAATTCTTTCCACCAGATATAAATTCAAGGATGGGGAACGACATCACTGCATTTGCACAGCATGATTCTGAGACTCTCTATGAAGCTTGAGAGCGATTCAAAGACTTACTCCGAAAATGCCCTCACCATGGTATTCCTAAGTGGTTGCAAGTTCAAATGTTCTACAACGGGTTGCTTAGTGCTACTCGGACTAGTATTGATGGAGCTGCAGATGGGGCATTGATGGGAAAATTTTTTGATGAAGCTTCCGAGTCATTGGAGACGATGGCTGACAACAATTTTTAGTGGCCCTCTACAAGGTTCAATCAGCCAAAGGTAGCAGAGATTTATGAAGTTGATATGGTTACTACATTGGCTGCACAAGTTGCTACGTTGACAAAGAAGATTGATGTTGTAGGGGTGCAGCCTATTCAGAGTGTGGTAGTTGTTTGTGAATTGTGTGCAGGGAACCATCCGAGTGATCAATGTACAATTAATTCAGAGTCGGTACAATACATTAGTAATCACAACAGGCAGCACTGTAGCAATAATTCCAACAATTATAACCCTGGTTGGAGGAATCATCGGGGTTGTTCATGGAATAATAATCAAGCCCAAACCTCTGCTCCGAGAGAATCATACCCAATAGGCTTTCATAATCAAGCTCCACCACAACAAGAAAAGAAGTCGAATTTGGAGGAGCTGCTTTTCAGGTACATAGCATAGAATGAGACAAGGATGAACAGTCAGGAAGTATCAATTCGAAACCTGGAAAATCAAATGGGTCAGGTTGCTAATGCCATTAACAACCGATCTCAAGGCACTCTACCTAGTGATACGGAGATCAATCCAAAGAGAGAAGGCAAGGAGCACTGCAAGTCTATTACATTATGAAGCGAAAAAGAGTTATCTGAAGTTGTTGGTGGAACTCCAAAACAATCACTTGGAGATAACAGTAAGGATGAAGATAAAGATAGAAAGAATATGGAACATGAAAAGAAGGAAGAAGATCCAGTTGTAAGTTCTAATGGAGGCAAGCAGAGTCCTATTATGCCTCCCGTGCCGTTTCCACAACGTTTGCAGAAATAGAAGATGGATAAGCAATTCTCAAAATTTTTGGAAGTGTTCAAGAAGCTCCAAATTAATATCCCTTTCGCAGATGCATTGGAGCAGATGTCTAGTTATTCGAAATTTATGAAGGAATTCTATCAAGGAAGAGAAAACTAGGTGATTTTGAGACAGTGACACTTACGGAGTAGTGCAGTGCTATTCTTCAAAAGAAGTTACCACCAAAGCTTAAGACATCACTTGTTAGTTCCACTGCTTCAGACTATCCTGCTCCTCTAGAGTATGTGTAGTGATTGAATGCTTCTCCACTGGTTGTCAAGTTCAAGTAACAGTTTGAGAATTTGGATCATGCGGGAAGCTCTACTACTACTTGTGCAAAGTCATCTTTGGAAGAACCACATTTATTAGAGCTTAAACCTCTTCCAAATCATCTGCGGTATGCGTATTTGGGTGACTCTTTTACTTTACCTATTATTGTTTCTACTTCACTCGACGAATTCCAAGAAAACAAGCTGTTGCGAGTCCTTCATGAGTATAAAACGGCTTTAGGATGGTCTATTGCAGATATTAAGGGTATTAGTCCCTCAATTTATATGCACAAAATTCTTCTTGAAGATGATGCTAAGCTTGTGATTGAGCTACAACGCCGATTAAATCCTATCATGAAGGAGGTGGTCAAGAAGGAAATCATTAAGTGGTTGGATGCCGGAATCATATACCCCATCTCAGACAGTTCTTGGGTAAGTCCAGTTCAATGTGTTCCGAAGAAAAGAGGCATGATTGTAGTTTTCAATAAGAACAACGAGTTAATTCCAACACATACAGTGACTAGGTGGCGAGTATGTATGGATTATCGCAAACTTAATAAGACAACTCGTAAAGATCACTTCCCTCTAACGTTCATTGATCAGATGCTTGACAGATTAGCTAGGCATGAATTCTATTGTCTCTTGGATGGTTATTCTGGCTATAATCTGATTACAATAACACTCGAAGATCAGGAGAAGACTACATTTACCTACCCCTGTGGAACCTTTGCATTCTGGAGGATGTCTTTTGGATTATACAGCGCACCTGCAACGTTTCAACGATGCATGATGGCAATATTCTCCGACATGTTTAGAGAACCTAACTCTTGTGCTAAAAAGATGCGTAGAAATAAACTTGGTGTTAAACTGGGAAAGTGTCACTTCATGGTTCAAGAAGGCATTATTTTGGGGCACAAAGTTTCTGCTAATGGGATAGATGTGGACAGGGCAAAAATAGAGACTATTGAAAATTTACCACCATCAACATCAGTAAAGGGAATTTGGAGTTTTTTGGGCCATGTAAGATTTTATAAGCGATTCATAAATGACTTTTCCAAGATCACAAAGCCTCTGTGCAGCCTTTTAGAGAAAGACGTGTCCTTCAATTTTGATAAGGCATGCATAGAGACTTTCGAGGTGTTGAAAAAGAAGTCATAACTGTCCCCGTGATAGTTGCACCAAATTGGGATTTGCTGTTTAAGCTAATGTGCGATGTTAGCGACTTTGCGATTGGCGCAGTTTTAGGCCAACGTAAAGAAAAAATGTGTCATACCATTTATTATGCTAGTAAAACGTTATCGGATGCACAACTCAATTACACAACCACTGAGAAAGAATTATTAGAAGTTATTTTTGCTTTCAACAAATTTTGATCTTATCTTATTGGTACAAAGGTGATAGTGTTCATAGATCATTCCGCCATTAAGTATTTGATCTCGAATAAGGACGCCAAGCCACGCTTGATTCGATGGGTTCTTTTACTTCAAGAGTTTGATCTAGAGATTTCGGACAGAAAGGGGACAGAAAACCAAGTGGCGGATCATCTCTCTAGACTTGAGAATAACGTACAGCAAAAGGGAGATGGGGTAATGATCAATGAATCCTTTCCAGATGAGCAACTATTCTATGTCGCAGACGAAGCACCATGGTATGTAGATTATGTGAACTATATAGTGAGTCATGTGCTTCCCCCTGAAATGAGCAACCAACAAAGGAAGAAGTTCTTGCACGAGGTGAAACATTACATCTGGGATGAACCGTTCCTATTCAAACAATGTGCAAATAAGATGTTAAGAAGATTGAGAAATCAAAGAAATCTTGTTGCATTGCCACTCATCATGTTATAGAGGACATTATGGGGGAGAGAGAACAGCGGCAAAAGTCCTTCAATTAGGTTTCTATTGGCCAACTCTCTTTAAGGATGCCCATTTTTTCGTATTAAAGTGCGACAGATGTCAACGAACTAGAAATATTCCAAAGCGACATGAGATGCCCTTAAACAGTATTTTGGAGGTTGAGATCTTTGATGTCTGGGATATAGACTTCATGGGCCCATTTCCATCATCTTACAATAACCTTTACATATTAGTTGCGGTGGATTACGTCTCGAAGTGGGTTGAAGCAGCTGCTTTGCCTACCAATGATGCAAAGGTGGTGTTGAATTTCCTCCGAAAAAATATTTTCACGAGTTATGGTAAACCGAGAGCGATCATAAGCGATGAAGGCACGCATTTCTGTAATAAATATTTTGCAGGCCTTCTCGCTAAATATGGAGTCACCCATAAGATTGCAACAGCTTATCACCCCCAGACTAGTGGCCAAGCTGAAGTTTTGAATAGAGAAGTGAAGCGGATTCTGGAGAAAATTGTAAATTTCAACCGAAAAGACTGGTCGAAGAAGCTAGATGATGCCCTTGTGGGCCTATCGAACAACATATGAAACGCCAATTGGGATGTCACCATATAGGCTTGTATATGGCAAAGCTTGTCATCTGCCAGTGGAATTAGAGCATAGTGCATATTGGACTATTCAGAAACTTAACTTTGACTTGCATGCAGTGGATGAGAAGCGTCTCTTGCAGTTGAATGAGATGGATGAGTTATGTCTTCAAGCGTACGAGAATGCCAAGCTTTATAAAGAGAAGAGAAAAATGTGGCATGAGAAGAAGATCATTGAGCGGAAGTTGAGCCAGGACAAGTTGTACTCCTTTTTAATTCGCGGTTAAAGCTCTTCCCGGGAAAACTCAAATTAAGGCGGTCAGGGCCATTTATTATTACTAAGGTGTTCCCGCATGGAGCGGTTGTAGTCGAGGAAGCCAATTCGAAGAGAACTTTCAAGGTGAACGGGCAGAGACTAAAGCACTATTGGGGTGGCGACATTGATTGTCAAAAGACCTCAATTATCCTTGCCGACCCAGAATGACACAGGGAGTAGTATAAAACACGCGCTATTTGGGAGGCAACCCAAATTTTAGCTTTTAATTTTTAATTCATGTTTATGTCAATTTAGGTTTTTTTTTTTAGGAGTAATTATGATATTAGATTATTAGTGCATTTTAATTAGTGTGTCAATTGCCTGCAGGTACCGAGGATCGAGAAGAAAAAAAAAAGAGGGAGCTTGCACAAGCTTAAACAAGGAGCCAAGACCAGTAGCCCAGCGCCTCAGCGCTTTATCACAGCTCCCAGGCGCTTACTTGCTGGACAACCAGCTCCTCAACAGCGCTACAGACAACGCAGCAATGCCTATATTCTGCCCCTCAACGCTGTCCATAGCAGCAGATCAGCGCAGCAGCGCTACAGATCAGCGCCCATTCTTTGTCTGGGTAGTGCAGCAACGCTATAGGCAGCGCATGCCTACTGTCCCCAATGCTGTCCCACAGCAACAAAACCAGCGCAACAATGCTAAAACAGGCGTAGCAGCGCCTATTCTCGGCCTGGCCAGCGCTAAAAACAAAATTTCAGCATTAAAAAATAGCCATTAGCGCTACATTCAGGGACAAGGGGCTCTCCACATCTACTCCTACTCTTCCAAAATTTCAAAGCTCTAAAAATCTATTCACCCCAACTCTTCTTCACCCATAATTTCGTTGAATCACCATGGATTTCCCAATCTCCTTTACACAATAATCTTACCTCTCAAGTGGCATCAATGAGTATCAACTAGTACCAAGGATTTCTCCATTCTCCATGGGTAAAGATTAAGTTTTGCAATTTAAGGTACCAAACTTCCTCCATTCTCCATGGATAAAGTTTAAGCTTGTTTAAATGCTTATGGGAGATTATTGTATGGTTTATTTGGTGGAGATCATAAGATTTGGGATGGTTTAGTAATGAAGAGTTGGGCATTGCACTCAAGGTGTTTGTTAAATTGCCTAAGTGGAAACAAAGATTAGTTAGCTAGTTTTTGACTTTATTTTTGGTGTTTTGGGGCTTCATAATTGAGTATTCATCATGTCTTCAAAACGCCAAAGAGGGGAAAGCTCTAAATCCTCCAAGCCATACGACAAAAAGAGGTTTGTTAGCAAAGCAGCTTCGGAGCAATTTCATACTTTGTTGGCGAAAAAGGCATTGATTCCTGAATGCGGCCTTCACCCAGATGAGACGTATGATGGGTGTGTACACGACATGATTATGGAGCGTGGTTGGTTAGACTTCACAGAACAGCCGGAGGCCGCCGTAGTCCCCGTTGTAAAAGAATTTTATGCCAATACCAAGGAGGCCGAAAACCATGTGGTTCGAGTTCGGGGCAAAGTAGTGTCGTTTGATAAGGCACGCATCAATGCTTATTACAACATAGAGAATATGTCAGACGACGATGAGTATACCAAATACAAAATTGAAGAACTTGACTTAGACGAAGTGATTAAGTGTTTGTGTAAGCCAGCTACTAAGTGGACATTAAAGGGAACTGAGATGCTTCACTTTTCACACAGCGAGCTGACCCGGTTTGGGAAGGCATGGTATTAATTTCTATGTGCAAAGCTAAAGCCTACCACACACATTAGTGATGTACTCCGTGGCAGGGCAGTATTGCTCTATTGCATAGTTAAAGGAAAAAACATTAATGTGGACCAAGTTATTCAAGACTTGATCAGACATGCTATTAATGGGGGTTCAACTAGCAGGATGCCTCATTCATCATTAATTTGTGGGCTATGTAAGAAGGCAAAAGTCACATGGAGTGACGATTAATTGGTTCAATAACCAAAAGTGCCAATTGATCATCAAATCATCAGCTGCTTTAAGGTATGGAAGGGTGGTTTCTATGATCATAGGGGTGCCCGGTATGTTATGGTTGATGTGCCTCAGGATTCTGAGGAACCATCGGAGCCTCCTCAGCCCACTGCTGCCTCATCTCAGTCACCTATGGAGAGTCTAGTTAATGAGATACGTGGATTACGTCGAGAAACACAGAACTACTCAACGAAATTCAATTATGTGCTAGTCCAAATGTTTAATAACTGTGGTTTCAACTCAGGCACATCTCCACTACAGTTTCCTAGTCCACCTATGTTTTCAGAATACACTCTCGACTCAGCGGACAACGAGGATGTTGACGATGATGCCAACTAGCGACGTCTCAGGAAGTCCTCTATCTTAATTTTTGCTACTTTATAAATTAATAGTAATGTTTAGTTTAAGTTTGGGGGTGTATTCTTGTTTTCATTATTAGATATGCATTTAGATAGTATGTTTTGCACTTAAAAAACATGTTTTAGTACAATTTGAGCAATGGGTTGAGTAAATTTGATTATGGCCAATGATGAATGAGATTAATTGTCAATTCAAGGAAAATTGATGAACATGTTGAGTTTGTAGTTTAACATACTAGTTGGTTTTACACTGTTTGTGATTCTTTTCATTCATGAGCACAAATCCATCTGTTTGGTTAGCTATTATTTAAAGAATTTATTTGGATAAGTGCTTGTGGGAGATATCATTGAAACTCTAGAAATTTATTTAAGCATCATTCAAATCAAAATTTAGGCATTCATATAAGTTTGCGGGAAATATTGGTTATGATGGGTTAGTATAAAAAAAAAAAAGGAATTTTTGGAAAATTATTTTGATTTGATCCTTCATGAGTTAGAAGAAAAAAAAAATAGGAAGACAAGAAACAAGAAATGGGTATGTGGTGAGTAGAGATGAAGCGTAAAATGTACTCACTCATAAACACATGTTGAGAACGAGATAGAGTGTAAAACGAACTCGTTCAAGAGAAGGAGAGATGGAGCGTAAAACATACTCGCTCAATAGGAGGTGAGATGGAGCATAAAATGCACTTACCTAATGAATGAAAAAAAAAAAGAATGAGAGAGAGAGAGAGATGAAAAGATATTTGTACCTTCTAATTATATGTTTTGCCTTAATTAGCAGAGGTTGATGTGAAACGTAAGTTCATAGAGTTGATATTGAGTATCTCCTATGAAGCAATTGATTACGTAAATGTATCTGGGTGATAACTAGCTTGAAAAGTTCGGATATGTACATGTATTTAAAGGGTCATGAGCGGAGATAAAATTAAGGAGTATGTTGAATTGTTAGACTTTACATTGTTTTGAAGTTTCCTATGAATTATTATTTGTAGTAACTTTTGGGGCCATTATTCAGATTCATATTGATCAATTGTTTGAGTAGTTGGTTGTAGGGTTAATTTTTTATAGTTTTTGTTTTTAGTATTTTGTTTGAAGACAAGCAAAGATTTAAGTTTGGGGGTATTTGATGAGTGAGTTTTATACCTACAAATTAAGTACTCTTAGCTTGATGAATTGCAAGTTTTCAAGTATTTTATGTTCCTTTTTATTCATTTTGTGTGTTTTAATTTTGTTTTGTATGGATCATGATTTGAAAAGAAACAAGGTCATTTGGTAGCCTAAAGTTTGGATTAATTGAGGACTAAGCAACAAGGGCAGTTGTAGGCATAAAAGGAGATGAGCGCCACAGCTCTACATGCAGCGCTGCAGCTCTAGAAGAGCAGAAAGTCAACGCAGCTACGCTGATTTATGGGGCTGCAACGCGTGTTTCAGCTTGGGACGCAAATTCTGACTTGTTTTTTAGTAGAAATTAAACTCTAATGCTATATATATGTTAGAGTTTGAGTTGGGAAAAAAATATACTTATATGAGGGGCTGCTAATATAGAAAAAACCAAGGATTAATAGAAAAATTGAAGGCAAAAATCGAAGGAAGCAACGCAAAGAAAATTAGACTTGAAGGATAGAGAGAGATTGAGGTTTGCAACTAAGTTTTCATTCTTTTCTCTTACTTTTAGTTGTTGATTTTCTGAGATGTTGATTAATTTGAGAATGATGTTTTTCAATTACATTATGAACTAAATTTTTATTAAGATTGCAATACAACCTGATGTTTAGTTAAATTGATCTACTCTCGTTTCTAGTTCTTATTGATCATCTACAAGTTATTTATTATATTTTGTGCTTAATATATGATTGTTTGGCTAAAAATTAATTTATTCCCTTGATGAAATTGGAAGATGAATTCTAGGGTTTGGATCTGAATATGATAACATGCGTCTGGTTAATTCTTCTTAGGATTGAATAGCTGGGTTTGTTTATAGGATATGAATATACATATATGTCGGGTGCAACTTTTATGAGAGTTTGAGCTTAGCGAATCTATTCCAACTTATTTTGCATAGGAATATAGTAATTTAATTGGGAGATATATTTTTATATAACCATCGGAAGAGGTTTAATAAATAATTTTGAATTCTCAGTTAACAACTTATTTTGATCAATTAACTTGAAAGAAAGTGAAAAGATTTATACGAAGCATTAGGGGAAGTTGTAATCTTAAGTTCTTTTATCTGGTGAATCAATCATTGTTCAATAATTTTAGATTTAGATTTAAGCTAGTAATTTCATAGTTTAATTCCAATTGTTTAAATAAAATCGAATTGATATAAAGTTAGTACTTGAAAATTATTAGTAATAATTCTCTGTAGGATCGATACTCTACTTATCAGTTTATTACTTGTTGATCGTGTATACTTGCACGTAAATTGTCAATATCACATTCAGACAACAATACCAAATAGATGAACCTGCATACCAGATGTGGAACTGGCAAAGCTTCAATGCTTATATTATCTTCACCAGGCATTCTCTGATAAACTGACAAAACTTTTTGACGAATCGGCATACCGAATGGGGAACTGGCAAACCTTAGAAGCTTCCAGTATCTAGCAGAACAATAAGGAGTCTGACAAACTGGTATACCGAACAAGTGAACTGGTATACCGGATGTAGCCTTTATAAGGCAACGGTAACAATCCAGCATACCATCCAGTATATCGAATGAGGTTCTAGAAATTGAATTCAAATTTGCTGAGTTTTAGCATTTGAATCCTTTTTTATCTACACTATGTATAGAGGACTTAAAGGCATTTGTGAATTTCTTGCACATGTGAATTTATGAGCTAAAAGCCAAAGAAGATCCTATTCTTTAGAGATCATTCATTCTTTTTCTTGTCTTCTACTATTGATTTGAGAGATTATTCTTGAGAAGAAAGAGGGGGTGATTTTGTATTCTTCTTGAGTAATTCATTTAAGAGAGGAATCTTTGTATAGTACTCAAGGAAGAACAAGTGTAAAGGAATTGGAATCTCACCTATTGAAGAGATTCAAGAAAGAGAAAAGGAACCTCCAAGGGGTGAAGGAAGAAAGGACATAGGCCAAAGTGTTGGGGCCAAACCTCTATATATCGTTGTGTTTGCTCTCTCACTCTCTCTCTCTCTCACTTTCTTTACTTTATATTGTCCTTGTTAACTCACACACACACACACAATATCATACTCATCTCATTAACAACTATCATATAGGTAAATCAATTTCACAATTAGTGAAATTGGATTTTTAACAGGTGATTTGTCTTAGAACCCTAATTTACTCCCCCCCCCCCCCCCTCCCCCTCTTAGGTTGCACTTTGGGCCAAACATCTAGGTTATCACCTTTGTCCTAAGCATAAAGGTGCATTCAAAGTGTGAATGATGTAGTTTTAGCACTTGATCTCCTCCCTTGAATGACATGTTTGGATCTTCAATCGTTGTAGTATCATGACCATAGAATATGTTGAGATTTACAATGGACTTAATGAAATTATCCAATTAGAAACATATATCTAACAATCTCCCCTTTTGACAATTTCGCGACAAAATACACAAGTAAGATATTAAGATTACAACCCACAAACTATTTAACAAAAAAAAAAAAAATTTAAATCTAATTTCAGCACTCATGTACACGTCCTAAATCTCTATCTACAATATCTACTTTTTTAGATGTAGCTTGAAGATCATAGTCCTGCACATCTCCACTTAAACCTAAACCTTGTGAAGAGCATCATATGTTAGAGAATTAAATAACACAAGCACAGGTTTGGAAAGCACCAAGTTAAGCATAAGTCGTATTCATGTATACATCATATAAGTGCAATTATGTAACATATTAAGAATTGTTTCGCCCTATATGCTTAGGAACCTATTGATATAACAATTTTAATCACTTCAAGTTCTCCCCTTTAGTTGGTGTTCACAAATAAAATAACAAGTAAACAATAAATAAAGCAAAATAGGTGACTTCATGCCAAGTTTGTAAATGTACTTAGGGTTGAGTATTAGAATAAACTCTCCTTACTATGTTCACATGCAACATACCTAGGCTAGTCAAGAATAAATCTCCCCGATTCCTCTCATATATATCTAAAATATTATCCCTCTTTTTGCTACAAATGTGAATCCAATGACAACCCATGACAATCAAGGTACATATCAAGTTACCCAATATATTATTTCCTTATTTGCTACAAATGTCAATCCAATGATGACCCATAACAAGCGTAACGTAGAATTATGGTATAACAAGAAGATATAAATACAAACTAACTAACTAAATCATACATGTAAAGTGAATAGAGGACAAACAAGACATATAGCTCAAAGTCTAAATGATAAAGCATCAAATAAAATAACTAAGAGTATGCCACGAAAAAAGAAAACTAATCAAAACAAGTAAAAGTCAACAGAAAAATAGAGTGCTTAAGTATAGACCAAGAATGAATATAAACACTTAAACTACCATATGGTTCTATACTAAAGTCTCTAAGTAGCTTTAGTTGGTGCATTATCTCCACCATAGTCACCATCTCCACTCTACAATTGTGTCCTCAACTTGTCATCTCATCGATAAATCTGGCATTTTGAAGCATGTGCCTGAGACCATGTACCTCCCTGTGTATGTCCCTCTTATTTCTCACAATGATAGACATCCCTTTGTCAAGAGAATACAATGTGAGAGCTGTGAGGTTATGCTACTGATCTGTACTACTCTGTATATGACCTAGAACTGTGGTAGTAGTAGTCCATTGATCAAGTGCAGCAGGAGGACTCTTAGGGAGTGGTGTACGTGAGGTGCTTGCTTGTGGCTGCCTCAATGGTGGTGCATAACTCGATGGTCCAGGCTCAATAGTGGGAGCTCATGGCTTAGTCTCCATCTCATCATACTCTGCCTCTACCTCTGTGGGGTCAAATGTATAACATGCATACGTCTTGCTCTGTCTCATTGACTCCTTCCCTAGAGGTCTCTTGGGTCTCAACATCTGATTGGTCTCTAAAGCTAATGCATCCTTATCTAGACAAATTCAGGTGATAAGAGACCCAAAAGCCAAATTTTCAGTAATCCTCCCCTTATCGAAAGCTATCCAAATCACTCTAAAGATCTCAAAACCCGTATTGATAGCATGTAAGAGGTATGCTCGAGGTGTAGGGAATGTAGAAGTGTGTGACTTTTGATCGATGTTATAGTTGATAATCAAATTGATCAACTCATATTCCCTAGATAAATCCTTGTATTCATGGGCAGAGCAAGTACTCGCCCACCCAGAAAATTCTATTATTACCCATGTGTTATAATTAGGTCTGTTAACGGATTGAATTTTCATTGATCCGAATCCAATTTCAAAACTTCGATTTGAATTCGATAATCCGATGAATTTTATATTTGTGGTATATATCCAAATTTGTTAACAATCCAAAATCTTACCTAAAAATTCAATCTAATCTGAATAACTTAATTGACTAAATTTTAACAAAGTACACCTAAATTTCAACTAAATTTATTTAAATAATCACTTAATTTTTTAATATTTATATAAAATATATAAACAATTCATATCAAACTATAATCGGATCGGATATAGATATATCCAAACCCAAATTCGTGAAATATAAGATATTGGATTTGGTTTCGAATTATAGTTAAAAAATATTAATGCATATCTGACTAATCAAATTCGGATCAAATTAGCTTATCTTAGTGGTGCTAGCTAATACTACCCACCCATGATGCAGTGGTGGCCACCCATGAAGGGCATGACCCATATGGGAATGAGCCGACCTTTTATTTATTTACACTTTTATTTATTTATTATTAACTTATCCACACTTCCTGAGTTAGTTTACTATTTATTTATTTACATTATTATTATGAGAAAATTTGGTGTGAGTACATTTTCTAAAACTTATTTTAGAGAAAGCTCACAGTTCAAACTTTTACGCTATTAAGTTCTCTCATACATAATTTTTTGTCATTAGGTATATAATTCATTTTGCTTTTTTTTTTCGGTATTACTTAATTACCCTTCCTTAAATAATGCATAACTGATTGAAAGTTTATTTTCTTTTTAAATATGTAAAGATTTGATTTGATTATATCATTCGTTTGAATTTTGAACATTTATTTTTATTCTCTCACTCTCTTTCTTCTTATTTTCTCTCACTGTTACTCTCTCTCTCTCTATTTTCTCTCACCGTTACTCTATCTCCCCCTATTTTCTCTCTCAAACACTTACTTTCTTCCCTGCATATTCAAAGTACCGTTAATTTCTCTTTCTCTCTCTCGATCTGAAGTTGGCATTCTTCAACGTCGTTGTATTAATATTCCAAAAAAGATACACCAAAAATATACACAAAAAGAGATACACTAAAAAGTTACATTGACGAATCACACCAAAGGGTTAAACCAACGAGTCACACCAAAAAGTTACACAAAAGAGACATGCCTAAGACTTGCACTAAAAGACACACCAAAGACTTTCACCGAAGAGACATATTAAAGAGACACAACAAAGAGTTGCAATAAATAGACACACCAAAAGAGATATACAAAAGAGAAATACCAAAGAGATATACCAAAGGGATACACCAAAGATTTGTCTTCATTTTCTGCCTTCAATTTTTTCCTTTCATTGGAATCTTCTATAATCCAAGATTTGTGATGGGTTAAGTACATTTTTTAATTGTCGAAGTTGAAACAATGTAGTCAGAGTGACGCTTTGGAGCAAAAGATTATGCCGACGAAAATACTCAAAAACTCACAACTCACTAACGGTTTTGGGGTGTGATTTGTCCTCCAAAAATAAACGATTTGGTCTTTGATAGGTAATAAATCCGGTATTTTTACAGATATGGAACAATTGTACAGTATTTCAAATTTCAAACCGCCGAAGAAAGTGGAAGAATGCTGCCGGTTATGCTGTCCATGTTTGTCGATTTAGTGGTCACTGTAGCTTTGAATCCAACTTTATTCAAAAACCGCTTGTTGCAACTTTTACTCTTATCGAATGACTTTTGCGTCGTTTCCCACATAAATGGGCTTTGGGCCAAAAAAAAATTCATAGTGGACTTTCACGCAAATAAGTCTATATTTGTTGACAAGCTTTCGTTGTTTCCTTATTATTATTGGTCCGTACTCATGTAAAATTCTTTTCTCTTAATTTTTTTTTTATTTGTTACGTTGTTATTATATTAATGTGTTTAAAGACTTCTTAAACTCCTCATTTAGTTATAGCATAACCCATCCTTTAGTTGTAGCATAACCCATCGAGGTCCCTTTAATTCCTGAAGCCGCAAATGTCTTTCTTCAATATCAATGCTATGTTTTGACAATGTCTTTCTTCCATCTTGAATATTTTATTATTTGATTCTTAATCAATTGTGAATATTGTTGGGTGCTTGATTTTGAATGCTTTCAAATGGCACAATTTTTTATTTTTATTTTTATAACAAAAAGGCTTGTAATTAATTTTTTGTTTTGTTTTGTTTTGATTGTATACACTATGCTTAGTTACCTATTTTTTGGCATTCTGTTTTAAGGAAATTTTGACGTGCCCACCCAGAAAGCTCCGCCCCTGTTTGTATTTATGTGTATGCTATAAGTCTTCATACTTGCAGTTTGACAACTCTGCATGAACTTTTCTTTTTTCAATATTGATGAATTCTAAGCTTAGATCTATAACTAGGTGAATTTTCAATTCTTCGGCGAGTTTGAGGCGAAGACAGAGCTTTGTTCAGAATCCCATTTTTTTTTTTTTTTGAACTGTGTTCAGAATCTAATTGAAAAAGAGCATTTTGAGTGTAAAAATGGCAGCAGCATTGCCTGGAGATGACTCCGGGAGTCGGAGGACGAGTTTTGCATCTCCCAGATGGAGTTGGGAATCGCCGAGTCTTCAGAGATTGTTTTCGAGTCCAGCAGGGGAAGTTTTTGAGAGGAGTAGGAGAGAAAAGGATGAGGAGGAGCTAATGTGGGCTGCTATTGAGAGGCTTCCAACTTCTGATATTACTGGAGGAGTTTTTCAAGAAGAGGTTGATGTGGCCAATGTTGGAACTCAAGACAAGAGAATACTCATGGAAAGTATTCTTAAAGTTGTGGAGGATGATAATCAGAGTTTTCTTCAGAGACTCAGAGATTGTACTGATAGGTGACCTTGGGCAGCTTTGGGCAGTTTAATTTTTTTATTTTTTTAATTGCTTGAAATTGATTAGGAACCTTATTTTTTTGCCAAACAGGGTTGGAATCGATATTCCTAAGATTGAAGTCCGGTTTGAGCACTTGACAATTGAAGGGGATGCACATGTAGGATCCAGGGCGCTTCCTACCCTGCTGAATGCTACCTTGAATGCGATAGAGGTAGCTGATCATTGTGTTTCTTCACTTTTCTTAATGAATTACCATATTTATGTTCAATTGTTCCAATGTAAAAGGTGATAGAATCACCTAAGATTGCTTATAGACAGGGTCGGCCATAGACCTAGGCACTTAGGTGGCTGCATAGACCCCAATTTTTACATATTTTTTAGGATCCCAAATTAAACTCAAACTCATAGACATCTGTTATTTGGGTTGGATGCAAAAGACCGAAGCTATTATCCTATGACCACCACCATTAGAGATGGCAAATGAGTGTAGTGGGTTGGGTCGGTTATGGGGTGGCTTAAATTTGGTTGTATTAAAATAAATTCAATCCATTTTTTACTCATGTATTATAATGAGTTGTGTTTATAATAGTTGGGTTAAATCCATTAATCTATAAAATAATTAAAATTCTTAATCGAAACACATTAATACACAAAAACATACACATTAATACATCAAAATACAAATATATACACACACGTGACTACACCAAAACAGACACACGAATACACCAAAATACGCACACTAATACACACAAAAATACACACATTAATACACCAAAAATACAAACACATATACTAGCACACAAAAACTAAAACACATTTAATTAAAAAACACACACACACATAATGGGTCGAGGTCGACTGTGGGCCATGGGTTGGTCCGCGGTTCATGGGTCAACTCGTGGATAATGGGTCAACCCGTGTGCCAAAGACCGTAGTTTACTTGTAAGGCATGGGTCGGGTCATAGGTCGCGGGTCAATTCGCATGTCATGGGGAGTTTGTGTTTGTATTATCGTTTGTGTTTTTTGTATTCTAGTATGGATGTGTTTTAGTGTATTAGTGTATATGTGTGTATTTTTTAGTATATTATTGTGTGTATGTATTTTTTTGTATATTAGTATATTTATTTGATTTTATTAGTTGTGTTATTTAATAGAAAGATATATACTGAACCTAATGGGTACCAATTTATATATATTAACTCGCTTAATTAAAATAAATTATATTACCCAATTTATTTATTTATTGGTGGGTTGAATGAATTAATAGGTAATAAATTAAGATTGACACCTCAAATTACCATTAATAGCCCAGTTAAAATATCAGGCCCAGCAAAATTTAATGTTTGACCTTCACATTAAAACTTGTTCCAAGCCCTCTACAATTCAACGTTGCTCCTCTCTCTCTCTCTCTCTCAGACGTACACACACACACACACACGCACTTCCACCTTCTTAGTTTCAGAAACATCTCAACTGGAAAACAAATTTTATGGGGCTTCATCTACCAATTTCGCCTAAGGCCCCTGTTGACATTGGGCCGCCCTGCTTATAGGATGTTTGGCTTTTGATATCTTTTAAACTACTCAAACTAGGAATCATAGATGGGCTGGCCTTTAAAGATGAAGAAATTTGGTGTTGTTGAAGTGAATAGGTGGCCTGCATTGCCTGCGACTACATACTAATAGAAGTGCCGAAAAAAGTTGTGTTGGTTGGGATGGTTTGTGCATATGTAAAACAAGTTTTTTTATTTTCAGATATGAAAAATAGAAGGTAAATTATTTAGATAGCAGATCTTTGTATTCAATTTTTCAAAAATTGAGAACAAAAAATCAGAATTTCAGATAACACTAATAACATGTGTTTCACCAATTTTGAGATACAATTTCTAAAAAAATTGAAAACTCGTGATGGAATCTACTATTCACTTAAAGACATCATTTAAAAGGAAAAAAAAATATCCATCCGTTTCTTTCACTCCGGTTCTAAGCAAGCCCGATCGATTTCTTCAAAACCCCTAGTTTCGTCCGAAGCTCCGACCCTTCAAGTGGTACAAGCCAACGAGAAGAGGTCCGATCGACTAACAAGCTTCTGAAGAATGCTCTTTCTATGTATTTTGTGTTTTCTCGCGCGATTGATTTTACATATTTTTTTTGAGGTTGACTTTATCCTTAGATATGGCCCTATGCAAACTAGAAATTTTGGGATCTATGTTATTGGCTTTGTTTTGTCGTTTTTCATGGTGAGGAGAAGGATGACATCTTTGTTGCATGTTCAATTTTTGAAATTAATTTTTTGTTGGCTAAGATCTGTCCATGGCATTCAACACTTGTCCTTTATCCTCAGATTTTTTTTTTTTTGTAAATTTCATGGGTTAATTTCTAGCATCAGGTAATGCAATGTTGAGAGTTCTATGAGTAAATCTTGTTTGTCCACATGTATAATACTAACTGAGAAAAAAAAATAGTGGTAATACACCCCATCCCTGCCCTCACTCTCGTGCTCTTTTTTAGAAGATTTTTATCAAAGAGTATTCAAATTATAACCCATATTTCTATTATATTTTGGATCACTACTCAAACATGTTTTACTATTTTATATTTTTTAAAATTATATAATCAAACAGGTTTTAGGATACAAAAAAATAAAACGCTCTTTTCTAAAACTCTTCTCGAAAACATGTTTTTGAATATTTTTTTTTGAGAACACATCCAAACAGGCTCATGTGGGTATTAGGCTGCACAAATCTAGCCCTTCCAGATCCCATAATGACAGAAGCCTCATTCACTGGACTATCCTTAAATTTATGAAAAATTGTTGGATGCTATTGTTTGTGGATACCTAACAAAAATTGATTGCATTGTTCATCTGTGACTGTCAAACACAAGTGCTTCGTCTTGAAAGCTAACTGCTTCTCTTTTACACATAATGATGACCTTGCAGAATTTGAAGTATGTAATCTCCTCATTTGTTTTGATTGTCTTTTAATGTTTCTCTAGAGATGAGGACTCCATACACTGAAAGACTGTTTTTAAAAGACATAAAATTTTGCTTTAACTTTAATTCCTTGTTGTCAATAGGGGGTTCTTGGAGTAATGAAACTTTTTCCATCTAAGAAAAGGGTCGTTAAGATACTTCATGATGTGAGTGGAATCGTGAAACCATCAAGGTAAGTTGAAGGAAGTTCTGCAATTGTTCTAACAAGCGTTTAGTTTACAACACCAGTTCTATATGCATCAGTTTCCCACTTTTGCACAGCCATATTGAATAAGGAAAAAAATGTATAAGCACAAGATATTTTGAAATTATTTTATTAATTCCAAAATGGAAAGCTGAGATTACATTGCTAGTTGATTTGTATTACTGAATTTCCTGTCCATGCGGCCACTGTGTTTCTAGGATGGCACTACTTCTTGGGCCCCCAGGTGCTGGGAAGACGACATTACTGAAGGCACTTGCTGGAGAGCAGGACAATGACTTAAGGGTATGCATAGTCAAAAATGTCATGCAAAACTTTGACAGTTGTTCGATATCCGTCTTACTTATAGTGAAAAATGTTACAATGTGTGGTTTTTAAATTTGTGTACAGGTAACCGGAAAAGTCACTTATTGTGGTCACGAAATGTCAGAGTTCAATCCTCAGAGGACTTGCGCTTATATTAGCCAGCATGACCTTCACCATAGTGAGATGACTGTTAGAGAGACATTAGACTTCGCAGGACGTTGCTTAGGAGTTGGAACTAGATATGAGCTCCTGGTAGAGTTGTTGACAAGAGAAAAGGATGCAAACATCAATCCTGTTCCGGAGATAGATGCATTCATGAAAGCAACAGAAATGGTTGGCCAAGAATCTAGTTTGGTCACAGACTATGTCCTCAAGGTTTGTTTCCTCATCTTTCTGGCTTCTAATGTCAAATGTATCAACCCAAGCTAGCACATTGAAGTGACCATTAAGTTGATATAACAGACACTTGGATTAGATATCTGTGCTGATATAGTGGTTGGTGATGAGATGAGACGGGGTATCTCTGGTGGACAGAAGAAGCGTGTCACAACTGGTAAGTGAAAAGCATTTTATTGAGCACCTGCCCCGCCCCCCCCCCCATCTCGGCCCCCGACTGTAAGGTCTCCCTCCCATTGCTAATGAGTTTTTGGTACGTGTAGGAGAAATGTTGGTTGGGCCAGCAAGAGTATTTAGCATGGATGACATTTCAACTGGTCTGGATAGTTCCACCACTTACCAAATTGTGAAGTTTATGATGCAAATGGTTCATATTATGGACGTAACCATGATAATCTCGCTTTTGCAACCTACACCTGAAACTTTTGATCTTTTTGATGACATTATTCTACTTTCAGAGGGACGAATTGTCTACCAAGGTCCACGAGAGAATGTTCTTGATTTCTTTGAGAGTGTCGGATTCAAATGCCCCGAAAGGAAGGGAATTGCTGATTTTCTTCAAGAGGTCACTTCGAGGAAGGACCAAGAGCAATTCTGGTTCAAAAAGAACGAACCTTACCGATTTATTTCAGTGCCAGAGCTTGTGGAGCACTTCAGATCTTTCCATACTGGACAGAAACTTTATGATGAACTTGAGATTTTGTATGACAAAACCAAAACCCATCCTGCTGCATTGGTGACTGAGAAGTATGGTATCTCCAATCTGGAGCTTTTAAAGGCATCCTTGGCTAGGGAATGGCTATTGATGAAACGCAACTCCTTTCTCTACATATTCAAGACCACACAGATTACTATCATGTCCCTAATTACTTTCACAGTTTTCTTTAGAACTGAAATGAAACATGGCCGGTTGGAAGACGGAGGCAAATATTATGGTGCACTATTTTTTAGTCTCCTGAACGTGATGTTTAATGGAACGGCTGAGATTGGCCTTACTATGTTCAGGCTTCCTATATTCTTTAAACAGAGGGATGCTTTGTTTTACCCTGCATGGGCTTTTGCCATTCCAATTTGGCTAATGAGGATCCCCCTCTCCCTTATGGAATCATCAATATGGATTATCCTCACATATTACACAATTGGGTTTGCTCCTGCTGCTAGTAGGTATGTGGTTGTACATACATTCTTAAACCTTAGGAAGTGATTTGCATGCGGAAGTATGTGAAAGGATAGTTAGAGTCCACAAATAAACTCGAACGTTTGTTTAATGTCACTACATGGTTAAATTTCATGCGGAAGTATGTGAAAGGATAGTTAGAGTCCACAAATAAACTCGAATGTTTGTTTAATGTCCCTACATGGTTAAATAATCATCGGACCTACTACAATATAATCTCAAAGATTTCTTACATAATTTTGCAACATGTAATTGTGCAGGTTTTTTTGCCAATTTTTGGCATTTTTCAGTGTAAATCAAATGTCTTTGTCTCTCTTCCGTTTCATTGCGGCACTTGGTAGAACAATGACTAATGCAAGCACTCTTGCTACCTTTACGTTGTTAATGACTTTTGTCCTTGGTGGATTCATTGTTGCCAAAGGTTAGTGTTTTATGTCATAGTACCATGGGTACTTTTGTTGGTTGGATTCTGTATCAAACAATGACATTAAAAGTTCATGCAGTTCATTCCTTCGAAATAATTATTATGACTACATCTGCAGATGACTTAGAACCTTGGATTATATGGTGTTACTACGTTTCTCCTATGACGTATGGACAAAATGCCATAGCCATCAATGAATTTCTTGATGAAAGATGGAGCACTGTAAGCCCAGTTTATGGTTTACAAACACTTGTCCTTACTTTTTTCAAACTTGAATTTTGCACTCATCATTTTCTAACGGTCGTAAGATACACCTTCTCGTTTGTTTCTACAGCCCAATACAAATCCAAGGTTTGCTGAACCTACAATTGGAAAGGTTCTTCTCAAGTCCAGGGGAATGTTCGTGGATGACTATATGTATTGGATTTGTATCATTGCACTCTTTGGGTTTTCGCTTCTTTTCAATATTGGCTTCATTGTAGCACTGACATATTTGGATCGTAAGATAAAACTTTTCATAGTATTCTCCTTATAGTTAAAGTGTTTGATTCTGCTTTACATTTTACAACATTTTGTAACTCAAATGCAGCTTTGCGAGATTCTCAATCTGTTATTCTTAAGGATGATCAAAATAAGAAGAGCTTGACAACTACGACTCCATTATTTGAAGGTTACCTACCACTACCTCCTGAGAATTTGAATTGGGTTTTTTTGATCTTTCTATTCGTTTATCATTTTTGAGTTTCTACTTATATGCAAAGTTTGTGAATTGGACTTTATTTATCACATAGATACATTGTGCAAGACTGCAATTTTCGTATATAGTTTCATTCACCCAAAAAAACCATGGCATATATTTTTTGCACTAGACTCTATAATTGTCATCTTAATTTTCTTATTCATAAAAGACTTTGTAAATTTTATGAGAAGATCTGGCACTGGCTAAAAAATGGGGGGGGGGGGGGGGGGGGGGGGGGGACTTGGATCTTTCGGTCACGATTATACTTATGAAACTACACGAGCACGACCTAGAAGGGAAGTTAATAGGTCTTTGACACTTGTTGCTTAAACCTGCACCAATTTTATGACCTATCTATCATAATTATCAATTGAGCACTTAATTAGTCAACTAAAGATTAATGAACCCCTTTTTCAATTGAAAAAACTCTCAATGAATGTTGACGCAAGATATATGAAATTAACAATCTCAATCAACAATACAATTCACCATCCTTATCCCTCCAACAAGCCGAACCACTCAACTCAACTCAATAGAGCCTTGTCCCAACGTTTCTGGGGTCAGCTACATGAACCATGTTCCGCCATTGAACTCTATCAAAGGCAATATTTTCAGTTAAACCGTAAGTTATCGTATCTTTCTTTACAGTTTCATTTAAAATTTATTTGGTCATCCGTTACCTCTACGTTTACCTTTTATAGCTATCATATCAGTCTTTCTCACTGGTGTCGTAGGAGGTCGTCTATAAATATGTCCAAACCACCTAAGTCGATTTTCTCTCAACTTATCTCCTATTTGTGTTACATCTACTCTTTCTCGGATATATTATTTCCTAATTTTATCTTTCCTTGTCTTACCACACATCCATCTTAACATTCTCATTTCTACCACACAATTTTTGAACATGTTGTTTCTTAGTTGTCCAACACTCTACCGAAAAGCATAGCGAGTCTTATAACCGTTCTATAGAATTTTGCTTTTAACTTAAAGGGTACAGATCTATCACACAATACACCACATGCATTCCTCCATTTACTCCATCCAACATTAATTCTATTCCTAACATCGTTGTTAATCTCACACTCTCTATGAATAATAGACCCTAAATATCTAGAGAGTTACCCTAGGGTGAAAGAGGTTTGCCCTATTTATATTCTCGTAATTAGAGTATTTTTATAGCCCAAGAAAACTAAAATTCGTGAGGGACAACTCAAGTTGTTAGAGAGTGGTTAGATAGAGATCAACACTAGAATGAGAAAACGAATCAAACCAGTCAAACGTTAAGCATGGACCGCTCAAGCCATTGTCAGACTGCTCGAGCCATCTATTTGCCGCTCAAGCGGCTAAGCAAGCCGTCTCCACTGCCAACATTTTTAGCCTCTCCAATTTTTTCCTAAGTGTTCACATACCATTCTAGCCAAATGCTAGAGAGCAAAGGGAAATCCCTACTTATTTTTTAGTGTAAAATCAAGCAAAAACTTGCCACATTGAAGCGAAACATAAAACCAAGCAAAAACTAAGAGGTGTTGCTCAACAAAGATCCGATCAATAAATCAATCTTTGTTTTCAAAACAAAATCTGATGTTTCAAAAATATTTTCCTAAATCCATTTCAATAAGAACCTAATAAGACAAAGTAAAAATACCCAGGATCTTAAGGTTTCTAAGTTCCTTACCTTTCCTAAAGCTTTGAAGGAGCTCTTCATGATGTGGCTTAAAGCTTTGGATCTTGAACTTGAAGCATCATGATCATAGACTTTGTTGAGATTTATATTGTGACTTCACGGAATTAGAGAATTACAAATAAGTAATTTCCTAACAAAAATATTTTCAAAGAGAATTAGAATTCTAGGGAAAGCTTCTTATTGGTAGAAGTTACTTTAACTAGCAGGGTTTTCAGCATTGTCCTTTCCTCTTTTCTTAACCTCAAGAAAAGAACTGCAAATACAAGAGGGGAAGTGAAAGCCTAACCTCTATAAGACTTATTTGGGGGCCTACAACGGCTATAATGCGTGTGGCTCTTTATATCCAGAAATTGAAGAGATTCCAAAACCAGAAGTGACAAGGTATTGCGAATTCTTCTCTGGAATAAGTAATGGTGCATTAAACTGTTAATGACGAATTAAGTTTCTCTACTACATTTATTTAGAGAATGGAAATTCAGAAGTTCATACTTAAACTATCCTTTCTTTATTCCTGAAAGGTAACCAAGCTTATATGTGGCCCCAGTAATTAGACACAAAAATCTAGATGCATTTCCAAGATATAACTTTTAACTCACTAACTGAAAACATTTTGACTGCCTCATGATCTACAATGGATATTGCTTTGTGGTGTAATATATGTGCAGGAGCATCGTCATTTTGCAACTATTGCTTTTGAAGGTAATTCATTTGAAATATTACGAGTAAATTTGTTCCTTGTCTAATTGTTGATGGAAATTAAATGACTACAGAAGTAGATGTGGCATTAAAGAACGCTCCATGGCGTGCCAACTTAAGTGGTGCAACTAATGCAAATACAAAAGGAATGGTGCTTCCCTTCCAGCCCTTGTCAATCGTATTTGATCACGTGAATTACTATGTTGATATGCCTACGGTAAGTAAATTATCCTAAGTTTTAAATATTAGTTGGCGACACTTTCTCTATAGGGATCCTGGGGGGACATAGCACAATCCTTCTTGGAGGAGGGTTGGTTTACAACAATGATACAATTTTGGGTTGGTTTACAACAATGATACAATTTTTTTTCCTTCTCCATGTCTCTTTTTTGGTAGCATATCCCAAATAGGAAAATATTGCTTATGTGAATCCATGCAAATCTAGAAATAATAGTCAACTGAAAAGATGGAGAAATGTCCTCTTCTTTTTTTCCCCTATCTTACATGCTACTTGACTAATCCCAATTTGTATTTAGCTAGCAACTGATGGTATAAGGATAAAATTTGGCTCATAATACATATATAGAATTACTTGGTCCTACATTTTGATTATTGATTGACATCTCAGTTTTTTTTCAGAAGACTAATATTTTCCATCTCAATCCTTTCAAAATGATTCAAGTTAGATGCTCATGAATTTAAGCTATCCATGAATCTAATAGGCATATAATACACTAGAACAACTTTGACATAAGTTTTGAATATCACCGTCATTCATTATAGTTTGCTCATCAGGAATTGAAGAACCAAGGAATTGACCAAACTCGTCTCCAACTATTACGAGATGTCAGTGGTGCTTTTAGGCCAGGCGTTCTAACAGCATTAGTTGGTGTTAGTGGCGCTGGAAAGACCACTTTGATGGATGTGTTAGCAGGAAGAAAAACGGGTGGATACATTGAAGGAAGTATCAGCATTTCTGGTTACCCAAAGAACCAAGCAACTTTTGCTCGTATCAGTGGTTATTGCGAACAGAATGATATACATTCTCCACATATTTCTGTTTATGAATCTCTTGTATACTCTACCTGTTTGCGTCTTGCTCCAGATGTAAAGAAGCAAACACAGAAGGTTAGTTATTTGTTACCTGACCCTTAGTTTTTTCCTATGTTTGTAGTTCATTTGGTCTATTTTTCATGATACTGTTCAAATGGAATTAGGCAAATTTTATACCTAACTTCTCTCTTTATTTTGTCACCTAAACCTTGTTTTTTTGTCCTTCTTTTGCAATTCATTAGGTTTGCTTTTCTTGACAATATTCCAATACATCTCTCTTAAATGCATCTCTCTTAAGGTTAATGTTGTGACCTTTTTTTCTTTCTTATTTCTCCATCATAGACAATGTCTTTTGGGCAAGGAAACAAGCCAAGAAACCTCACGTTCTTGTGTTTCACAAAATTTATCTTTTGAGATGCATTTGATCATTTGGTCTAAAATATCTAAGTTCTATCCTTTTGTGACTTACAAATTTAGCATGACAATATGTATAATACCTTAGTGTCCCCTAACAGTCTAAAATTAATTAACTTTGATGCTTTTGTGCTCTAGATGTTTGTCGACAAGGTAATGGAGTTGGTCGAATTGAACCCACTGAGGGACTCTTTAGTTGGACTTCCAGGGGTTGATGGTCTTTCAACTGAACAACGTAAGAGGCTCACCATAGCAGTAGAATTGGTTGCTAATCCCTCTATCATATTCATGGATGAGCCCACATCAGGCCTCGATGCTAGGGCTGCCGCAATTGTGATGCGAACAGTGAGAAACACGGTAGATACAGGTAGAACTGTTGTCTGCACAATTCACCAACCAGGCATAGATATTTTTGAAGCTTTTGATGAGGTAGTTATGAATTACAAGATTTTGCACTTGAAATTTAAAATTCTATGATCCCCATTTAGGCTTTGGTGATTCTGTATTCCAATATAATTTTCTATGTAGCTATTGTTAATGAAGAAAGGAGGACAAGTGATTTTTGCTGGACCTCTTGGTCACCATTCTCACTTACTGATAAAATATTTTGAAGTAAGTGTCATTTCTCAGTATATTTTAAAATTCTCATACACTTATTTTGGTACCCATCATTAACCTGAGACCTCTTGCAGTCTATTCCTTGTGTTCCTAAGATCCGAGTTGGTTGTAATCCTGCTACATGGATTCTAGAAATCAGTTCTTCTATAGCTGAGGCTCAACTTAATGTGGATTTTGCAAAGATTTATGCAAACTCTGATCTATATATGTATGTAGAGCAAAAACAACGTAATATGGTGAATTCCTCCTATTTCTATCATCAAATTGATTACCGAGTAATATCTCATGCTATAGTAACAACCCCTCATTCCCCTAAAACACCCCCACAGGGTCTCATGACCTATGTTTTCCAAACAAATTCTCCCAACCTTTCTTTGCTCAATGGAAGGCTTGCTTTTGGAAACAACATTTGTCTTACTGGAGAAATCCAGAGTATAATGCCATTCGTTTTTTCTTGACAACAATTATTGGTGTTATATTTGGAGTTATATTCTGGAAAAAAGGGCAGCAAGTGTAAGTAATCCAAGAACTTAATACTTTCTTATCCATTTGCATATTTCTCTCCCAACAAATTAACGTAACTGACAGGCACAAACAACAAGACTTGACGAATCTATTGGGAGCTATCTATGCTGCTATTTTGTTTCTTGGTGGAGCGAGCACCGCATCTGTGCAGTCAGTTGTTGCACTTGAAAGAACAGTCTTCTATCGTGAAAAAGCAGCCGGGATGTATTCAGCATTTGCTTATGCATTTGCTCAGGTAACATTTTAAGTACAAATCTTTGAATTGGTATTAAAATTACGAGTTATTGAAAAATTGAAGCACTACAAAACTATGCCCTGCAGGTGACCATAGAGACCATTTATGTTGCTATTCAGACTTTCATTTATAGTCTACTCCTATACTCCATGATTGGGTTCGACTGGCAAACAGACAAGTTCTTTTGGTTCTACTACTACATATTTATGTGTTTTCTCTACTTCACATTATATGGGATGATGGTTGTAGCACTCACTCCATGCTACCAGATTGCAGCCATTGTTATGTCATTCTTCCTTGGCTTCTGGAATTTATTCTCTGGTTTTGTTATCACTCGGACGGTAAGTACACCTAACCCAAAAAAAATGTGAGCAATATGTTTATATATAGTTTTAAGTGATCATGATGCACACGTGCAAACTTACATCTTCGCGTTACCAATTTTATTGACATTTCCTCAAAAATTTAGAATCATTATATGTTGTGGCAAGTCTTGGAAACTATCAAATTTGGTAAGTAGCTACGAACATTTGGTTCAATTCTTATGTCTGAAGATTACTTTAGGTAGACCTCTAATTCCTAGCTTAATAAAAGAAAAAAATTTGGCATGTTTGTGGGTAGGACTAAGAAATGAAGCTTAAATTCACATACGTCATGAGTGAAATAATGTTAATTTAGGATTCACATTGTGATTCAGCGAGAGCAACATATTCAGAAAAAATAAAAAATAAAAACTAAAAGAGGAGACAACCTATAATCTGTAAAAAAAAAACACAGTGCAATGCTATAGGGAAAAAAGATCATGATAAATGGTAAAATCCATGAAAGAAACAGTTTCAATGTCTTCTCATTTCTAAATGCTACCTTCTTTTTCCCATGAAAGAAACTATTTCAATGACTTAGTATTCACATTTTATTTCTAAATGCTACCTTCCCCACTGAAGTTCTTTTGCAATTCTTTCAAGGGGAAATTACACTTTGACCCACTCAACTGTGACCTTTTTCTCACATTACCCCCTCAATTATCATGTTTTTCACTTTACACCTTCAATTATATTATTAGTTTCATATTGCCCCAATTGTTACTTTAATTACAAATTTGACAAAGTGGACTTGAATTTTTATTATGATAGTGGAGTTTCAAGGAGGACAAGTCCCCATAGTCCAAGTACAGTTTAAAGATAGAAATACCTATTTCCTATGCATTACTTCCTTATATCTACCTATGGTGCCTAGTACTATTTATGCTAAGTTTAGAAATTGAGTGAAAGGACTTTTAGTTGATGAAAAATGATCTTTTGAGAGCACTTAGGGCCTCCATTTGAGAGTTAAATGATTCCTCTCTTTAGGTTGAGTGAGTTCCCTATTTGAAGGCGAATGAGTCCTTTCCTCAGGTGAGTGATTCTCTAATTATCCTTCTTCATTTTCTTCACTTGGATGTAATCCTCTCTCTTCTAGTATCACTTCAGGAATCCTATATATATATTTTGAGTGTTTTATTAATTTTGAGCTGCATCAAGTTGGTATCAGAGCAGATTCATCATGGATGATCATAATGATTATTCTCTTCACAATTCAAAGGCTGAAAAACTTTACCAATCTATGATGAATATACTAAAGAAAGAATTCTGATCATTGACAAAAAATGGGTTCCGTTGTCTATGATTTTTGACAAGTCTCGTTAATATTTTCAATTGGGGAAATTAAGTTGTGTCATATTGGATGTTAAGGGAGGAGTGGCCAGCTTTAGAGGGTCTCAGCATGAAACAAACTCATGTAGTCTTGTTGATTATGTGGTTCCAAGTGCACTCACTAGAAACACACCAATAGGAGGGTTAATCGTCATCTTCTTTGTAAGCTATATACTGTCACACCCCCACCCCGGATCACATAAGGTGGGCGGCAGATCGGCCACCAAGGCCTTAAACAACCAATCACGTGCATAATAAATGCAAAATACAACGAAAGACAAATAATAAAGCGATCCATTCTACCGACCTAATAAATACCAGATAAATAAACTAAACACCACCAATATTATTACTAAACTCATATAAAACAATAATTAAACCATAAGTTTCATTACTCTAACATAAACAATATTGTTCCCAAAACAATTAAACATTTGTCTCAAAACTATGAAAGACATTTATTCCTGAAGACCTACAATAAAATAAATCTTCAAGTCCTCTACTCCCTTGTATATCAGCAGACTTACTCCTCACCCTAATCCTCTCCTGAAAAATGTTAAATGTTTGAATGAGCACAATCACCCGTGAATGACAACCACCTCTAATGAGGTGTGAAAATAAATCCCACAGTTTATATACTAAAATAAACTTTGATACATACATAAGTACAACAAATTGTACCACAACCCCTCTCACATAATAATTAAACAAAATGATCTCATGATCACAAATAACTTTATAAATGAAAAGACATCTATAACCCAAAACACTACTCACTTTCACAAATAACTTTATAAATGAAAAGACATTTATAACCCAAAACACTCACACACAAATTCAGTCTCAAATATATTTTTTTATATCATGTTTGTTACCACTAGCCTGGTAACTGGCCCCTATTTGCACATCCCTATACTGACCATGCCGGTATACAATCTCGTTACCATTTAGACTTAGTAACTCAGTCCCCGTCTCATAAACATGATTTTCACACATACTAAAACTGTAATTTTAGTCCCAACGCACACAAAATTTTCCTTTCATCACCAAAGCAATGATATAAAACCATCTCACAAGTTTTCCAAAATTCATATATATAACAGTTCACAATTGCAAAACATTTAATTGCAACCCCAAACATCAACACATATATCATATATATGAAAAATCCACACACACACACCCACACATTTAATATAGAAAATTCTCCCAAAAGAAGTAGTAAACTACTCACCTTGATTCCCAAAATTCAATTCAAAGCACTCTTTCCCAACATCAATGCAATCACCACCTAATCCAAAATAACATATAACAATCAATCCTTATTCCTAATTTCGTCGTTTCGCGATTCTATATTTAATTTACGTATTTTCTAACCATTAATATATACTTAATATATCTTTTACATATAAATATCTTTTCTAATATGAGGTAATAGGGTATATAAGTATTCTGGGCTATTTAGAAAAAGTTTCTAAAGTTTTGAGGTCAAATCATAATTTTTGAAACTTTTCGGGTCAAAGTGTAATTTCCTTAAAAACGAATTTTCTGTGTTCGGGCTTGTCATAAATTTTTCAGAATAGTATTTAAGGTTCTAGAGACCCATTTTCCAAGAATACAACCTCAATTTGATTTATTAGCGTAATCATTGATTTTTAAACACTTAATCGAAACTTTTAGGAGTCGTTTCAAAATTTCAGAAATTTTTCAAGACTTGAGGGCTGTTTTGAAATAAAAATATTTGTTTCAGACATATTGGGTCAGTTCTATAAATTACCAAGTTCCATGGTGGTTAAAATTGAGTTTATAAAAGTAATAGGGGTCAAAACAAAGCTATTTAAAACTAAAAGGGAGGTTTTCATAATTTCAGAACTTTCATCATCTTCAATCCTTACGTATCCAGATTCCAGAAGCTTTGTTGGTCTGTATATTTTTTTTTTCTTCTTCCCCCTTTTTCCAATATCTTCTTAACACAAATACCCACAATCTCATATTTGGATTCACATGTTCTAATCCTATAACCTACCCATATGGATTACTTACAAGATTATATAGACTACAAACTTGTATATGTGTACATATAATGATTAAATACATAATTAAATTTCAATAAATACTAACCTTGATGATCAAATCTTCTAATTTTCTTCATTCGTCTCTAAATCCCCTTCTTTCTTTCTCTTCCTTTTTCTTTACTCAAAACTCTA
This sequence comes from Ilex aquifolium, assembly GCA_951799425.1. NCBI lineage: Eukaryota > Viridiplantae > Streptophyta > Magnoliopsida > Aquifoliales > Aquifoliaceae > Ilex > Ilex aquifolium. The sequence continues at coordinate 13,654,969 of OX637408.1, forward strand.
GCCTCTCCTCTCCTTTCTATTATTCTAACGTATGTGTAAGTGTTGGGAAGAGAATATACATATATAGACGTCTAGGGTAACAAGGGGACTTATTTTAATCACACTTTTATCCCCTTTATTATTATTATTCTTATTTTTATAGCTACCCTTGGTACCCAATACACTATATATATATATATTTATTTATTTATTTATAGTTTAACCATAAGGCATCAGTGTACAACTAGTTCTAAAATTCTAAAACTCTATCCGACTAAGCATTTATAATTATCTGATATTTCTCTCTACACCAAAAAAATTAAATTATCTCCATTTATTTTCAAATCATATTCCATAAGCCCATAAGGGCAGACCCCAAGTCAAACAAAAGTCTAAAACTTCTCAAATCCAACTTATTTACTTTTATTTTTATTATTATTGTTATTATTTCATTTTTTTTTTACCTTGGGTATTACATATACCGTCTACAATAGTGCATATGGCGCTAGTTCTCTTTGTGCACTTAGGGCTCGTTTGCTTCGAGTATTAATTATGGGTGGTATTAGACATTATTTCCATTCCACTCCTATCCAATAGTATATTATACCCGGTCTTAAACTATAATCCCATCATTCCCCTTGTTTGTGTATCACAAATATTATCTATGTAATACCTATTTAAAAAAGTCAACAATTGCGGCTGGGGTGTAAAAAGACAATTTTATCCTTATAAATCAAAGTCAACAATTGCGGCTGGCTTTGTAGTTGAGGGCATTTGAGTCTTTTACCACTTTAATACCTCCTTCCAACATTTTATACCACCTGATAGGTGGGATTCAATAGCACCATGTAGAAGGCATTAATGGCACTGTTCACAGCGGGTCGGTATTACGACCCGAAAATTAATACCGAACGAAAAATGACAAACAAACAAGGTATAAAGTGGACCCCACGTACTATTTTCCTAATACCACCCCTTTGTACCAGCCTTATACTTGAAGCAAACATGCCCTTAGTGTATACAACAAGCACTAAGCTTCGTAGCCCAAGCATCACATATCGACGCCTACCGGGGGTTGCCTAAGTGTGAAATATTGGATAGGTCGAAAACCTAAGTTCAAGCAACAATTGAAGCATGGAAGCGAGCAAACTCGAGGATTAGTTTTCTCTATGGATGGAAGTGTGACGTAGTCAAGAACTTTGGATTAGAAGTGGAATTTTCTAGTGAATTTTTATCATGGTGGTGGAGTTTCAAGAAGGAAAGTCCCCATAGTCCAAGAATAGTTTCAAGATAGAAATGCCTATTTCCTATGTACTACTTCATTATATCTACCAATAGTGCCTATTACTATTTATGATTAGTTTGGGAAATGAGTGAGGAGTTTTAGTTCTGAAAAATGACCTTTTAGAGTGCTTAGAGCCTGCATTTGGGAGTTGAGTGATTCCTCTCTTTAAGATGAGTGGGTCCCCTACTTGTAGGTGAGTGAGTCATTTCTTAGGTGAGTGATTTCCCAACTATCCTTCTTCATTTTTTTTGACTTTAATGTAATCCTCTCTCTTAAAGTATCAATCCAGGAATCCTATTAAATATTTTGAGTGTTTTATTAATTTTGGGTTGTATCACCCCTCCCTCCCCCTTGGAACTATGTGTTTTTTTTTTTTACTTTTCCCCCAAACACATTGATAATTTTCGTCCAAAAGACAAAAGATGTTTGTATTTGGGGCAATGTGAAATCAATTCAAGTAGTCGGGGGGCAATATGAAAATTGAGATAGTTTAAGGGGAAAAGCAAAATTGATTCCAGAGTTAAGAGGGTCAAAGTGTAATTTACCCATATTTTAAAGTCTAACTGTTTTCAACTTCATATATGCAGCAAATTCCAATATGGTGGAGGTGGTATTACTGGGGTTCTCCAGTTGCATGGACGATATATGGCCTCGTGACGTCTCAATTGGGTGACAAGACATATATAGTTCAAGTACTTGGATTGGGTGACATGCCAGTTAAGGACTACCTTAAAGAGTTCTTGGGCTATGAATATGACTTTTTAAATGTTGTTGCCTTGGCTCATGTTGGTTGGGCACTCCTCTTCTGTTTTGTATTTGCCTATGGCATCAAGTTCCTTAACTTCCAAAATAGATAAGGGAACCTTAGAACTCAAAGAAAATGTGTCATATACAGATTTCATAAGTTAACTTAGATGAAAAGAGAATAAGGAACTTGCATTTTTTTTCTTTCACATTGTTGTAAAGATTCATAACTTGTTTTGTCATTGATTGTTGGTTTCTGCTATTAATGGAAGTTGCATTGTTTGGATAGATAAGCATAATTCCTTATATATATAGTGTGATGAGTACAAAGAGATGACTACAAATGTGATTAAGTTCTATCACTAATCTAGTATCACATATCTGATGGGAAGTTATTTGAGAGATAAGGATGTGATCTCATCCTAGTCTAATCCTTATCTCTGATTTTAATCCTTATCTCTGATACGCCTCCACAAGTGAAGGATTCCATGGAGAAGACTGAGCTTGTCTCGAAGTACCTGAAATCTTGGTGTGGGAAGAGGTTTGGTTAGAATATCATCTATTTGATCCTTGGTGGATAAAAACTTTTCTCGAAGATTGCCTTTAACAACATTATCACGAACAAAATGGAGTGCTATTTCGATGTGCTTCATTCGGTTGTGGAAGACCGGTTTTGCTGTGAGAAAGGTTGTGCCAACATTATCACACCATAGTGTGGGGGTGTTGTGATTGTGGAACATGAAGTTCGGTGAGTAAAGATTGGAGCCACAAGATTTCAAAGGTTGCATCGGCCAGTGCACGATATTCTGTTTCAGTACTTGAACGTGTCACCGCACGTTGCTTGCGAGAGGACCATGAGCTCAATGACTTAATTCAAAATGGAATTTGGACCCTTCAACCACCTCCTCCAGATGCCAATATAGTAGGTTGCAAATGGATCTTGAGATATGTGCAAAGGATGGAAATCACAGAAATGAATTAGTAATTAAATATCGATTTATCATAAATGTTTTGAGATATTTTAGAATATTTCAAGTCGTTTCAAAATATTTTGAAATGTCTCAAAAATAAATTTTCAAATTTGTTCTTTGAGTCCATTTTATTTTGAGCTAACTAAAAATATGCACCAAAAATAAGTTTTGATATATGGCGTGTGCAGCATGTATCTTTTAGTGTTGAATGGAGTAACTAAGCTTTAATATTTCCTTTCATCTAACTTCCAATTGTTTCTTGAAATTTTCTCCATCTTTGTGAAATGACTAATATTTCAACACAAAAAAAAATTTATTGTGCATATTAAGCAAAAACAATTGATGCCTCAAAGCCATGAATCTTTTCTCTAAATTCTATTAAGTACAAGCAACATAGGAAAGGGAGAATGTATTTAGTTAAAGGAGCACAACATTTACTATATCCAGTTATTCTCATTAAGTTTAATTTTTTGTTCTTTTTTAGAACTAGAAAGCGATAAACGAAAGTTGTGTTACTGTAGACTACTATAGAGATAAGACATTTAACCGAGAGAGCAAAAGAGAGATTTCACTCTTAGTTTGAATCAATTTGTTCCTTTTTTTTTTTTGTCTCCAATTTAGGGTTAAGTGAAGATATCTAGCCCCTAGATGCTCTTAAGGCATGAAGATGGAATCCCAACACTTCACCATCCAGACACCATTGCAAAGATGAGAATGTTTAAGAACTTCATAAACATGAATTTTGTTAGCCATGGTAATTGACCACCTCTCGCCATGTTTGATAAGTAAACACCAATAAGGATGATAAGCTACAAGTTACTCCTAGATAAATGTGAGGTCAACTACCGCAATAAAATCTCATCCTTAAAGAGATGTTCATTCTAAAAGGATGTTTTGCGTCAAGGTAATCCCACAAGGAATCAAATTTACGACAGGAAAAGTTAATTATTTAGTAGATGCAGAGGAAATTTCTCACATTTAACAGTTCATAATATTTACTCAAAGGATTACTCAATTAAGGAATTAAGACGTCTTGAATTAGATCTTTTGGAGGATGGAAAGGTTGGGATTGATAGAGGCTATAGTTCTAATACAGAGATGGAGTTCACATCAAAAGTGAATTTTCAAGAGTTTATAGACCAGTCTAAAGAGATGCTTGATAGGATCAACAAAGCTAAGCAGTGTAAGCGAAGGAAAAAAGAAAAGTGAATCCAAGAGAATGAAGCAGCTGAAGCCTCCTATCAAATCATGAAACAAGTTGCAAAAGAGAATGAAAAAGAGGAGGAGTCAATAACTACAGGTCAAAGGTTGTTGGTGGCAGCTGATTCTCAAAAGGTAACTAGATCAAAATCTAAGTTAAACTATAAGATGACTGATGAATGCATAATATTGCATATTTAATGGCCTCATTACATTCATTTTAGCTTGGTTTTGCAATGATTTATTTTAATTTAGTTTAATTTGGAAATGAATGGGGAAATGTGTGATTGCAAGTGATCGGGGTGTAAATAACAGGGTATTATCGCTATGCAATGTTTTGTGGAAAAAATGTAAAGAAAGGAATACAAGAGATGAGGGCTCGAGAGTGTTGAAGTGCAAAAACCAAAGAAGGCACCGGTACCTGTGAAGTTAAATACTAGTACCCGAGGCCACTGGAAGCTGAGTACCGGTATCTGTGAAGTTAAGTACCGGTACCTGGGACTAGTAACTAAGAATTTTTAAAATTGAAGAAAGAAGGAGGTACCGGCACCTTCATTACTAAGTACCGGTACCGAGCCCACTGCAACCAGGGTACCGGTACCTTCATCACTTGGTACCCATACCTACGCCCAAACTTCCCCGAATTTTGTTCTCAACTTTTTCTTCAGCCACAAGGATACTCCTAGGGACATCTAATCCATATTATTACATTATTAACACTCTACCATGACACCCTAACCATTACATTCAACTTTCAAACATGAATGAGTGGAGGGAAAAAGAGAAAACAAGAGGAGAGGGGGAGTGGTTGGAAAGGACAAAGAGGCCACACCTTTGTTGAATTGGGAAGAAATCTTGGACAATCTCTATCCAATCAAGGGCTCTTAGCACTTCTTAAAGGAGAGAGAGAATTATGCACATAATCATGCAAGAAAACCACTATCACATTCAAGCTTTTAGAGAGGGAAGCTCCAAGGAAGAAGAACCGTTATTTTAGAGAGAGAAAGTTGGGTTTTTGTATTTTCTTGCTCATTTTTGTTCTAGTAAGTTTCTAAATCTTGTAATCTTCATATCTAAACTTGGTGTAACTTCCATTTTCAATTAGGAATGCATTTTGTTAGAGTTTCGCTGTGACATTGGGTTCGCGGAAACTCCATTTTCAAGTATTTGAACATTTGTGCTTTAACTTCTATGTTTTTGGATATTTGATCAAGCTTTAAGTTTGTTTACCCTTTTCTTTGGCTAGTTTAAGTTAGTGTGTGTTTCATTTGCAATGTTTTCCATTTTCTTTAGTAATTTCATTTCATCTATGGCCAGCTAAACCATTTGTTGGAGAAATCCAAGGGAGGATTTCCATCCGGATATGGGAAAATTAATCTTCACACACATTTTCGTGTAGTGTAGTGTGTTGAAATTGACTAGGTAGATTGAAACGTATAGGTTTGTACACATTTGATGCACCGTAGACTTGTCACGGGGCATGTTTATCGTCCCTTTAAACATATACAAATCAATCTTCCTACGAATCAATATAACACCAATACACACGTTTGGTAATTCTTGATTTCTGACTCTTATCTTTTGATTGAACAAAAACATTTTTGAGTTCAATTGAGTTATAAGGAGGATTGATTAACCATACCCGATGGGGTGAATTCCGAGGATTAACCAACCCTTTTTATTTATAAATTTTTAAACCCCGAATCTCACGATTCACCAACACTTTCAAAGAACCAATTTTTACTTTTATTTTCAAAATCACTTTCGAAACACTTAGTCTCGACCTTCCCTGATGAGACGACCTCGAAACTTTTTCCGAGTTAATAGAGCAACTTTTGCACTACCATAATTTTTAGTGTACACCACTTTTGACACCCACATACATTCCAACCAACTTCGTAAAACACAAGACGGAGAAATAAATCAAGCATTTTTTGCACCGTTGTAGGGGAGGGAAAAAGTGCTTAGCAATTGAGGATGATTCGGACCAATGGAGGTAAGTCTCATGATTTTCAACACAAGCTAAGGTACGTTGTTCCATTGTATATAATTGTATACAGTTTTTGATTGTAGTTAGTTAGTTTTAATTATGTATAGTTAGTACACTTGCATGTGGGGACGTGATAATGCAAATAGACTAGTTAGAAGTAACCAATGACCAAATATGAACATAGACAAAAATCCTCCGAACATGCTGGGGATAATTTTGTGGATATTGGTGCTAACAATCCAAGGGAAAGGGGAGTGCAAAACCCTAGAGTACAAAACCCCCAAGTGCAAATTCCCCTTCCAAGAAATGAAGGAAATAATCCCCCGATTGATCCCCCAACAAGGTCAATGAGAAATTATCTCCAACCCACATGAAGCACCACCCCATCATGCATACTCTTACCTGTGCAAGCACATGATTTTCTTGTCAAACTTGGCATGTTACAAATACTTCCTCAATTTCATGACATTGAATGAGAAAATCCTTACTTGCATATTAAGGAATTTGAGAAAATAGTTGGGACATTCATCTCTAATCATGCAATGGAAGACATGGCACGTATGAAGTTATTCCCTTTCTATCTCAAAGATAAAGCAAAAATTTGGTTGAATTCTTTGAAACCACGCTCGATAAGTTCTTGCTAAGCAAGTTTTTTCTGGTGCCCAAGACAAATGAGCAGATTTATCAGTGTTGGGAGAGATATAAGGATTTATTGCACTCTATTCCACATCACAGATTTGAACTTTGGCAACTGGTTAGTTTCTTCTATGAAGGAATTACGACATGGCATCGGCAATTCATTGACATGATGTGCAATGGAGAATTCTTGAACAAGGATCCCGATGAAACAATATATTACTTTGATACTTTGGTAGAGAATGCTCAATCTTGGGATATTACTAATCCTACAGATGTACTAAGGTCATCTACAGACACTCAACCAAGCGGGGTTGGGCTATATACCTTGAATGATCAAGAGAACTTGCTTGCTAAAATTGCAAAGTTGTCCGGCAAGGTGGAGAGCTTAGAGGTCAATAGGATGCATGAAGTATCAAATGTGATTAAAGCCGAAGAATTTTGCTCAATTTGTGAAAGTTTTGAGCACTCCATCTCGGAGGGTCCAAACATCCCGGCACTTAAGGAAGTGTATCATGAGGAAGTACATGCATTCAATCAGACTAAGCAGTCATATTCTCCACATTCTAACATGTACAATTCGGGATGGAGCTCCCACCAGAATTTTAGTTGGAAGAATGAAAATCCTACACCTCATGGATCCACTTCATTATCACCTCCTATCCCACCAAAACAAAACCAACAATTTTATGGTCATGGTCCGTCTTCTAGTTCTCAATATCAAAGGTTCAATTCACAAGGGTTTTCTCAAAACCCGCTTCAACAAGGGTTCGGTCAACAAGGACAACCCAATCCACCCACGTATCAACCTTCTCATAGGAGGAATTTGGAGGACATCATGAAACAATTAATCCAAAGTCAAACTATGACCAATAACCAAAACACCGCAATCTTTAATGACATCCGGACACAGATTACCATGTTGACAAATGTCATGGGATCATTTCAACAAGAAAAAGGAAAATTCCTCGCATGACCCCAAGGGTCAACATGGGATCGAGTTATCCGATGCTACTAAAGGAAATTTTGAGCAACTCAAGGTTGTCACCATTCTTCGGAGTGGAAAGGAAATTGAAAAAATCATTCTACCTAAGGTCTCACCAAATGTCCCTTTGAAAAATGAAAAAGAAACCAAGGGTGAATCCGGAGAGAGTACACAACTTGAGCAGCCCAAGGTTACTAATTTAACTGTGAATGATTGTCCTATCCCTGCCCCATATCCTCAACGGTTGAGGGCACTTGCTAAAATTGCTAATTATTCTGATATTCTTGAAATTTTTAAGCAAGTGAAGATCAATATTCCACTTCTCGATGCCATCAAGCAAATCCCCTCTTATGCAAAGATATTGAAGGACTTATGCACCATCAAGAGGAAGTTGAATGTGCATAAGAAAGTATTCCTCACTGAGCAAGCGAGCTCCATCTTGAGGACAAACACTCAACTCAAGTTCAAGGATCCCGACTGCCCTACCATTTCCATCATAATTGGGAATTGACATGTCGAACAAGCATTGCTAGACTTGGGAACAAGTGTCAACCTCCTACCCTCTTAGTGTACCAACAGCTACAGCTAGAGGAGTTGAAACCAACCTCCATCACTCTTTAATTGGCGGATCGTAGCATGAGAACTCCGAGGGGAGTAATACAGGATATATTGGTCTAAGTGGACAAATTTTACTTTCCTTTTAATAACCCCACTGCACAGATTCTTGTTATTCTAGGTAAACTTTTTTCTTGCAACCCCTAATACTGTGATTAATTGTAGGAATGGTCGAGTGAAGCTAGCATTTTGGAATATGACAATGGTGTTAGGAAATTTATACGAAAATCTCCAACCTGTACGGAACAAGAATAGAGAAAACACACGTCAAAGGAAAAACAATCACACACACACACACAAGACAATATTTACGTGGTTCGGTAATTTGCCTACATCCACGAAGCTACAAGGATTTTACTATAGAGAATAAGGAAATACAGAGGGTGGCGACTATACAATACAAGTCTAACCCTAATCACCAAAGAGCAGTATTTATATGTATTTACGTGGTTCGGCCCAAGCCTCCGTTCCATGGACTAAGCCTCATTAAATTTCTCATTAAGAACCACGCAACATTATTTTGAGTCGGGTCATCATCCGGATCAACACAAACTAGACTCCACAAAGAAAACCCAACAAATCTCCCACTTGGAGACTAGTTCAAACACCAACATCAACCGCAATCCTCCAAAAAAATAGTCCCTCATCCCTACAACTCATCCTCCTTTCCTCAAGTTGAGAGACCCACAGAAGCTGAACAAGACTTCAGCTTCTCTACACTAACCACTTTCGTGAACATGTCTACCGGATTATCCCTTGTGTGAATCTTCTCCAAAATGAACTACACATCCTCCAACAAAGAGCGAATAAAGTGATACTTTATGTCGATATGCTTGGTCCTCGAATGAAAGGCTGCATTCTTCACCAGATGTATAGCACTCTGATACATGACAAAGATAATACTATGTAATACTATGTATTTCAGATCAAGTCAATTAACTATCATTTTGCACACTAGCCAAAATAAGAATAATGAGATTATTGAACAGAATTGAATTTGAAAAAATTGTTCTTTTGAGTACATTTAAGTTAACCCTCCAACAAAGAATGTCACAATAGCTTTCAAGGGTACTTCTTCATCTGCACTATTTATGTCAATCTCTTTAAGATGTGGATCTTATTTAGTAAATTGCAAAAATTACACTTCCATGGTGCACTTTGGTCGAGTTTGAATGAAGACATATATGTAATACTTAAGCATATGATAAGCTCCTATGGTGCACTCATATGTTAAAATTTCAATTTTTAGGTCAAGTAAACACAGGTCCCATAATAGTTAGGAGGAAAAATATAGTTCAATATTGAATTTTTTTTTTCAAAAAAATTTAAAATTTCGTCAAATTTTTTCAACTTATCATTAACAAAATGGTGTGACATTTACATTTCAACTTATCATCAACAAAATGGTGTAACATGTAAATGGTGCACCTAACCCCCTCCCCCCAACTTGAACTAAGCATTGTCCTCAATGCATCAAAAAAGATATGCAATAAGATGAGGTAAATTTAAATACAAGAAGGGTAAGAAAACACTTCGCACTGAGCTTTAACAAAAACACAACCAACTGCAAAACAAATGAAAACACTATATACAAAAGAAAGTAAGTCAACAATTTAACTAGTAAAATAAAAATAACACCTGTACACTAACATTTACTGAAAAACTACTCCTTAACAAGATCCAGGTATACATGATCAACCAATTCCTCCTCAACTTCCTCAAGTTCAAAACCCTTAAAGAATGGCGTAAGTCTTTAGTCATTGACCTTGAATGTCTTGCCATCCTTTGGGTTTTCTATGTTCACAACTCCATGTGGATAGGCCACCTTGACAATGTAAGGGCCATTCCATCGGGAACGAAGTTTCCCTTAGAAAATGGAGAAGCGAGAATTATACAATAGCACTTTTTGGCCGGGGCTCAAATGTCTTCCTTAAAATGGATTCGTCATGGAAAATTTTAGCCATTTCTTTGTGAATTCTAGAGCTCTCGTATTCATCCCTATCGATCTCTTCCAACTCAATGATCACCAACTTCCTATGACTCCCAGCTAGGCCTAGGTTGAAATTCAAAGGCTTTATTGCCCAATATGCCTTGTGCTCCATCTCCACTTGCAAGTGACAGGCTTTGTCATAGACTAACATATAGGGAGACATACCCAGAATGGTCGTGTACGTAGTGCGGTAAGCCCATACATATCAGCTCCAGTGATAATTGTTCCCTAGTGACTAACTGGGATTGAGGGTAAGTTGGAGGACATGGGGAAGGCCATGGTTGAGGACCGAGGGACTTTGGAGCTATTGAGGTTGATGGTGAAGAGAATCTTTGACCAAGCATTCCCCGAAAAGCCTTTACCTGTGGTACCTCCACCACCTTCATTGCTAGTTATTCCTGTTGAGGTTCCACCAGCCGCTACACCAAGTATTCCACCTCCTACTCCAGGGGCTAGCACTTCTACACAGCCTACTACTACCCCTCCTTCGAATTGTGTGCTAGACATTGAGGACTCTGACTATAAGGAGGATGATGAATTTGATAAGGATGAAGAAGGTGGTGATGATGAGTCTGGCGATGATGAGGATGAAGAATGTGGTGGTGATGAGGGTGACAGTGACGAGGGAGATGAGTAGATGGGAGAGTAAGAGGAAGTGATGGCAGCCACGGGCGATGAAGGAGCCACTAGTGATTGTCTTTTCTTTTGTTTTGCAACTTTTTAGGAACTTTAGTTTAGTAAAAACAAGTTTTGGTTGACAGACCTAGGTAGAAGAATCCATTTTGTGTTCTTCATTATATTGAAAGGCATTGGTTATGAATGAAATATCACTTTTATTTTATTTTTTGTGTTTAACTTTGCCCTGAACGCATTGGCTCAATTGCAATTTGATTTAATTGTTTTGAATTAGTATGCTTAATGATCTACACGTATGGAAGTTTTATAGTTGGTTTTTATCTATCTTTTCGACAAAGATTTGCTAGGGACTAGCAGAAAGTCAAGTTGAGGGGTGTGATGAGTGCTTAATATTGCATATTTAATGGCTCATTAAATTCATTTTAGCTTGATTTTGCAATGATTTATTTGAATTTAGTTTAATTTGGAGATTAATGGGGAAATGTGTGATTGCAGATGATTAGGGTGTAAATACAGGGTATTATCGCTATGCAATGTTTTGTGGATAAAGGGTGAAGAAAACAATACAAGAGATGTTGGTTCGGGAGCCTTGAAGTGCAAAAATCAAAGAAAGAAAAGAGGTACCGATACTTGTGAAGCTGAGTACCGGTAACTGAGGCCACTAGAAGCTAAGTACCAGTACATGTGAAGCTAAGTACCGATACTTGGGACTCGTACCTGAACATTTTTGAAATTGAAGAATGAAGGAGGTACCAGAATCTTCATCACTAAGTACCGGTACTGAGCCCACTGGAAGCGAGGTACGGGTACCTTCATCACTTGGTATTGGTACCTACGCCCAGACTTCCTCAAATTTTGCTCTCAACGTTTTCTTTAGACACGAGTACTCCTAGGGACATCTAAGCCATATTATGACATTATTAACACTCCACTATGACCCCTTAACCACTACATTCATCTTTCAAGCATGAATAAGTGGAGGGAAAAAGAGAAAACAAGAGGAGATGGGGAGTGGTTGGAAAGGACGAAACCATACCTTTGTTGAATTGGGAATAAATCTTGGACAATCTCTCTCCAATCAAGGGCTCTCATCACTTTTTAGAGGAGAGAGTGCATTTTGCACAAAATCATGCAAGAAAACCACTGTCACATTCAATCTTTTAGAGAGGGAAGCTCCAAGGAAGAAGAATAGTTGTTTTAGACAGAGAAAGTTGGGTTTTTGTATTTTCTTGCTCATTTTCGTTCTAGTAAGTCTCTAAAGCTTGTAATCTTCATTTCTAAATTTGGTATAACTATCATTTTCAATTATGAATGCATTTTGTTAGAGTTTCACAGCGACATTAGGTTCGGGGAAACTCTATTTTCAAGTATTTGAACATTTGAGTTTTAACTCTATATTTTTGGATATTTGATCAAGCTTTAAGTTTGTTTACCCTTTCTTTGGCTAGTTTAAGTTAGTGTGTGTTTCTTTTGCAATGTTTTCCATTTTCTTTAGCAATTTCATTTCATCTATAGCCGGCTAAACCATTTGTTGGCGAAATCCAAGGAAGGATTTCCATCCGGGTATGGGAAAATTAATCTTCACACATATTGCCTTATAGTGTAGAGTGTTGAATTTGACTAAGTAGATTGCAACAGGTTTGTACACATTTGTTGCACCGTAGACTTGTCACGGGGCATGCTTATCGTTTCTTCAAACATATATGAATAAATCTTCTTGCGCATTAATTTAATACCAATACACAAATTTGGTAATTCTTGATTTTTGACACCTATCTTTCAATTGAACAAAAGCACTTTTGACTTCAATTGAGTTATAAGGAGGATTGATTAACCATACCCGGTGGGATGAATTTCGAGGATTAGCCACCTTTTTATTTATAGATTTTCAAATCCCGAATCTCATGATTCACCAACACTTTCAAAGAATTAATTTTTACTTTTAAAGCAAATTTCTATTGTTGTGATCAAACTTTGCAAGTAACAAAATACAGGAGTTTCCAACTACAACTGGACCTATAAACAAAACAATATAATCAATCAACTCAAGTAATCCGAATTCTAGGGGAGGTATAGGCCTTGAGCTAGGACATCCAGTGAAATCATATCTCTCTAGTGTTGATAACATCTATGAAGCTGCAAAAAAGCCATCTATTCTATAGCTAATCTAACATTTTGAGTTGCACTAAAATATGTTACTCTAAGTAGCAGGTGGCAAGTTACAAATTCTGAACCAACTCTTAGTTCAGGGGAGCTCTTGAAATGCAATAATGACATTTTACCTCTGATGGTTTGCATTATAGCATTTACTATAGCCTTGTAATCCTTGAATTGGTCGTTGAAGATTTTTGAATTTCTCTCCCTCCACATGTAGTATACAGCAGCTTGAATACAAAACTTCTATAATATTGCCAGTATTGTCTTCCCCTCTTACTATAGTGATGCCCAAGCAATGAACTCAGGCAATGTATTAGTTTGCATTGTTGCCCACTAAATTGCATTAAACAATTACATAATCTTATCGAATATGAACACCTAAAAAATAGATGGTCATGTGATTCAGTTGTCTCCCTACATAAATCGTATTCTAATCCCTCATTTGTCTGATAATGCTTGATCATATCCTTAGTGTTGAGTCTGGCTCTGATTGCGAGCCAAATGATAAATCCAACACGGATACATTGACTAAACCATACAAGTTCTTACCTAGGTGATGGTGGAGATACATTCCTAATAGATTTCCAGGCTGATTTGGTTGAAAATTTCTTTTTTGCACCTAAAGTCCACTTAACCTTATCTGCTCGTCCTTCATTGGGAAGGTATGCATGCATTGAGTCTGCAATTTCCGTCAATTAGAAATAGGTTGTATATGGCCAAGTCCACTAATTATTAAGGATGATACTGCTAACTTTTGCTTCCTTAGGTAGTCCTACCTCTTAGATGATCTCAGTACTCCAATTCAACAATAAAGGTCCCCTACGATGGAAATTATAATTCCATAAGTTGGTTTTGTTGTCCATTACCTATGACATGATCCAGATGTGGCCTAAAACTCTTTTTCTTTGACTAGTTACAGACAATTCCAATAGCAAGTTTGGGAGGGTTTGATTTTCCATAAGCTTATGCCCCTGAAGTGGTATGTATGAATCCACTGAACATAAATTCGTCTTATCATCAAAAAATTTCAAGAGATGCCGCATCAGTAAGGCAGTATTCCACTCCTTTTAGCCCACCCTCTTTCTTTGGTCCACATCCTTCATCCCAAACTACCTTAGCTCTAGCGCTTTTCAAGTCAAACCTTCCATAGAAAATGTCTCATAATTTTTTTAGTTCTAGACCTATTGGGGAACGCTCAAGTGAGAAGCCCAAAATGTTGAATGCGGCTTATCACAAAGACTGATAATTGTCGTCTTCTAGCATAAGATAAGAAATTATTTGTCCAACCCTTGACTTTCCCTTTTATTTTTCAATTAGAGCATTACAATGTTAAGTCTACAACGTTGTTGATATAAGTGGTATACCCAAATATCTGATTGGTAAACTACCTTCAGAAAATTCAGGGAATCTTGCAATATGATACTTTTCCCTAGCTAGAAATACCGATGTAAGAGCAACTCCAAAAGGCTAGCTAAAACTCCCTTCTTAGCTATTTTAGATAACTTCTCCATAAAATGTGGCTCCAACGGACTAGCTATTCCCCTATCTATTTCCCATAATCCCCTTTTCACTAGTTACATCTAGCTAGCAACTTCTCCCTCGCTAGCGCCAGTCTGATCGTCGCCTCCTCCTCCTCTTCGAGTCTCACAGAGACTCTCGCCTCTCTCTACCTCTCCATCAATTGAACTCAAAGCCACAAGACAGTGAAGCCACAAGCACCCTGAAATCTCTATGTGCATGCGCTTCTCAAGCCACAAAACCTAAATCTCAAATCAATCGATCAAACTCAAAGCCTTCAGACAGAGCATCCTCTTTTTCTCAGTCCATCGATCGAACTCGAAGCCTTCAGAGTCGAATGCGTGTATGTATATATATCGTTGTATCGAACTCTCTGTGCTATGTATATATATCGTTGTATCGTTATATATCATTGTATCGTTGTATGCTCTCTCTCTCTCTCTCAGAATGGGAAAGACGATGATCCCCTTTAAAATCCAGAAAACCCCCCCAAAATCCAGTAAAACTCCTCTAAAAATCCAGCAAAACCCTCCAAGTATTTTATGATATTTAATCTTGCAGCCCATCTTTTATGATATTTACTCTTGTAGCCTATAATTGATTAAATTTATACAATGTATAGTTGAATTGCTAATTTTTGAATTTTATTATTGAAAGTTAGTTAAAGTTAGTTGAAGTGGTTAGCTAAAATAGATAGCGTTGTTGGACTGAATTTGAAAAAGTTGTTAGCTAAAGTAGATAATACAATATTTAAATATATTTTGAGTAGCTATTTTAGATAGAATTGTTGGAGTTGCTCTAAACACATTACTTTTATGAGGATTAGTTTCAAAAATAGAGATCCTTTAGAATTGACCAAGAACCTCCTCTATAAATAAATCATCCGCAAATGTTAGCTGACAGAGTTTAGGTTTTTACACATCCAGTGATAGTTAAATAATGGCATAATACTGATATATTTTCATAGCCATCACAAATAAGTAAGGTAATGGGGGATCAAATTGTCTAAACCCCCTTGCACATGGAAAAACCCAACCAATTCCCCATCGATATTCATAGAAAACTTTGGAGATGTCAAACGTGGCATGATCCATCTTCTTATCTTGTCAAGAAAACTAACATCTTTCAATGTATCCATTTAGAATAGACAATCCATTGTGTCATATGCCTTCATAAGATCAAACTTGATGGCACATCTAGGTGTAAAACCCGGGAAATTTGGACTTTTTCCAAAAAGGGCAAAATAGTAATTTGTCACTATAATGCGTATTTAAAGTACTCAAGTTTTAGACCTCGGATGAGGAAACGGAGTTCGCTGTTGAATTCGTATCGCGAAAACGAGTCACCTTGTCAAATTTCGTCGAATTCCGAAGTAGTCAGATTTTGCACGTCGTTCGAGGCGACTACGTGGCGAATGATCTCACGAACGTCCCCATAAATGAATTTTATAAAATTTCCTTAAAATTAAGTTAAAGTTCAAATAAAATTAATTTGAACTTAAACCGAGATCAAACGAATCGTTTCGGGACTAAATCGGACCCGATTAAGCGAGGGACACGTGGCGCGACGTGGGCCAAGTATTTAAAACTATAAATAGGGGTAAATATCTAAAAAATCAGAATTTTCTTCCCTTGTGTTCTTGTTTGGCCGGCCAAGAGAG
The DNA here is from genome assembly GCA_951799425.1 of Ilex aquifolium. Lineage (NCBI taxonomy): Eukaryota > Viridiplantae > Streptophyta > Magnoliopsida > Aquifoliales > Aquifoliaceae > Ilex > Ilex aquifolium. The sequence continues at coordinate 13,671,335 of OX637408.1, forward strand.
AGAGAAGAGAGAAAAGAGAGAAAAGAGAGAAAACCTTGATCTTCAAGCTTTCTCCGTCGATTCCCGGAGTTCCGTCGCTCGGATTCCGTCGAACCAAGAGCTAAAGTCGATCACATCGACGAGGGCTACGCAACCACACCAAGAGCAAGGGATTTCACCGAAGATCCAAGAGAGGAGATTTGGGGGAAATCTAGACTTGGGCTTGGAAAGTGTTCTTGAAGCTTCCTTCGGGTGAATTACGCTTAAAGAGGTAGGGTTTCTCCTACTTGAGACTATTTTTCACCTATGGTGTCATATGGGTGGGTAGGTGTGTATAGAACTATAGGGTTTACTTACCTATGGTTATGGAAAGGAAGGTAAAAATGGTTGAATTCAAGTTCTAGTTTGAACTCGATATATAGAGGTTCCTTGTGTCATTCTTGGAAGTTGGTATATAGTGATATGCTATGTGTTTATATGATGAGGTGCTATTTGTGTACATTGAGCCTTGTCATAGGAATGAAATGATTATGTGATAACATGATGGTTGCCTTGAAGGTGTTGTTAAATGCCTTTTGTATGTTAAAGTGTGTGACACATGACTATGTATAGCATGCTTAAATCTTGTGTTGATTGGATATGTTGCTAATGTGTTAGCTTCATGGGGATATGGTATTTATATGCTTTGATATGATTTGCCATGGATATATATTGAGCATTATGTTGTATGCAATGGAACATGGCATTGCATATGCATCTCATTACATGGGTGTGTGTGCATGGTTGATGTCAATACCACACTTGGGGGTTGACAGTATGGCTTGGGAAAAGTTGGGTCGAAGACCTAACTAAGCCGCTTGATTGCATGATAAATTGGGTCGGGATGAGCAAGAAGAGGCATGACGACCTCTCGGGTGAAAGACCCGGTGTTTGGGGGGTGCACTCCGTTGGTATAAGAGCCCATAAAGTGTACGGGTGTGGAAGACCATTGGTTAAGTCCATAAAGAAGTCCAATCCCAAGAAAGACCCTAGTTTTCAAAATATCATTTGATGTAAACATAAATGATGAAATGAAACACTTTGGCATTGCATCGTGTTGTATGAGTCGGTGAGAACTCGGGTTAAAATGCATGAGTGAGTGACATCTCATTTCATGGCATGGTGTGTTGCATTCCAACTTAGAATGCATGTCCTTTTGATAAATGATTGTTTGCAAATGAATGTTGCATGAGCATGAGCATCTAGGGGGAGAGTAGCCCTGGTAGGGTTTACTTTATTGGGCGTTGGCTCACCCTATACGGGAAACATTTCAGGTGTGGGGTTTACACCGGCGGATGGCTCACTTGGAGAGCATCAAGAATGAAGGGGGCCGGCATGTGGCCTTAGTTCGAGTTTTTGTAAAACTTTTGTATAAATTCCATTTTGATGTGTAAATTATGGAATTAAATGTAATGGAACTTGTATAAGTTGTGTATTATATGAAAAATCGTATTATACATGTGTTGGATGAGTTTAGGAATGTATTAGAATGGATTGGAAGTGAAAAACAAAGGAAAAAGGCAAAACTGGCAAAATCGTACCGGTACGCGTACCGGTACGGAGACAGACAGAAGGCAGAGCGTACCGGTACGCCGATGTCCAGTGGGTACAGCGTACCGGTACGCGTACCGGTACGCCCTCCAAAACTCAGAAATTTTTTTTATTTTTTTTTTATTTTTGTTTTCTTTGCCAAGCCTTTGGGCTATGTTTTTCCTTCCCTCCAATGATCAAATTGGACCCTAATGGGGTATGAATCATGGGGAGTTGGACTGGGGTTGGATCAAATGAATGTTGAACCGAATTTTCATTGTGGGTTATAACCTCGGTTTAGGGATGTTATTGATGTGGTGTCGGGTTAAGCGACATCCACGGGTATTTCTGCGGGTTGATGGGTTGTCAACGGTTAATACAGGACCCCCGGATTTTGGGGTGTCACAGCTTGGTATCAGAGCCTAGGCCATAGATCATATGTGGTCTTGTGGGAAATGAGTCTATCATCTTCCATTGCAAGGGAGAACGAGGTTTAGAGCCCTAGCTAATTCGAAAACCTAAGCTTGATGGGCATTGGGTCTAGACCATTGCATGCATTGTGCATTTCATCTTATGTGTTTAAATGCTACATGTTATGTGCTATGTGGATAATATGCATTGTGGAATGTATATGGAAATGAACACACTAGGGTTAGGAAACATAACCTTGGGAGTGGGAAAACAAATGAACGGGAGGGTTCATGGTATAAATATCTACTAAGGAGAGGAATATGCTTCCCTAGTGAGACGATTCGGAAACTCTTTATGTTAGAGTGTTGATTTCTATTTTTGGGATGCCTTGTAAGACTATATTGCTATTTGACTTATGTAGATGGCATATAGAGGGCGTGGACGCCGAGGCGGTAGGTGGAATAACCAACCACCTCCGGCCTTTGATCACCAAGCCTTTGCAGAGGCTATTGGTGAGGCGGCGGCGACTATTGCACAGGCTAGTGCTACAGCCGCTACCATTGCACAGACGGGTGCAAACATGGGACAAGGAGGCTCGAGTAACCTCCAGAAGTTCAAAGCCCATCATCCTCCGGTTTTTCTGGGAGGGGCGGATCCAATGGTAGCCGATCGTTGGATTCGGCAAGTGGAGAAGATCTTGAGGGCTATGGAGATCACTTCCGATGCCACCAAGATAACTCTGGCAACTTTTCAGCTGGAGGGAGAGTCCCAGCTATGGTGGGATTGGGTGAAGGACTCCAGAAATTTGGAGGCCATGACTTGGGCAGAGTTCCGAGAGCTCTATATGGGAAAGTATTTTCCAGCAACTGCTCGACATGCTAAGGCCAAGGAGTTCCTAGAATTGAAGCAGGGAAATATGAATGTGCTAGAATACGTGGCCAAATTCACGGAGTTGGCCCGTTTTGCTGATGACTATGTGGCCTCAGACGTGGCCAAGGTATGTAAGTTCGAAGATGGACTGAAGTTGTCCATTCGAGGCAAGATTGTGGGACTTCTACTGCAAGACCTCGATTCGATGGTCAAGACTGCAATGGCTATCGAGAGAGAGGTGGAGGATGCGCGCAACATCCGAGAAGCGGGTGTTAAGGACAAAAAGAAGGAGGGTCAATCCTCTTCTTCTAGTGCGGGAAAGAAACAAAGGACTTATGTTCCGCAAGGAGTTCAAGGGCAGAGCCGCGGCTATCAAGGCCAAGGCCAGGGTCGATTCTCCCAAGACGGGGGAAACTTCAGGACCGCCTTCCAGACAGGTCAGAAGACTTGTTATTTTTGTCACCAGCCGGGTCACATAAAGAAGGAGTGTCCTCGATTGCAGGGATCCCAGAGCTATGGGACATCCCAATCCCAGTCTTCTGTGGGACAGCCACTGACACAGTTTGTTCCTCCTTACCCCTCCATGGGTCAAATGAGCCAGTACCAATCACAGGGTGCTGCACAAGGCCCTACCACTTCACGTGCGGGAACACCGCAAGCTGGCCAGATGGGCCAAGGCATGGGTAGAGGGCGAGGCTAGGGTTCACAGGCCGGGACTTCAGGGACCCAGGGGCGTGTCTACGCCATTATGCCACAGACTGAGCCGACAGATCAGTCGGTGATACAGGGTACATTTCTACTCTCTCGTTTATGGGCAAGAGTATTATTTGACTCTGGTGCATCGCATTCATTCATTTCTGCATCTTGTGTGAAAGACTTGGGTTTAGAGGTTGAGACCTTAGAAGAACCATTGCATGTGAGTTCTCCCCTGGGAGCTAGGGTGAGAATTGATCAGATATGTCGGGGTTATGAGCTAGAGATCTCAGGGATTCTACTCACCGTGGACCTTCGGGTCATGGACATGTCGGAGTTCGATGTAATCCTGGGAATGGATTGGTTGACGGCACACCGAGTCGTCATTGATTGTGACCGGAAGCGGGTTACTGCTTACACATCGGATGGGGTTTGTTTCAGGTTTCAGGGGGATAAGCACGATGCTTTACCTCAAGCCGTGTACGACTCTAGATGGCACGGACAGTTGATGGGTTGGCTAGCGAGCCTTACCCTGGAGGACGAGGCGAGACAGGAGTTTGGTGTACCTCGGGTTGTGTGTGATTATGAGGATGTTTTTCCGGGTGAACTTCCGGGATTACCTCCACATAGGGATGTAGATTTTAACATAGAGTTGCATCCTGGTACATCGCCCATTTCTATGACTCCACATAGGATGGCGTCTGTTGAGTTGCAAGAACTCAAGGTCCAATTGCAGGAATTGTTGGACCGGGGTTTCATTAGACCGAGTACCTCACCTTGGGGCGCTCCGGTGTTATTTGCAAAGAAGAAGGACAAAACCCTTCGACTATGTATAGACTACCGGCAGTTGAATAGGGTTACTATCAAGAATAGGTACCCTTTGCCGAGGATTGATGACTTGTTTGATCAACTGAGAGGGGCGCGGGTCTACTCCAAGATAGATCTCCGCACCGGTTACCATCAGTTGAGAGTTAGAGAGACAGATATCCCTAAGATGGTGTTTCGGACGCGTTATGGGCATTTCGAGTTCACAGTGATGCCATTCGGATTGACGAACGCCCCAGCGGCATTCATGGATCTCATGCATAGGGTGTTCCAACCCTACCTTGATCAGTTCGTCGTGGTTTTTGTTGACGACATCTTGATTTACTCCAAGTCTGAGGAGGAGCATGAGGGTCACTTGAGGATCGTTCTTCAGATCTTGAGAGACCATCAGTTATATGCCAAGTTCAGTAAGTGTGAATTTTGGTTGACTGAGGTAAAGTTTTTGGGACATGTGGTATCGGCTTCGGGTGTATCCGTAGACCCGGAAAAGGTGGAGGCAGTCATGAATTGGGAGAGGCCGAAGTCAGTCTTCGAGATACGTAGTTTCTTGGGATTGGCAGGGTATTACAGGAGGTTCATTGAGGACTTCTCCCGACTAGCTTCCCCTATGACTAGGTTGACCCGGAAAGAGGTTAAGTTTGAGTGGAATGATTCTTGCGAGAAGGCATTCCAGGAGTTGAAGAGGAGGCTTACTTCCGCTCCTATACTGATAGTTCCAGAAAGGGGACAGAGGTACACAGTGTATTGTGATGCCTCTAAGGACGGACTTGGATGCGTCTTGATGCAGTCCGGGAGAGTGGTAGCTTATGGTTCTTGGCAGTTAAAGAACCACGAGCAGAATTACCCTACACATGACATGGAGTTGGCAGCCATTGTCTTTGCTTTGAAGGCTTGGCGCCACTATTTATACGGTGAGCAGTTTGAGGTGTTTTCAGACCATAAAAGTCTGAAGTACATCTTTACACAGTGGGACCTCAATATGAGGCAACGCAGGTGGATGGAGTTCCTAGAGGACTATGACTTCATTTTGCATTACCATCCCGGTAAGGCAAATGTGGTCGCTGACGCACTCAGCCGGAAGTCACGGGGAGTCTTGGCTAGTATGGCTTCCCGAGAGTGGCAGATGCTCGAGACTGTGGGACAGTTCGGGCTATGTTATATGGGTCAGGCTCAGGGTATTTTGGGGAGTTTGGTGGCTACGCCTTCCCTACTGAGCAGGGTGGTTGAGTTCCAGAGACAGGACACGGAGCTGTTGTCCATCCGGGACCGTGTACAGGCTGGTACAGGTGACGAGGGCTGGACCATTCACACGGATGGTAGTCTTCGGTATCGAGGAAGGGTTGTGGTTCCTCAGTTGGCAGATCTGAGAGAGGAGATCCTTAGGGAATTTCATTGCTCTCGTTTCGCGGTTCATCCAGGGGGCACGAAGATGTATCATGATCTCCGTCGCCAGTATTATTGGAATGGGATGAAGCGACAGGTTGGCGAATTTGTTAGTAGATGTCTCACGTGTCAGCAAGTAAAGGCTGAACACCAGAGACCAGCAGGGTTACTCCAGCCATTGGAGGTAGCTGAGTGGAAGTGGGAACATATCACGATGGATTTTGTGACTCACTTGCCACGGACATCGCGGGGACATGACGCGGTATGGGTGGTAGTGGACCGGCTTACGAAGTCGGCACACTTTTTGGCTGTGCGGATGACCTTCACACTGGAGGAATTCTGCAGGTTATATATACGGGAGATTGTCCGGTTACATGGGGTACCCGTGTCTATAGTATCGGATTGGGATCCCAGATTTACGGCTCATTTTTGGGAGAGTTTCCAACGAGCCATGGGGACACAGCTGATGATGAGCACTGTTTTTCATCTCCAGACGGATGGTCAGTCTGAGAGGACCATCCAGACCTTAGAGGATATGTTGCGGGCATGTGTCCTAGATCTCAAGGGTAGCTGGGAAGATCATTTACCCTTGGTGGAGTTCGCCTATAACAATAGTTATCAGGCGAGCATACAGATGGCACCCTACGAGGCATTATATGGGAGGCCATGTCGATCTCCAGTTTGTTGGACAGAGGTTAGGGAGAGACCTGCTACGGGTCCGGATTTGGTTAGAGACACCTCAGAGAAGGTGGACTTGATACGGAAGCGTCTTCTCACGGCTCAGAGCCGGCAGAAGAGCTATGCCGATAGACGACGGCGACCTCTAGAGTTTGAGGTGGGAGATCATGTCTTTTTGAAGGTTATGCCTAAAAGAGGAGTGGTCCGGTTTGGTAAGCGGGGAAAACTGTCGCCGAGATACATCGGGCCCTTCGAGGTACTTGAGAGGGTGGGTACAGTTGCTTACCGGTTGGCATTACCACCAGATTTATCGAGCGTTTACGCGGTGTTCCATGTTTCTATGCTCCGAAAATACACCCCAGATCCGACTCATGTGGTGGATTGGGGCGAGCTTGTTGTTGATGCGGATGGGACCTTCTAGGAGGGACCGGTGCGTATCATGGATAGCCGGGATCAGGTTTTGTGAGGCAAGACTGTGAGGCTAGTGAAGGTGCTGTGGCAGCACCGGGGGGTGGAAGAGGCAACATGGGAGCGCGAGGACACCGTACGTGCCAATTATCTTTTCTTGTTTGAGGATAGAGGTACGTTTTTATAGTCATTTACCATTACATGACTGTAGCATATGCATGTGATTGCATGTATGTGTACGTGAATTTCGGGGACGAAATTCTTTTTAAGGGGGGAAGAATGTAAAACCCGGGAAATTTGGACTTTTTCCAAAAAGGGCAAAATAGTAATTTGCCACTATAATGCGTATTTAAAGTACTCATGTTTTAGACATCGGATGAGGAAACGGAGTTCGCTGTTGAATTCGTATCGCGAAAACGAGTCACCTTGTCAAATTTCGTCGAATTCCGAAGTAGTCGGATTTTGCACGTCGTTCAAGGCGACTGCGTGGCGAATGACCTCACGAACGTCCTCATAAATGAATTTTATAAAATTTCCTTAAAATTAAGTTAAAGTTCAAATAAAATTAATTTGAACTTAAACCGAGATCAAACGAATCGTTTCGGGACTAAATCGGACCCGATTAAGCGAGGGACACGTGGCGCGACGTGGGCCGAGTATTTAAAACTATAAATAGGGGTAAATATCTAGAAAATCAGAATTTTCTTCCCTTGTGTTCTTGTTTGGCCGGCCAAGAGAGAGAAAAGAGAGAAAAGAGAGAAAACCTTGATCTTCAAGCTTTCTCCGTCGATTCCCAGAGTTCCATCGCTCGGATTCCGTCGAACCAAGAGCTAAAGTCGATCACATCGACGAGGGCTACGCAACCACACCAAGAGCAAGGGATTTCACCGAAGATCCAAGAGAGGAGATTTGGGGGAAATCTAGACTTGGGCTTGGAAAGTGTTCTTGAAGCTTCCTTCGGGTGAATTACGCTTCAAGAGGTAGGGTTTCTCCTACTTGGGACTATTTTTCACCTATGGTGTCATATGGGTGGGTAGGTGTGTATAGAACTATAGGGTTTACTTACCTATGGTTATGGAAAGGAAGGTAAAAATGGTTGAATTCAAGTTCTAGTTTGAACTCGATATATAGAGGTTCCTTGTGTCATTCTTGGAAGTTTGGTATATAGTGATATGCTATGTGTTTATATGATGAGGTGCTATTTGTGTACATTGAGCCTTGTCATAGGAATGAAATGATTATGTGATAACATGATGATTGCCTTGAAGGTGTTGTTAAATGCCTTTTGTATGTTAAAGTGTGTGACACATGACTATGTATAGCATGCTTAAATCTTGTGTTGATTGGATATGTTGCTAATGTGTTAGCTTCATGGGGATATGGTATTTATATCCTTTGATATGATTTGCCATGGATATATATTGAGCATTATGTTGTATGCAATGGAACATGGCATTGCATATGCATCTTATTACATGGGTGTGTGTGCATGGTTGATGTCAATACCACACTTGGGGGTTGACAGTATGGCTTGGGAAAAGTTGGGTCGAAGACCTAACTAAGCCGCTTGATTGCATGATAAATTGGGTCGGGATGAGCAAGAAGAGGCATGACGACCTCTCGGGTGAAAGACCCGGTGTTTGGGGGGTGCACTCCGTTGGTATAAGAGCCCATAAAGTGTACGGGTGTGGAAGACCATTGGTTAAGTCCATAAAGAAGTCTGATCCCAAGAAAGACCCTAGTTTTCAAAATATCATTTGATGTAAACATAAATGATGAAATGAAACACTTTGGCATTGCATCGTGTTGTATGAGTCGGTGAGAACTCGGGTTAAAATGCATGAGTGAGTGACATCTCATTTCATGGCATGGTGTGTTGCATTCCAACTTAGAATGCATGTCCTTTTGATAAATGATTGTTTGCAAATGAATGTTGCATGAGCATGAGCATCTAGGGGGAGAGTAGCCCTGGTAGGGTTTACTTTATTGGGCGTTGGCTCACCCTATACGGGAAACATTTCAGGTGTGGGGTTTACACCGGCGGATGGCTCACTTGGAGAGCATCAAGAATGAAGGGGGCCGGCATGTGGCCTTAGTTCGAGTTTTTGTAAAACTTTTGTATAAATTCCATTTTGATGTGTAAATTATGGAATTAAATGTAATGGAACTTGTATAAGTTGTGTATTATATGAAAAATCGTATTATACATGTGTTGGATGAGTTTAGGAATGTATTAGAATGGATTGGAAGTGAAAAACAAAGGAAAAAGGCAAAACTGGCAAAATCGTACCGGTACGCGTACCGGTACGGAGACAGACAGAAGGCAGAGCGTACCGGTACGCGTACCGGTACGCCGATGTCCAGTGGGTACAGCGTACCGGTACGCCCTCCAAAACTCAGAAATTTTTTTTATTTTTTTTTTATTTTTGTTTTCTTTGCCAAGCCTTTGGGCTATGTTTTTCCTTCCCTCCAATGATCAAATTGGACCCTAATGGGGTATGAATCATGGGGAGTTGGACTGGGGTTGGATCAGATGAATGTTGAACCGAATTTTCATTGTGGGTTATAATCTCGGTTTAGGGATGTTATTGATGTGGTGTCGGGTTAAGCGACATCCACGGGTATTTTCGCGGGTTGATGGGTTGTCAACGGTTAATACAGGACCCCCGGATTTTGGGGTGTCACACTAGGTGATCCTCTCTCCTTGTGGTAGTCTTTCATGATTTCCTAGGTTATAATAAGATTGTTTCTTATCCTCTTCCTGCAACAAAAACAATTTGGTTAGGATTAATGATGGATTGAAGTACTCCTTATAATTTGTTTCCTAATATTGGAAATAGATTCATAAATGACATTATAAATATTCTCTATCGTCTCCAATGAGAAGAAAAATGTTTCTCCATTCGCTTCACCCAATCAACTCATTGCTGGTCAGGGTTGATCCAAGGCCTGATCGTAATATTTCTATTAGAAATAGGACTGATAGAGCATTAGGGTTTTCCTTTCTGATATGGGGTAGAAACCGATGAATCCTTCATAAATATATGACTGAAACGAAGAGTCTCGTGCAAGGCCTGAACTTGAGTTCAATGTAGGGATCAAAACCATATTATCCACACATTTTTGGGCAGTATGCTTGATGTCAAGAGGGAATTGTGGAGAAAAGGGGATATCCAAAGTAGAAGAAGAAAGATTGGTTGAGTCGTTTGTTTTTTGGGCGCCATTTGAAGATTCAGAGGGCGCAAGTGAAAGGAAAACATAAAGGAGACAAAGATATGAAGGAAAAAGGGCAAAGTGAGATGGACATTGAGGTCGCCAAATGCTTATATATCATAGTTATCAAACTCGACTCGGACATCATCCCGACAAAACGACTGAGCCAATGAGTCATTGGTTCAACCAGTGGGTCAACTAGTTGGACTAGTCATATAATTAAATATCAAAAATAATTAATAATAATGAATAACTAAGAAAACAATCATAATTATAGACATAGCATGTTTTTAAGTAGAGTAGATCAAATAGAAATCAAAAAGATGTTCACAATTAATTGATCTTCTTATGTACTTTATAAAATTTAATACAGTATCAAGTAGCACTATGATATGATTATTGTAAGTGATACCATAATATGAAACTAAGAAGAAGAAAAAAAAATTTGGAACAAAAAGACAAATATCATAGGTCTGCTTCAAGGGATGAAAAGCTTGGAAATGCAAAATGAAACACTACCCCACATTGAGAGGCCATTAGAAACAACACTTACTTTTCTCCTATAAAGCCAAACAACACCCATTTTAAACCTCCTACGTGGCATGCATCATATCCTTCGATTGGAAGCCTCAGGTAGACATACAACATATTTTATTTTATGATAGAATAGTTGTATCTATACTACTTTAAAATATAGAATCTATGAAAAACAATTTTTTTCTATTTTTACCCTCCAATACTACAATTATACCAGACTTATCCTCCATATTTAATTAGGTCATTTAAACCAATTCTATTGTTGCTACTTGCATTTGGCGTTTGGCGTTTGAGGTCCACAACGGTACCATTTCATCTCTCTTTCATTTAATAGTAAAAGCATTTGGCTGAGTTCACTTCCTTCGGTCATTGGTGCATAACGTCTCACAAATGTGTCTCTTTGCTTCTCTCTTGTGATGATAAACAGCTCATCTTTGTGGCTCTATAGATTCTATGAATTAATGGTGCCAGCAGCAATGTCTCTTTCTCTCTCAGACACACGTCGTCGGTCTTGACCTTCCAGAACGAGCGGTATTCTACTTCAACAGGTACTGTTTTTTTGTTTGTTCTAAGATCTGTGTTCTTTTGTGTTATTTTTGATTGATGATTGAATACATAAACAAATTTCAAATTCTTAAGCCACCTCTATGGAATGAGATTGTCAGAAATCTTCTAATTTTCAGTCACAAATTAGAAGAAAATGAATAATTCAGTGGCGGCATTGCTGCTACTCATGCACAACTGTAAAATTGATGGATTTACTCATGCACAACTGTAAAATTGATGGATTTTTGGGTAGGAGCTGCTTATGATGAGAGCCATGAGGAAGAAGAATTAGAGAGAGACAGAGAGGAGAGAGAGGAGAGAGAGAGAGGAACGGCTATGGCGTTAGGAAAAAGAAGAACAGAGGAGGGGACATAATCAAACAAATGGTTCTATGGATAAGAATTGTTTATGGCGGTGAGAGAGAGAGAGAGAGACTGCTTGTGGCTTGAAGAAAATGAAGAACAATGAAATGAATCTGTGGGTAAGAGAATTCTATGGTATCCAATTTTTTTTTTCAATATCTTACTGTTGTTTATAAGTTTAGTGAGTTTTTTTCATAAAATTTAGTCATTTATAAAATTTGGAGATCAGTTATAACTTTTAAGGATCACTTATAATTTTAGAGGGTATATGGGATCACTTTTAAAAAAATTATGATCGATCGCAAATAACCATTGAGAGTTGTGAATGGACTTCCCAAAGTTATAACTTGGATAGTAAAAATTGTAATATAACCCCAAAAATTATAAATTATTTTGTTGTAAGGAAATCAAAAAATTTGTATTTCAACCCATAACACTAGTAAACTTTGACGTTACGATACCAAAGGTTGCAACATTTTGTCCTCTAATTTGCAGCAAAACTCTACCTGTTGCCTTGCCAAAAGATTACATGGGGGTATGTATTGTCTCAATTGAAATTCGCTACATATTATCAGAGCTATTGTTGTGCATAGGACTCTAAAAATTTAGAATGCAAGTCATGTAGGCTACAGCTAGGAAGTATGTCTAAAACTAATTAATATATAAATTATGTAACTGTAATTTAAGAGGAAAATTTCATGAAATCTTTGGGTCTTTATTTTATGTTAAAAATAGCCTATGATTCACAAGGGCTTGCCCTTTCTCTCCTCAAGTATCTCTTAGGGAGACTTTGATAATTGAAAAAAGATTATCTAAAGCATTTTGTTTTCAGATATGTACTTTTGAAATGAGGTAATCTCCTTGCTTCGTTGAATGCTTTGATGTTTTCTTTGATGGAATTTAATACATTCTTTGGAAATCTTGAGTCTGTTATTTCGTTTTGTTCTTAGGTGTTTGCATTGGGATGAATAATTTTCACTTTCTAGATTTTATCTTATGGGGGAGAATTCTTTGAGCCATTAAATTTGTTGAAATACTCATTAAATTTGTTGCACTTTGGCTTCATCTATAGCAATTGAGCTAGCGAAAGGTTCTCTAATGGTTTCACCTATAGGGTGGAACTGTCACAAAGCTTAGTCACATGGATAATTCAGCGTTAGATTATGATGAAATATGAAAAATAAGAGTCTAAGGAATAAGTTATATATCCTATTAAAAAAAAAAAGAAATACAATTTTATAAACTATTTGAGTTGTTACATGGGTTTGTTCTTAAATATGTCGCCTTTGGAGAATGGAATGGTTGGTTGATTTTAGTGTGCTGGGCATGTGAGTTTGGGATTGAAATAGTTATCAATTGTTGGTTTTAGCGTCGAATTGAGTGAAATATATGGTTTATGAATTCAATTTACTCGTATATTTTTGGATTGATATTATTTTACTGGTGTGTTGTTTGATGATTCTTATTTGAGCACACTCCAGATTATTGTGGATGATCAATAAAGAAGTATAAATCTATTATGTGGTATACTTTTCTTGGGAGAATTGATTTTTTTTTTATTTTATCAATAAGAATAGATTTTGTCAAGAAATTAGGATTATTTCAATTTTTTGTTACATCAAGAGTCTGATTTTGTGTAGCAAAGGGTTGTACATTATATATAAGGCAAAGGCATGGCCGGGAATATGCTTATAGTGGCGATGTCCTTGAGGATGATACATGTTCACGACCACCTCCTACATCACCATCATTTTAAGGACTAAATAGAGATTGACGTTGAATAAAATTCAGGTTTGTTCTTACTGAAACACAATTCATAGTGATAATAATTTGTATTTTACTAAAATTTTGTCTTATTGCAGTAATGGTGCATTTCTTATTCATATTAAAGCCATCTTTTCTTTTATATAGATGTTGTCTCAATGAATTTGGTTACATACATCTCAATCAACCATAATAATAGTTTTTTTCTCTTTCAAGCTTGATTTCCTTTCTCATTAATTTATTTGAGTGTCATACAGGCTAATGCTTTATAAATCTAATGTCCATTTTCTTACTAGCTAAGATAAGAATTAAGTTTTTTTGTGCGTATCATTGCCATCCAATAAATCAATTTGAGTTAAAGCATTGAAAGGTATGTGTAAAATATACATAAATGGGCAAAATTATTGTGGTAGGAAAGTTGTTATTTTGTGATCATAGAAATAAGTTGTCTTCATGTTCTCATTTTCTTATTTAGAGACTCTACAAATTCTAGACATTAATGTTTCAATTTGTGATGGTAGTTTCCATAATACCAAATAAAGTATAAAGTACAAATAACTCCGAATAAGGTAAATTAATTTTTCGGTTTTAATTGGCAGTGAGAAGTAGTCACTAACATGGAAATGTAGGCTCCGATTATATTGTCCTTTACTTGATAAAAGAATGATTTTTTGTACATCAAAAAGACGAAATTTTTGTGTACAAAATAAATTTATGCATCATCTAAATATAGACCACAATAATCTATTGCTTTTCCAAAGTGATTTTTTTTACCTTTGTAGAATATGAAATCAGATTAGCCACTTATTACATTTTATTATTTTTTTGCATAACTATTGCATCAAACTTGTGTATAATTGTGGGTTATGATATGAAAATAATTGTTCAGAAAAAAAAAAACCAAGACTATAATTCACAATATTGAAACACGTGCAACGCATGTGTACACCAACTAATTAATAAAAAAAAAGAGCGTTTGGATTAGATTGAACCATCCGGTTTGTCCCATTTTCATAAAAACCATCCAGTTTAACCGGTTCTGTGGCGGGTTAATTGTCAAAATGATCTAAATCACAAGTTGGCCCAACTTAAGCACCAATTCATTGATTTTCTCGGTTGATCTGTCAGGCTGGTCTGGTTCTAATGACACTGTTATATAGTTTTTAAAAGGCAAAAGTTCGCGTCTGTTTGATTTTCCACAATGTTCATTCATTTAAGTTATTAAATTAACCCAAATAAATAAGGGGGACATTTTTTGAATCATACACTGCAATTTTTATGATTAAACAGTGAGTCACATATGTCCACAAAGTAAATCTGCCGAAGTAACTGTCACATCACATTCATTTAATAAAGGTGTGAAGAGATAAAACCAGTAGATGTGATTTTTCAAATTTAAAGAAAAGCAGTTACTTGAAATGCCCTGCATTAGAAGAAAATATTCATTATAACGGTGATATCACGTGATAAGGTGATGTGGTATCACCAACTAATAATACTAAAATAAATAAGCAGATGGACCCACAAAAATCAATAACTAACATGTCATGTAAGCAAATAACTTCTCACCCTCCTGCCATGTAAGCCTAAGTGGAGTTTTATTATTGGTTGGTGATACCATGTCACCAATGGTGACATGGTATCACCGTTGCATTCAATATTTACTCCTGGATTGGAGGCTTGAAGCAGTTATTCAATGATTCAAAAGGTGAAAGTTATCAAGACTAACTGGACCTCTAAAGTTAAGAAGATAGCAGTTACGACAAGAAAAGAATGCGTAAAGAAACAGTCATGGAATCAGTGTAACTATGGACACAAAATTGCCTAGCTATATAAGAGGCATTAAACGCAAAGAAAATGACACGATCAAACCCATCAAAAACCCACAATTTGGGAATTTTTAGGAGTAGTGATTAGGTTAGTTTTAGAATAGAGTTAGTGTTGCAGTTAAGGCTGGATTATCAGTCTTTTGTAAAAAGACATTCATTGCATATTAATAAAATTGTCTTCTCTTTTATTAATCTCTTGATTATCATTTCTCTTGCTTTGAGTTTGTCGATTGATTTCATCCAAGAAAATTCTAAAACAAGGCAATTGAATCAAACATCAAGCAATGCCTAAAACCATTATGTCGAAGGATTACACATGTCGATCGCTGGAGGGAATCTTTTGTGTACTAAACAATTACTAAATTGGGATTGAGGTATATTAGGAACATTAATACTTCTTTACTATGATTTAATGACCAAAAGTTGTATTGGTGAAACAATTTTTTTTATTATTTTATTAGGATTTTGGGTTGACGTTAGTAATATTATTTTAGTACTTTTTTATTTATCAACAAAAGCTTGTAATGCACTACAAAAAAAAAAATCACTTTTAGCTGCTAGGTTTAGATTGTAGCTACAAATATTGTCACTAAATGAATATGATTAGTGCCAAAAAATTATTATTGCCATTGAAAGTATGACATTAAAATTATTTAGTTACCATAATTATTTGTCACCACTAAAGATATATAATTAGTGGTGAAAAAGTATTGTTGTCACTCAAGATATGATAATGAATCTAATTAGTGACAATTTAAATGTTGCAACTAAAATATATTACTAATTCATCACTAATTCCAAATATTTAGTGACAATAATTTAAATTTAGTCACTAATAATATAAAATTTTAGTGATAACATTTTTCAGTTGCAGCAACTATGCCCTGTTTTAAGTTGCAATTTTTTTTTTTTTTTTGCCACTGAATGTCAATTTTAGTACACTATAAGAAATTTGGGCATTTAATAGAAAAACGTCATCTCTTCACGCGTTAAATCTTTCCCCTAAAATTACTCGCACCGTTTCTCTCTCTCTCTCTCTCTCTCTCTCTCTCTCTCTCTCTCTCTCTCTCTCTCTCTCTCTTTCTCTCGATCGTCAATCTCTCAACTCCTTCGCTGTCACGATTCCCACTTGTTTGAAGACTCCCTCGAAGACATCTCCATCGCCACTCACTACCGCCCTGGTTGTTGAGAAGACTGAGAGCTCATTTTGAAAATCGTCGAGAAGAAGATTAAGGTGCCACCATCGATTGTCACGTATATACTTGCTCTCTCTCTATGCACGCACAATAGCAATGATGATCTCTTAACCTCTCGGTGATTGCAGATAAATCTATTCAGCAACTGATTTTCTTTGATTGCAATTTTCAGCTTATGTGTGGAGTAATTGAGTTTTACGAATTGCCTTAGTAAGCTCCTCTCTCTACTTTCTGATTTGCTTTTCTGTTCTCCATCAAGCATTGATTAGTGTTTGGCAGATAATTCAGAAATTTTCTTTTATTCGAATTAAGTTTCTGCAACCAAATCCCTAAATTGAATATTTGTTTTCTGTTTTTGTTATTGTAGCTAGCCAGAGAACAATCTCAGCAAATTCAAAGATGTATTCTTGGCTAACTATGTTGTCTAACCAGCTCAAGGTTTGAGTGTTGCTACGTCAACCAGCTCAACTAGAGAACAATTTCACACAAGTTTTACTTCTTTTTTCTTTTCTTTTTTGGTTTCTTTTCCCCTCTTTTTAGTCTTTGGTGGATTCGATCCTAAACAAACATTTTGTAAATTGAAAGTTATGTTTAATTAAGAAAATGCAAGTTGTTACATGACTATCAAAATCTGAAAAATGGAGTTCATTGTGTGAAAGCATCCTTTTTGCGCAAAACTCTAAGCTGCCTTTGATCCTGTGCAACCAGTATTTTCATTAACTGAAAAAGTACTAACATGCAGGCTGATTTCCTCATTAACTGAAAAAGTACTAACATGCAGTCTGATTTCCTCTTTCCGTTGCTCATCAAGCCATGGAGAAACAGTGTGAAAATCCCATTGTGAATCCTTATAGATATCTAACAGTTTAGGAAAAACAGTTGGAACTTCTGACAGTCTCAAAATAAAATGACCTGTGCCAGTAACAAACCAATGTGATAATGATTGATAACACTTTGAATATGGGTGTCTTGAACCAATGTGACAATGATTTATAACACTTTGAATATGGGTGTCTTGAACCTTAGAACCCTAGAAGTTAGAACATAAGGTATGGAATTGTTTTTTAATTATATTTTTGGTCTTTTATATGTGTTAAAAAATCAAATTGATTTTTTTGACTTGTCTTCTAGTCTCAGTGATGCATGCATAATTACAACTAAAAACTTCAAATAAGAACAACATATTACAATGTCATTGTGAGGAGGCCCTTATGTTGAAACTTAATGTAAAGTCTTCTGCGTGATTTTCAATTACTTTCCAAAACAGAGTGCTCTTAAATGAATTCCATGTATGATGAATCGTACTTTTTTATGCCTTATTACTTTTAAATGAATTGTACTTTTTCATTTTTTTTGAATGTTTAGTTCTCATGGCTTCTCATATATTTTACAGGCTGAGTATTTCGATCAGTTGCTTAAACCTGTTACGTAGTCTAGTACCCTAAGACCTTTGGGACATTGGGAGTGGTTGCCTTCTTGTTGTGGTTTTGTTAAGAAGGCAATGTCTAGTGATGAAGCATAGTTATGATGACTTGCTGCAAAAAAAATTCAGTTCACTTCTGGTTTTGTTAAGAGTAGAATATAGGACTTGCTGCAAAAAAAAAAAAAAAAAAAAAAAAACCCCTCAAAATGGTGATTTTAAGTGAAAGAAGGCCTCAAAATGCTTTTCTGATCACGAATGAAATGATGGTTTTGTGTTGCTTTGAACAGGGTCATGCAAATCTGGGAAGAGAGGACGGGGGAAAATTAGAGGTACAACATTTGCAAAAAAGAGACATGCAAGGGGGAAGCCAAAGGTGTATATTCCTCCAAAACTGTAACACCCCGTATTTTTCTTTTATAGATATGTATATAGATATATATAGTAAATAATTGTTGTAAAAACATGGATATGAGTAGTGACGATAGGAATAAAAAACTAGAGATGCGAATTGATTGGGAATTTAAGCTTCGAAGATGTTTAAACTTGGAAAGGGTGAATAGACAAGTTTCTAAAGGTTTTTAGGTCAAAATAAGGTTTCCATTGAGTCCGAAAGGTCGAAAAACCTTGGGAGAGGTAATATGAGGGGTATTAGAAGTTAGGAAGTATTTTGGAGTTAAAACACATTTTAGAGAAAATTTGGGTATGAAGGATTTTGGACACTGTCTACTATTTCGATCATAACTTTTTATGCTTAATTCCAAATGACCTGAAATGTTTACATTAGATAGTAGACATCAAGGGCTACAAAGTGTATCTCATGAAAATTTTCCAATTCGACCTCTAAATGGGTCAAAAATGCATTGGAAGTGGAAGTAGAAGTAGAAAATCTGGGTAGTGACTACCGGTAGCCAAAATCAGCTACCGGTAGCCAATGGTCCAGTAAAGATCAGCTACCGGTAGCCAACCGGTAGTCGAGTGTCCAGTGTGTCCGAGCTACCGGTAGCTAAAATCAGCTACCGGTAGCCACTGTAAAAATCCGAATTTTTCTGTTCGCGAACCCTCGATTTTTCCCCCACTATAAATACATCCTCTCACCTCATTAGCCTTCATTACACACCTTAAAACCCTAGAAAACAGTAGAGAGAAAGAGGGGAAGAGAAAAACACAAGATCAAAGGTGAAAAACAAGGAATTAAAGGGTTGATTCAAGATCAAAGCCCTAATTTTTCCAAGAACATTAAGGTAGGGGTTTTCTCTCACTCACTTACATTGAGGCTAGGGTATTTATACATGTATGTATTGGCTACCAATGGTATCTATATGCTATGGAATCATCCTCTCTTAAGCTTTTTGGCAAAGATTACATGTTTTACACAAAGTTAGGGTTTAATACCCATGAAATCTTCTTTCTCGTTTTAAAAACCCTAATGTTTGGAGAGTGATGTATTTCCTTCCTAAATGCTTTCTTTATTATGGATTTCAAAACCTTAATGCTTTGTGTTGGGTAGAAAAAATGATGTTATTGTGATCTCATGTATTTTCGTAGTTGGTTGTGGAATTGTTATATGTTATATTTTGGGGACTTTGGTTGGATGATTGTAAATTGACATAATTGTTGGAATGATATGCTTGGTTGGGATTTGTGATGCACATGAGTGAGAGGTTCCTTGTAAGGATGCTCACCCCTTCCCAAGAGGTTCCTTGTAAGGATGCTTGGGAAATAATGAAGTGATTGGTGGGAGGTTTCTTGTAAGAATGCTCACCCATTCTCAAGAGGTTCCTTGTAAGGATGCTTGAGAATTAAAGATGATCTAAAGAACGGGGGTGGAGGTTGCCCTAAAGTATGCCACCTACCGAATGAATGGGAGTGGAGGTTGCCTTAAAGTATGCCACTTACCGGAAGAATGGGGGTGGAGGTTGCCTTAAAGTATGCCACCTACCTAAAGAATGGACTCTCAAGAGGTTCCTGGTAAGGATGCTTGAGAGTCAAAGATGACCTAAACGGGGGTGGAGGTTACCCTAAAGTATGCCACCTACCGAAAGAATTGTTGGAAATTGTTCATGGCAATTAATGGTGATTATATGTATGTGATACTCAATTGTTCATTTAAGTAATATTTTTACATAAACTTGAGATCCTTTTTAAATGTCACTGCTTTATTTCAAATTACGTATCTATGTTATGTTAAAAATGAGACCGACCGTTTTAAATGCTTTTCTAAACCTTGTATGGGTTTGAGAGGAATGTTTCTACAGAGCTTTGTGCTCACCCCCTACCGCTAACATTTTTCAGATTACCCGCTTGAGGAGGACGCAAGGGTCGAGGAACCCGCCACTTGGGAGGCTCCACTCGAAGGGAATATAGATTCCGAGGTGGACCTATAGAGATATAGTTTCTTTTGTACTAGACTAGGACATTCTTTTGAAACACTGTGTAGTCTAGTTTCTTTTGTTTATTTCCGCTGCGCTATATTAGTTGATTTTTGGTATGTAAAGGCCAAGATGGTTCTATTCTTTTGGGATAATATTGTAAATTCTATGGATGATTTTATGAAGTCTTATTTATTGATGGATTATTTTAGTGCTCTCATGATGTAAATGGTTTTAGAATGTAATGTCGTCCAGGGTGTGTTTTGGGGTGTTACAAAAACTGATGCGAGCTGTCGGCAACAATGCCCAACAACTAATCACTAAGTTGGGCATTATTGTCAGGCAAATGGCCCCACTTCAATTTCCCAAATGGAAGGCCATCCCAATTGATGATAAGAAGAAGATGTAGTATGCTTCGAAGGTAAGTAATTTAGATGAAGAAGACACTATGTAATCTTGTGATTTTTCATTGGCATTAGATCTTACATCATTTTTTTACTTTCTTATGTAATATTGTGCAACAAAAGTTCACTCTCAAAGAAGACCCTTTCATTGAGGAAGCTATATACCAGCAACTAAATCGGCAATATAGGGACCATCGACACAAGCTGCATAAGAATTATTTTTGCAAATATACCACTGATGAGATTAGACTTCAACATTATTCACCGAATGTGAGCCCGAATGGCTGGGCTACTCTTATTGGTTATTTTGGATCTGTGGACTTCAAGGTATGCACACTGAAACTTTGTTGTTGTTTAGGACTTTTAAATTTTGGGTATGAGGACTTTAACATTATTCGTCACTGATTATAATGAATTATTAACACCTGGTCTTTAAATTCTGTTATTGTAAGCCATTAGGATTGGTCTATATAAGTAAGTGTTGTATAATGTAGCTGAATGAAGCTGCTTGTCGATTTGGACTGTGTTGGACTGCTTGTGTATTAATTAATTATGGCTATTGTTATTTCTTATATTGGACTGTGTTGGTTTTTGTTATCTGCCAAGTCACCAAGCAACAAGGTCTTTCATTTTCATGTTTTAGTGGTTAAACAATCCAGGAGTCTTTTAAGTATGCCTGCATGTTTCGAACTGTTCAACAGTGGCACCACTATAGCTTGAAACTTGCTTTTAATTCTTGAATGCAGAAAATGAGCAAAAGAAACAAGGAGAACCGAGCAAAACAGGGCATGGTTCATATTGCAGGGACGAAGAGTTTCGCTCGAATTAGTTACGATAGCGTGAGTTATTTTTTAAATGTATATTTCACTTATGTGATTAATTATATACATGCATATTTATGTAAATTTTTCTATTAATGTTTAATGCGTGATAGCGTGATCCCAAGACTGGAAAGGAGCCTAACCGTACGGAACTGTGGTTAACAACCAAGTTTAGTATGAAGAGGAATGCTTGGGCTGGCAGGAGATCAGGAGAAGCCTGTAAGTTATCCTATCCTTCTCCATTTCCTTGAAATATCTTCTTACATAATCCTAAATTGATAGATTGTAAACTTTCCAAATGTAGAGCGACCTTAAGAGTCTAAAGGCTCAATCAATGGAGGAAGGAGCTACCCCCATGACTGAGGATCAGAGGCTTAAAGTAGTGCTCGGTCCGGAAAAATCAGGATATACATGTGGTCGTGGGGCTGGTCCAAATCCCACAACATCTACAGCTGGCCAGTGCATTCGTCCACAACTAGAGAAGGAGAATGAGGAAGTGAAGAGGCAAGCTGAAACAAATAGGATGCGTTGGGAGTCGTTGGAGAGGGAAAACATTGATTTGGATTTGCGACTAGAGTCCTTAGAGTCCAATATGCATGTTGAGATACAAACACAGATGCATGTCGCGCTTCAAACTCAGCTCACCACATTTTTTCGGCAAATGAAATAGTCGGGGCAAATTCATACCTCTCTTCATTGTGATAGGGTAAGATCTCTTAAATTGGAAAAGTTCTATTTCATGGGTTAGTAATATTACTTTTATGGGTTGAACACTTCATTTACGGTGATGATCATATTCTTGGTATTGTTTCTGTTTTCTGTTTAATTTATGAAAAAATTGAAAATGGAATTCAAGAACTGGTAGAGTCAATCTTTGATGCCTATTTTCATTTGTCTGTGATCAAGCAGACTTGTATGCTTATTCGTATTTGTACATTTTACTTACTCAAGCAGACTGATATGCTCACAATCTCATAGGGCTCTCTACCTCTGTCACTAGAACAGCCTGGTAGATTAGAATTTCTACTGGCTGGTATAATATCTTTATATTGAGCAAACTAGTTATGTAGTTTTGATATATATTTGAATCATCTCCAATATGTCTTCTCTTGATTTTCGTCAATGAATTTCTATTAATGTTGGGTAATTTATGTTAGGTACAAACCAGTGGAAACTCTGAAATAGCTTTGGAAGGCTCGCCTTCGAAGACTAAAGACAAAAGATCTAATAACTTGCCAAAAAATGAATATGTAGTTGAGACTTGATTGTTATGCAATTACTTTCTTTTGGGTGGGTATCATTGTCTAGTTGCTAGTACACAATTTGAAAACATGATCATAACTTTTTTTGTTCATTCTTATTCTTTGATGATGACGCGTTTTACACATAAAATTTAACGATGCTAATATCAGAATATTAATTTCACGTGATTTGATTTGAGAATTATATTTTTGAAAGTGAGTTTATTATGTTGTTTTTTTTTCATTAGGTATATATATTGATTCATTAAATTATAACAGGTATGTGAAATTTGAAAATATTAAAAAATAAATTCTTTCAAATATGCGATAGGTTTCTTTGTTCATTTTAATATATTAATTAGTAACAACAATAAGTTGTCAAAAAATCATGTTTCAAATTTTAGTGGTGATTTTAATTGTGGGTAAAATGTATACTTTTAGCCGCAATTAATTGTTGTCACTAAAAGTCAGGTTTTAATCAGACTTTTAGTGGTGATATAGTATATTTTAGTGGCAAAATTACATTAACTTGCTACAATAATTATGACGGCAAAAAATTTCACATTTAGTGACATTTTTCATGGTGCGGCTAAAAAATTTACTTTTAGTGGCAACAATTAAATGAAATAGTTAAATAATTTAGCCACACACATATTGCCGCAGCTCAGTGGCAATTAAAAAGTTGTCACTAAATTATATAGTGACAATTTTTATACATTTAGCTGCAATTATTTTTGCGGCTAAAAACCAATTTCTTATAGTGGTGGAAGCTTTCTGTGTAGGGGTTTCTTCTCTATTGTAACAAAATTTTGTATTCCCTGGGTTTCCTAGTGAAGCTTTCTGGTTTTCTTTTCCGTCCAACAATAATTCCTCCATCTAAACCATAGTTCACGATTTCCCTTTTCAATCGATATCTACCCTCTTGAATAAAACTATGGATCATGGTTTTCAATATGCCACGATCTATAGTCCTTTTAAATTATGTTTTTTTGTTTCATTTTTCCTCATCCTATTAGTGTTCCCTATCTTCTCTACTATCATTGTTGCTTTGGTTTTGTAGGGTTTCCATTTTATTATATATCTATCGATGTGCATCCCACGTACTTACTCCTACTGTGTAGCGTTCTAGGTGATGTAGTCTATCAGGAACATGGAGGAGGAAATGGAACAGTTATGGAAGAATATTAAATTGTCGGATGTGGAACAAACTAGTGTGGATATATCTAGTAGTGAATATGAATTACTCATGGAGAAGGGCAAATTTTGCCTAAATCAGACACCTGAAACTAATTTGGAACCCGGTAAGTATTGAGTTCAAGGATGTTATTTATGACTTGTATTCCAAGTCTCAATTGGATTTGGAGACTCAAGAGTATTTGTTTTCAAATAGAAGATTGTTTCATTATTTAATTGGGAATGTATGGAAGAGTTCTAGTCCTACATGGATTTAAACTCCTTACCTTAAAAGGAATTTTCTAGCCTATAAATATAGGGATTTTGGTTTGCTCTATTTGTGTCTTTCCAATAATTATTGTAATATTGGAATAGAGTGGGTGGATGTTCTCTTGCCATTTGATTTGAGAACTTTGTAATCTTCAACATTCAATAGTGAAATCTTGCCGCTGTGTTTCGTTCGTAGAAGTAGGCTAGCTTGTTGAGCTGAACCACGTAAATCTTTGTGTTCTATTTTTCTATTTCGTTGTGTTATTATTTTGCTTGTGGTTTTGGTTCACAATAAATTGGTATCAGAGCTATTAGTTTCAGGATGGCTACAGCAAAATTCGAGATAGAAAAATTTGATGGTCAGAAAAATTTTAGTTTATGGCAGATCAAGATGAAGGCATTGCTTCGTCAGCAAGGTTTGGCAAAGGTCATTGATGGAACTTTATCCAAGGAGACAGATTAGACAAAATTTGTTGATATTGAAGAAAAAGCACACAGTGCAATTCAGTTGTCTCTTGTTGATGAAGTTCTTTGTGAGATTATCGATGAAGACAAAGCCGAAGGGCTATGGAAAAAGTTGGAGAGTTTATATATGAAGAAGTCTCTCGCGAACCGCTTGTATCTGAAGCAACGGTTGTATACACTCAAGATGAAGGAAGGTACGCCCATTAATGAACATCTTGATGAATTTAACAAAATTATTATTAACTTGAAAAATATTGATATTAAAATTAGGGATGAAGATCAAGCCCTGATTGTGTTATGCTCGCTGCCTGATTCGTTTGATAATTTTGTTAATTTGATGTTGTATGGGAGAGACTCAATCTCTTTAGTTGATGTGAAATCCTCTTTGAATTCTAAGGAGTTGCGTACTAAATTGAACGGTAAGGGCAGTGATGCTCAGGCCGAGGGTTTATTTGTGAAGGGTCGTCATGATAATTCCTCTAATAATAATAGAGGTCGATCCGTTGAAAGAAATTCAAATAAAGGAAAATGAAAATTTGGATATCGGTCACAGTTTAGAAAGAAACATAATAATGTTGAATGTTTTTATTGTCATAAAATTGGTCATTATAAGCGTGATTGTTTTAAGTTGAAAAATAAAGGGGGACATAAAAAATCAAATCCTTCCGATTCCTCTAGTGTTGCTAGTTTTGCAGAAGATACATCTGATGGTTCAGATAATGTCCTTACAGTCTCTAATGGACGTTTTAATGATGAATGGATTCTTGATTCGGGTTGTTCCTATCATATGTGCCCTAATAGGGATTGGTTTACCACCAATGAGTCAATCAATGGTGGTTCAGTCTTGATGAAAAATAATAGTGCTTGCAAGACTGTTGGAATAGGTACTATCCGAATTAAGACACATGATGGGGTTGTGAGGACTTTGACAGATGTACGACATATTCAAGAATTAAAGAAGAATTTGATTTACTTGAGTACTTTAGATTCCATTGGTTGCAGGTTTTCTGCTGAAGGTGGAATTATGAAAGTTTACAGAGGTTCCCTGGTTGTGATGAAAGGTAAAAAGATTAATGGACTCTATGTTCTTCATGGTGATACTGTGATTGGTGCAGCTGGTGTGTCATCTTCAAAAATTTCAGATTTAAATACTACCCAGCTATGGCATATGTGTTTGGGTCACATGAGGGAGATGGGCATCGAAGTCTTGTGTAAACAGGGTTTGGTTGGCAAACAGGAAATTAGGAAACTTGATTTTTGTGAACATTGTGTCTTTGGGAAACAGTGCAGAGTCAAGTTCAGTACAGCTATTTACAGGACTAAAGGTACAGCTGATTATATTCATTCAGACCTTTGGGGTCCTTCTCAGGTTCCATCCAAGGGTGGTGCTCGGTTTCTTTTGACCTTTATTGATGATTGATTGATTGAAAATTAAGTCGTTGTTTCCTAACCTCTAAACATCACCCTCACTGTGTGTATGTGGCTTATAGTGATGGGGGAGTGTCACTCTCCCTCCGGATGATGCAATAAGATAGGAAACAACAACAAAATGGATGTGAATGGAAATGTGATGAACAAAATAGATGGAATGAGATGCGGTGTGCACAAAAATGCTCCCCAATCGAAAGGAGTCTTTTGTGGTCGTGTGTTTTACTTGGAAAATATTCCAAGGTCGTCTCCTCAGGGAAGGAAAGAGAGTTTTGTGAAAGTGATTTTGCAAAAGTGAAAAGAAAGTGTAAAATCTTGTATTTGTGTTTTGTGGTTGTGTTTATGTATGGAAAATGCAAGAAAACAATGTTGGCTAATCCAAAGGAAGTCACTCCAATGGGACTACCATTTCAACTCCAATCCCTCCTTAACTCCGATAGAGCATGAATGAACAATTGATTCGGGGGAAGCTAGGGATGAGGTTGGTGATGATCTAAGAATAAACCGTGACAAGTCTACGGAATATCAAAGGCACCAATTCATCCACTCTCAACCCCGTCAAACCGAACCATTGGACTCTTAAGGGAGGGAGGAGAATGAGTTGAAATGGAATCCCCAAGAGAAATTTTCCTTTGGATTTACCAACTTAAATCTAACTACTCATGGTAAAATGAAAGACAAGCATAATAATGTAAATGGATATAATGAAGACATGAAGCATGAAGCATGAAACTTATCTTAAAGCAAGAAATCGTAAACTAAGGAGAAAAATATTCAATACCCATTTTAAGCTTGAAAATGAAGAACTTGAGCAACAATGGTGAAATGTAAAATGGTGTATTGAAACTTGCAAAGTTCTTGAAATAAATGAGATTAAAGACAATAAACAAAACTTTAAACAAGTCTTACAATAGATTACATGGAAAAGGATGGAAGAAGTGCAAAAACGAAATTACATTACACTATTCATCTTCTTCCTCCTTGGAGCTCTCTATCTCTACTCCTAAGCTTAGGTAGCCAACTCGTTTTTTTGTGTGTTGAATGTTGAATGTATAATGGAGAGTGAGAGCCTTCAATTTCGTCCATGGAGGGTCCCCCTAGGTGTGTGCAGGTCTTACACCAAAGAGGGGCTGAGTTGCAGCCTTGGACAGGCTAGCCTGCAACCCACATGGCAGCCCATTTCTCTCTCTTCCTCCTTGAATGCCAAGCCTCAAAAGTCTTCCATCTGTTTTTGTCTCAGAGGAGTGCAGCAGCCAGGGACAGACAGGAAGTGGCAGAGCATGTCTGCCTACCCAGCTCATCCCATCCTCTCTCTCTTCATTCAATGCTTTAAATCCACAAGTCTAGAAGGGAGTGTGAGTCCTAATGAATAGAAAGGTGGGCGTATCAGAGAGAAGCATGGAGGGGTCCACAAGATAGCTGAGCAGATCTGCAGAGTTTGGGCACTTCAGGGAATCAGTACCGGTACTGGGTACCGGTACCATTTGGTACCGGTACTGCGATTCCAGTAGGTTTTGGGTACCGGTACTGGGTACCGGTACCATTTGGTACCGGTACCGAGTACCGGTACTGTTCTGCATCCTTTTCTGAATTTCTTGATTTCTTGCTCCCGATCTATCCTCGAACTATCATTCCCACTCCTTTCATCCCAAGTGGTATGGGAGGGTCTTTAAAGGCCATATTTAGCTTCATTCAACTACAAAAACAACAACTTGATGTTAAGACTTCAAGTGGCATAACGTACATAATTTAAAGCTCTAAAGTAAGTGAAATGAGTTGATTAGCATCTTAAAGATATGCAAAGTTGTGTGCTAATCAATGATTATTCAAGAAAGGTTTGGGTATATTTTCTGAAACGCAAGAGTGATATTTTTGGGACTTTCAAGCAATGGAAGACTTTGATTGAGAAACAGACAGGCAAGAAAGTCAAGCGTCTCAGAACAGATAATGGTTTAAAATTTTGTGGAGGTGAATTTAATGAGTTCTGCAAAGATGAAGGCATTGTCAGGCATCGTACTGTCAGGTCTACTCTACAGCAAAATGGGGTTGCAGAGAGGATGAACATGACTCTTTTGGAGACAGCACGTTGTATGCTCTCTAATGCAGGATTGTATAAAGATTTTTGGGCTGAGGCTGTCAGCACTGCTTGCTATTTGGTTAATCGTTCTCCATCCACTGCTATTGAGTTGAAGACTCCACATGAGGTATGGTCTGGTACTCCTGCTGATTATTTCGATTTAAAAATATTTGGTTGCACTGCTTAGTGTCATGTGAATGATGGTAAACTTGAGCCTAGGGCTAAGAAGTGCATATTTATTGGTTATGATAATGGTGTGAAAGGATATAGATTAGGGTGTTTTGATCCTAAATCACCTAAGTTTATAGTCAGTAGGGATGTTGTATTTGATGAATCTTCTATGTTTCATCCGAGAAAGGAGTTTGTAGTTTCTTCAGGGAAAGAACAGGGTTATAGCAAGGAGGTGGAGCTACAGATAGAAGCTTCACAGAAAGTACTTGAAAGTACTCCAGTTCAATCTATTTCAGATTTGTCTGGTTCTAGTTCAGGTGATGATCCACAGGAGCAACAAGAGTATAATATTGCAACAGGCAGGGAGAGGAGGCAAATTAGACCCCCTCAGAAATATGGGTATGCAGATTTGGTGGCTTATGCACTGACTATAGTAGAGGAGTTTGGTGTTCAGGAGCCTTCCACATATTCAGAAGCTGCCACAGGTAATGAGTCTGCACATTGGGTTGTTGCTATGGCTGAGAAAATTGAATCTCTTCATAAGAACCAGACTTGGGAATTAATGAAGTTGCCTAAGGGCATGAAGACTATTGGCTGCAAATGGGTCTGGACTTCAATGATTTTTTCTCACCAGTGGTGAAACATAGCTCTATTCGTGTATTGCTTGCCATGGTTGCTTCACTCAATCTTGAGCTTGAGCAACTTGATGTAAAGACAGCTTTCCTACATGGTGAGCTAAAGGAAACTATCTACATGCATCAATCAGAGGGATTTATTGTTCAAGGTAAAGAAGATCATGTTTGCTTGTTGAAGAAATCATTATATGGTTTGAAACAGTCTCCAAGGCAGTGGTACAAAAGTTTTGACACCTGTATGGTAGATCATGGTTACTCTAGAAGTAATTATGATAGTTGTGTGTATCACAGGCAGTTGTCAGATGGTTCTTTTATATATTTATTGCTTTATGTGGATGGCATGCTTATTGCTGCTAAGAGCATGCTAGAGATTGACAGGTTAAAGAAACAGTTGAATTCAGAATTTGAGATGAAAGATTTGGGTGCTGCAAAGAAAATTTTTGGTATAGAGATTCACAGAGATAGAAGAGCAGGTATATTATATTTATCTCAAAAGAAATTTATTGAGCGGTTTGGGATGCAGAATTCGAAGCTCGTGAATACTCCACTTGCCACTCACTTAAGGCTTTCAATAGCTTTATCACCACAGAGTGAGAATGAGGAGCAGTTTATGTCTCGTGTTCCTTATTCTAGTGCAGTTGGGAGCATCATGTATGCTATGGTTTGCACTCGTCCAGATATTTCACAGGCAGTTAGTGTGGTTAGCTGTTACATGGCTAATCCTGGGAAGGTTCATTGGCAGGCTGTGAAATTGATACTTCGTTATTTGAGAGGCACTACAGATGTTGGCTTAGTATTTGGTAGAAGAGATGACATCGATTCTACAGTTGTTGGTTTTGTTGATTCAGATTATGCGGGTGATCTAGATAAGAGGAGATCTCTGACAGGTTATGTTTTTACTTTATTTGGGTGCACTGTAAGTTGGAGGGCGATCCTACAGTCTACAGTTGCTTTGTCTACCACAGAGGTAGAATACATGACAGTATCAGAGGCAGTTAAAGAAACAATTTGGTTAAGAGGCTTGGTCTGTGATTTAGGCTTGGAAGGGGAGGTAACTACTGTGTTTTGATAGTCAAAGTGCAATACATTTGACCAAAAATCAGATGTATCATGAAAGGACCAAACACATTGATATTAGGTATCACTTCCTTCGTGAGGTTATGGCTCAAGGTATTGTCACAATGAAAAAGGTTGTTACAACGGAGAACCCAACATATATGTTTACTAAGCCAGTACCAGTGCTCAAGTTCAAGCATTGCTTGGACTTGATTGGTGTTTGCATTATTTGAGTTGTACCCTTCGGGGTATTTCGCGAAGACAGCGGTCAAGTTCACTTTGGTTGGATGGCTTGATGGAATACAAGCCAAGGTGGAGATTTGTTATTTATGACTTGTATTCCAAGTCTTAATTGGATTTGGAGACTCAAGAGTATTTGTTTTCAAATAGAAGATTGTTTCATTATTTAATTGGGAATGTATTGAAGAGTTCTAGTCCTACATGGATTTAAACTCCTTACCTTAAAAGGAGTTTTCTAGCCTATAAATATAGGGATTTTGGTTTGCTCTATTTGTGTCTTTCCAATAATTATTGTAATATTGGAATAGAGCGGGTGGATGTTCTCTTGCCTTTTGATTTGAGAACTTTGTAATCTCCAACATTCAATAGTGAAATCTTGCCACTGTGTTTCGTTCGTAAACGTAGACTTGCTTGTTGAGCCGAACCACGTAAATCTTTGTGTTCTATTTTTCTATTTCGTTGTTTTATTATTTTGCTTGTGGTTTTGGTTCACAACAAAGGATATAGGTGGCAACCTTTTTCTTATCCAATTTCGTAGTATGTTGGATAGAAATAGAGTCTTAAAAGGATCACTATGGTCTTTCGATAAACAACTGATTCTATTGATAGAGTATGATGGATTATTGCAACATTCAAATATTTAGTTTAGATGGTGTCCCATTGGATCTAGGTCTATTACCTTCCTTTCGATAGTATGAATAACTATTTCCAATATGAAAGGCTGCCAAATTACATTATTTTTGGAGATGCCTTGGACATGGGGAGAGTAGTGTGATGTGAGATTAAATTTGCAAAAGCCATCTGCCCAAGGTCACTTACAATATGGTCTTTAGATAGGGCTTTTGTAGATAAAGGGAATAAGAATAGCACATCTACTAGGGCAGCTAATTCTACAGAAACAAATGGAAAAGAAGAGATGAAGATGGCCAGAGTTACGCCTGTGAGAGAGGATAACTCAACCCATGATGTAGCCTAGCATGCATAGTATCGTGTAAGACGGGAATCCTTTAGGCAATGAATTTAATGGCCAAGCAAATATGGGTGCCGAGTTTGATAGTTAGTTATCTCCTCAAATGAATAATTCTCTCCTTCCCTTATCAGTTATTCAAAAAGAAGCGATATTGTTTCAATCTACTAGGACTACCCAAGTGAAGCCCAGTCCATGCCCCTCTCCAAATATAAAGATAAAGCGAAAGATAATTTATAATCGGTGTCGAAGGAATCCGATAAGACAAACAAGTGGAATAGGAAAGCTAGGGTTGCTATAGCTGGCTCCCCACCATTGGTGATCGACATACGAAATAGGGAAAAAGGAAGAAAGAAAAGGGAAGAGAAGCCATGGAACTGGGTCTGGTTCTTTCTTGAAAGCGGAGTACTACTATTCAACTTGGGTGTGCTTTGGATGCCTTAAATTTACCAGGTTTTTCATCGGTAGGAACTAGTATCCAGTCCTACCGAAAGCCATCAAAATACTAAGTTGGAACTGGCGGGGACTTGGGGCATCCTTGGACAATTCAGTCTCCCCACGACTTTGTGATAAGGGAAAAGCCCGACTTTGTCTTCCTTATAGAAACAAGGGTTAGTAGCACTTTTGATCATAAAATATATATTTTTTATCAGTTTAGTTTTCATTAAATTAATTTTGTCAATTTGGTCCGTGAAGTGTTCAATTTGTATCTTTTTGGTCCCTATATAAACGGACCGTTAAGTTTTTAATAGAATGATCACGTGATGAACATTTGATACTATCTAAAAAATGACACGTGGTCATTTCCATCAAAAAAAACTTAAAGGATTGTCTAATTATAGATCAAAGCGACACAAATTGAATGTTTTAGAGATTAAATTGACAAAATTGATACAATAAAGACTAAACTGACAAAAAATACATATTTTAAGGAGCAAAAATGTTATTAACCCTTGAAACAAAGAGTAATTATCAGGAAATTGAAAGATTGAAAATGAGGTTACATATGTTTGGGGTGGCAGTGACATCTATTAGGAAATCGAGTGGGCTAGCTTCATTGTGGAAGCAACATCTTATCGTTGATATACGAAGTTATTCAAGAAACAACATTCATGTAGTCATTCACGAGTGTAGTAGGAACTGGTATTGAGGACGAGCTGTAAACTCAGATGTTATGGATTTGAATTTTGACAATTCCTTGGGGTCAAGCCATGAACACCTTAGTCCCCGTGTGGATTGTCTACTTTGGATCCGACCGGAGAGGGGATTAATCTAGGTGTGCGTAAGCTGGTCCAGACACCCCTGACCGTTGAACTGAAAAAAAAAGGAACTGGTTATAGAGAGTGATTATATTGGAATGTGTTGGTTTTTGTTATCTGCCAAGTCACCAAGCAACAAGGTCTTTCACTTTCATGTTTTAGTGGTTAAACAGTCCAGGAGTCTTTTAAGTATGCCTGCATGTTTCGAATTATTCAACAGTGCTCACCACTATAGCTTGAAACTGTCTTTTAATTCTTGAATGCAGAAAATGAGAGAAAGAAACAAGGAGAACCGAGCAAAACAGGACATGGGTCATATTGCAGGGACGAAGAGTTTCGATCGAATTAGTTACGATATCGTGAGTTGTTTTTTAAATGTATATTTCACCTATGTGATTAATTATATCCATGTATACATGCATATTTATGTAAATTTTTTCTATTAATATTTAATGCATGATAGAGTGATCCCAAGACTGGAGAGGAGCCTGATCGTACGGAACTGTGGTTAACAACCAAGTTTAGTATGAAGAGGAATGCTTGGGATGGCAGGAGATCAAGAGAAGTCTATGTAAGTTATCCCATCCTGCTCCATTTCCTTGAAATATCTTCTTACACAATGCTAAATTGATAGATTGTAATCTTTCCAAATGTAGAGAGACCTTAAGAGTCTAGAGGCTCAATTAATGTAGGAAAGAGCTACCCCCATGACTAAGGATCAGAGGTTTAAAGCAGTTCTCGATCCAAAAAATTCAGGATATATACATGGTCGTGGGGCTTGTCCAAAGCCCACAACATCTACAACTGGACAACGCATCCGTGCACAACTAGAGAAGGAGAATAAGGAATTGAAGAGGCAAGCTAAAACAAATAGGATGCGGTGGGAGTCGTTGGAGAGGAAAAACAGTGATTTGGCTTGGCGACTAGAGTCCTTAGAGTCCAATATGCATGTTGAGATACAAACACAGGTGCATGTCGTGCTTCAAACTCAGCTCACCACATTTTTTCGGCAAATGAAAGAGTCGGGGCAAATTCTTACCTCTCTTCATTGTGATAGGGTAAGATCTCTTAAATTGGAAAATTTCTATTTCATGGGTTAGTAATATTACTTTTATGGGCTGAACGCTTCATTTACACTGCTGATCATATTCTTGGTATTGTTTCTATTTTCTATTTGATTTACGAAAAATTGGAAATGGAATTCAAGAACTGGTAGAGTCAATCTTTGATGCCTATTTCCATTTGTCTGTGATCAAGCAAACTTGTATGCTTATTCGCATTTGTACATTTTACTTACTCAAGCAGACTGATATGCTCACAATCTCATAGGGCTCTCTGCCTCTGTCACTAGAACAGCCTGGTAGATTAGAATTTCTACTGGTATAATATATTTACATTGAGCAAACTAGTTATGTAGTTTTGATATATATTTGAATCATCTCCAATATGTCTTCTCTTGATTTTCGTCAATGAATTTCTATTAATGTTGGGTAATTTATGTTAGGTACAAACCAGTGGAAGTTCTGAAAACAGCTTTAAAAGGCTCGCCTCCGAAGACTAAAGACGAAAGATCTAATAACTTGCCAAAAAATGAATATGTAGTTGAGACTTGATTGTTATGCAATTACTTTCTTTTGAGTGTGTATCATTGTCTAGTTGCTATGACACAATTTGAAAACATGATCATAACCTTTTTTGTTCATTCCTTTTCTTTGATGATGACGAGTTGTACACGTACAATTTAACGATGTTAATATCAGAATATTAATTTCACGTGATTTGATTTGAGAATTACATTTTTGAAAGTGAGAGTTTATTGTGTTGTTTTTTTTATTAGGTATATATATTAATTCATTAAACTATATCAAGTATGTGAAATTTGAAAATATTGAAAAATAAATTCTTTCAAATATGCGATAGGTTTCTTTGTTCATTTTAATGTATTAATTAGTAACGACAATAAGTTGTCAAAAAACCGTGTTTCAAATTCTAGAGGTGATTTTAATTGTGGGTAAAATGTATACTTTTAGCCGCAATTAATTGTTGTCACTAAAAGTCAGGTTTTAATCGGATTTTTAGTAGTGATATAGTATATTTTAGTGGCAAAATTACGTTAACTTGCTACAATAATTATGGCGGTAAAAAATTTCACATTTAATGACCTTTTTTATGGTGTGGCTAAAAAATTTACTTTTAGTGGCAACAATTAAATATCATAGTTAAATGATTTAGCCACACACATATTGTCGCAATTCAGTGGCAATTAAAAAGTTGTCACTAAAGTATACAGTGACAATTTTTATACATTTAGCCGCAATAATTTTTGCGGCTAAAAAACCAATTTCTTGTAGTGGTGGAAGCTTTCTGCGTAGGGGTTTCTTCTCTATTGTAACAGAATTTTGTCTTCCCTAGGTTTCCTAGTGAAGCTTTCTGGTTTTCTTTTCCGTCCAACAATAATTCCTCCATCTAAACCATAGTTCACGATTTCCCTTTTCAATTGATATCTACCCTCTTGAATAAAACTATGGATCATGGTTTTCAATATGCCACGATCTACACAGTCCTTTTAAATTATGTTTTTTTTTTCATTTTTCCTCATCCTATTAGTGTTCCCTATCTTCTCTACTATCATTGTTGTTTTGGTTTTGTAGGGTTTCCATTTTATTATATATCTATCGATGTGCATCCCACGTACTTACTCCTATTGTATAGGGTTCTAGGTTATGTAGTCTATCAGGAACATGGAGGAGGAAATGGAACAGTTATTGAAGAATATTAAACTGTCGGAGGTGGAACAAACTGGTGTGGATATATCTAGTAGTGAAGATGAATTACTCATGGAGAAGGGCAAATTTTGCCTAAATCAGACACCTGAAACTGATTTGGAACCTGGTAAGTATTGAGTTCAAGGATATAGGTGACAACCTGTTTCTTATCTAATTTCGTAGTATGTTGGATAGAAATAAAGTCTAAGAAGGATCACTATGGTCTTTCGATAAACATCTAATTCTCTTGATGGAGTATGATGGATTATTGCAACATTCAAATATTTAGTTTAGATGGTGTCCCTTTGGATCTAGGTCTATAACCTTCCTTCGATAGTATGTTGGGATTTAAGTTGCTTTAAACCCACAGACAAACACACACAATCCAAGAACAAAACAAGAACAAAAAATAATGAGAAACAAGAAAGAACATGACATACAGATTTTTACGTGGTTCGGCAATTTGTCTACGTCCATGAAGCTACAGGAATTTCACTATTGAGATGGAGGAAAATACAGAGGGCGACGGCTATACAATACAAGTCAAACTCTAATCACCAAGGAGCAGTATTTATATGTTCTGCGCACCGGGCTACAAAACAAGCCCAAGCCCAATAGAAAATTTTCCCAAGGGCGTTGCCCCCGAGCCCCCACGAGGCTTGTCCATGAGCGCTACAGCTTGGGCCTATCAACCCAATCCTCCGCTCCATAGACTAAGTCTCATTAAATTTCCCATTAAGATCCACGCAACATTATTTCGGATCGGGTCATCATCCGAATCAACACAAACTAGACTCCACGGAAGAAAACCCAACATAGTATATATGAATAAATATACCGGTGAAATTATCGACGACCGTGCGTGCAAATGTCTAGAAGTTTATTTGAATCATGATGGTATCGGATGGGATCCGTTCCTCATAATTAGAGTGTTATTGGATGTAAACAAAGCTTTGTTAAGGGGATTGATTCTTAAAGGTTTAGATGAGAAGTCATTTACTGCCTATTTCCAGTACGAAAGGCTGCCAAATTACATTATTTTTGGAGATGCCTTGGACATGGGGAGAGTAGTGTGATCTGAGATTAAATGTGCAGAAGCCATCCGC
The DNA here is from genome assembly GCA_951799425.1 of Ilex aquifolium. Taxonomy (NCBI): domain Eukaryota; kingdom Viridiplantae; phylum Streptophyta; class Magnoliopsida; order Aquifoliales; family Aquifoliaceae; genus Ilex; species Ilex aquifolium. Next base: position 13,707,468 of record OX637408.1, read on the forward strand.
CCAAGGTCACTTACAATATGGTCTTTAGATAGAGCTTTTGTAGATAAAGGGAATAAGAATAACACATCGACCAGGGCAGCTAATTCTACATAAACAAATGGAAAATAATAGATGAAGATGGCCAGAGTTACGCCTGTGAGAGAGGATAACTCGACCTATGATGGAGCCTAGCATGCGTAGTATCATGGAAGACGGGAATCCTTTAGGCAATGAATTTAATGGCCAAGCAAATATGGGTGCCGAGTTTGATAGTCAGTTATCTCCTCAAATGAATAATTCTCTCATTCCCTTATCAGTTATTCAAAAAGGAGCGAGATTGTTTCAATCTACTAGGACTACCCAAGTGAAGCTCAGTCCATGGACTTCTCCAAATCTGAAGATAAAGGGTTGCTATAGCTGGCTCCCCACCATTGGTGATCGACATACAAAATGAGGATAAAGGAAGAAAGAAAAGGGAAGAGAAGCCATAGAACTGGATCTGGTTCTTTCTTGAAAGCAGAGTACTACTATTCAACTTGGGTGTGCTCCGGATGCCTTAAATTTACCAGGTTTTTCATCGGTAGGAACTGGTATCCAGTCCTACCGAAAGCCATGAAAATACTAAGTTGAAACTGTCGGTGACTTGGGGCATCTTCGGACAATTAAGTCTCCCCACGACTTTATGATAAGGGAAAAGCACGACTTTGTCTTCCTTATTGAAACAAGGTTTAGTAGTATTTTTTACCCCTAAAGTATGTATTTTTTGTCAGAATGATCACGTGGTGGACACTTTATACTATCTAAAAAATGACACGTGTCACTTCCATCAAAAAATTTAATAGATTGTCTGATTATGGACCAAAGTGACACAAATTGAATATTTTATAAATCAAATTGACAAAATTAATACAATGAGGACTAAACTAACAAAAAATACATACTTTAGAGAGCAAAAATACTATTAACCCTTGAAACAAAGAGTAATTATCAGGCGATTGAAAGATTGAAAATGAGGTTACATATGTTTGGAGGTGGCAGTAACGTCTATTAGGAAATTGGGTGGGCTAGCTTCATTGTGGAAGCAAAATCTTATCGTTGGCATATGAAGTTTTTCAAGAAACAACATCGATGTAGTCATTCACGAGTGTAGTAGGAACTAGCCTTGGGGGGGAGCTGTAAACTTAGACGTCTTGAATTTGAATTTTGACAACCCCTTAGAGTTAGACCATGAGGATTTATTCCTCATGAGTATCATAATCCCGACATGGATGGTCTGTCTTTGACTAAACCAGAGAGGGGATTAGTCAAAGTGCACGTAAGCTGGTCCGGACACCACTAACTGTTGAAACAAGAAAAAAAAAAAACTGGTCTTAGAGAGTGACTGGGTTTTATGGTGAAGCAACGACTTCAAAACACAAGGCCACATGGACATTGTTGTCTCGACTGAGAGTAGTTGGCAATTTGCCTTGGGTATGTGTGTGACGCCCCAATTTCCGGGGGTCCTATATTAACCGTTGACCACCCGTCAACCCGCGGAAATACCCGTGGATGTCACTCAACCTAACACCACGGTAGTAGCATCCCCTTAACCAGGATCTTAATTCACATTTGTTAACCGGATTCGATTATTCATTTGGGTTCAACCAATATTCAATATACCATGATTTATACTCCATTATAGTCCATTTACATCATTGGAGGGAAGGGAAGACCCAGACCGAAAATAGGGCAAGGCAGTTTAAAATCTGAAAATTTTGGAGAGTGTACCGGTACCATTCAGTACCGGTACCCGGTACCGGTACTGTCAACCCACTGGAAAGGGGGTACCGGTACACGGTACCGGTACCATTCAGTACCGGTACTGTCAACCCACTGGAAAGGGGGTACCGGTACACAGTACCAGTACCATACAGTACCGGTACCCAGTACCGGTACTCTCTGCCCAGTTTTGCCATTTTCAACCCTTTTTCATTTCCAATCCATTCAAAACCCTTCCCAATTCATCAAATACATGTTTGACAAGGATTTCCATATAAAACATGGTTTGTACAAGTTCTATTACAATTGATTCCATACATTTACATATCAAAAATGGAATTCTTTCAAAAGCTTTACAAAATAACCATAAAAGCCACAAGTCGGCTTTCTTCAACTTTGGGGCTCGAAATGGGAGCCCTCCGCCGGTGTGAACCCCGCACCTGAAATGTTTTTTCCACAAAGGGTGAGCCACGCTCAATAGGGTATCTCCTAATGAGGCTACTCCCCAACCTATATGCATATGAAATGTTCACATGCCCAAAACAACAATTTATAACATTCCAAGCAAGGAATTATATTCAATGATGGAATTTGCAATGCCATGCTATGGAATGAGATGAGACCCATTCATGCATATCTTCCGAGCCCCTCCCGGCTCCTCTACACATGCAAGTGTCAATGTGTACTAATCCGTCATTTATGTTGTACATCAAATGACATTTCATTCTAGGGTCTTTCTTGGGGTGGATATTTATGGACTTACACCAACGGCACCCAACTGACACGGAATTCATGGACTTCCACCAACGGTTCCGCGTACACCGACACACTTTATGGACTCTTATACCAACGGAGTGCGTATTCAATCACCGGGTCTCTCACCCGAGGGATAGTCTAGCCCTTCTTGCTACCCCAACCCTAACAACCGTGCAAACCGTGCGACTCGATTAGGTCATCGACCCATCTTACCCGAGCCCACTCGTCATCCACCAAGCGTGGTGAAGACAACCACCATGCACACACACCCACTAAGTACAATGCTCCCGTACATATGAAATGTGATGTCCCATTTCAATAATATTACAATGTTCAATATGGTATGAGTGACATATGAACATTTACAATACATTTCTCACACTTCATGGCAAAATCATATCATAAGCATATAATTTCCATATTTCCTTACAATGTCAATATATCACAAGCATGTATATATATCAACATTTAATCTTAATCAACACCCAAGCATGTCATCACATTATCAAGAGATAACATACTTCAATTTCAAGTACAAGATAAACACATAGCATGCCCACACTTCATATAGCCCAAGAGTCACATTGGGTTAATTTCATATACTCAATCCTAGAAATTTCATTTAGAAACTTCTAATTACCAATCCAATTAGAATTGATTTCAACCCATTTCACCCAATTTCACAACCATAGGCAAATGACATACATATATATCTATATCTATTCATTTACCCATTTCACCTAAGCATTCTAGGTGTGGAATAAACCTTGGTAGGAGGGAACCCTACCTCTTGAAGCGTGGAGAACAACGTTGAGAAGCCTCCAAGACCCGATTTAAGCTCCAAGCCCTAGCTTCCCAAAATCCCGTTCTTCGAATCACCCCAAAACTTGACTTCCTTGGTATGGTTTTGTAGTCCTTGGCGAGGAGAACAACTTTCTCTCTTGGCTCGAGTTGATTTGAGCTCCGTGGAGACGAGGATCTTAGAGAGAAGGTGGAGAAAACTTGCTCTTTCCCTCTCTTCTTTCTCACGTTGATCGGCTGAACAAAATGGGGAGAAAATCTGATTTTCTCCCCTTTAAATACTCTTTAAATACTTGGCCTACAACGCGCCACACGACCCTTATTTCCCGGGTCCGTTTTAACCCCGAAACGATTAAATTTTGCTCCGGTTCAAGTTCAAAATATTTTTATTTTAACTTGCCGTCATTTATTTCCCAAAATTTAAAATTTTAAATCTGAATTTCGTTTTTGTGTCTCCCGAGGCTCGACCGCCTCGTAAAACGCGAAAAATCCGACTAACTCGGAATTTAATGAAATTTGACAGGGTAACTAGTTTTCGCGAGACGAATCCAACGGTGAGGTTCGTTTCGTCACCCAAGTTCTAGAAAATTTTAGGTTTACATCCTGTACCATAGTGGCAATTTACCATTTTGCCCTTTTTATCAAAAGTTTAAATTTTTCTAGGGTTTTACATTCTTCCCCCCTTAAAAGAATTTCGTCCCCGAAATTCACACAATCATGCACATACAACCACATGCATATGCAACAGTCATATATCACTAAATGACTATAAGAATGTACCTCCATCCTCAAATAAGAAAGGATAATTGGCACGTATGGTGTCTTCACGCTCCCATGTTGCCTCCTCCACTCCACGGTGCTGCCACAACACCTTTACAAGCCTCACGGTCTTGCCTCGCAAAAACCTGATCCCGGCTATCCATGACACGCACTGGTCCTTCCTCGAAGGTTCCATCCGTATCAACAACAAGCTCGCCCCAATCCACAACATGCGTCGGATCTGGAGTATACTTCCGGAGCATGGAGACATGGAATACCGCGTGAACACCCGATAAAGTTGGCGCTAACGCCAATCTGTAGGCCACAGTGCCAACTCTCTCAAGTATCTCGAAGGGCCCAATATACCTCGGCGACAGCTTTCCCCGCTTGCCGAATCTGACCACTCATCTCTTAGGCATCACATTCAAGAAGACATGATCCCCCACCTCAAATTCCAGAGGCCGCCGCCGCCTATCGGCGTAGCTCTTCTGCCGGCTTTGAGCCGTGAGAAGACGCTTCCTTATCAGATTCACCTTCTCTGAGGCATCTCTTATCAATTCTGGACCCGTAGAGGGTCTTTCTCCAACCTCTGTCCAACAAACCGGAGAACGACAAGACCTCCCATAAAGTGCCTCATAGGGTGACATCCGTATGCTAGCCTGATAACTGTTGTTATAAGCGAATTCCACTAAGGGTAAATGTTCTTCCCAGCTACCCTTGAGGTCTAGGACGCATGCCCGTAGCATGTCCTCTAATGTCTGGATGGTCCGTTCCGACTGACCGTCCGTTTGGGGATGGAAGGCTGTGCTCATGCTCAACTGAGTCCCCATAGCTCGCTGGAAACTCTCCCAAAAGTGAGCCGTAAACCTGGGATCCCGATCTGATACTATAGATACGGGTACCCCATGCAACCGGACTATCTCCCTTATGTACAACCTGCAGAATTCCTCCAGAGTGAAGGTCATCCGCACCGCCAAAAAGTGTGCCGACTTCGTAAGCCGGTCCACTATCACCCACACCGCATCATGTCCCCGCGATGTCCGTGGCAAGTGGGTCACAAAGTCCATTGTGACGTGCTCCCACTTCCACTCAGCCACTTCCAAGGGCTGGAGCATACCAGCTGGCCTTTGGTGTTCGACCTTAATTTGCTGACATGTGAGGCATCTACTGACAAAATCGCCAATCTGCCTTTTCATCCCGCTCCAATAATACTGGCGACGAAGATCATGATATATCTTCGTGCCGCCTGGATGCACCGTAAAACGAGAGCAATGGAACTCCCTGAGGATCTCCTCTCTTAGCTCCGCCGACTGGGGAACCACAACCCTTCCCCTAAACCGAAGACTGTCATCCGAGTGAATGGCCCAGCCCTCGTCACCAGTACCCGCCTGCACTCGGTCCCTGATGGATGATAACTCTGAGTCCTGTCTCTGGGACTCAATCACTCTGCTCAGTAGGGAAGGCATAGCCACCAAGCTCCCTAAAACACCCTGAGTCCGACCCCGATAATGCAACCCAAATTGGCCCACGGTCTCAAGCATCCGCCACTCCCGGGAAGCTACACTAGCTAAAACACCCCGTAACTTCCGGCTAAGCGCATCTGCCACCACATTTGCCTTACCAGGGTGGTAATGCAAAGTGAAGTCATAGTCTTCTAGGTACTCTATCCACCTACGCTGCCTCATTTGAGGTCCCGCTGAGTGAAGATGTACTTCAGACTTTTGTGGTCCGAAAACACCTCAAATTGTTCACCATACAAATAGTGGCGCCAAGCCTTTAAGGCAAAGACAACGGCCGCCAACTCCATATCATGCGTAGGGTAATTCTGCTCGTGATTCTTCAACTGTCGAGAACCATAAGCCACCACTCTCCCGGACTGCATCAAGACACAACCCAGTCCGTCCTTGGAGGCATCGCAATACACCGTGTAGTTTTGCCCCCTCTCTGGAACAATCAAGATAGGAGCTGAAGTGAGCCTCCTCTTTAGTTCTTGGAATGCCTTCTCACACGAATCATTCCACTCGAACTTGACCTCCTTCCGGGTCAATCTAGTCATAGGTGCGGCTAGTCGGGAGAAGTCCTCGATGAACCTCCGGTAATACCCTGCCAATCCCAAGAAACTACGTATCTCGAAGACTGACTTTGGCCTCTCCCAACTCATAACTGCCTCAACCTTCCCCGGGTCAACTGACACCCCCGAAGCTGACACCACGTGTCCCAAAAATTTCACCTCCGTAAGCCAAAATTCACACTTGCTGAACTTGGCGTACAATTGATAGTCCCTCAAGGTCTGGAGAACAATCCTCAAGTGACCCTCATGCTCCTCCTCTGTCTTGGAGTAGATCAGGATGTCATCAACAAACACTACGACAAACTGATCTAAATAGGGCTGGAACACCCTATGCATGAGATCCATGAATGCCGCCGGGGCATTCGTCAACCCAAATGGCATCACCGTGAACTCGAAATGCCCGTACCGCGTTCTGAACGTCGTCTTAGGGATATCTGACTCCCTAATCCTCAACTGATGGTAGCCCGTGCGGAGATCTATCTTTGAATAGACCCGCGCTCCCCTCAGCTGATCAAACAGATCATCGATCATCGGCAAAGGGTACCTATTCTTGATGGTGACCCGGTTCAACTGCCGATAGTCTATACACAATCGAAGGGTCTTATCCTTCTTCTTGGCAAACAGCACCGAAGCGCCCCAAGGTGAAGTGTTCGGTCTAATAAAGCCCTTGTCCAATAATTCTTGTAATTGGACCTTGAGTTCTTGCAACTCAGCTGGCGCCATCCTATGTGGAGTCATAGAAATGGGTGAAGTACCCAGATGCAACTCAATGCTAAAGTCGACATCCCTATGGGGAGGTAATCCCGGTAACTCGTTCGGAAAAACGTCCTCATACTCGCACACCACCCGAGGTAGACCCAATTCTTGTCTTGCCTCGTCCTCCAGGGTAAGGCTCGCAAGCCAACCCATCAACTGCCCATGCCATCGAGAGTCATACACGGCTTGGGGCAAAGCATCATGCTTTTCCCCCTGAAACTTGAAACAAACACCGTCCGGTGTATAGGCAGTGACCCTCTTCCTATCACAATCAATGACAACCCGATGTGCCGCCAACTAGTCCATCACAAGGATGACATCGAACTCCGACATGTCCATAACCCTAAGGTCCACGGTGAGTAGAATCCCCGAGATCTCTAGCTCACAACCCCGACATATCTGATTCACACACACCCTAGCTCCTAGGGGTGAATTCACACACAACGGCTCTTCCAAGGCATCAACCTCTAAGCCCAAATCCCTCACACATGATGCAAAAATGAATGAATGTGATGCACCAGAGTCAAATAATACTTTAGCCCATAAGCGAGAAAGTAGAAATGTACCCTGAATGACCGACTGATCCACTGGCTCAGCCTGAGGTGTAATGGCGTAGACACGCCCCTGGGTCCCCGAAGTCCCGGCCTGCATGCCCTGTCCTCGGCCTCGACCCATGCTTTGGCCCATCTGGCCCGACTGCAGTGTCCCCGCTCGAAAAGTGGTAGGGGCCTGAGTATTGCCCTGGAACTGATACTGGCTTCCCTGGCCTATGGTAGGGTAGGGAGGAACAAGGTGTGTCTGCGACTGTCCCACTGATGACTGGGACTGAGGTGTCCCATAGCTCTGGGATCCTTGCCTCTGCGGACAATCCCGCTTCATATGCCCCGGTTGGTGGCAATGGAAACATGTTTTCTGGCCTGCCTGGTGGGTAGTCCTGAAGTTTCTCCCGCCCTGGGAAAATTGACCTTGGCCTTGATAGCCACGGCCCTGTCCTTGTTGTCCTTGTGGAGTAGAAGTCCGCTGCTTCTTCCCCGAACTAGAAGAAGAGGATTGGCCCTCCTTCTTCTTATCCTTAGCACCCGCCTCACGGATGCTTCGTGCATCGTCAACCTCCCTCTCAATGGCCATAGCTGTCTCGACCATAGAGTCCAAGTCTTGTAGGCGGAGGCCCACAATCTTTCCCCGGATGGATAGCTTCAACCCATCCTCGAACCTTCTTACCTTGGCCATATCCGTGGCCACGTAATCATCAGCAAATCGAGCTAATTCGGTGAACTTAGCCACATACTCCATCACCGTCATTGACCCTTGCTTCAAATCTAGAAACTCTCGGGCCTTTGCATGTCGAACGGCCGTTGGGAAATATTTACCCATGAAGAGCTCCTTGAACTCTCTCCATGTCATGGCCTCTAAGTTCTTCGAGGCCGTCACCCAATCCCACCACAATTGGGCTTCTCCCTCTAGCTGGAATGCAGCTAGTCTTATCTTAGTAGCGTCTGAGGTGACCTCCATTGCCCCTAAGATCTTGTTGACTTGCCGGAACCAATGGTCGGCCACCATCGGGTCCGCCCCTCCCATGAAGACTGGAGGTTTGTGTGCTTTAAACTGTTGGAGGTTACTTGCGCCTCCATGTCTGGCATTTGCACTAGCTTGTGCAACAGTAGCCGCCATCATGCCCATGGTTTCCGTAAACGCTTGTTGATCGAAGACCGGTGGTGGTTGGTTATTGTTCCGCCCACCGCCTCGACGTCCTCTTCTTCCACTTGCCATCTACACACACGTCAAATGGCAACGGTACAACGACTTAGTGTCCCTAGATAGGGATCAAAGTTAAAACGTTCAAATCTTTCTCATTGTCTCACTAGTAGAGCGTATGCCTCCAATAGTGGACCCTTACGCTTTGAACTTTCCCGTTCATTTGCTTTCCCACTCCCAAGGTTAAGTTCTCTAACCCTAGTGTGTCCATTTCCATACACATTTTACCATGCATATAATACACATATCACATATCACATAACATGTAGCAATTTAAGCAAATAACATGTAATGTACAATGAATGCAATGGTCTAGACCCATGCCCCATCAAGCCCTAGGTAAATCGCATACCTATGCTCTGATACCAAGCTGTGACGCCCCAATTTCCGGGGGTCCTATATTAACCGTTGACCACCCGTCAACCCGCGGAAATACCCGTGGATATCACTCAACCTAACACCACGGTAGTAGCATCCCCTTAACCGGGATCTTAATTCACATTTGTTAACCGGATTCGATTATTCATTTGGGTTCAACCAATATTCAATATACCATGATTTATACTCCATTATAGTCCATTTACATCATTCGAGGGAAGGGAAGACCCAGACCGAAAATAGGGCAAGGCAGTTTAAAATCTGAAAAATTTGGAGAGTGTACCGGTACCATTCAGTACCGGTACCCGGTACCGGTACTGTCAACCCACTGGAAAGGGGGTACCGGTACCGGTACCCGGTACCGGTACTGTCAACCCACTAGAAAGGGGGTACCGGTACACAGTACCGGTACCATACAGTACCGGTACCCAGTACCGGTACTCTCTGCCCAGTTTTGCCATTTTCAACCCTTTTTCATTTCCAATCCATTCAAAACCCTTCTCAATTCATCAAATACATGTTTGACAAGGATTTCCATATAAAACATGGTTTGTACAAGTTCTATTACAATTGATTCCATACATTTACATATCAAAAATGGAATTCTTTCAAAAGCTTTACAAAATAACCATAAAAGCCACAAGTCGGCTTTCTTCAACTTTGGGGCTCGAAATGGGAGCCCTCCGCCGGTGTGAACCCCGCACCTGAAATGTTTTTTCCACAAAGGGTGAGCCACGCTCAATAGGGTATCTCCTAATGAGGCTACTCCCCAACCTATATGCATATGAAATGTTCACATGCCCAAAACAACAATTTATAACATTCCAAGCAAGGAATTATATTCAATGATGGAATTTGCAATGCCATGCTATGGAATGAGATGAGACCCATTCATGCATATCTTCCGAGCCCCTCCCGGTTCCTCTACACATGCAAGTGTCAATGTGTACTAATCCGTCATTTATGTTGTACATCAAATGACATTTCATTCTAGGGTCTTTCTTGGGGTGGATATTTATGGACTTACACCAACGGCACCCAACCGACACGGAATTCATGGACTTCCACCAACGGTTCCGCGTACACCGACACACTTTATGGACTCTTATACCAACGGAGTGCGTATTCAATCACCGGGTCTCTCACCCGAGGGATAGTCTAGCCCTTCTTGCTACCCCAACCCTAACAACCGTGCAAACCGTGCGACTCGATTAGGTCATCGACCCATCTTACCCGAGCCCACTCGTCATCCACCAAGCGTGGTGAAGACAACCACCATGCACACACACCCACTAAGTACAATACTCCCGTGCATATGAAATGTGATGTCCCATTTCAATAATATTACAATGTTCAATATGGTATGAGTGACATATGAACATTTACAATACATTTCTCACACTTCATGGCAAAATCATATCATAAGCATATAATTTCCATATTTCCTTACAATGTCAATATATCACAAGCATGTATATATATCAACATTTAATCTTAATCAACACCCAAGCATGTCATCACATTATCAAGAGATAACATACTTCAATTTCAAGCACAAGATAAACACATAGCATGCCCACACTTCATATAGCCCAAGAGTCACATTGGGTTAATTTCATATACTCAATCCTAGAAATTTCATTTAGAAACTTCTAATTACCAATCCAATTAGAATTGATTTCAACCCATTTCACCCAATTTCACAACCATAGGTAAATGACATACATATATATCTATATCTATTCATTTACCCATTTCACCTAAGTATTCTAGGTGTGGAATAAACCTTGGTAGGAGGGAACCCTACCTCTTGAAGCGTGGAGAACAACGTTGAGAAGCCTCCAAGACCCGATTTAAGCTCCAAGCCCTAGCTTCCCAAAATCCCGTTCTTCGAATCACCCCAAAACTTGACTTCCTTGGTATGGTTTTGTAGTCCTTGGCGAGGAGAACAACTTTCTCTCTTGGCTCGAGTTGATTTGAGCTCCGTGGAGACGAGGATCTTAGAGAGAAGGTGGAGAAAACTTGCTCTTTCCCTCTCTTCTTTCTCACGTTGATCGGCTGAACAAAATGGGGAGAAAATCTGATTTTCTCCCCTTTAAATACTCTTTAAATACTTGGCCTACAACGCGCCACACGGCCCTTATTTCCCGGGTCCGTTTTAACCCCGAAACGATTAAATTTCGCTCCGGTTCAAGTTCAAAATATTTTTATTTTAACTTGCCGTCATTTATTTCCCAAAATTTAAAATTTTAAATTAGAATTTCGTTTTTGGGTCTCCCGAGGCTCGACCGCCTCGTAAAACGTGAAAAATCCGACTAACTCGGAATTTAATGAAATTTGACAGGGTAACTAGTTTTCGCGAGACGAATCCAACGGTGAGGTTCGTTTCGTCATCTGAGTTCTAGAAAATTTCAGGTTTACAACCTGTACCATAGTGGCAATTTACCATTTTGCCTTTTTTATCAAAAGTTTAAATTTTTCTAGGGTTTTACAATGTGTGAGTGATTTCAATGAGATTCTTTCACAATCTGAGAAAAGAGGAATGAGTTATCGAGCAAAATTGGTAGATTCAAGATTTTTTGAGATGCTTTGGATAGATTTGAATTGGAAGATGTGGGACATAAGGGTTTCCTTTTTACGTGGTGCAAAAATAGACCAACGCCAAATACAATGTGGGAAATATTGGATAGATTCTGTGCCAATTTAGCATGGTTGAACAGATTGATCAATTCTCATCTTGTCCCGAGCTTCCCACGAATCAATCGTTCATTTATGCATCATTGGAGGAAGGCTTCAAGTTGAATTGGCATTCCCATCGGAGTGAACCTTTTGGATTAGCCAACACTTGTTTACCATTCAATTTCATTACAACACAAATCACAAACCAATTTCAAACCTCAAAAGATTTTAGACTTTGTTTTCACAAAAATCACTTTCAACACGATTCGACATCCATCCCCAAGGAGACGACCTTGGAATACCTCCAAGTAAAACACAATACACAAAAGTCTTCTTGTGCTTGGGAAGCATTTTTGCACACAAATTTTGTACACAATTCATTTCCCACCATCCCTTTGCCCTTTCTTTTGACATCATCCCAAGGGAAAGTGACACTCCCACTCACACTTAAATCATACACACATTGAGTGAGACAGGAAAAATAGGCAAGCAGCCCACCTAAAAAAAGAAGGTTTCTGTTCGAGGCTTTGTGGGTGAAAAAAAGCAAACGAGTCTGAGAAGTATGAGTTGAGTTTGATCAATAATATCCGGAGCTGTAGGATTGGATTATTGAATTGGAATAAGGAAAAGGTTGGTCATATACGGACGATGATTAAAAATTTGAAGGAAATGATGGTAATATTTAAAGAAAATGAAATTACCAAATTGCCAAAGAAATAAGAGTTGGTGGTGAGAGTTGAGTTGGATAATTTGTTGGACAGGGAAGAAATATATTGGCTTCAGAGATCGAGTTCAATGGCTACAAGAAGTAGAAATTCTGCCTTTTTTCATGCTTCGGCTTCCCATAGACAAAAGAGGAATAAGATGCCCATATTAAGGATGGACATGGCAACTCGTGTGAGACTCAAACATAGATTGAACATACTTGAGTGGGGCTATTTCACCTCCCTCTTCTTCCATAATGTTTTGATCCCTAAGTGTGATAGTCATGAGTCATTAAGCCAGTTTCGTCCAATAACTGTGTGCAATGTCTTGTGTAAAATTATTTGAAAGGTTTTGGCCAATAGGCTAAAAATCGTGTTACCTGAAGTCATCTCTAAAAATCAGTGTGCCTTTATTCTTGGCAGGCTAATAACTGATAATATTTTAGTTGCCTTTAAGCTTAATAACTATCTTAAATGCAATTCATGGGAGCAACTAGGTCATATATCACTGAAATTAGATATGATTGGGAATTTTTGGCAAAATGATGTTAGTTCTGGGCTTTCCACCAGAATTGAGTATCACTAATTATTAGGTGTATTAGTACCTATCTCATATTCATTAATCTTGGACAATGAATAAATTGAATTTTTTTCCACCCCGAAACGGAGACCCCTTACTATCTTATCTTTTTCTCATTTGTGCAGAGGGTATGACGACATTACTATGTGACTCCGAGCCAACTCACAGGAGTCTCAATTGGAAGGGATTGTCCTAGAATTTTCCACTTGTTCTTCACAGATTACAGCTTACTTTTCTTCAATGCTAGTATTTCTGAAGCTAAAACTGTGAAGACTATATTGCAGATGTATGAAGCAACTTCATGGCACAAAATAAATTTTGAGAAATTAGCAATGTTGTATAGTAACAATCCCTGATGTGTCTTGCATTCCATTATCTATTTGGACTCTAATTGAACACTTGACTTTTTCATTGGAGAATACTTGTTTGACATTGAATAGGACAAAGGTGTTTTGTTCTACACGGGCTTTGAGTTACTAGCAGACTAACAAGAGTTGGACCAATGGTTATAGTGTCCAATACTTGATGGATTTTGAGAAAAAAATCTTTGACTTGAAATATATCACCACTACCTTTCGGTCAAGGAATTTGATCAAAGAAGTAACTTCTTTGGTAGCTTTAAGGAATGACAACCACACTGTGATTTCTCAGTGTACTTTGGGTTTGCTCTATTTTGATTTTGGGTCTTTTTTGGTAACACCAATTTTATTAGGAAGAAGATTTTTTGGCACTATTAATTTGTAATAGTAATAGAGCGAATATGTTCTCTTGTTGCTTGTTGTTGAGAATGGTTTTATAATCTCCAACTATTGATAATGAAATCTTGCCGCTGTATTTCGTTCGTGGATGTAGGCTTGCTTGTTAAGTCAAACCACGTAAATCTTATATGTTCTATTTTTTCTATTTCATTATGTTATTATTTTGCTTGTAGCCTTGGTTCATAACAAACTGGTATCAGAGTTTTGGTGTTGGGATGGCTATAGTTAAATTCAAGATAAAAAAAAATCTAATGATCAAAAAAATTTTAGTAAATTGGAAGAGGGTACACTAAATTAGATATAATTGTAAAAAAATATACAGAAAAAAAAATGTAAAGTAAGGAAGGCCTTAATTTTAGTACTTAATTGTGTCCAAGTACATAATTTGAAATTTTCAATTTTTTTTTTTTTGACATTTGTATCCTCCTTTAATTCATGCAATTATTTTTGGAAACTGATTTTTTTTTTCAAAATATATTTTTGCATTAAAAATCTCCTAATTTAATGGAAGATTTGATTCTTCCGTTTATTTTGAGGAAAAATCAGCTGGTTTGAATTTTAAATTTAGCAACAGTATCGTTTGTTGTCTTCTTCTTCTTCAGCATGGAAGTGATTTATCAGTGCAAGTCTAAAATATGATTTCATCCTTATCATTCAATATAAGCAATTACAAGGTTTGAATTCATGACTTCATTAAATTTATGTCTGTCATTTTTAAAGGTGATTATTCTATTTTTTTATATGCGAACACCATAACACTTATATGTGAACACCAAAACCGAAGTTCATCATTTATATGTGAATACCATAACACTTTTTTTTGTTGTGGGTCGTTTTCCCAGTATGTAAATTGTCTTTTTTTGTTTGATTTCGTAATTACGTCCATATGGTAAAAAATGTATGTTTTCATTATGCATCTCTTTGTATATATGTTATCATTATGTATCTCTTTGTATATATGTTTTTATTTTGTGTCTCATGGTATCTATGTTTTTAATAATTGAAAGGTGTTGCAATGAAGGAAACGATGTTGTTGTTATGTACATACGGTAATGCTACTTCAGTCTTCAAAGTATGTAATAATTCAAATATATCAAAACTTGTTCATGAAGTTTGTGAAATTTGGGATGAGTTGTTAAATTTGTTGGTCCAATTTTCATATTATATACCTGGTCACCCCACTTGCATGTTGCGCAACGATGCGGATTTGAAGAACATGTTGAATTGAAACGGAGTTTCCTAGGAAATTACGTTGATGTTAAAGGTGTTTGTGGAAGATGTTGAGGGAGGTTCGTTGGGTGATAATGATTCATTGCAGGATATGAACATATGTGATGTTGTTGATTCTGAAGTAGATTTGTTATCCAGTTTTATTTGTCACAATGAGAAATTTCTTCTAACATGTTTGTGGAGTAATGAAATACAGCATATAGGACAGAAATTTGAAGGTTGTGCGTTACAGTTTTGGAAAGTACTTTACAAATACTCGATTGAGACTAGTTTTGAATTTAATTATGTAAAGAATTGTAAATCAAAGGTTATTGTTGAGTGTTCATTTAAGTATTCTTCTAGTTGTGGATGGTATATCAATGCAACAGTCGATAATGCTATTGGTTTTTTTTTATATTAGAAAATTGCACAATGAACACAGTTGTGGTGTGAATTTACGAACAACAGATAACAAGCGGATGAATTTTAATTTGATTGCATATTTGATTGTTGACCGTATTCGTGAGCATACCACAACGCGTCCAACAGAAGTGATTGATAATTTTTTTTATGATTATGGACTTACATATCTTATAATAAAAGCATGGAAGGGATTGAGAAAGCAAAATGTATGTTATTTGAGGATCACTCATTGTCTTACCAACAACTACGTTGGTATGTTGATGCAACAAATCGTTCTAATCTGGATAGCCCTATTGTTTTAGATTGTGATCATGACAATAACCATTTCAAAAGGTTGTTGAATAGGTTAGAGGAATCCGCTATGGTTAGTGATCTTATCGATTGACAAAGAAGGCAATGGAATGGTCATTTGATCAATATGATGTTTTTGCCTCATGAAGCTTCAGTGATAGAGAATATCCCCCAAGCAGACACGCCGATGCCAGATAAGTTAATTTGGCATTACAATCCAAAAAAGAAAATTTTTTAGTCCAGAGTGCATACCATCTATCTGTTGAACAAGGCTTAGCAAGGGCAAGTTCTGATGTGTCAAAGCCTTCTTGTAGTTCAGGTGACACCAGTTGTTCTTTTCTTTGGAACCAAAAAGTACCAAACAAGATTAAAATTTTTGCTTAGCGAGTTTGTTTGAATGCAAGCGTAGGAAAATTAAAACGGATGATCTACGTGAAGAATGCGGGGATGCAGTGGAGAAGTGTTTGCTCTTGTTTAGAGACTGTTCTTGGTCATGGAGATCTTGGCAAATGGGTCCATTTTTTTCAAGCATTGCATTCATAGATAGTGCACCCTAAACAGCGGCCAAGGGAAGTCTAGAACACAGTAAAAGGTGAAGATTTCTCCTTCTTAGTAGGGCGGGGCCAAGTGCAGGGCCGGCCCAACCTATAGGCCACTAAAACTATTGCCTAGGGCCCCCAAATTGGAAGAAAAATTTGGGGCCCTAAAATAAAATTTTATACAATGATATGCAATCTAGATGTTGGGATATAATTTAAATACTCAATACATTTTAACAATTGAATTAATAGGGAGTGCTAACTTTAAATAAAATATATTATTTATTCAATGTATTTAGACCTCAAATCAAG
The DNA here is from genome assembly GCA_951799425.1 of Ilex aquifolium. Taxonomy (NCBI): domain Eukaryota; kingdom Viridiplantae; phylum Streptophyta; class Magnoliopsida; order Aquifoliales; family Aquifoliaceae; genus Ilex; species Ilex aquifolium. The sequence continues at coordinate 13,723,976 of OX637408.1, forward strand.
TACAACCTAATTTTCTTATCTCACCCGATGTTTATATTATATGTATTATCACTTTGCAGTCTTATTATTAAAATTAATTGTCTATCGTATAATAGATATGAATAATGATTTTATATTTCTATAACTTAAATTTAAGGCTAGCTTTTGATCAATTTGTTTATAATGAATAGAATAACTATAGAATAGAATGAGTAGAAATAATACACTATTTGAAACTAATCAACCATAATTGTCTTACTAGTTAAACTAATTTTCAATTATGTATTGTTTTATTTTCAACAAATAGTATGTATCATTTGAATTTGATCTCCGAATTTAACTACGGTTAACACAATTTTTATTTGCAAAATTTAAATTTAAATTAGTATGTTGTATCTCAAAAAAAAAAAAAGACAAAACAAATAATTTTTAAATAAACATATTTTAATATTTTGATAACTATTTAATACTAATATTATTATTGAATAAATATTACTAGGGCCCCACATAACATTTTTGCCTAGGGCCACCAGTTAGGTTGGGCCACCCCTGGCCTAGTGTAAGGCGATCAAGCCTAGGCTTTAGGCCCTATTTTTTTGGTTAGATCTCATTATTTCTAATTATAACTACTATTCAATAAAAAGGTGAAAATTGAGGCTGAGTCCTTCTTGAGGGACTTATAATGAGTTTAGTCCGTAAAGGAAACTTATTTAGGGGTAAGTCCATTTTTAATCTTATTAATAAGTAGTTACGTCCGCTATTTTTTTAAAACTCCAAAATGCCTTTCCAATGACTTAAAAATCAATCTTCAACATTAAATCAATTTCCTAAACAGTCAGTCTTGATTCACACTTAATAAAAGATTATTTTCCATAAAATTTGAAATTTAAATTTAAATTTGACATCACTAACATTTCTCTCTCTCTCTCTCTCTCATTTTTTTTTTTTTTTGGCTGAGAAGACTGGCTAATTTAATATTGAATGTTTATATGCATGTTATTATTTTTTTTCCATATTACTATTTTTTTTTTTTGTGCATGTTACTATTTTTTTTTTTTTAGCATGTTATTATTTTTTTTATGAGTATGTTAGTATTAATATTGAATGTTACTATTTTTCTAAAATATCAATATTCAATGTTATTTTTTTTATTGACCATGTTACTACTGTTATTTTTTTAAAATATTAATATTCAATGTTATTATTTTTTATTTTTGAATATTACTATTTTTTGTGTTTAAGTGGTACTATTTTTTGTGTTTGAATGTTACTATTTTTTATTTTTAATGTTACTATATATATGAGGGAGAGAGAAATAAATAGTCATATTATATATATGGATATAGATAGATATGAAAGAGAGAATTTTAATGTTAATCAAATTTCTAAAATTTAAAAATTATTAGTTTTTAAATTTGTTATAATTAAATATAATTAATAAGGGTATTTTAGACAATAGAGATCAAAATGGACTTAATATTAAACAAGTTTCCTTGATGGACTTATCACCAAATAAGTCCACAAAGGGAGATCGGCCTCCAAATTTTTCAATAAAAAATTCAATTTAAGCCCAACAAAAAAATTAAAGTTAGATTTAAATTTGATACTTTGAGCCTATTTCTCCGGCTCATAACACAAAAAAAAAAAAAAAAATTCATGAAAAAAAAGAAGAAAAAATAACAGTAAAAAGTGAATTTTTCAACAATTTATCCCAATCATTCATTCCTAGATTTGTTTTCAAAACTCAACATTCCAAAAGAAATTTTACCTACGGAAGAAAGTACTTCAATTAAAATATTAAGTTATATAAAATGATTAGATTCTTTTCCGAATGGATGTTTATGTAATTGTTGCTTCCACAAAAATAAGTTTTTTTTCAATATTAAAATTGATAAAATCTTATTTAAGATCAACTATGTCACGAGAAAAGATTAAGTGAATTAGTAATATTACCAGTCAAAAAAGATATGACAACGAAACTTGAGTATAAAAACTTAATTAGTATTTTTGTATTTTAAAAAGCAAGAAAAATAAAATATTATTTTTAAACATAAAAAACCTCTTTTTAATTGTCACTTTAGGCCCCAAAATGTCACTGGCTGCCCTGCTTCTTAGTCAAGCTGATTTGCATTATTGGACACATTATTCCATTGCTTGTGTTTCCCGTTCCTCGACTATAACTACCCAATCAAGAACTTGTTGGAGTGCTCCAAAAGTAATCAATTTCTCTCTAGCAGTATATGAGAAAAGGAGCAGTTGGTGTTGGTGTTGGTGTTGGTGTTGGTGTTGGTGTTGGTGTTGGTGTTGTTATAAGGGACGAGTGTGGCCAGTTTGTGGTTGGTATGTTCAAGAAAGTTGCGGGGAATGCTGATGCACGAACCGCAGAGACAATTGCTGCTAGAGGGTGATTCAGAGCTAGTAGTGACGGCAGTCAGGGAACAAAGGGACGAACTTGATCCGCTAAGGGCTTTCTTGATGGATAATCAGAAGTGACCTGCTTTTTATCTTTGCAATGTTGATGTATCATGCCTTACCTATTTTTTAGACCTCCCTCCCTTGTTAATAAAATTTTACAGTCTCATTTCAAAAACAAAAAAAAAAAAAAACAAAAGCTTGTAATGGAAACAAAATATTATTATTTTATCAACTTAGAGGATATTTTATAGGCATTGACACTAAAGGCTTTATGTTCCGTTTGGTAGGAATGATGGAAAGTATGAGGGATACACTTTATATCCTTCAAGGAAGGAAAGTAAGAATGATACATTTTCCTTCATTTGTGTTTGATTGGATGGATGGAAAATAAAAATAACTAATTTTTTTTTTTTTTTTTTTTTGTGCTTACTAAGATTATGGTTGACAATCGAGTCGTGTCGTGTCAAATTCGTATTTAGTCATTACGGGTTTGTGTCGAACATTACTGAAACCTAACTCAACTCATTTAACTAATTGTGTCGTGTCGAGTTGCGAGTTGACCTGTTTATTTATTTTTTTTTTTTTATTTTTAAAAATATATATATAAATACATATTTTATCATTGTATTTTTATATAAAATTAATGTATATATAATATATGTATATATTAAAAGATATATAGATAAATAAGATACATCTCAACACAAATAATTAACTTTCCATCCACTTTCCTTCCGATTTTGGAGGGATTGCTTTTGGTGAGTTGGAAGGAAAGTTAATCCATCAACTTTTCCATCTTTCCTACTTTCCTTCCTTACCAAACATGATGTTTTATCTATCCCTCCCACTTTCCATCCTTCTAACTTTTCAACCTTCCATTTTTTTATCGTACCAAACGGAGCATTATAGTTGTGCAAGACTTGAGCGACAGTTTTTTGCATCTGTTTGGATTTTCTTTTTTTTTTGGAGGTGGGGGTAGTTGTGGGCGTGGGCGTGGGCGTGGGCGTGGGCGTGGGAGGAGATGTACTGCATAATTGGAAATTAGTGTTCGAGTACCATAGCTAGCTATACATAAATTCTGTAGTGTATGGTGATTCATGGCCCTCCCTCATATTAAATACATTAACATGATTCAATACAAACGTACACCTAACCTACTAAAATACAAACACAAAACTCAATCCTTGACGACAAGATTGCATTTAACAAACACAAAACCCATATGCCACTCGCTATCGGTGATGACAATTCCTATCCCTTTTCTTTTTTGAATTTTATTCGTAATATAACTACCGCGGCCTAATCTGGATGACAAGAGCCTCACTTCCTGTTGTATACCCCTATACAAATCCGTTTTTTTGGACAGAACTTAATACTATCTTTCAGGTTTTTTTTTTTTTTTTTGGATAAATTTTGGTACGACAATGTTTTCCTATAAATGGAGGAAACTTTGTCCATTTGAACAACCCAAAGAGAGGACAAAACTCAGAATATCTGTCAGCTGATTTACTTATAAATTATTCCGAAGCTTGACAAAACCTGGAATTTTTAATGCAATCATTTGTCAGATTACTCAAAATTCTATGATGCTCATTTTTGTCACCACCATCCATTGTCTCCTCACAATCAGCCTCTACATATACTCTCCCAACAACTGACTCCCAATAGCACCACCTGCCCTCTCTCTTTCTCTCTCCACACTTCCTAGTCCACCCTTTTCAAAGAAACTATACATCAAAATTCATCTGTCATCAGCATTCTTAATATTCGTATGTTTAACCATCCAGTCATTTGAATTCTTGAACAGTAATTCATTTCTTGATTCTTTCCGGGTCTTGAGCTGGTGAAAAACTTCTCTGCCCCGTTAACATGGCGGCAGCACTGACCGGAGATGATTTAATAAGGACCATGAGTCGAAACATGAGTCGAAACATGAGCAGAAACATGAGCCGGCGGGGGAGTCTCGCATCAGGCAGTGTGAGAGGTTGGGCCTCTGCTAGTATCAGAGATGCATTTTCTGCGCCTGGAGGGGATGTGTTCCAGAAGAGTGGGAGAGAAGATGATGAAGAGGAGCTGAGGTGGGCCGCCATCGAGAGACTTCCAACGTATGATCGGTTGAGGAAGGGTATCCTGACTCAAGTTTTGGATAATGGAAGTATTATTCATGAAGAGATTGATGTTGCCAATCTTGGCATACAAAATAAGAAGCAACTCATGGAGAGTATACTTAAAAAAGTCGAATACGATAATGAGAGGTTTCTTCAAAGGCTGAGAGATAGGACTGATAGGTGACACACAATCTCCTTCTCTATATGTCCCAACTAAATTTCATCATGTTTTTTATACCCTGCTTTTATTTTATTTCTTCTAAAGCAGTTTTAAATTTTCATAATCTCTTAACAGTTTCAGGCTATGAGTTGACTTATTTTTGGTCTACGAAACTAAGACTTTTAATTCAAACAGGGTTGGGATTGATTTCCCAAGAGTTGAAGTCCGGTTTGAGAATTTGTCAATTGAAGGAGATGCATTTGTTGGAAGCAGAGCACTGCCAACTCTGCTGAATTCTACCATCAATTCGATAGAGGTAGTTTGTTCTATTCCTTCAGCACATTCTTGCTTACTTGATAAATTTGTGTTCCACCAGAATTTCTCATAAAATTGGAATTCGAAGAGGGACTTCTCAATTATGCATATATTTATTAATGCTGCTATTTCCCTTTTTCCTCCTAGTCGTTTTGATGTATAATTATCAAACCTGACATTGGTTCCATTTCTTTTCCTCTTGTGACTTGATATTTGTTGGGAGATATATACACACACATATATATATTTGTATGCATACAGTTGACCATCTAAAACTTGAAATGAGTAGTTGTTTCGTTCATCTCATGATTTTTTCCTTGATGCTGAGATCCATTTGCTGAGAAATTATGGTAAATGACTCTTTTGTGGCGTTATGAATAGGGGGTTCTTGGACTTCTGAGGCTTTTCCCATCCAAAAAGAGGTCTGTCAAGATACTCAATGATGTATCTGGAATCGTGAAACCTTCAAGGTATAATTAATGATCAAAGAAATTTTACAAATGAAATTCATCTATATAAGCACAAGTGTTGCCTGTGGTTCTCGTTTAGTACTTCTTCTTGATTTGTATTTTTGAACTTCTTTACATGCTTTGCTGACAAATTTGTGTTTTCAGGATGACACTGCTTCTGGGGCCTCCGGGCGCTGGGAAGACAACATTGCTGCAGGCACTTGCTGGAAAGCTGGAGAAGGATCTAAGGGTTTGTATTCCTCACTGTACTGGCAAAGATAAAGCTTGTCAATTGAAAAATCAATTTTGTTTATTTCGTATCCTTGGCTCTATGAGAAAGTGCATCAAATTCTAAAGAATCAATCCTATGGGACTAAGGGAATGATCTGAAAAAAGAGAGGGACAAATTTCAATTAAAGAAAAAGTAAACAAAAATGAAGTAGAAGAACCCAGGTTCCAAATTAACAAATTCAACCTCGAAAATTCAAATCTTTGTGACTTCACCTCCTGCATTCTTATATCTGTTTGTGTACTCTTAAAACTTTGGTGCCAGGTATCTGGAAAAGTCACTTACTGTGGTCATGAAATGAATGAGTTTATTCCTCAGAGGACTTGTGCTTATATTAGCCAACATGATCTTCACAATGGTGAGATGACTGTCAAGGAGGCGTTAGATTTCTCTGGTCGTTGCTTAGGAGTTGGAACACGATACGAGCTCTTGGCAGAACTGTCAAGACGAGAAAAAGATGCAGGAATCAAACCAGACCCTGAGATAGATGCATTTATGAAAGCCATATCAATGGCTGGCCAAGAAACAAGTTTGGTCACTGACTATGTTCTCAAGGTTGGTTTCCCCCTCTTGCCAGTATAGATGTTTCACTTACCAGCTCGATATAAGACATATCGAACTAATTGACAAGGTGATATAACAGATACTTGGAATAGATATTTGTGCTGATACAATGGTGGGTGATGAAATGAGAAGAGGTATTTCTGGTGGACAGAAGAAGCGTGTGACAACTGGTAACAGAAAAACATTTTGTTTCACCTACTTCAGGCCGAATTATCTGTTCCCTTTTCTCTAATGAAAATTACTCGTTTACTGGATGCAGGAGAAATGTTGGTTGGGCCAGCCAAAGTGTTTTACATGGATGAAATCTCAACCGGGCTTGACAGTTCAACCACTTTTCAAATTATCAAGTATATGAGGCAGATGGTTCATATCGTGGATGTAACGATGATAATCTCTCTTCTTCAACCTGCACCGGAAACTTTTGATCTTTTTGATGACATTATTCTACTTTCAGATGGTCAAGTTGTTTACCAAGGTCCTCGTGAGTATGTCCTTGAGTTCTTTGAGACTGTGGGGTTCAAATGCCCAGATAGGAAAGGAGTTGCAGACTTTCTGCAAGAGGTTACTTCCGAGAAGGACCAAGAGCAGTATTGGTTCAAAAAGAATGAACCTTACCGATATATCTCAGTGCCTGAGTTTGTACATCACTTCAAATCTTTCCACATTGGGCAAAAGCTTTTCAATGAGCTTAGAATTTCTTATGACAGAAGTAAAGCTCATCCAGCAGCACTGGTGAGACAGAAGTATGGTATCTCCAACAAAGACCTCTTCAAGGCATGCTTGTCGAGGGAGTGGCTATTGATGAAACGCAACGCCTTCATATACATTTTCAAAACTGTCCAGATTACGATCATGGCATTTTTTACTTTCACAGTGTTCTTTAGAACAGAGATGAAGCATGGTCAAATAGATGATGGAAGTAAATATTATGGTGCACTATTTTTCAGTCTCATTAATGTCATGTTCAATGGGATGGCCGAGCTTGCAATGACTATTCTCAGGCTTCCCGTGTTCTTTAAACAGAGGGACTCCTTGTTTTACCCAGCATGGGCTTTTGCATTACCGATTTGGCTCCTCAGGATCCCCATCTCAATTATGGAGTCAGCAATATGGGTTATTCTCACATATTATACTGTTGGGTTTGCTCCTTCTGCTGGTCGGTATGTGCTTACAATTCCATTCTTAATCATTCCCAGTAATCTTCGTGGTAGTTAAGTACATGGAATTGTAGTTAAGAGGTCATTTGTTCGATGGCAGAACATGGTTTAATGATCATTGATAATTAATGACTTCATGAAGTCAAAGATTCACCATCTTCGTGCCCCCACTTGAAAATTTTCAGGTTTTTCCGCCAGTTATTGGCATTCATTGGTGTACATCAGATGGCTTTAGGTCTCTTCCGTTTCATTGTGGCACTTGGAAGAACACAGGTCGTCGCAAATACGCTTGGTACCTTCACATTGCTGTTGGTTTTTGTCCTTGGTGGATTCATTATTGCCAAAGGTTAGCAGTTAAATGTTTCTACAGTAAAACTTCTTACGGAAAAACTGATTCTGAAAAAGAACTGAGCTTATTCTGTGGAACATTAATAGCCATATTTAACTTCTGCTGGTTGATTTGTTGTGAAAGATACTGAATTTTCAGATTTTGGATAATACAAGTGATCTTTATCATCTCTCCTACAGATGACCTTCAACCATGGATGAAATGGGCATATTATATTTCTCCCATGTCGTATGGACAAAACGCCATAGTCATCAATGAATTCCTTGATAAAAGATGGAGCACGGTAAGCTATGCTAAAAAAATTTCAAACAATAGTTTCTCTTTTTATAAGGTTCAATACTACCTTCATTATCGATTGTCTCCATATAACCAATTTTGTTAACAGCCCAATAACGACACAAGATTTCCTGAAGCTACAGTTGGAAAGGTTCTACTTGCATCTAGGGGAATGTTTGTGGATGACCATTGGTTTTGGATCTGTGTCATTGCCCTCTTTGCATTTTCTGTGTTCTTCAATGGATGCTTTATTGCAGCACTGACATACTTGAATCGTAAGATTGTATTTTCATACCGATCAATCTTTCAATAATGAAATACAATTCTGGTTTTGATAAATATTGCTACTCAAATGCAGCTTTGGGAGATTCTAAATCGGTAATCGCAGATGAAACTAACGAAAAAAAGAAAGAGAAACAACCATTCTCTGTGACAGATACAGCATCTACAGCCCCAATGTTTGAAGGTGCAATATTTTAATTACCATAATCCATTGAGATTTGAATTCTTAGTATGCTTTATTGTGAGTGAGATGGATGTTTTCTGGTTGTTGAATTGGAACCTATTGAATCAGTGAAATCATTAGACACTAAACAGAGTATACAGTTTCTTTCACTTATCAACCTTCAACTTCCACAGAAATATTTTTGTGATGGCTTTGAAATCTATCTAGGCAAACAGAGTTTAGGAAACCTTTTCTTCTTCTTCTTTTTTTCGTTTGGGGTTTGGGGGTGAAGAGGGGGTAAGAAAACTACCTTAGCTTGTGGGGTTTGGCATAGATCCCATTAAAATAAGGAATGCAAATGTCTTACCTCTCTCGAGGCCTAGTTGAAGGCCCAAAAGGTTTAAAAAACAGTAGCATATATGGACCATTAAATTAAGGTGTTTGGAAAGTTAAAGCAAGTCTTTTGGAGACAAAAAAAACTTTCAGAGATTGTGAACGCAATAATCTTGTACAAAACATTTGAAAATATTTTCTTTGGTGACCCTTGCAAAGAGGTAACCAGGTTCACAAACCCATCCAAACTAGACAAATAGCTATGGTTGGGTTATTGACACTATGAAACTAGTATTTCATTCCGTGCAATGCCGAACTGTGGTTGATCACATCATGATCTCCTATGGACATTGCTTGTGCTGTTACATATGTTCAGCAGCCATGCATTCTTTTGCTGCTTTTGGCTCTTACAAAGGTCACCAGATAAATAAGATAAAAACCTCTGTGTTTTCATCTAGTTGTTGATACAACTTGTATGATTGCAGGAAACGGTGTGGTTGTCAGGAATGCAAGTAACAGAAAAGGAATGGTGCTGCCTTTCCAGCCCTTATCACTTTCATTCGATCATGTGAATTACTACGTAGATATGCCTGCAGTAAGTCACTTGTCCTGAGTTTTAATTACTATATCAGGAATCATATGTTTTTACTTTGGATGATGCCTCACATTTTATGAGGCATCATCCAAAGTAAAAACATATGATTCCAGAGAATTCCAACCAGTTAGACAATATTGCAATAGATAAGATTGATTCATGTGCCTTAGAGACCAAAATTAGTCTACTTCACTATTTAGCAACCCCACTATTTTAACTTTCTCTAAACTGACCAATGTTAAAGGGTATACAGAACAGAAAACTGTGACCCACCCAGCATTTATCTTTTGACCTAGCACTACACTTCTACTGATAAATATTAAGTTCTTTTAAATGGTTAATTGCTCATTTTAATACTTTTTATGATAGTACAGTGTGCTCAACTTAAAGTTCTAAAACAATGAAATGGGCATATAAAACATCACGGCAGCTTCAAGTTAACTATCTTTTGTTTATCAGGAAATGAAAAGCCAAGGAATTGAAGAGAATCGTCTCCAACTGTTACGAAATGTCAGTGGTGCTTTCAGACCTGGTGTTCTAACAGCATTAATGGGTGTGAGTGGTGCTGGAAAGACCACCTTAATGGATGTGCTGGCTGGAAGAAAAACTGGTGGATACATTGAAGGAGATATCAATATTTCCGGTTACCCAAAGAACCAAGAAACTTTTGCTCGAGTCAGTGGTTATTGCGAACAGAATGACATCCATTCTCCACATGTAACTGTGTATGAATCTCTGGTGTACTCTGCCTGGTTGCGCCTTCCTTCGGATGTAAATAAAGAAACAAGGAAGGTATGTAGTTTGTCACCTGACCGTTATATCATCCTTCTTCCTTTTACATTCCATTCAATCTGTCTTTCTGGACTATGCAATTGCATGAATTTGATTGCCTAGTTCTTCCCTTTATTGTAGGACGGAATATATAAGAAAAGAAAATTTTGTGAACTCCATGCTTCTTATCCTTCGCAACATATTTTCTTATTACTTCTAAATATTTACATTTTATTGATCAGCAATCCGGTAATTGCATTATGCCTTTCTACGTCTACTAACTTTGTTGCTCTCAATGATCAAGGTTTTAATATATTCAATGCTTTTGTGATTTAGATGTTTGTTGAGGAAGTGATGGATTTGGTTGAGTTGAACTCATTGAGGGACTCTCTAGTTGGCCTTCCGGGGGTAGATGGTTTATCAACAGAACAGAGAAAAAGGCTTACAATTGCTGTCGAACTAGTTGCTAATCCATCAATCATCTTCATGGATGAGCCAACATCAGGTCTGGATGCTAGAGCTGCTGCAATTGTAATGCGAGCTGTGAGAAACACAGTGGATACTGGGCGAACTGTTGTCTGCACAATTCACCAACCAAGCATAGACATCTTCGAAGCCTTTGATGAGGTATTTTCTTGTCATAAAGTTTCTTATTTGGGGTCTCTTTCACTATAATTGTCATTGAGCTACCGTGCTGCTTCTCAACTTCAATATTATTTTCCACGTAGCTATTCTTGATGAAGAGAGGAGGACAAGTTATTTATGCTGGACCTCTTGGTCGCCTTTCTCACCAGCTAGTGGAATATTTTGAAGTGAGTACAATTTCTCATCTGTTGGCTTGCTTTGACTTAAACTTCCTCTGGTTATTGCTTACTAATTGAAGTGAACAAGATCCAAAACTTGGTTCTATAATATAGTGACTCTTCGTAGTCTTTCCTATAATTAATATGTATGACCTCTTGCAGTCAGTCCCAGGGGTTACCAAGATCACTGGTGGTTACAATCCTGCTACATGGATGCTGGAGATCAGTGCTTCTTCAGTTGAGGCTCAACTTGATGTGGACTTTGCTGAAATTTTTGCCAACTCTGATCTGTATCGGTGTGTAAAATATGACAATTCAGTCTAACTACAACTCACTTTGCTGTCCATTTTAGTGAAATTTAGTAGTAGGCAACACTAATATGCTTTCACACTGTTCCACTACTGCAGGAGGAATCAAGAACTTATCAAAGAGCTCAGCACTCCAGAGCAAGGGTCCCAGGACCTATATTTCCCCACCAAATACTCGCAGCCCTTCATGACTCAGTTTAAGGCTTGCTTCTGGAAACAGCACTGGTCATACTGGAGGAATCCACAGTACAATGTCATCCGATTTTTCATGACGACAGTGATTGGTATTATGTTTGGAGTTATTTTCTGGAACAAAGGAAACAAAATGTAAGTCAACTTATCAAGGTCTTGAATACATATTTATAGTCTTAGGAGTTATACCTTAGCTTACCAAAGTGTATATTTATCTGACAATAAACTATTATGTCCAACAGGCACAAACAACAAGACCTATCAAATCTTATGGGAGCAATGTATGCCGCTGTTCTGTTTCTTGGAGGAACAAACACTTCAGCGGTACAGTCAGTTGTGGCTATCGAAAGAACTGTATTCTATCGTGAAAGAGCAGCAGGGATGTATTCAGCATTGCCTTATGCATTTGCTCAGGTAAAGAAATTGAAAATATAGTTTTATATCTTTGGTATTCAAGAACGTTATTCAATTACAACAAAGTGAAATTAGCAATATTGCCATCTAATTTCTGATTGCTAATATCTTACACCCTGCAGGTGGCCGTAGAAACCTATTATGTTGCGATTCAAACTTTTGTTTATAGCCTTCTCCTGTACTCGATGATTGGTTTCGAGTGGCAAGGAGACAAGTTCTTTTGGTTCTACTACTATGTGTTTATGTGCTTCGTCTACTTCACTCTATATGGGATGATGCTTGTCGCACTCACTCCAAGTTACCAGATTGCTGCCATTCTCATGTCGTTTTTCCTCAGCTTCTGGAACCTCTTCTCTGGTTTCCTCATTCCAAGGATGGTAAGTGTACATTTCCAAATGTCGTATGGAAGAAAAAAGACTGATTTCAATTCTGGGAGTTTTTGAGATATAAAGTGCTTTTGAAAGATATGATCATGAACACAAATCAAATTGTTTTAAAAACCTTTATTTGCAGGCAATACCAATATGGTGGAGGTGGTACTACTGGGGTTCTCCAGTGGCATGGACGATCTATGGCCTCGTGACATCTCAGGTGGGTGACAAGATGGATTTGGTTCATGTACCCAAACATGGTGACATCCCGGTGAAGGATTACCTAAAGCAATTTCTAGGCTATGAGTCTGACTTCCTTGGACCTGTTGCTCTTGCTCATGTTGGTTGGGCACTCCTCTTCTTCTTCGTCTTCGTCTATGGCATCAGAGTCTTGAACTTCCAAAGGAGATAGAGCAAACCATAAAACTCAAAGTTTTGAAAAAGTTTTACAGTGAATAACTTGATGAGAAAATTAAGAGTTACTTGTATTTTCACTTTCAATGTTCTATACTGGCATTTCTTATTCATTCCATGTTTCTTGTTGATTGTTGTTCTCCATGTTCAGTAAAAGTTCCTCTGTGTAGATTTCCATGTTCCTCTGGCATTTCATATTCTTTCCAATGTTTGCTATTCAATGTTATTCTCCATGGTTAATAAAAGTTCTTTGTGTTGATATATATATTCCTCACTTTTTCTTCTTTTTGCTCTACCATTTTATCATCTTATTACTTTTGTTATATCATGTCTTTTTGGGTAACCTCAAGTTGATCCACCGGGCTATACTTTGATATTAAAAAAAAAAGCTCGAAACTTTATGCAAAGGAGTTTATTAATAGTGCTATTACTTCATATAGATCATAGTGGTAAAAAACCTACCCACACACACGCACAACACATGTATGTATGAATCAGGTCAGCATGACAACCCATGACAGCTTGACCCTTGTCAATACGCTTTTGTGTAGACGACTACTGGAGGTGGTGGTGCATTAATACAATGTTAGGAGTTTGTGCTTAGAGCCTCTGGGATAAGGATGGCAGTGGCTTGAAAGTCATGGCCGATGGTTACCATCTACGATGCCAAATATGGAATATGTTGGAAATACTGGATGCTTCATATCACTAGGCTCACTTGAATGTTGGTGGCCAAGGTTGAATAATAGGTTGGGGATGCGAGGCAAGGAATGCCCCGTGGCAGGGAACGAATTTCGGCATGGAATGGGTATATCTGGATGGCCCATGTTGTGTCATGTTCTTCTGGTAGAGGAATTTTACCAGGATTTGGTAAGCTAGGAAGTTTATTAGGATTTGATATATCAAATTTACTAGGACTAGGTTTGCTAGTTGGACTAGGATTAGGGTTATCAATAGATGCTTATAAATATGTTGTAACCCTTTTAGGATTCTGAGAGAAAGCAATAAAGAAAAGACATTCTTGTGGATGTAGGTAGGGATTTCTACGAACCACTTAAATCTTGTTTTATTGTTTTCTTGGTTTTCTTGATTCTTGATTGTTCAACATATTGCACCATTACAACAATTGGAATCAGAGCCAAGGTTTAACGATGGCGGTGAATACTTTGGCTGCAAAATTTGGTGCGATGAAGTTTGACGACTTTGGGAATTTCGGATTATGGCAACGAAGGGTGAAGGATCTGTTGGCATAGCAAGGGATAGCGAAGGCCTTTTCCGGGAAGAAACTAGTGGGTATGTTCAATTCCAAATGGGAAGAACTAGAGGCACGAGCTGTTGGAACTATTCAACTTTGTCTGGCAGACGAGGTTATGTACCACGTCATGGATGATAATTCTCCAGCGGCTGTGTGGCTAAAACTGGAGAGTCGGTATATGTCAAAATCCCTAACAAACAAACTATTTATAAAGCAGAAGCTATGTGGGCTAAAGATGATGGAAGGTACAGATTTGGTTCACCACATCAATACTTTTAATCAGATTATCAGTGATTTATTGAGGACTGATATGAAGTTTGATGATGAAGATATGGCACTGATGTTATCAGTGTCTCTCCCTTTTTCATACGAACATATGGTAACCACTCAATTATGGGCTAAAAAAAAACTTGGATTTAGAGGAAGTCACGGCAGCCTTGTTGGGTACAACCAACAGAGATTGAGTTACTTGATCTTAATCGTACACCCAAGTATAAGTGGTCAAGCTGTAATATTTTCAGTGAAGTTTGAGGTCGAATCAATAGGGAGTTATCTTTTGAAAACTTGTAGATAGAAAAGGGTAAAATTATCGTGCGTGTAGTGTGTATTACAACAGCTTGTAGTGTGAGCTTAAGAACTGATAAATAAACACTAAAAATAAAATTTGATTACAACAAATGAAAAATGTACTCTTTAGTTCAGGGATCCAACATATATTTCATTGCTTGAAATTATGATAGTGTCACCTTACATCAATTAACTCCCATGCCAACGAAAAGTTAACCGGTAGGTCTAATATATATGTTAAACCATACCAAAACAATTGTCAGATTAGCCGGAAGGTCTATGCACCGTACAACAACCAAATAACCCTAGTAAACCCGAAGGTGAATCATTCAAAAGGCTTACTATGGCTAATCGATCGGCAGGTCTATGATTCAATGAAGATGGCGTTCTAGTTTATACATTGAATAAAAAGCATTGGATATGGTGAGACTTAACTCATCTATAAACAATCTCCCCACTTTTACATAAATCCCAACTACATGGATCATTGTATCATGCATAAAGTAAATAATAAAGTAAAGATGAAATGACAATAAACAGTATGTTATCCAAAAATAGGTATATAATTAGATTATATTAAACTGTATAAAGTCTAACTTATGCACTAATCTAAACAGAATGTATAGTAAGCAAAAATAGTGCACTTACAGGGACGTAGATCTGCACGAACAGTAAAATCAGAAAATCAGAATATTCAATCCGATCTTTGTGAAACACAATGTCCTTAAGACAGATTTGTTCCTGTTATGAACCAAAACCACAAGCAAAATAATAACACAACGGAATAGAAAAATAGAACATAAAGATTTACGTGGTTCGGCTCAACAAGCAAGCCTACGTCCACGAACGAAACACAGCGGCAAGATATCACTATTGAATGTTGGAGATTACAAAGTTCTCAAATCAAAAGGCAAGAGAACATTCACCCGCTCTATTCCAATATTACAATAATTATTGGAAAGACACCAAATAGAGCAAACCAAATCCCCATATTTATAGGCTAGAAAACTCCTTTTAAGGCAAGGAGTTTAAATCACATAAGTCCATGTAGGACTAGAACTCATCACCGGTTGAATACCTCAATCCATTCCCAATTAAATAATGAAACAATCTTCTATTTAAAAACAAATACTCTTGAGTCAACAAATTTAATCTCAACGGGCTGCCCATGGTAAATCTCCAAATTCAATTGAGACTTGGGATACAAGTCACACAACAAATCTCCACCTTGACTTGTATTCCATCAAGCCATCCAACCATAAGTGAATTTGACCGCTGCTTTTGTCAAATACCTCGAAGGATACAACTCAAATAGTGCAAACACCAATCAAGTCCAAGCAATGCTTGAACTTGAGCACTGGTACCGGCTTAGTAAACATATATGCTGGGTTCTCCGCTGTAGCAACCTTTTTCACTGTAGCAATACCTTGAGCCATAACCTCACAAAGGAAGTGATACCTAATATCAATGTGCTTGGTCCTTTCATGATACATCTGATTTTTGGTCAAATGTATTGCACTTTGACTGTCACAAAACACGATAGTTACCTCCTCTTCCAAGTCCAAATCACAGACCAAACCTCTTAACCAAATTGCTTCTTTAACTGCCTCCAATACTACCATGTATTCTGCCTCTGTGGTAGACAAAGCAACTGTAGACTGTAGGATCGCCCTCCAACTTACAGTGCATCCAAATAAAGTAAAAACATAACCTGTCAGATATCTCCTCTTATCTAGATCACTCGCATAATCTAAATCAACAAAACCAACAACTATAGAATCGATGTCATCTCTTCTACCAAATACTAAGCCAACATCTGTAGTGCGTTTCAAATAACGAAGTATCCATTTCATAGCCTGCCAATGAACCTTCCCAAGATTAGGCATGTAACGGCTAACCACACTAACTGCCTATGAAATATCTGGAAGAGTGCAAACTATAGCATACATGATACTCCCAACTGCACTAGAATAATGAACATAAGACATAAACTGCTCCTCATTCTCACTCGGTGGTGATAAAGCTGCTAAAAGCCTAAAGTGAGTGGCAAGTGGAGTACTCACGGGCTTCGAATTCTGCATCCCAAACCGCTCAATAACTTTCTCAATATATTTCTTTTGAGATAAATATAACATACCTACTCTTCTATCCCTGTGAATCTCTATACCCAAAATTTTCTTTGCAGCACCCAAATCTTTTATCTCAAATTCTGAACTCAATTGTTCCTTCAACCTGTTAATCTCTAACATGCTCTTAGCAGCAATAAGCATGTCATCCACATAAAGCAATAAATATATAAAAAAAACATCTGACAACTGTCTGTGATACACATAACTATCATAATTACTTCTAGAGTAACCATGATCGACCATAAAGGTGTCAAAACATTTGTACCACTGCCTTGGAGACTGTTTCAAACCATATAATGATTTCTTCAACAAGCAAACATGATCTTCTTTACTTTGAACAATAAATCCCTCTGGTTGATGCACGTAGATAGTTTCCTCTAGTTCACCATGTAGAAAAACTGTCTTTACATCAAGTTGCTCAAGCTCAAGACTGAGTGAAGCAACCATGGCAAGCAATACACGAATAGAGCTATGTTTCACCACTAGTGAGAAAACTTCATTGAAGTCCACACCCTCTCTCTGACTGTAGCCCTTTGCAACTAATCGTGCCTTGTAGCTTGCAGATTCAACCCCTGGGATTCCTTCCTTTTTCTTGAAGACTCATTTGCAGCCAACAGTCTTCATGCCCTTAGGCAACTTCATTAATTCCCAAGTCTGGTTCTTATAAAGAGATTCAATTTCCTCGGCCATAGCAACAACCCAATGTGCAGACTCATTGCCTGTGACAGCTTCTGAATATGTGGAAGGCTCCTGAACACCAAACTCCTCTGCTATAGTCAGTGCATAAGCCACCAAGTCTGCATACCCATATTTCTGAGGGGGTCTAATTTGCCTCCTCTCTCTGTCTGTTGCAATACTATACTCCTGTTGCTCCTGTGGATCATTATCTGAACTAAAATCAGGCAAATATGAAATAGATTGAACTGGAGTACTTTTAAGTACTTTCTGTGAAGCTTCTACTTGTAGCTCCACCTCTTTGCTATAATCATGTTTTTTCCCTCCAGAAACTACAAACTCCTTTCTCGGATGAAACATGGAAGATTCATCAAATACAACGTCCCTACTGACTATAAATTTAGGTGATTTATGATCAGAACACCACAATCTATATCCTTTCACATCATTAGCATAACCAATAAAAATGCACTTCTTAGCCCTAGGCTCAAGTTTACCATCATTCACATGACAATAAGCGGTGCAACCAAATATTTTTAAATCAGAATAATCAGCAGGGGTACCAGACCATACCTCATGTGGAGTCTTCAACTCAATAGCAGTGGATGGAGAACGATTAACTAAATAGCAAGCAGTGCTGACAGCCTCAGCCCAAAAATCTTTATACAATCCTGCATTAGAGAGCATACAACGTGCTCTCTCCAAAAGAGTCTTGTTCATCCTCTCTGCAACCCCATTTTGTTGTGGAGTAGACCTGACAATACGATGCCTAACAATGCCTTCATCTTTGCAAAACTCATTAAATTCACCTCCACAAAATTCCAAACCATTATCTGTTCTGAGACGCTTGATTTTCTTGCCTGTCTGTTTCTCAATCAAAGTCTTCCATTGCTTGAAAGTCCCAAAAATATCACTCTTGTGTTTCAGAAAATACACCCAAACCTTTCTTGAATAATCATCAATAAAGGTCAAATGAAACCGAGCACCACCCTTAGATGGAACCTGAGAAGAACCCCAAAGGTCTGAATGAATATAATCAATTGTACCTTTAGTCCTGTGAATCGTTGTACTGAACTTGACTCTGCACTGTTTCCCAAAGACACAATGCTCACAAAAATCAAGTTTCCCAATTTCTTGTTTGCCAAGCAAACCCTGTTTACACAAGGCTTCCATGCCCCTCTCGCTCATATGACCCAAACGTATATGCCATAGCTGGATAGTATCTGAATCTGGAATTTTTTAAGATGACACACTAGCTACACCACCAGCAGAAAACCTGCAACCAATGGAATCTAAAGTACCCAAGGAAATCAAATTCTTCTTTAATTCTGGAATATGTCGTACATCTGTCAAAGTCCTCACAACCCCATCATGTATCTTAATTCGGATAGTACCTATTCCAACAGTCTTGTAAGCACTATTATTTCCTATCAAGACTGAACCACCATTGATTGACTCATAGGTGGTAAACCAATCCCTATTAGGGCACATATGATAGGAACAACCTGAATCAAGAATCCACTCATCATTAAAACGTCCATCAGAGACTGTAAGGACATTATCTGAACCATCAGATGTATCTTCTGCAACACCAGCAACACTAGAGGAATCGGAAGGATTTGATTTTTTCTGTCCCCCTTTATTTTTTAACTTAAAACAATCACGCTTATAATGACCAATTTTATGACAATAAAAAAATTCAACATTATTCTATTTCTTTCTAGACTGTGATCGATATCCAGATTTTTCTTTTCCTTTATCTGAATTTATTTCAACGGATCGACCTCTATTATTATTAGAGGAATTATCATGATGACCCTTCACAAATAAACCCTCGGCCTGAGCATCACTGCCCTTACCGTTCCATTTAGTATGTAACTCCTTAGAATTCAAAGAGGATTTCACATAAACTAAAGAGATTGATTCTCTCCTATACAACATCGAATTAACAAAATTATCAAACGAATCAGGCAGCGAGCATAACACAATCAGGGCTTGACCTTCATCCCCAATCTTAATATCAATATTTTTCAAGTCAATAATAATTTTGTTAAATTCATCAAGATGTTCATTAATGGGCGTATCTTCCTTCATCTTGAATATATACAACTGTTGCTTCAGATACAAGCGGTTGGCGAGAGACTTCTTCATATATAAACTCTCCAACTTTTTCCATAGCCCTTCGGCTTTGTCTTCATCGATAACCTCATGAAGAACTTCATTAGCAAGGGACAACTGAATTGCACTGTGTACTTTTTCTTCAATATCAGCAACTTTAGTCTGATCTGTCTCCTTGGATAAAGTTCTATCAATGGCCTTTGTCAAACCCTACTGACGAAGCAATGCCTTCATCTTGATCTGCCATAAACTGAAATTTTTCTGACCATCAAATTTTTATATCTCGAATTTTGTTGTAGCCATCTTGAAACCAATAGCTCTGATATCAATTTGTTATGAACCAAAATCACAAGCAAAATAATAACACAATCAAATAGAAAAATAGAACACAAAGATTTATGTGGTTCGGCTCAACAAGCAAGCCTACGTCCACGAACTAAACACAGCGGCAAGATTTCACTATTGACTGTTGGAGATTACAAAGTTCTCAAATTAAAAGGCAAGAGAACATTCACCCGCTCTATTCCAATATTACAATAATTATTGGAAAGACACCAAATAGAGCAAACCAAATCCCTATATTTATAGGCTAGAAAACTCCTTCTAAGACAAGGAGTTTAAATCACATAAGTCCATGTAGGACTAGAACTCATCACCGGTTGAATACCTCAATCCATTCCCAATTAAATAATGAAACAATTTTAGATTTGAAAACAAATACTCTTGAGTCAACAAATTTAATCTCAACAGGCTACCCATGGTAAATCTCCAAATCCAATTGAGACTTGGAATACAAGTCACACAACAGTTCCCTCTCGATGCTGATGGTTAATGAGCAACTACCTCCTACGATAGAATGGATTACGTCTTTGTAGAAGTAGCACTTTAATATTTAAAGACCAACGAACACAACTTGTGTTTTATACTTGAACCTTACAGAAATGTAATGCAGGAATAAAGAAAGTAGAAAAATCCGAATAAGAGTTCAGGATTTTTTGGATGGATTGAAATGGCTAGAGGACTGTCTATTTATAGACTCTTGGTGGCTATTCAGATTGCCTGAAGAGATATGAGTTGCCACTGTTTGGATTGAAGAGACATACTTTTTTAATCCAATTAGCCGCACAGATAGAAGGTACCTTTCTGGAAAAAATAGACAGGCTTCTTCAATTTGGCACCAATTTCAAATTTAACAGGAATAAAATTTAAAATCCGGTTGGAATTTATATTTCTGTTGGAAAGCAGAGACCGATCCGCGGACTAGACCGCTTAGATTGACCCACAACTTGTACCAAATCAAATGAATTTTGTCGAAAAAGATTATACTTTTTTGGCCCAAGCCTGAGCCCAAGCCTGGCTCAGCCAGGTCGGATCATGGCAGGGCAGGCGGCGCACGCGCGTATGTGGTAACCAAGATAGTGTAGGCATTCGCTACGCTCACAAAAGCGTGGTACCCTTTCGGGCCCAACCCATGAAGCCAACTAGAAGTATATTAACTCACCAAAGTGTTGGTCGTCTTCTAATGTGGGACAAACCTTATTCTACTACAACAATCTTAGTTTATTTCATCACTTCAAATGGGTCACTTTGAGACATAATTTCTCATCCAAATCTTAATGATTTTAGACAAATAAATATACTACGTTAATCTCCTCGTGGAGGAGAATGCATTTAAAATTAGTCCCACTAATTTCGAGGAGTATGTTCTACTTTTATTTAAGTCTCAAGTTGCTCAAATAATCTTGTTTAAAACCATTTTTTCCAATAATCACCCACATGAATGAAAATTTGAAGTATGATAATGCTGACACTAGTTCAAGTGCAGGTGAAATGTTGCTGCATCTGGACAAGTAGCCAGTGACCTTGAACTTTTCGTAGTGACAAACTATCAGATTTACTTGGCCAATCAGTGGACATGATGTCTTTGAACTATCAGTCATTTGTGTAAACCAAGACAATAGAATTCACACAGTTTCCCTTCGAATACAACCTGGTTCTCACGTTTCTGTTCATTTTGGCCTTGAACACCACTTGGTTTCATGAGTAATTTTAGAGTAATCAACCTACGATTCTCATAGAAGCGGCCTCTTCTTTACTCACATAGGTGATTTCTGATTAAGAGTATCCTGCTATACCCTACTTGGACATTTCCAAGTCACAGAAAATCATTAAAAGCGTAACTTACCCTAGTTCTTGCGGCAGATGTGTGATGAGTGAGTTTTATACCTACGAATTGAGTACTTTCGGTTTGATGAAAGTGTAAGTTTTCAATTATTTTATGTTTACTTTTAATTGTTTTGTGTGTTCTGATGTTATTTTGTAGGAATCATTATTTAGAAGCAAACAAGATCATTTGGAAGAAAACAAGGATTTAGAGGCTTAAAAGTGAAAGAAATCAATGAGGTATTGGTGTTTGGTAACAAAGGCACCAGAACTAGCACCATCTGGTGGAAGTACCTCGTTTTTCCTTCATTTTGACCATGATCCACTCAGAATCTAGAAAAGTTCAAAACATGAAAGTTGTAGATCTGGATGTCTTCTGTATTGTGTCAAAATTTCATATCAATCAATGGTTGTATCAAAGGTTATGGCGATTTTACAAAAACTGGTCCAGAGCTGAAGGCTTAAAAAAGGGTCAGCGCTGTTTCAGCGCCCCAGCGCCCATTCACTGCCTTCCCAGTGCTGTTCCAGCGCCCCAGCGCACCCCTACTGAAGTTGGACGCGAATTATGACTCCTTTTTGACCCGAAATTGGACTCTAATGTCTCCTATGTGCTAGGGTTTGAGGAGAATATAAATATAATGACTTTGGGGGCTGAAAATATATAGAGAAGAAAACCAAGGATTGATAGAAAATTGAAGGCAAGAATCGAAGAAACCGACACGAAGAAAATTGGACTTGAAGGCTAGAGAGGGATTGAAGCTTGCAACTAAGTTTTCATTCTTTTCCCTTACTTTTACTTCTTGATTTTCTAAGATGTTATTTAATTTGAGAAGGATGTTTTTCAATTACATTATGAACTAAATTTCTATTAAGGTTGTAACGGAACCTAATATCTAGTTAAATTAATCTACTCTCGTTTCTAGTTTTTGTTAATCTTATATGAGTTGTTTGTCATATTTTGTGTTTAATATATAATTGTTTGGCCATCAATTAATTTGATAACCTAGATGAAATTGGGAAATGAATTCTAGGTTTAGATCTGAATCTGATGACATGCGTCTAGTTAATTCTTCTTCGGATTAAATTGCTGGGTTTGTGTATAGGATAGGAATATACCTATATGCCGTGTGTCACTTGTATGAGAGTTTGAACTTAATGAATCTATTCCAACTTATTTTGCATAGGAATATAGCAATTTAATTGGGAGAGATATGCTTATCTTACTATCGGAAGAGGTTTGATAAATACCTTTGAAGTCTCAGTTAACAATTCAATTTGATCAATTAACTGGAAAGAGAGTGGAAAGATTTATACGAAACATTAGGGGAAGTTGTAATCTTAACTTCTTTTATCCGTTAAATTCAATCTTTGATTATTAAGTTTAGATTTAGTTTAAATTATTCATTCCATAGTTCAATTCCAATTGTTTAAATAAAATTGAATTGATATAAAGTTAGTACTTGAAATTTATTATTAATAATTCTCCGTGGGAACGATACTCTACTTATCACTTTATTACTTGTTGATCGTGTATACTTGCACGTAAATTGTCAATATCAAATTCCGACAAAAAAATTTTGGCGCCGTTGCCGAAGAATTATTCTAGTAACTATTTCAATATTAATTTCAATCAATTTGATCTTAGTTTAAACTTATTTAAGTTTCTGTTTTATTTTCTTTTGTTGGTACTCTTGAATTTTGTATGCAAACACGATCTACAGGTGAGGAGCTACTACCTTACGAAGACGAAATCGAAAGAATGCTCCGAAACTTGAGAAAGCAGTGTGAAGAAGTAAACAACCAAGAAGCTATGGCTGACGAAGAACATAAATCGCTAAGGGATTATGCTATGCCGCTTGTTACGGAAATACAATCGAGCATTCAAAGGCCCAATTCAAGCAAACAGTTTCGAGATTAAGCCGAGTACCATCCAAATGATTCAGAATTCAGTACAGTTTGGGGGTTTGCCTAACGACGACCCAAATGATCATTTGGTGAGTTTTCTGGAGATTTGTGACACGTTCAAGTATAATGGGGTTTCTGAAGATGTCATTAGACTCTGACTTTGTCCTTTCACACTTCGTGATAAGGCAAAGAGTTGGTTACATTCATTGCCGCCGGGTTCTATAGCTACGTGGATAGATTTAGCTCAAAAATTCTTAGATAAATTCTTTCCACCAGCTAAAACTGCAAGGATGAGGAACGACATCACTTCATTCGCACATCATGATTCTGAGACTCTGCATGAAGCTTGGGAGCGATTCAAGGATTTACTCCGAAAATGCCCTCACCATGGTATTCCTAATTGGTTGCAAGTTCAAACGTTCTACAACAGGTTGTTTAGTGCTACCCGAACCAGTATCGATGCAGCTACAGGAGGGGCATTGATGGGGAAGAATTTCGATGAAGCCTATGAGTTATTGGAGACGATGGCTGCCAACAATTATCAGTGGCCCTCTACAAGGATCCATCAACCAAAGGTAGCAGGGATTTATGAAATTGATGCAGTTACTGCATTAGCTGCACAGGTTGCTACGTTATCAAAGAAGATTGATTCTCTAGGAGTGCAACCTATTCAAAGTGTGGCAGTTGTTTGTGAATTGTGTGTCGGGAACCATTCGAGCAACCAATGTGCAATTAATCCAGAGTCGGTGCAATACATTGGTAACCACAACAGACAGCAATATAGCAATAATTCCAACAATTATAACTCTGGTTGGGGGACTCATCCGAACTTTTCTTGGAATAATAATCAAGCCCAATCTTTGGCTCCAAGACAATCATACCCACAAGGCTTTCAAAATCAAGCTCCACCACAGCAAGAAAAGAAGTCAAATTTAGAGGAGCTGCTTTCCAGGTACATATCACAGAATGAGACAAGGATGAACAGTATGGATGTATCAATCCGAAACTTGGAAAACCAAATGGGTCAACTTGCTACTGCCATTAACAACCGACCTCAAGGCACTCTACCTAGTGATACAGAGATAAATCCTAAGAGGGAAGGTAAGGAGCACTGCAATGCTATTACATTACGAAGCGAAAAAGAGTTACCTAAGGTTGTTGGTGGAACTCCAAGACAATCACATGGAGATAATAGCGAGGGTGAAATAAAAGCTAGCAAGAATGTGGAACATGAGAAGAAAGAAAGTGATACAGTTGTAATTTCTAAGGGAGGTAATTTGAGACCTATTGTGCCTCCCGTGCCGTTTCCACAACGTTTGCAGAAACAGAAGTGGGATAAGCAGTTCTCTAAATTCATGGAAGTGTTTAAGAAGCTCCAAATAAATATCTCTTTCGCAGAAGCAGTGGAGAATATGCCTAACTATGTGAAATTTTTGAAGGAAATTCTGTCAAAGAAGAGAAAACTAGGCGATTTTGAAACAGTGGCACTCACTGAGGAGTGCAGTGCTATCCTTCAAAAGAAGCTACCACCAAAGCTCAAAGATCCGGGTAACTTTACAATTCCTTGCACAATAGGCAGTCAGTTTTTCGAGAAAGCATTGTGTGATTTGGGAGCTAGTATTAATTTGATGCCACTCTCAATCTACAAGAACTTGGGTTTGAAAGAAGCAAAGCCTACTAACATCACATTACAGCTTGCGGATAGATCACTCACTTATCCAAGGGGCATAGTTGAGGACGTTCTAGTTAAAGTGAATAAATTCATTTTTCCAACTGATTTCATAGTCTTAGATTGTGAGGAATATAGAGAAATACCTATTATTCTTGGGCGACCATTCTTAGCAACGGGGAGAACACTTATCGATGTACAAAAAGGTGAGCTAACTAGCGAGTCCAAGATCAAGAGGTTACATTCAATGTATTTTCAGCTATGAAATTTTCAGAGGAAGCAGAAGAATGTTTTCGGGTTGATTTGGTTGAAAAGGCAGTGAGTGAGGTAGTTGTTCAAAGTTGTATTTCAGATCCCCTTAAGAATGCCAAGCAATATAAAGAGGAGGTGTTCCCGCATGGAGCAGTTGAAGTCAAGGAAGCCAATTCGAAAAGAACTTTCAAGGTGAAACGGCAAAGACTTAAGCACTATTGGGGCGGCGACATTGATTGTGAAAATACCTCAATTACCCTTGCCGACCCGGGATGAAACAGGGAGTAGTCAGGCTGAAGACTATAAAACAAGTGCTAATTGGGAGGCAACCCATATTTTAGTTTCTAAGTTTTATTTCATTTTATTTTAAGTTAGTTTTTTTTTTTTTTAGAAATAATGTAGTTAGTTAGTTAGTGCATTTTAATTGGTATGTCAATTGCTTGCAGGTCCCAAGGATTGAACATAAAGTTGGAGCACACACAAAGCCTTACAAGGAGCCAAGAACAACCCACCTATGTTTCCCGAATACACTCCCGACTCCGCGGACGACGAGGACGCTGACGATGATGTGAACTAGCAAAGTCTTAGGGAAGTCCTCTGTCTTAATTTTTCCTACCTTATACATTGAGGACAATGTTTAGTTTAAAGTTTGGGGGTGTTTTTTTGTTTGCATTTGCATTATTAGGAATGCATTTAGATAATATGTTCTGCATTTAGATTGCATGTTTTAGTACAACTTGAGCAATGGGTTGATTGAGTTTGATTATGGCCAAGAATGTATGTGATTAATTGTTAATTCAAGGGAAATTGATGAACATGTTGAGTTTGTAGTTTAACATACTAGTTGGTTTTACACTGGTTATGATTTTTTTTCACGCATGAGCACATATCTATCTGTTTGGTTAGTTATCATTTAGAGAATTTATTTGGCTAAGTGCTTGTGGGAGATATCAGTGAAACTCTAGAACATTTATTT
Organism: Ilex aquifolium; assembly: GCA_951799425.1. Taxonomy (NCBI): domain Eukaryota; kingdom Viridiplantae; phylum Streptophyta; class Magnoliopsida; order Aquifoliales; family Aquifoliaceae; genus Ilex; species Ilex aquifolium. The sequence continues at coordinate 13,750,392 of OX637408.1, forward strand.
AAGCATCAGTCAAAGCGAACTGAGGTATTCATATAAGTTTGGGGGAAATATTGATTATGATGGGTTAGTGAATAAAGAAAAAAAAAGAGAGAGAGTTTTTGAAAAAATTATTTTGATTTGATCCTTCATGAGGTAGATGAAAAAGAAAAATAGGAAGACAAGAAACAAGAAAGGGGCATGTGGTGAGTAGAGATGGAGCGTAAAACGCACTCACTCATAAACACATGTTGAGAACGAGATGGAGCGTAAAACGCACTCCTTGAAGAAAAGGCGAGATGGAGCGTAAAATGCACTCGCTCAATAGGAAGTGAGATGGAGCATAAAATGCACTCACCGAATGAATGAAAAAGAGAGAAAAAAGAGAGAGAGAGAGAGAGAGAGAGAGAGATAGAGAAGAGAAAAAAATTCATAATCTTTGTACCTTCTAGTTATATGTTTTGCCTTAATTAGTAGAGGTTGATGTGAAACGTAAGTTTATAGAGTTGATATTGAGTATCTCTTATGAAGCGCTTGACTACGTAAATTTATCTGGGTGATGGCTAGTTTAAACAGTTCGAATATGCACATGTATTAAAAGGTCATGAGCGGAGGTAAAATTAAGGAGTATGTTGAATTGATAGACTTTGCATGGTTTTGAAGTTTTCCATGAATTATTATGTGTAGTAACTTTGGGGGCCATTATTCAGATTCATATTAATCCATTGTTTGAGTATTTGGTTGTTAAAATTAATTTTTATAGTTTTTGTTCTAGTATTTTTCTTGAGGACAAGCAAAGATTTAAGTTTGGGGGTATTTGATGAGTGAGTTTTATACCTACGAATTGAGTACTTTCGGCTTGATGAAAGTGCAAATTTTTAATTATTTTATGTTTACTTTTAATTGTTTTGTGTGTTCTGATGTTATTTTCTAGGAATCATTATTTAGAAGCAAACAAGATCATTTGGAAGAAAACAAGGATTTAGAGGCTTAAAAGTGAAAGAAATCAATGAGGTATTGGTGTTTGGTAACAAAGGCACCAGAACTAGCACCATCTGGTGGAAGTACCTCGTTTTTCCTTCATTTTGACCATTATCCACTCAGAAACTGGAAAAGTTCAAAACATAAAAGTTGTAGATCTGGATGTCTTCTGTATTGTGTCCAAATTTCAGATCAATCCAACGGTTGTATCAAAGGTTATGGCGATTTTACGAAAACTGGTCCAGAGCTGAAGGCTTAAAAAAGGGCCAGCACTGTTCCAGCGCTGTTTCAGCGCCCATTCACTGCCTTCCCAGTGTTGTTCCAGCGCTGTCCCAGCGCCCCAGCGCGCCCCTACTGAAGTTGGACGCGAATTATGACTCCTTTTTGACCCGAAATTGGACTCTAATGTCTCCTATGTGCTAGGGTTTGAGGAGAATATAAATATAATGACTTTGGGGGCTGAAAATATATAGAGAAGAAGACCAATGATTGATAGAAAATTGAAGGCAAGAATCGAAGAAACCGACACGAAGAAAATTGGACTTGAAGGCTAGAGAGGGATTGAAGCTTGCAACTAAGTTTTCATTCTTTTCCCTTACTTTTACTTCTTGATTTTCTAAGATGTTGTTTAATTTGAGAAGAATGTTTTTCAATTACATTATGAACTAAATTTTTATTAAGGTTGCAACGGAACCTAATGTCTAGTTAAATTAATCTACTCTCGTTTCTAGTTTTTGTTGATCTTATATGAGTTGTTTGTCATATTTTGTGTTTAATATATAATTGTTTGGTCATCAATTAATTTGATAACCTAGATGAAATTGGGAGATGAATTCTAGGTTTAGATCTGAATCTGATGACATGCGTCTGGTTAATTCTTCTTTAGAGAGGCTGAGAGAGAGTAGCAAAAGTTCAAAGGTCCTTGCAGCCCACACTACATCCGGATTTTTGGCGTTGGGAGATATACGACAAAAGATCGTGAGGTTTAGCGAGCTATTTTTTGTGTCTGCCTTCAGTTTCTGCGTTCGTGCTGAGACGAGATCAATCTAGAGTGATCTCAAAGGTAAACCCTAATTCCGCCGTGTAAGATTTTAAAGAAATTTTTTTTGTATTCGATACATACGCGCTATCAATAATTCTTGAAATTTTCGTTCCAACAAAATAATGGTACAGAGTACACGGATTCAGAGTTTCTAAAATATTGTGAGGAGCATGGTATTTAGCAGCATTTCACGGTCCAAAAGAAACCACAGCAGAATGGTTTCTCAAAAAGGGCAAACAGAACTATTGTAAAAAGAGCGAGATGTATGAGACTAAATGCAAGGCTTCCTAAGAATTTTTGGGCAGAAGTAGTAAGTATGGCTTGCTATGTTATCAACAGGTCACCATGGGCAGCACTAGTTAGGAAAGTCGTAGAGGAAGTTTGGACAAGTAATGAGGTTGATTATTCTGGGTTAAGAATATTCGGTTGTCTTGCTTATATGAATGTGTCTATGATGAGAGGTCAAAGCTTGATCCAAAGTCCAAGAAGTGTATATTTCTTGGCAACCAGTAAGGTGTGAAAGGGTACAAGTTTTGGGACCCTGAGTCCAAGAAGTCGGTGATCAACAGAGATGCAGTGTTTGATGAAGCATCCATGCTCAAGGCATTTGAAGAGGATGAGAAATGTGAAATAGATAATAGAAAGAGGCAAGTGGTGCAGGTGGAGTTAGATGGTTCTGATGGCAACAACCCCGTCCAGAGGTCAGATGGTTCTAGTTCAGGAGACCAAGAACATCACAGTTCTATTATTTAGAGACCCCGACACACTATCAAACCACCTGCAAGGTATGATTTTGAGGACCTAGTTTCTTATGTACTCATTACCAGTAGTGGTGATCTTACTACCTTTCAAGAGGCAGTAAATAGTCAGGAGAAAAGTAGATGGATGGTGGTCATGGTGGAAGAAATTGAGTCATTGCATAAGAATGAAACTTGGGATTTGGTGGAACTCCCAAATGAGATGAGACCGATAGGTTGCAAGTGGATATACATGAAGAAAACAACAATATCAGAAAAGGAAGGGAATGAGTACAAGGCTCGACTAGTAGCAAAAGGGTTACTAACAGAAGAAAGGAATGGATTATAATGAAGTTTTCTCTCATGTGGTCAGACACACTTCTATCAGGGTGTTGTTGGCATTGGTAGCTAGTTTAGACTTCAAAATGGTGTGTTGTCGCAAGCAACCAAAAATAAAACCTATACTCCTAAAAATACACGTAGTAGTGCGAGTAAGGATCGCTCCCACAGAAAGTATCTAGCCTAGTTTTATGCTACGTGAACAAGGACGAAGGGGGTTTGAGTTTAACGAAAACAATTTTAAGAAAAAAAACAACTAAGGAAAAATTCAAATTAAAGTATCGAAATCAATCAAAAGAACAAACCTTGGTCTAAGTCAACATCCACCATCGGAATTTTACAACTGATCATCGATGCAAGTATATATCAATTCACTATCTGAATATTTACCATTGGAACCATCTTCCTATCTCTCCATAGTTGCAGTTAATTAGAAAATAAGCGATCTAATTAACCTTAACTAATAAACATCCCAAGACAAGTATTAAAGGTGTAATCTAGTAACAACCTTAAGAATTAAAGAGATCGATGAAACTAAACAACACAAGCACAAGCGGTTGCATTTAATTTAGTCGAGCATTCTTCCTAAGATCTAATAATTTTTGATGCAGCAAATCATTAAATCTTAGTTGCTTCACAAATTAGAGGGATCAAAAAATTACGAATTTGATATCTAACCTAGCAGTAGATTGCAACGAATAATAAACTAGTAGGCCTCCTAATAATTAAACGAGACAATCATGAAAATAGGCACAACAAAACATCCAATACTCAAATCATAAATTGAACAATAAAAACAAATTAGATCTCACAGTTTTATTGATTCCGAGGCTTCTGTTTCCTTCAACCAAGTATCAAAGTTTAGCCACGCAAGGCCATCATGAAAACTCGAAGGAGGAGTTAGAAAAGGGGGGTATAGCAGCCTGCCAAGTCTCCTTGGTTTTTTTTCCTCTCCTCTTTACCCGTTCATCCCTCCTTTTTCGAAAACCTCCCCAAGTCTGACTCCTTAAGGATAAGATAAAATAAATTCCTAATATAACTAGGAAAGTGGTGTGACACCCCAAAAACTCGGGGGGTCCTTTGTCAACCCGTTGATCACTCATCAACCCGCGAAATATCCATAAAAATCGTGTAACTCGATATCACGCCATTATAACCCATTTACCGGGATCTATAATTTAACAAAATTAGGGCAGAGTCCCCTTTGTACGGGGGAGCTCTACCCAAAACACAACATGTGCAATCATATAATCACATGACCCATCCAAGGTCCAATATACAACATTGACCACAACGGGTCCATTTATCCATACTTGTGATGCCCCTAAAACCGGGGGTCCTATGTAAGTGTATGCAGTGTGACATTGACTTATCGTAGTGTAACATTGGTTTGGAGCAGTATAACATTGGTTGGTATCAGTGTGACATTGGCTTATATTGATGTGACATTGTCGTGTACCACTGTGACATTGTCGTGTATCACTGTGACATTGTCATGTGCCATTGTGCCAATGTGACATGTACCGTTGTGCCAATGTGACATGTACCACAACTACTTATAAACTCATCGAATTTATGCATCAAACATAGTTAATACAAGTTCGATTGCAATCTATTTCATACAATTACTTGTCCAAAACGAATTTACATGAAGTTTTACAAAAATAAGATTTAAAAGCCACATGTTGGCTTTTCTTCAACCATGGGGGCCCGATTGAGAGCTGTCTGCCGGCGCATATCCCGCACCTGAAATGTTACCCTATAAATGGTGAGTCACGCTCAATAGGGTATCTCCTAAAGAGGCTACTCCCCAATTTAGATGCATATGAAATGTTCACATGTAACAATCAACCATTCTCATCAAGAATATGCATTCAATGACAAGAATCTCATGTCATGTCATGAAATGAGATGAAACTCACTTAAGTACATCTACCCGAGCCTTCAACGGCTCCCTCAACACACAATTGCCATGTATGAAAACCGGGCTTTCTAAGCCTCCGCCATTGATGTTACACATCGAATGACAATTTATAAACAAAATCATGTGTCTTTGTTGGGTAGTGGACTGTTGGTATCGCACCGCCGGCTCCGCACACCGATACACTTTTTATACACTTTTTTGGACTTGCACCATCGGAAGTGTATAAACCAGTAGCCGGGTCTTGCACCCGAGGGTGAGTCTAGCCCTTTTTGCTATACCTGACACAAGTTTTTCATGCAACCATGCGACTCAGTCGGAACTTCATTCCAACTTTTCCCGAGCCCACCCCATCATCCACCAAGTATGGTGTTTGATTGAACCATGCACACACACACACACCCACACTTATGCCCAATGCCCATGAGTGTGACGCCAACATTATGCCCAAGCAATGAATGCCAAATGAGCAATTTCCACCATTTTGTTACCAATTATATCAAAAACATATAATTTTCACACTTATCATAATTCTAACATATCACAAAACATATATTAACATCACACCCATAATAATTCCCTATCATGTTATCACATTATCTATGTAAACATACTTAATTTCACATTTGCATTTATTTCAAACACTTTCAAGGCATCCAATCATGTCATCACATAATTTTCCCAATTAATCACACAACTTAAGAATCACATTAGGTAATTTTCACATACCTAATTCATGATAGAAATTATTCTACACATTCTCAATACTCATTTCCTCAATTTTTACAACAATAGGCAAGTGATACAACTTATATCAACATACACATTCCATATTTCAAACCTAGGTTATAAATAAATCTAATTAGGATGAAAACTCTACATCTTGAAGCGTAAAACAAGTTGTAGAACCTTCAAGAATACCACCTAATCTCAACCTTGAATTTTTCCCAAAATCTCGTCTTGGAAACTTCGGTGGAATCCGTCTTTTTTGGTATGGACGCGTAGCCCTCGTCGAGGAGAACAACTTAAATACTTGGTTCGAGTTGATTCGAGCACCGTAACGCCTTAGATCGTAGAGAGAATGTGGAAGACTCTCTCTTTTTCCCTCTCTTCCTCTCCAACGTTAAACCCAGCTGAGAAAATGGGGAAGAATCTGATTTCTTCCCCTTTTTATAATCTCCAAACACTTGGTCCACAACGCGCCACACGACCCTCTTTTTTTCGGATCCGTTTTCGCTCCAAAATCATTAAATTTCACCTCAGTTCAAGTTCAAAATATTTTTCTTTCAACTTGCTTTAAATTATTTTCCAACTTTCGAAATTTTATTAAAAATTTCGTTTTTGGATCACCCGAACCCTGACTGCCTCGTAAAATGCAAAAAATCTGGTTGTCTCGGAATTCGACGAAATTTGACAAGGTAACTAGATTTTGCGAGACGAAACCAACGGTGAGGTCTGTTTCGTCATCAGAGTTGTACAAAAAAAAAATCATATTTTCAACCTGTATCGAAATAACAAATTACCATTTTGCCATTTTTCATAAAAGTTCAAATTTACCCGAGTTTTACATTCTTCCTCCTTAAAAGAATTTTGTCCCCGAAATTCACACACCCATGCACACTTAACTGTATGCATATGCAACAAGTAAAATAATACTTATGATTACAAGAATGTACCTCCATCCTCGAATAAGAACGGATAACTGGTACGTATAGTGTCCTTACGCTCCCATGTCGCCTCCTCCACCCATCGGTGCTGCCACAGCACCTTCACTAGCCTCACAGTCTTGCCTCGCAAAACCTGCTCCCGACTATCCATGATAAGCACCGGTCCCTCCTCGAAGGTTCCATCTGCATCAACGATCAACTCACCTCAATCCACCACATGCGTTTGATCTGGAGTATACTTTCGGAGCATAGGGACATGGAACACTGCGTGAACACCCGATAAGTTTGGCGGTAAGGTCAACCTGTAAGCAACTGTGTCAACCCTCTCGAGTACCTCGAAGGGCCCTATATACCTTGGCGACAGCTTCTCCCGCTTGTCGAACTGACCACTCCTCTCTTAGGCATCACCTTCAAGAAGATGAGATCTCCAACCTCAAACTCCAGAGGTCGCCGCCGTCTGTCAGCGTAGCTCTTCTACCGGCTCTGAGCCGTGAAAAGACGTTTCCGTATCAAGTCCACCTTCTCCGAGGTGTCTCTAACCAATTCCAGACCCGTATAGGGTCTCTCTCCGACCTTCGTCCAACAAACTGGAGAACGACAAGGCCTCCCACAAAGTGCCTCATAGGGTGCCATCTGTATGCTCGCCTGATAATTGTTGTTGTAGGCGAACTCCACTAAGAGTAGGTGTTCTTTCCAGTTACCCTTGAGATCTATGACACATGCCCATAGCATATCCTCTAATGTTTGGATGGTCCTGTCCGACTGACCGTCTGTTTGGGGATGAAAAGTTGTGCTCATCATCAACTGCGTTCCCATAGCTCGCTAAAAACTCTCCCAAAAATGAGCTGTGAACCTGAGATCCCGATTCAATACTATAGATACGGGCACCCCATATAGCCGGACAATCTCTCGTATATACCGCCTACAAAATTCCTCCAGTGTGAAGGTCATCCGTACCACCAAAAAGTGTGCCGACTTTGTAAGCCGGTCCACTGTCACCCACACCGCGTCATGCCCTCACGATGTCCGTGGTAAGTGGGTCACAAAATCCATCGTGACGTGCTCCCACTTCCACTCAACCACCTCTAAAGGCTAGAGCAATCCTACTGGTCTCTGGTGCTCAGTCTTGACCTGTTGACATGTGATATATCGACTAACGAAACATCCGACGTGCCTCTTCATCCCGCTCCAATAATACTGGCGGCGAAGATCATGATACATCTTCGTGTCACCTGGATGTACAACAAAATGGGAGCAATGAAACTCCCTAAGGATTTCTTCTCTCATATTCGCAGACTGGGGAACCGTAGCCCTTCCCCTAAATCGAAGGCTACCATCTGTGTGAATGGCCCAGCCCTCGTCACCTACCCGATTGTACCCGATTCCTCATAGACATTAACTCTGTGTCCTGCCCCGGAGACTCGACCACTCTGCTTAGTAGGGAAGGCGTAGCCACCAAGCTCCCCAAAGTGCTTTGAGCCTGACCCCTATAGTGTAACCTGAACTGTCCCACGGTCTCGAGTATCTGCCACTCCCGGGAAGCCACACTAGCCAAGACTCCCCGTGACTTTCGGTTGAGTGCATCACCCACCACATTTGCCTTACTAGGGTGGTAATGCAAAGTGAAGTCGTAGTCCTCCAAATACTCCATCCACCTGTGTTGCCTCATATTGAGGTCCTGCTATGTAAAGATGTACTTCAGACTCTTGTGGTCCGAAAACACCTCACACTGCTCAACATATAAATAGTGGCGCCAAGCCTTCAAGGCAAAGACAATTGCCGCCAACTCCATGTCATGTGTGGGGTAATTCTGCTCGTGGTTCTTTAACTGTTGGGAACCATAATCCACCACTCTCCCGGACTGCATCAAAACACATCCAAGTCTGTCCTTCAAGACATTACAATACACTGTGTACCTCTGTCCCCTTTCCGGAACTGTCAAAATCGGAACCGAAGTAAGCTTCTTTTTCAACTCTTGGAATACACTCTCACACAAGTCATCTCATTGAAACTTGACCTCTTTCCAGGTCAATCTCATCATAGGTGCAGTTAGTCGGGAGAAGTTCTTAATGAACCTCCTGTAATACCCCGCCAATCCAAAGAAACTGCGTATCTTGAAGACTGACTTCGATATCTTCCAACTCATAACCGCCTCAACCTTCTCTAGGTCGACTGACACACCCGAAGCCGACACCACGTGTCCCAAAAATTTTACCTCCGTAAGCCAAAATTCACACTTGCTAAACTTGGCGTACAAATGATGGTCCCTCAAGGTCTGGAGAACAACCCTCAAGTGACCCTCATGCTCCTCCTCATACTTGCAGTAGATCAAGATGTCGTCAACAAAGAACACGACAAAATGATCTAGGTAGGGTTGGAACACCCTATTCATGAGATCCATGAATGCCGCCGGGGCATTCGTCAATCCAAAAGGCATAACCGTGAACTCGAAATGCCCATACTACGTCCTAAACGCTGTCTTAGGGATATCTATCTCCCTAATTCTCAACTGATGGTATCACATGCGTAGATCGATCTTGGAGTAGACTTGCGCCCCTCTCAGTTGATCGAACAAGTCATCAATCCTCGGCAAGGGGTACCTATTCTTGATAGCAACCCTATTCAACTGCTGTAGTCTACGCATAGCCAAAGGGTCTTGTCCTTCTTCTTGGAAAACAACACGGGAGCGCCCCAAGGTGAGGTACTCGGTCTAATGAAGCCCTTGTCCATCAATTCTTGCAATTGGACCTTGAGTTCTTGCAACTCTATAAGTGTCATTCTATGAGGAGTCATAGAAATAGGCGATGTACCGGGGTGTAACTTAATAATGAAGTCTACATCCCTATGTGAAGGTAATCCCGATAGTTCGTCCGAAAAGATATCCTCAAACTCACAAACCACCCGAGGTAGACCTAACTCTTGTCTCGCTTTGTTCTCCAAGGTAAGGCTTGCTAGCTAACCCATCAATTATCCGTGCCAACGGGAATGATACACTACTTGGGGTAAAACATCGTGTTTCTCCCCCTGAAATTTAAAACAAACAGCCTCTGGTGTGTAGGCAGTGACTCCCTTCCGATCACAATCAATGACAACTCGGTGTGCCGTCAACCAATTCATCCTAAGGATTACCTCAAACTCCGACATGTCTATGACCCTAAGGTCCATGGTGAGTAGAGTCCCTGAGATCTCTAACTCACAATCCCGACATATCTGATCAATACATACCCTAGCACCTAGGGGCGAACTCACATGCAATGATTTTTCAAATAGCAATAGAGCACTAACTTAATATCCCTATGTAGGGATCAAATTCGTAACATTGAGATTTCTCTCATTGTCTCACTAGTAGTGCATGTGCCACCAACTAGTAGACTTCTACATTCAGAACTATCCCGTTCATTCTTTTTCCAACCCCTAAGGTTATATTCTCTAACCCTAGTGTCTCTTTTTCATACACATTTAACCATGCATATTATTCACGTAAAACATAACACATAACATGTAGCATTTAAAGCTCATAACATGTAGCATTTAAAGCACATAACACATAATGCTCAATGGATGCAATGGTCTAAACCCATGTTCCGCAAGCCCTAGGTAAATCGTAAACTTAAGCTCTGATACCAAGCTGTGACACTACAAAAATCCGGGGTCATTTGTCAACCTGTTGATCACCCATCAACCCGCAGAATACTCATGGATATCGTGTAACTCGATATCACGCCATTATACCCCATTTACCGGGATCTATAATTTAACAAAATTCGGGCAAAGTCCCATTTGTACGTGGAGCTCTACCCAAAACACAACTTGTGCAATCATATAAGCACATGACCCATCCGAGGTCCAATATACAACACTGACCACACCGGGTCCATTTATCCATACTTGTGACGCCCCCAAAACCGGGGGTCCTATGTAAATGTATGCAGTGTGACATTGACCTGTAGTAGTGTGACATTGGTTTGTAGCAGTGTAACATTGGCTTATATTGGTGTGACATTGTCATGTGCCATTGTGTCAATCTGACATGTACTGCTGTGCCAATGTGACATGTACCACAACTACTTATAAACCCATAAATTTATGCATCAAACATAGTTAATACAAGTTCAATTACAATCCATTTTTCATACAATTACTTGTCCAAAACGAATTTACATGAAGTTTTACAAAAATAAGATTTAAAAGCCACATGTCGGCTTTTCTTCAACTATGGGGGCCCGATTAAGAGCCATCCGACGGCGTATATCCCGCACCTGAAATGTTGTCTCATAAAGGGTGAGCCACGCTCAAAAGGGTATCTCCTAAAGAGGCTACTCTCCAACCTAGATGCATATGAAAAGTTCACATGTAGCAATCAACCATTCAAAACATTCCCATCAAGAATATGCATTCAATGACAAGAATCCCATGTCATGCCATGAAATGAGATGAAACCCACTCATGTACATCTACCCGAGCCTTCAACGGCTCCCTCAACACATGCAATTGCCATGTATGAAAATCGGGCTTTCTAAGCCTCCGCCACTGATGTTACACATCAAATGACAATTTATAAACAAAATCATGTCTTTGTTGGGTAGTGGACTGTTGGTGTCACACCGCCGGCTCCGCACACCGATACACTTTTTTAGACTTGCACCATCGGAAGTGTATAAACCAGTAGCCGGGTCTTGCACCCGAGGGAGAGTTTAGCCCTTCTTGCTATACCCGACACAAGTTTTTCATATAACCGTGCGACTCAATTGGAACTTCGTTCCAACTTTTCCTGAGCCCACCCCATCATCCACCAAGTATGATGTTTGATTGAACCATGCACACACACACCCCCACACTCATGCCCAATGCCCATGAATGTGACGCCAACATTATTCCCAATATGCAATGAATGCCAAATGAGCAATTTCCACCATTCTGTTACCAATTATATCAAAAGTATATAATTTCCACACTTATCATAATGCTAACATATTATAAAGCATATATTAACATCACACCCATAATAATTCCCTATCATGTTATCACATTATCTATGTAAACATACTTAATTTCACATTTGCATTTATTTCAAACACCTTCAAGGCATCAAATCATGTCATCACATAATTTTTCCAATTAATCACACAACTTAAAAATCACATTAGGTAATTTTTACATACCTAATTCATGATAGAAATTATTCTACACATTCTCAATACCCATTTCCTCAATTTTTACAACAATAGAGAATTGATACAACTTCTATCAACCTACCCATTCCATATTTCAAACATAGGTTGGAAATAAACCTAATTAGAATGAAAACTCTACCTCTTGAAGCTTAAAACGAGATGTAGAACCTTCAAGAACACCACTCAATCTCAATATTGAATTTTTCCCAAAATCCCGTCTCAGAAACTTCAGTGGAATCCGTCTTTTTTGGTATGGACGCGTAGCCCTCGTCGAGAAGAACAACTTTAATACTTGGCTCGAGTTGATTCAAGCACCGTAACACCGTAGATCGCAGAGAGAATGTGGAAGACTCTCTCTTTTTCCCTCTCTTCCTCTCCAACGTTAAACCCAACTGAGAAAATGGGGAAGAATCTGATTTCTTCCCCTTTTTATAGTCTCCAAACACTTGATCCACAACGCGCCACACGACCTTTTTTTCCTGAATCCGTTTTCGCCCCGAAACGATTAAATTTTGCTCCGGTTCAAGTTCAAAATATTTTTCTTTCAACTTGCTTTAAATTATTTTTAAAATTTTGAAATTTTATTAAAAAATTTGTTTTTGGGTCACCCGAGACCCGACCGCCTCGTAAAACGTAAAAAATTCGGCTGTCTCAGAGTTCGACGAAATTTAACAGGGTAACTAGATTTTGTGAGACGAAACCAATGGTGAGGTCTATTTCATTATCGGAGTTCTAGAAAAAATTCAGGTTTTCAACTCGTATCGAAATAACAAATTACCATTTTACCCTTTTTCATAAAAGTTCAAATTTACCCGGGTTTTACATTCTTCCCCCTTAGAAGAATTTCGTCCCCGAAATTCACACACTCATGCACACTTAACCGCATGCATGTGCAACAAGTAAAATAATACTTATGATTACAAGAATGTTACCTTCATCATCGAATAAGAACGGATAACTGGTACGTATAGTGTATTCACGCTCCCATGTCGCCTCCTCCACCCCTCAGTGCTGCCACAACACCTTCACTAGCCTCATGGTCTTGCCTCGCAAAACCTGATCATAACTGTCCATGATACTCACCTCAATCCACCACATGCGTTGAATCTGGAGTATACTTTCGGAGCATAGAGACATGGAACACTACGTGAACACCTGATAAGTTTGGCGATAAGGCCAACCTATAAGCAACTATGCCAACCCTCTCGAATACCTCGAAGGGCCTGATATACCTCGGCGACACCTTCTCCCGCTTGCCAAACTTGACCACTTCTCTCTTAGGCATCACCTTCAAGAAGACGAGATCTCCAACTTCAAACTCCAGAGGTCACCGCCGTCTGCCAGCGTAGCTCTTCTGCCGGCTCTGAGCCGTGAGAAGATGCTTCCATTTGCATCCTAAATCAAAATATAAGAATAATGGGTACATTTAGGCACCAAATAAGTATAAAATGCTAAACATTAAGGGAGAAAATATATGACATTTTGCATTCTCATCACTTGGAGTTGGAACAGTTAGATGTGAAGACTGCTTTCCTTCATCGTGATTTGGAGGAGCAGATTTACATGGACCAACCTGAAGGATTCGGGGAATCAGGATCAATGCACCTTGTCTATAGGCTAAAGAAGTCATTATATGGGCTCAAGCAGTCTCTGAGGCAATGGTATAAGAAGTTCGATTCCTACATGTTTTAGATTGGCTACAGTCGTTGTGAGTATAATTGTTGTGCTTACTTTAGAGTTCTTGATGATGGTTCATATATTTTCTTGATGTTGTATGTGAATGATATGTTGATTGCTGCTAAAAGCATGGTTAAGGTAGACATGTTAAAGTCTTCGTTGAGCAAGAAGTTTGACATGAAATTCTTGGGGGCTGCTAAGAAGATTCTTAGCATCGAGATTTGCTGGGATAGAGAATCAAGCAAGTTATGGGTGTCTCAGAAGGATTACGTGAAAAATGCGTTAAATAGGTTTAGCGTGGATGATGCAAAACCAGTGAGTACACCATTGACGAATCACTTCAGATTGTCTACCAGTCAGTGCCCGAAGACAGAAGATGAAATTGCCAATATGTCAAAGGTGCCTTATGCAAGTGTAGTAAGGTGCTTGATGTATGATATGGTTGTACCATACCAGATTTGGGTCATGTAGTGAACATGGTGAGCAATTACATGACAAATCCTGGAAGAGAGCATTGGAGTGGATTTTCATGTACTTGAGGGGTACAATTGAATGTGGTATCATGTTTGAGAAGCGACGTGATGTTGTTTCAGTTGAGGGATATGTGGATGCAGATTATGCAAGTGACCTTGATGATAGAAAGTTCCACATAAGCTATGTTTTCACCCTAGCAGGTGGACCTATATGTTGGAGATCCACAGTTCAGTCACTTGTATCGTTGTCCACAACTGAGGCAGAGTGTATGGCAATTACTGAAGTTATCAAAAAAACGTTGTTGTTGAAAGGGCTAGTCAATGAGCTTAGAGTAAAGCAAGAAGGAATCAAGTTGCATTGTGACAGTCAAAGTGCTATTTACTTGGCAAAGAACAAGGTGTATCATGATAGAACCAAGCACATTGATGTGAGGCTTCACAAGATCAGGGATTTGTTTGCTACTGGATAAGTGATACTTGAGAAGGTTCACATGTCTAGGAATGCAACATATATGCTAACCAATTCCATTACCACAAATAAGTTCAAGCATTGCTTGAACTTGGTTAATATTTCTCAATATTGAGAAATGTGGCATCCCCAACCTATGGGTTCGCAGTGGAGACAGGTGTGGTATCTTCTAAGTGGTGAATATTCACTAAGGTGGAGATTTGTTGAAGATAATGGATGGTTTATATTCACTAGGCCCACATAAACTGTTGGTGGCCAAGAATAATAGGTTGGGGGATGCGGGGCAGAGAATGGCTTGCGACATGGAATGAGTATATGTGAACGGGCCATGTTGTGTCGTGTTCTTCTGTAGAGGAATTTTACCCATATTTAGTAAGCTAAGAAGTTTATTAGGATTTGATATATTAGATTTACCAGGGCTAGGTTTGCTAGTTGGACTAGGATTAGGTTAATCTGTCTATAAATATGTTATAACCCTTTTTGGATTATGAGAGAAAGCAATAAAGAAAAACCATTCTTGTGGATGTAGGTAGGGATTTCTACCGAACCACGTAAATCTTGTTTTATTATTTTTTTTATTTTTCTTGATTCTTGATTGTTCACCATATTCACAACAGAATATGATACAAAAGTGAGAAAATTTGCAAGAGGATGAAGAAAATCTTTCACCTTATCTCTTGGTTTTTCAAGTTTGCATTGGAAAGTGGATATATTTAAATCCCATGTCATTGTGTCTTATGCCTATTTTGGCATCCAAACTCAACATTCGATTTGAGCGAGTGTAACGAGAGCTTAAACCAAAACTCTCTACTTCTTCAATGGGTATTGAGTAGGTGAGTTGAGAGGGGTGTACAAGAGGTTAAAACCTCAAGTTTGGGATATTAAATTCTAGTGATGAGTCTTATACCATTGTACTCAATTTTGTTCAATAGTGAAGAAGGTGACTGTATTACGCTTTGTGAACGTATGTAAGAATTTTGTCGAACCATGTAAATATTGGTCTTATCTTTTTTTGTGTGCTTTGATTTATTTCATTTATTTATTTTCTCATCATCGTATTAATTCAATTGCTGTGAGTATTTTCCAATAAGTGGTATCAGAGCTTCTAGATTTGACACGGGAAGGTTGGAATTAAGAACAAGGTGCACTGTTCTTAATTATCGGTACTCAATGTGATGATAGGAAAATGAATCTCAATGGGCAAAACCAAATGTTGGTTGCATAGTTAACAAATTTTTTTATTGTCTTTGCCATATTATCCTGTTTCTATATATAATTATTTGCATAATATATTAATTTAAAGTTTTTTGAATAAAAATTTATACTTTTTTTTTTTAAAATGGAGCACTTTATTATTTTTTTTCACTTGATTGAAGGTGTAATACTTTTCTTTTTGGTAAGGCATTATTAAAAAGGAGGAGGACGACGAAGTTCGAATATGCCGTCTTAATGTTTAAGACGGTCACCATTAGGCCAACCAAAACATCAACATATAAATTAAAAATAGAAAAATTTTAACGACACCCCTTATAGTTTATCATATCTTTAATGACACCCCTTATATTATCCAAAACATTATTGACACCCTTTCTAGTTTATATTTAAACATCACCGACACCTTTGCCATTAAACCACTATTTCTAACAAAAAAAAAAAAAAATTCATCTAAACCCCAATCAATCTTTCTACATAAAATTCGATTAAAATTCGAGCCGACTAAAATTCAATTTTTAACATATGAAAATTTGAGATGATTAAAATTCGAGATGATTAAAATTTATTTTTCTACCTGTTAAAATTTGAGCTGATTAAAATTCGATTCGAGCTGATTAAATTTTATTTTTTTTACGTATTAAAATTCGAACCTATTAAAATTTTTTTTACGTATTAGAATTCGAGCCGATTTGAGCTCAATCTGATCTGTTAGTGCCGATTAAAATTCGATTCGAGTAGATTAAAATTTATATTTTTTTATTTATTAAAATTCGTGCCAATTAAAATTCGATTCAAGTTGATCAAAATTTAAGTCGATTAAAATTTATATTTTTTATGTATCAAAATTCAGACTGATTAAAATTCAATGCGAGTTGATTAAAATTTGGTTCGAGTCAATTAAAAACGAATTTTAATTAGCTCGAATTTTAATACGTAAAAAAAATTATAAAATAGAGGGGGTCTCATTGCCTATCTAGTAAAATTGTATTCTACTTAAGACCTTTAATCTGATATGGGTGTCAGTTAAGATTCAAAAAGTAAAAAATGTATCCTTAAAAATATGATAAATTAGAAGAGGTGTGACTAAAATTTTCCCATTAAAAATATAAAAATCTAATAGTTTATACATCGAAAGATTAAAAAATCTCAATTTATGTGTATTTTATGTGCCTGCCAATTTGACAAAAATCTCAACAGACGTTATGACTGGTCACATTGCTACCAATTAGTTTCAATTAGGGTATAATTTAAAATAATTAATCTTTAAGGGTATAAATTCAGAATTTTTAATCTTTCGAAATTCAAACTGTCATTTTCCCTTGATCACATGTCCACCTACTTCTAAATATAACGTCGGTGAATGGGTGCTCTAAGGCTGCGTCGGTCCAACTGTCCAACCCCGCGATCTCAACTTCTTCCACAGTGCACTTCAGTCTTCGACCTTTCTCTGTGTGTGTGTGTGTGAGAGAGAGAGAGAGAGAGAGAGAGAGAGAGAGAGAGAGGAAAATGCATTACTGGGTTCGAGCTTCCCCATCTGATTTCGGTGGAACTCTACCTCAACCTCGAAGGCAATGCTTTCCCCCTTCCTCTCCTTCTCTCTCAATATATTAATACATGTGATATTTTTGTTGAATTTCCTTAGATTTTAAATGATAAAAATGTTTTTTTTTTTAATATTTCTCGAATTCTGACTGACAGATATTTTTTTTTCCAGTGGTCATAGTGCTGTGAATATCGGGAAATCGAAGATCGTACTGTTTGGTGGCCTCGTCGACAAGAAATTTCTCTGTGACATCACTGTATATGATATTGGTACTATTTCTCTCTCGTTTAAGGGTGCTTTCGGATGTCCAAATAAATAAATTGAAATCATGTGGTTTTTTCTACTTTCAAAATTGAAATCATGTGGCCCAATTTCTTGACTTAGTAAATACCGATTTCTAAATGGTTATTTCAGTTAAATTACTATTTAACTATTTAGTCTATTTAATTTGTTTTTAAGCTCAAACCACCAACAAACTCATGGGATTAATATCAACTTTGGTAGAAAATTTTGTGAACTTTGCCATGCAAGCTTGAATTTCTTATACTAATTGTCTCCGTATATGTTCTTTTTAAGCAAACACTTGGTGTATATGCTCTGTCATTTTATAATTATATCTCTGTTGTAACCCCATGGAATATGTTGTTACCTTTTGTTGTATAGTTTTATTTATTTGGAAACGTATTTATTATGATTGTATCTTCGTGGTGAATTTGGGAAGAATCCAGCTTGTGTAATATAAATTTGCAGTTGCACAGAATTCAGCTTTAGTGTTCACATCCGACTTACATGCAAATAAAGATGGTTGGTAATGCTTTTTTGTGCATTTGATTTTCTGTGGCACTAGAAGATTGTATGAAAAGGAAATCTACTGTTATTTGTTGAAGAAATATGAGGAAAATTAAAAAAATAATTTGATTCTCCAATTTAAGGTTTAATGTTGTTTCGGACTTGGGAAAAAAAAAAACTCATTTATCTGGAAGAAAAGAAACATAAAATCACTATTTTTCCTTCCAAAGCCAAACATATGTGTTAGACCCACTCGAATAGAGTTTTGTTTCATGGTCCCAAAGAAAGAATTTACATTTTATCTTTAGACTTTCTTGGCCCGGCATAGGGGTTACTGCTCTTATTTTCATGGAAACTATGCTTGCTACCTTTGTGGGTGGGAAGAGACAAATTTTGGTCATCTTTCTCCTTTGAGAATCTTAGAATGTAGTCATATTGCTCTTAGCAGATAGGATGTGGAAGTTTTCATTCCTCCATAAAAAGGGTGCCTGAAAGGATATCTGCATTAAGTATCAGCTAGGTGAGTGTGGCATTTGTCAGCCCTATTGATGTTAGGAAATGAAATCTATTATGAAGTAAGTGCCTTGAATGGCTCATGGTAACATCTATCTTTTCTTTATGCTGAACTAGGATCAACCGATCAAGTTGCACAAGTTCAGCATTGAAGGGGTGCATATCTATATGAAAATTTGCATTTTGAAAAGTGGGACGGTGATGTGAATAGAAGTCGCAAAACTAGTTGCACTGTAGCATGTGCTGGCCTTAATTTCATGGCCAGTCAAATACTTGGAGTCCAGCTTTAGATTTGATGAAAACAGAAATACAAATCTATCACTACTCATCAAGACAAAATGGAATTGACTCTGCTGGCATAATGGTTCTATTTCGTCACACAGGAAAAATTGGCTGTTGTTGCTCTAGTGGTTGAATGTTAATGCAGAGATGTGCTTACATGCGTCTCAAAAGTACTTTTTCTAACATGAAAGTTTACTTTATATTACTTGATGAAATGCTTCAATGTCTGTAGAGAGTGATCAACATCACAATGATTTAGAAGTTGTGTGAGTTCTCAAATGAGTTTTAGCATTGGTTTACAAGTTGTTTTCAGGTTCTAAATTGTTGCCTTTTAAATGTTTTAGATAACAAAATATGGTTTCAGCCAGAATGCACTGGCAGTGGTTCCGATGCGCAAGTGGGGCCTAGCCCACGAGCCTTTCACATCGCTGTTGCAATTGATTGTCATATGTTCATTTTTGGTGGGAGATCTGGCAGCAAAAGGTTTGTGCTTATCTATTAAATGTCTGTCCTTTTTGCAAGTCTCCATTTCTTTCTTGGTAAATAGACTGCATTTAATCGTGAGGAAGGCTTGCTACTTTCAACTAATGAATAATATTAATCTGCAGGTTGGGGGATTTTTGGGTCCTTGATACTGGTTAGTATTACTTAGTGCAAAGCTTTAGATACATGAAAGTGGATGATCGAGAAATGCCATAACTGTGGACATACTTGGCTCCTTGCTTTTTTTGCTGATGATTATTTGAGCTTGTATTTGTTCCAGATATATGGCAATGGTCAGAACTCACCAGTTTTGGTGACTTGCCTTCACCACGAGATTTTGCCGCTGCTTCAGCTATAGGAAACAGGAAAATCGTCATGTGAGTACCGTACCTTGCAGTGTTAGTCCAGCTGGTTGATTTGGGTTTTGCTCAACTCGAAGTCTTAATAAGCCTTCATAAAATGCAGGTATGGTGGCTGGGATGGTAAAAAGTGGTTATCAGATGTCTATGTCTTGGACACAAGTAATGTCTTCACTTGCCGGTTGCTGTAGTGTTCTATTCATAGTTGTCAAATCGTGTATCAAAAGGCGTATCGTTTTTTAAAAATAGTGTATCGTATTGTATCGTGTATCGTAAGATATGCGTAATTTTATTTTTTAAATAATTATTAATAAAATATATGTATATACCTTTGTAAAAAAGTCATAGACTCATAATAACATAGCATTTCATTAATAGTCGACCAATTATTCAAGTTCGCAACATAGTTCAGTAATATCAAAATGCAAAAACCTTTAATTGAAACTTTTAACATCAACTGTTTGAACAATTTTAATATTAATCAGGAATTTTGAATTCAATTGAACAACATTAATAATAGACTTTATTTATTTTTTTTAAACCATAACCACTGAAACGACGTTGTTTCACTAGTTAGTGATTTAAAAATAAGTCATGGGGTAAAACAATGTCATTTCAACCTAAAAAAACTAAAAAAAAAATTAAAAAAACAGAATCGTCACGTATTGGACGTATCATACGTATCGTATCGTATATACGATACGATACAAAAACGATACGTATCAAAAAAATACAGAGACACGATATGTATCGTTTTTAAGGTGTATCGTGACGTATCGTACGATACGTATATCGCGTATCGTACGATACTAATAACTATGGTTCTATTTATTTATTCATTTTGTTATACTGAGATGATATTATATGTAACGTGGTTCTTGATAATGTTTGTTATGTGGTATTCTTTTCAACAGTTTCCCTAGAGTGGATGGAGTTATCTGTTTCGGGATCGTTGCCACCACCAAGATGTGGTCATACAGCGACTATGCTTGAGAAAAGGTTGCTTGTCTATGGCGGTAGAGGTGATACAGCACATTGGGGTTTAATGCTTCGGGTTATGTTTGTATCTTTATGCAGATGGTTCTTTTTTTGTTGTCTTGAGTTTCTGCTTGAAGGAGCTATATATTTTTGGAGTGATATCAAATGTTTTCTTGCTTAAATTTGCAGCAAGATGGTACGTGATTTGACTGAATCTAGGTGTTGTCTAATCATGGTTATTAAAATTCTGCATCGCGTCGTAGGATATCTTACCAACAAATCGATTCAAATATTTTGTAGAATCCCTAATGCATTGGATCTTAATAGATCATACTTCGGATCGTGTAGGATCTAGGCTCCCGATTCGAATTGCAATTCTATCGATTCCAAGTTGTTGTGTTTGTTTGTTAGGCGTATTTAGTTATTGAGTTGACCCAATCCATTTTGCTTGTTTTTATACTTAAAAACATAGTCCATATGTAATTATCATACAATTGGTTGTCTATTGGAGAATTTTAGTGGATAAAAAAGGCTACAAAATCCATTTGTTCGTCTCTCTAACTGAAAAGTTGAAAGTAATAGTTGGGTTTGATTTGTTCTATCGGCGATTATGATAGCCAGATAGTCTTTCATTTGCATTCTCTTATATATATATATATATATATTTTTTTTTTTTTTTCCGGATGTCTATCAAATTTTTAGTCTCTCCCCTATATTTGTTTCTTTTTGAAAGTTAAAACTGAAGTACTTCAATGCTCCTATTACTCGCAAATCCCGCAAGATTAACATTTTCAACCCTCTTTAATGCTTAGATTGTATTTTCTCAAATTTCTATGATTTATATTAATTCTTGTTTTTTAGAATTTTGTATTGCTCTATATTTTTTTGTCTCATTTTTTCAGCTTGTAGGATCGTAAGATCGATCCAACGATCCCGATCCTTTTGCCTCTCCCATCAATCCAAGGTAGGATTCCGATTTTAAAAACCTTGTGGCTTATAACTCTACTAGTTGGTGCACATGTGCGTTGGACGCCAACTGTTTTAACATAATTTTTGTGAATGAATCAAAAATTATTCGTCATCCTTTCAATGGTCCACAACTATGATATGAAACATCATAAGCAAAATATGTTGGCACACACGTGTATATATTTGAGTCCGTCTGCGTGCATTAATAGAGAGAGTAATTATGGAGTTACATTAATGCTTTGCAATGCAAACTTCTATAAATAAGAACAATAAACCCCAACACCAAATGAACTTTAATCAACTAAAAAAAGAAGCATTCTTAAATTGATGCAATTTTTTGACACTGCAATTTACCCATTTTTTCCCCCAAGTTAAAAAGGGCATAAATTATAAAAAAAAATTCTAGAATGCTAAATTGGGTATTCAAGAATGGTAGTTTCATGATTTTCCAAATGTAAATTTTTATTATGAGAACCTGTCAGGTATTGGTTGCATCACGCCACAAGTGAAATTTGTTGGTCCTTTGGGAAAATATATCGATATGTAATACTAGGCAGTATCTCAGTTCTCAACAATTGTAGGAAGCCAGAAACCTTTACCTAGTATAGTAAGCTGTATATATTCTTAGACGCAAAAGCCTTTCGCATGCGACAGTTCAAATATTGGGGGAATATTATGTTATTGACCTTTTTTCTTATATCTTCTACTTGTATTCATACTTTACAAAAGACAAATGAGGACATTTGCTTATTATTCAAGAGCAACTGCAATTGTGCACTAGGGACACAAATTAAAGCATAAATAAAGTATATGTACCAGTGTTAAATACCTTCCAGCAGTTCATGAAGTTGGACTAAAGTAAGAAAACGACAAACTCTCATTATACCGCTTATTGATCAAAGTCACTTTAGATTAACATAAGCTTTTAGAATAAATATTACAATTTGAAGACGCCTACAAGCACATCAAAATTTATTTTAACATGAAGCATGTAATTTGATTTTTAGCTGTCTTATGCGTTATAGAAAATGATACAAACCCTTGTGAGATTTAGCTAGCTTGATGTTGGGCATATCGTTTGGTGATTTAAGCAACAAAAAACCTAGTATGGACTTGAATTTTCTCCGGTAAACCCTTGGTGTCTCATCTGAAGTCCTTGGATGGTGATGCTTTCTTGACACTACTCTATTGATCGTCCCATTTCACTAAACTGGTCTATCTTTGTCGTTTTGTAAAAGGACTTGTATGTTTTCGTAGAGAACGCATCCAGGCTCATTCTAGTGTCGTTTGAGGGACAATCAGACAGTCTCGCATAATGTTAATAAGTTAAATGCAAGAAAATAGGAGAACTAGTTGAAGGCTATTTGGTGAAGAGTGCTTTGGTGGCATTGATTTGGTTTTCATCCCATCATCAAAGATAACGAATTGTTTATCTGCCAAGGCAGATTCACATAAAAAAATACTCTCTATCATACCTATTGAAGTCTGTCATGATCTTTTTGCAGTATCTGAAATCCATTTCTACAACACAATGGATTGCATCATTCACCCCCAAAAATTATAATTTTCATCACAAGAAACGAATGAGCGAGAAGCTGAAAGAGTGAGAGAGAAGGTGATGTGGAAGTAAGTTTTGTATTATATAGGAGATGATATATTATATCAGTTTCTTTGAATTTGTTATATATGAAATGAAAATTAGGTAGACCAATTGTTATTAACAAAGTAAGCTTTTAAAAATTTAAAAATTTGTACTTCCAATATCATAAACGACATTAAAGAGCACTTGAAAAGTGAATCAACACCTGCATTGAAAAGCCTGATAAATAATGTATTAACTATTAACTATTTGACTTTTGGTCTTTCAATTGGTAAGTGATGTAGTGACCCTATATAATATAGGTGTCTTTAATCTTTTTCATAGTGACTAGACTAAAGGTTAACAACTAGGAAGCACGGATACTTCATTTTGGGTAGAGTGTCGGTGTCGGACACGTCTGGGACACGGACACGCTTCGGACACGTTAAAATGAGTGTCCGATTTTTTTATTGTTAAATTTTTTTTAGGACACGTTGGGGACACGCGACCAACACGTTCAGGACACGTTGGGACACGCTGGGGACACGTTTTGAGATTTATTTTTAATTTTTTGAGAATTTTTCAGATAATTTTATAATTAAGAGTTATTTTTATAATTTTAAAGGGATATGAGTCACAATCATAATATAAAAAAAGTTATAATCACTACATTGAACATAGAACATTAATTTAACATAATTTTGGATACGAATACGAACTTATATACAAATGGAATAGTCTTTTAATATGAAAGTAATGTGAGAAAAAATGGGATTACAAAATTGGAGCTCTTGGAATTTGATGAAAATTAGTATTACGAAATGAAATATTTTTTAAAGTAAAAGTTATAGAAGTCATTGATTATTGAATCATAGATGTTAATGTTGAATGTGTATCGGTATATCTTATACTTTTTATGCAGTGATATCATGATGTGAATTTTTAGAATTAGGGAAATGATGAATTAAAAGATTATTATGATAATATTTTTATTTTATCACATGATTTTATATATATATATAAAATACATATTATTTAACGTATCGCTAACGTGTACGTGTTCTACTTTTTTGAAAAATTTCATGTCGGCGTGTCCGTGTTGTGTCGTATCCGTGTCCGTGCTTCTTAGGTTAACAAGGAGGTAAGTATAAATTCATAGGGACATAATAGTCAATCAAAAGTTTTTCACTTAGCGGTCTTTTATTAGTTGTATAGATGTATAGATTAAATGCTTGATTGCATGAAAACTTCTAGCACTGTTTTTTGTTGTTGTGTGCATGGCAAGGCTAAGGCACAATGGACTATGGGTTAAAGGATAAAAATCCTCTTAAAAATGTATCTAAATTCATTTTAATACTGTATTATTGCTCATCAGTAAATTATCTAAGTGGAAGATATTATTTAAATTAAACTTGAATGGATAAATTTATTATGAATGTTACTTCATCAGCTTATAATCTTAAGGTTTGTTGTTTATAAACTACAACTCAGTGCGAAGTGGTTTTCCCTTTCGACAGCTGATAAACTGTGTTTTTTTCACAATATGAATGAAAGATAGTTCTGATGAACGAGTTGCATATTCATTATGTTTTCTTTTTCATCATTTGTTGCACTGGCTGTTGTTACTTTTTAGATGCTGTTGCCTCCTTAAGGTCTAAGTTTGTCTGCTCATTCTCATTAAGAGATACAGCCGACCTGGTGAAGGAAAGCTCATTTTTTTTTTTTGAATTATTTTGAATCGAGTTGGAGACTGGAGCCAAAGTCTCTTAACTTATGCCGGGACTGGGTTTAGTAGATGGCCCCCCCAACTAACATTCTATTAGTTAAGCAGCATGGTCAAGCTTTCGAGCACCTCTATAAACTGCTGCATAATCCGAACATGCTTTAGAATCAAGAGCTGTACAGGAACTGGAGTGCCGGGGGGAGCTTGCTGATAGAAACAATTTTGTTGTCACTCTTATCCATTTAAATACATTTCCCCACTTTTTGTTTGGCTATTTCACACATTCTATATAGCCTGTTGTTTAGTTGAAATGAAGTTAGCACCCCTTATCTGGTGGATTCAAAAAAGATTTGGTTATAGAAACCTCTCAAATGCTTTTTCTACTTTCTACATTGGGGGACAACTTTTTGGTTTTCTTGAAAATATAGCAGTCTTGTAAATGTATAAGCATCTGTGCCCCATTTCTGACAAAATTTTCCACGTGGTGGTCCTAATAGTCAGGTTTCGTTTACTCATCATTTTTGTTGGCCCCCTCCCACTTCCATTTGAGATACATTTAGTGATTTACACACTCTTGTTTTAATTTTTCTCAACCAACATTTTGTGAACATTTTACATGCTCTGGGGATTTGATTGTGTAAGAGTTCTTATTTTATATTTGGAGTAGTGAATGGTCGTATTATAATTCTCATAATATCAATTTAGTATAAATAAGACTGTAGGGCAACATAGTTTACACACATATTATTCTTTCCTCTCTCATTATCTTCTTTTAAATGAATAGTGGTTGCGTGTGAACAGTGTTGCGATGAACAATGTCACTGATGAACAGTGTGCGCGAGTGAACAGTCTGGTTAACAGCACCCCCTCCCCAATGAACAATGACCAATGTTTTTTTTGGTTGTTGGATCACTATTCCAATGGTGATTTCTTTTGGGGAAGTTTCAATACACACCACATAGGTGAGGTTAGATTCCAAGAAGTGGGATTTCTAACGTCCAGAGGTTTGTTGTTGGTTTCGACGTGATTTAGGTGAGTTTTTGGTATTCGGCTACTGTTCTGGCCTTGAACAGTGATCGGGGCTACTCTAGGTTATTTGTGTGTGTTGTTGTTTTGCCCTATTTTGACTTCTGAATTGTGGGTTCTTGGTTGTGGTTGAGGATCGGTGGTGGGTTTGCTTCAGCGACTATGTTGCTAAGTCCAGTCTATTATTTGTTAATATTTGGTTATGAATTTAATTCCTAAAGTCTCTAGTTCAAATTTGGGTATTCTCTTGATACTTTCTACATTAGTTTGTGTGATTGCTGACAATTGGTGGATTAGTGGGCTACTTGTGGTTTTGATTTTTTGTTCGACATTGCATAATTACTTGTGGATTTTTCGCTGACATCTTTGAATGGTAGTAATGGTGGTGTTCGTGGTGGCGGTCGTGATCCGCTTCATAAATCTAGTCGTGGTGGTCTAGTTGTGGTCATCGCTTTGAGTAAAAGTGTACTTATTGTGGTAGCACAGGACAATTGAGAATTGTTATTGGGATAAGTATGGGAGATCAACATATACCAATCATGCTTCTAATGACACTTCAGGTTCTTTAGTACATCAGATTTCTACTCTAGACAATTATAAGATTTAACCTTAAAAGTTCTCTGATGCATTTGTAAACTTGCAGTGCTTAGTTCCTGCATCATAAGTGCAACTCTGTCCAAGGAGCATGTTATTAGCTTAAACCTTGTTCATTCATTTCTCAATCTGCATTATCAACTTTGTATACTGACATGGATGGTGGTAAGCATAACTTGTACAATATAAGATTTGTCAAAATTGTGTGTATTGATGCTTTAAAAGTTTCTAGTTGGTTTTCTGGTAAACGCTTGGTAACAGGGTACCCGAACTCTTTCAGATCATATAACCGACATCATGTTGGGACAGATAACCATGCATAATATACTGTTCATTGCGTTTAAGTTGGGATGATCTGTATCACAATATTATGTTTAAGATCACTTTAACATCCTTTGTTGCCAGTGCCACTATAATTTAGCTTGCATTTATTAACTTGGTCCATTGCTTTTATATTTACCTGTGAAACATAGTTGTTTCCGTGTATTTGATTTTTAGATGACATAGGTGCTTTTGTCAAATTCAATAGGAGGTGGAGGGCCGATAATGGGTGATTTATGGGCTTTGAAGGGTCTCATTGAAGAAGGTATTCTTGTGCTACTTGCCTCTTATATCTTTTCTTTGCACTCTGTTTTGTAGAATCCCTGTAATTGTTGTGATTGTGTGGTATGTGCTGATAATTTTTGCTGCCATTTCCTTGTCAAGTGGGAAATTTGACTTTTTCATTTCATGTCAACACACAGATGGTCAAAGTGACACACAGATTATGTGAAGGCTTTGCCAGTAGTAAATCTCCCATATTCTTTTCTTTATTTAAGTTTAATAGGAGCAATATCGAGGAATTCAAGTCAATATATACACCATGTTTTGACATTCACTTTAAACTAAATGATTCAATTGTGCTTTAGACAGCACTTGAAGGTGTCACGAAAAATTAGCAACAGTTGAGTGTAATGGCTAAAATTTGATTTGGGTTGGTGTTCTCTCTGATACCATTGACAACTGAAGTTCCAACCCCATTGTTGACTGCTTACCGAGGAAAAAACCCATTGTCGACTATGGAATTACCTTTGGGTGCCATATCATTGCAATGGTGTCATCGATTTTTTTTGGGTGCACTAATGTACAGTAATCAATTAGAGAATTCTTTCTTGGAAGTTTAATTTAGAAAGTAATCAGTTGTACCCCTTCCACATCTAGCCAACCCGAGGCCACTTAGCATGAAAAGAATGATTTCTCCTCTTTCCACATACGAATACCAGGTAATTATTTCTAAAAATTCCTTTCTTGCATTTTCATTGTTGATGGTTCTACATAGCACAAATCAACATTCCTTGAATAATCAACATTCCTTGAATAATCAGCATTCCTTGAATACGTGATTGTGTGTGTACATGCATCATTTGTGGCTTCTCTTCTGGAATGATGAAGTTTGTTCTTTTCTTTTCATTATGCATTAGTAACTGCTTAAATTTTTTTATGATTCGTCTTTGTTGTGGAAGGAAGAGAATGAAACTCCTGGGTGGACACAATTGAAGCTTCCAGGTCAAGCTCCTTCACCCCGTTGCGGCCATACTATTACATCTGGAGGACACTACGTAACCACCTCTCTGATCCCTTTCTTGTCTGTATGATGCTTTACAATAATTTAAATTGCTTGTTACTTTAAGGTTAGAATAACATATTAAAAGATAAGAATCTTTAAATATGACCTTCTTGGTCCCTGGCATAGTTGATGGCTGGAGCCTGGCATCTGATGGTGGATTCCTTGGATTACTTCAATATAGTACCCTCTTTTAAAAGATGACGCATGTCAGAAAGTTTGTAATGTAGTACAATTTTTATTGTCATTGTGGGTTTTCATTTTTATCTAGTGGCCATGACTTCATGACCAGGACTTTTCCCTCGTTTTGACAATAAAATCTCTATCGTTGTTCATCATTGTAGTGCCAAGGAGTGATGTTCACGTTTGGGCTTGGGACATGGAACTTAACTCAATCCTCTAGAAAGCTACTTCATATATCCTTTTTGATAAGTTGCTGAAAATTCCACGGGATAATTTTTGATTAGGGTGAGGGTATGACCTCCAAGTTAATGAAAATCTAAATGCAATCATAGAAATTTAAGAGGAACGAGAGCACCAAAAAAACACTTAACAACCAAACATATACACTAAATCTTCATGCCAACATGAATTTCGAAATTTGTTCTCCCCAGATATGCCAGATCATAAGAGGGGATGGACCTTGATATATATATATATATATATATGTATGAAATTTCAAGATGTTAAGGTTTGAGGGATTAGTGTGTATAAGAGGCAAGAAAGAAGAAGAGAAGAAAGAGATTAGAGATTAGGGCCAATGAGTTCTCATAGATCCATTGATTAAGATCAGGTTCAGATTTGGGCTTCTTACTTGCTCCTGTTAAGTATCTATTTAGTCCACTTGTGTGCACTGATAACAAGCATGATCATGACCAAGCCAAGTAATTGCACCTATCCAATTTTACTGGACTGATTTGGAGAGAAGGTCTGCATCTAAGAGTGCCTACACGACTCATCTCACATTTTTCAAGGCTAGTAGATTCTGTACTGACTTCTGACATGTTCACTAGTAAAGGAAAGTCTTTTCCACAAAGTTCGACCACTAAATACGAATTTTGGGATTAACCCAGCAGAAAAAGAGGACCAGATCACAAACACAGAAACCAAATCACAAACTTGCAACACCACATACCCTTCAAGATCTACAAAATCATCACAAACCTTAAAAGGCAACTGGGAACCTTGATTGCCGAGACCCACTGTTGCCTGCCGAAGCCTACCGGTCACTGTCAGAGCCCTTTACTGGCCAAAAAAGAAAAAAACCCCCCAAAAGCAGTACCCACTATGAAAATTCTTCACAGAGGCAACATTCTTCAAAATATCACAAAACCCATATGTGTACCACGAAAAACCCCAACCAAATTTGCACCAAACTTAACCAGGGTTCCCAGACGCTCTAGTCGGCACCCATAGGTTGTGTTAGGAGGGTTGGAATGATCTCAATCTTCGCCAAACAACAAATCACGAAATATGACCTAAAAGTTCTAAAAAACATTCAAAAATTTTAAAAAATATCTCAGATGGCTTCAAAAAATTCCAGAAAAATGACCATCATACTCAAGAAGAAAAATTGAGCCAGATCATGTCGATTTTGATCGATTCTGACAGTGACATTAGTGACCCTCCCAAAGCCTCCCTGAGTGTTCTAGTGACTTCAAATTTAAGATAAATGGTTCTGAAACCAAGTTGAAATCTCAAGATGTTAAGATTTTAGGGTTTAGGGTGTAGAGGAGGCAAGAAAGAAGAAGAGCAGAAAGAGATTAGAGATTAGGGTTAAAGGAGAGTGAGAGTTAATTAATCTCTCTTACCATCACTCATATTTATATTAACACATAATGAGCTGTGAATTACAATAATGCCCTTCATTAAAATAACCCGACATTCTACAATATATAATCGGGCAAATTACTAATTATTATTAATCTATTTGTAATGCACAGAATTCTTTGATTCTAGTGTTTGTGTGCCTGACTTTGAAGATCTTGTCTTTGTAGCTTTTATTGTTTGGAGGACATGGAACTGGTGGTTGGTTGAGCCGCTACGACATTTATTACAATGACTGTGTTGTTTTAGACCGAGGTGAGTGCTGTCATATTGGATAAGTAGTGGTAGATTTGGTGTAAGTAGAGCACCTATTTACTACTGATTTATGATTTTTCCTGTGTCAGAGATGCCTTTTTCAGTTTTCTCTGAATCCTTTTTCTCATTGGCATGCTCTTATGTGGAGTTGAACTCCTCTTGAAGAGATGGTGAAAAGGATTACTTCCGCTAGGATTTGTAGTTTTGTTGTGTTGAATTCAGTTGAAATATGGTCAAAAGAATATGATTCTGAACAAAACATCATGAAGGACATTGATGAAATCATTTATCTATGCAACCAAATGTGCACCTCCACTATTTGTGATTTTGAATATTGCAGATCACTGTGCCATTGTCATTTATGTTCTGACTATTTTCATTTCAAAGAAAGAATGCAAATTGGAACCTGCCCTGAGTTTCAGAGCAAATAATGCCCTTTACAATATGATATCAACACTTGAATAAATACTCTCTCCATTCCAAAATTAGTCCATTCTGGGAATTCCACCTGTTTAAAGAGGCATGAAATTATTTCATTCACACCAAGTTAGAAACTGTAATTTATCATCACTACCATTCGAAAATAGGAATAGGTGAAGGTTACTTTCCAAAAGCCTCTGAAAGGATAATTTACAGAATAATCAAGTTCTTTACATTGACTTTTTATACTAGGATATTATTTTGGGACATCCGAAAAGGAAAAGTGGAGTGAGAGGTTGGGATGATAGGAGCATAATTGAAGGCTTCATTTCCTAAGACTGTTAACTTCTTTAAATCTCCCAGGACTATCCTCTCTTTCCTCCCTTGTGTGAGTGTATGTGTGTGTGTTTGTTGGGGGATGGGTGGGTTGGGGTGCGGATGTGGATATGGATGTGGATGGGCTTGTGCCAGGGGTGTGTGTGTATGAACACTCTTAGTCTCCAAGTTCCCATAAAATTTGTTAGAGGTTGTGTATGTTGACTGAAACTTGGCATGCAATCTTTCGGGCCACTTCCATTCTCATATTTGTAAAATCAATATTACGTATAAACTTGTACATTCCAGAGGCAGAAAGATGGTCCAGAATCTCAAACTAATTCAATCAAGCATGACAAGCTTCAAGCACCACATCAGTACTTTTGAAAATTTGTGCAACAGGAGAAAAAATAAATACAAATATCTTTATTTGCATGTTGGAGGAACAAACTATAAATAGAGCTTTCTTAAAAAATACTCCTGTCAGTCGATTTTGGAAGACCGAGTCAAACTACTGACTTCAGCCACTGCCCGGTTTTACTTGTATCAGTTATTGTTATGCCAACTTTTCCTCCTTATGCTGTTTTCAGGATTTTGAGATGGAAGATAAAAAAGGGCATTGTATAACTGTGGTTAGATTGTTGTAAGTGATATGGTAAATAAGATTTAAGAATAAATTTTAAATAGGGCATAGGGTTCTATTTCAAATTATATGAAAATAGAAAGTAGAAAGTCAAATTTGACCTGAAAATGCCACCTTGTTGAACTACATTTGTACTACTAATTCTGGTTGCTGATTTCTTTTGGCCTTGCCTAAAAGGGGAAATTGTTCCTCGTATTAGAATAGGATGTGAAATATGGAAAGGGGTTAGTGTTTTATATTGAACCAATATTTTGCATTGCACTTGAACACATTTACTGTTGGGAAATGTGAATGAATTTGCCATTTATAACCATTCAGTTTTGTTATTCGGCTTTCCAAAAGTTTTTAAGCTGTTTTTAATGTGAGGTTAAAAATAATGGCTTATTCCTGATCCTTTTGTATATTTCATAAGCTGATTTTACTTCTATGGATGTTGGTTTAAATATCTTGCTGTTGTGTTTTTTTTTTTTGCATTTAGTGGCAGCACAGTGGAAACGACTACCTACTAGCAATGAATCCCCTTCAGCTCGTGCATACCATTCTATGACTTGTATTGGTTCACGGTATCTGTTGTTTGGTGGTTTTGATGGAAAATTGACTTATGGTGATCTCTGGTGGTTGGTTCCTGCAGGTACCAAGTTTCCTTTTGACTAGTATTGTTATCTGTGGGGATTTTCCTTCTCAGTCTTTACTAAATGACTATGCTAACCACATTTTGCATCGACTTATTTCTGATGTCTATGTTAAACAATGTTAGCTGGATGATGCATTGATGATCTGTGATGTGTTTTTTTTCTAGTTAATTGCTCTTCATTGTGATGTGACATAGCTTTTTTGGCATGGGCAATGATTTATGTTGTATTCAGCTAGATTTTACATTTCATCCTACATGATACCCGTCAGCTGAAGTGATCTGCTGTATTAGTTGCAAAAAGGTGGTACTTGGAGTACCATAGATACTTCAATTTTTTTTTATTAATACAAGCTCTTTGCTTAGGGGTTCCCATATGTATTATATGTTATACGGATGGCCCAATGCTATTCAAATCACTTTTATCTTGAGTTGTCAAATATGAAGAAAATCGCTTTTATATTCAGTTAACTAATTATGACAGAAATTAACAGACAGGAGGCTTTTGAAAGTTATTTTGTTGAATGAAGGGAAAGGTATTATAGCATGTTTACAACACCTTAACAAGTTCAATTTGGAAGAGGAGGCCAGAAAGGTAAGGAACTGAAAATGGGCTAATTGAGATTGTGCTAGAGTAATTCACATGAATCCGAGCTACAATAAATTATGCTTCTTTTCAAGACTGCCACTTCAGAGTTAGATTTCAGCCTTGAATACTTACCCGAGAAAAACTTTTGGCATTGAAATTCAAAATTTGCACTTGCTTATGCCTTTTTTTTTTTTTTTTGGAATTGTAGATGATCCTATTGCAAAGCTATTTACTACATCTCCACCAGAGGTTATTCCTGAGGAAAAGGATATGACCATAGCAAATGGTAGCCTGCGCTCCACAGCAAAGGTAATGATGTTAAAAACCATCTTTCGATTGTTGTAATGTTTAATGTTGACCCATTATTATGATTGCTACTAAAGTTTTTGTTGTTGATGTTCTTTGCAATCATTATTGTAGTTTTCGTTGTCATAAATATTTGGGTTATTTTTGGTATTATCATTGTGTCCGCTATCATTATTGTAGTTTTCTTTGTCATAAATATTTCTGTTATTTTTAGTATTATCATTGTGTCTGTTGTTGTTCTTATTGTTCCTATTCCTGCTGTTATTTCTCTTCTGGTTATTGTTGATGTCAAGTCAGTCAGTCTTACTGAGATTGTCTATTTTAGAGTCAGGGGTATTTTCGTAATTTCTAGATTTTCTGGAACGGTTATGACCTACTGGTGGTCTTTTGGTTTGAATCGAGTGTTGGATATGTGCAGAATTTAGAGTTCTAGTTCATGTTAGTTTTCCTACTCCCTTAAGTAATTTAGAGTCTTTTGGAACCCACAATGCTGTTTTTCTCTTTTTCTTCCCTACACTAGTTCTATCTTCTTCTTTTTTTTTTCCTTTTTTTTCTTTTTTTTTTTCCCTATCAGATCTGAAACATTGATCTTTATATGCTTAAACATAAGATACAAAACCCAACCCTCTTTTCCAAATCTTCCATTAAATCCTAATCCACAAAATGACACTATCAGTCCCAAAACAGTGCTTTTTTTTTTTTTCCCTACCCTACATCAATTGAATTTTTAGAAATTAGAATACTGGTAAGACCGTCGCAAAATCAGGCCTAAGTGTGACTGTTTTCATTACTCCTATCCAATGAATTAGACATGCATAATATTGTATATGAACCTAGGTCTCTTGATCTAGTGTCCTGCTAGGTAGGACCTATTATATCAGGATTTCATTTTTGTGTATGATTATTTGGGCTTAAACATGCACAGGACTGTGTGAGGCTATTCTGCTTGTAGACAAAAAAAATAGTCCAATTGGAGCTTGAGTGTTATAATCAAACACACTTAAGAATTTTGTCAATATTTTTGAGGCATCTAAACCCCCTCAGGATAAACTTCCTTTCTTAAACTGGATGAAATTTGATCAAAAGTAAGTTGAGTTCCTTACAATTGCCTCCACTCTTAATTTTCTACTGATATTAACTGACCCTACCTGACTACCATATTTTAATATATCCGATTGATTCTTTGTACTTCTTCACAGGAGAGCCAAATGGAAGAGTCTGCTGTCTCAACATTGCAGAAAAAACTAGAGATATCAGTTTCACTTTCTAGTAATGGGCATCAAATCGAAGACGAGTTAGAGGACAAAGAATTTCTTGAACTAGCTTCACGAGTGATTGGAGAAAGAGCTTTCAGTACTGAACAGGTTTCAGGAATTCAGACTATTTTTGAAAATCTTGTGAGAGATATGTGCATTATATTTTACTGACGGCACTTTTGTTGATTATGTAAAGGCAGCTCAAGCACTTCGTGACCATTGGAGGAAGTCTACGCCAAGGTCTATACCATTGAAGGAGCTCAGTCCATTACTTCGGGATTACCAGCGGCTGATTACACGCCATCATATGTGAGGATACCTTTTTAAATCATGCTTTCTCTTTGATCCCTGAAACCACATAACTCTTTGTGCAATTTTGTTCTAGTAGTCTTGCTCATTCCCAGTGGTCAACTGTCTTAGTGCCTAGATAATAGTTCCTGGAAAGTTCAATGTTCGACCTGAACCACCCCTATGTTGATCCCAGCGATCAAAGTACTGTCCTGCGATCTGATCTGCATCAGAATGAATGGTCAATTGAAAAAGCATAGCTTGCTTGAAGAAGGCAATAGGGCAATTGTTTTTCTTTTCTTATTTTTAAGCTTTGAAAAACCATGCATTAAATCATTCAAACAACTCAAGCGAGCCCCAAGTCTTATGAAATTTCCAGTCTCTGAATTCATGATTACTGGATAATCCTACTATAATTATAGTGTTTAATTTATTTGGCGATGCTAGGAATTAACACTATAATAGAAGTTTGGAATGAAATTGTAGAATTTAAAGGATTTAAGATAAGTGGAGTAGAACATGGTTCAAGGTATCGGCCGAGTCCGATACAACTTACGACTCGGCCTCCTCCGATACGACAACGGTACACATTACACAAAAATCACGAGTCTCACCTGAATCGGTCGTGACACAGTTACCACTCAGTGGAATCGGCTTGACTCGGAGTAATATCGGCGTAACTCGGACGAGTTATACCAGACTCGGACCGATATGGTAAAATTCTTCCAAAATTGAAAGACAAAATGTAACAAAAGACCAAAGTAGAGGAGAACAAGGGATAAGAAATCAAGCAAAAAATCGGACTTATATTTGCAGAAGACATACCTTAAAATTGAAGGAATAACTACTTTTCTTCCTTTTTCTTCCATTCACACAACAACCATCAGTCTTTGTTCTTCCCTTTCTTCTTCTTCTTCTCATCATCGATCGCAGTCAAAGATAGCAGATCGCAGATCAATTGCAGAAACTCTAGGTTGCTCGACCATGACTACTCGAAGTTTCGAACCAGTGTTATTTAAGGCGTAAAGCGAACCGAAGCGACCAAGACTCCTAACACCTAGGCAAGAAGCGAGAAGCGAAGCGAAACGCTTTACCGAAGCGAAGCGAACAGTTAAAAAAAAAAGTAAATATTTTAGTTTAATTACTTATACACATCTAAGTTCTAATTTTATATATACTAAATATTTAAATGCAAGTAAAACCATAAACATTTAAATTAAAACAAACACTAATAATATCTCAAATCTTAATAACAACAGTTATAACTTAAACATTTAAATTCAAATAAACACTAATAATATCCTAAATCCTAATATTTAAAAACATAAGACACACAATTCAAGCAACTAAAGAAACTATCTCAAGGACTTAGAAATCAATCATCATCACTAAAGAAACCAAAAATTAGCATTTAGCAAAATCAGAATTACAGCAAAAATCAGAATTCAGCACTATGCATTACAGCATTCAGAAGAAGCAGCAGCATTACAATCAGCTATATAAACATTAAAGAAACAGCAGCATTCATTATCAAAGAAGAAGGAAAAAAAACAGAAAGCAAAAAAAAACAGAATCAACCAAAAAAAAAACCAATCAGAATGTCTGGGAAGGAGCAGCAGCACCAGAAAGAAGAAAAAAAAACAGAACAAAAAAAAGAGAAAAAAAAAAGTAGCAGCAGAAGAAAGAAGAAGCAGAAAAAAAACGGAAGAAGAAGCAGCAAAAAGAAGAAGAAGCTGAAAGAAGAAGAAGCAGATAAAAAAAACAGAAAGAAGAAGTAGTAGAAAGAAGAAGCAGAAAAAAAAAATACAGAAGCAAAAAAAAAAAAAAAAAAAAGAATCAGAATCAGAAAGAAGAAGAAGCAGAGAGGAAGAAGAGATACAAAAGAGAAAAGAAAAAGAGGAGACAAACCTGGAGAAGCAGCAGCGATTGTCTGGGAAGGAGGAGCAGCAGCAGCGATCGACTGGGAAGATCAGCACTATCGATCGCCTGGGAAGGAGCAGCAGCAGCACCGATCGACTAGGAAGGAGCAGCAGCACATATCGTCGCGGGAGCAGGAGCAGCAGCGATGGTTTGGTCTGAAAATTAGGGTTGGGTTTTATATTTATGGGATAAGGGGGTACTTGGGTGTATTGGTATCTTATAATTTTTTTTTCCAATTACCCCAATCCAACGGTCCACAATAAAAATAAAACAATCCAACGGTGTACAGTAAAAATAAAAAACTATTTCGCCTCGCATGACTAAGGCGTTCGCTTTTTCGCCTTTCGCTTAAGCGAAAAACGCTCGCTTTTCTCGTTTTTTTCTCGCTTCAGCTATCTTCGCTTCGCCTGGTGTGCTTAAGGCGAGTTGTCTTCGCTTCGCCTCGCTTCTCGCCTAGGCGAGCGCTTAGGCGCGCTTTTCAAAACACTGTTTCGAACAGTCCCCGACTCCCTCTGTTTCTCTCTCTTCGTCTTTGTTGTTCTCTCGTCTCCCTTTCTTTTGTTTGAGAGTCTGAAATGCACGATGGCAAACTGAGTCTTTAAAGACTCTTTGACTGTGGTTAATTTATTAACTTAAGTATGGTTAATTTATTTTACTTAGTGTGAGTAATTTATTAAAGTGTGGTTAATTTATTTTACTTAGAGTGGTTAATTTATTAAGATAGTGTGGTTAATTTATTTTATTTGTGGGTAATTGATTTTTGGGTTCACTTTTTGCCCAAGTTAACTTAGATTAAATTTACTCTTTAATTAATCATTAAAATATTTAATGTAATAGTTAGATATTCAGATTACTTACTTTTTAAATAAATATTTGAAGTATGTATTTTAAATTAAATACGAAATTATTATCCTAATGGTAGAAATTATCCAAATATCTATTATCCTAGAGACAATAATAATGATGATATGTTCTTAAGTGCCTACCTTGAACATTGATAATGATAATTATTTTCAATATCGTCTTTATGTTTCATTTTAATTATGTTTAATGTGTTTTTGGATATATTGTGGACATTTGATGCATGAATGATGATGTTTATATTTTAGAATTTTTCATAATTTTTTAAATTTTTTTTGGAACTTCTATCTAGCGTTTTGAGTGTATCGGCCGATACCGCGCCGCGACTGATGTGTATCATTGCCCTCCGAGTCGATGACCGACATCATGACTTTGAACCATGGAGTAGATCAAAAACTTAATATAAAGTAATGTAATTTTAGTAATATTGTTGACCCAAGTGAGAATATGTTAAAAATCGAAGATCATGAGATGCCGAAACAATTCAATTTTTGAGATCAGCTATTCATAGAAAAGGTAAAATAAGATGATGTTACTCATACAATTAAAGTTGGATGATTTAAATAAAGAAGTATATATGGTGTATTATGTGGGTGATATATACTTCTTAAGTTGAAAGGTAAATTGTGCAAATCAACCAGGAGGTTAGCCACCTAGGAAGTATGCATACGGACACTGGAATACGACAAAGTTTAAAAATAAAGGACACGAGAACGACAAGGATATGATTATTAAAATATATTAATATATTTTTTAAATAATAATAGAGTTGTAATATATTAAAAATAAAGCATATATGATAATAATATTAATAATAGGACCTAGCAAATATTCTTATTTTTGATTGAATTGAAATAGATCAAAATGCATATTCAAATAAAAAAAATCTTGGTCTTGTCTTGGTCGTATTTTGGCCATATTCTAGATATATTCTGGCCGTGTCCACGTCGTGTCCGATTGAGTTCACTGTTAAGGACACTTCTAGCCGTGTTGGACACGTGTTTGACATTGCAATGACACCCCTATGGGAAGTAACCGTGATTCCTAGTTAGCCACACTTTATGGTGCATAGTGTTGGAAAACTAAAAAACAACACATTTAGAAACTAAATGTAGTGGAAATGTAGAGGCTAAGATGGATGTGTGGTAAACCAGAACAGGAATGAAAATGAATATATTTGTGAAACAATAGAAGTAGCTCTTATACTGGTAAATTAAGTGGACTTGGTTTTGACATGCACCGATGAGCAAAAGTGGTGTGCTAGGAACCACGGATACTTCGGCAAGGGTCGATGTAGCGGTGTCGAACACGTGTTCGACACAGATACACCAGTGATACCGGGGTCCGACACTTAAACAAATGTCCTGAATAGAAAAAAAAAATTCGGATATGGTACTTAACCTGATCGATCTCTTATTGGATCTCTACTTTACGAGACAGCCAGATCCGAGACTTGTATTGGCCAGGTATGTCTTCTTCGAACTCTTCCTCTTCTACTTATTTCCTCCACCTCCTTCTCTAGTTCTTTTACTTCACCAGATGTGTGTGTGAGTATGTGTGCAATTTGCGGGAGATTGAGTGTGGGCTTGCCCTAATACACCGGACAGACGATCTGATCCCCCCGTACTCTTTTACTTTTTTTTTCATGTTCTCTTTCTCTCTATTTGAATAGACATTAAATTTCAGCTTTTTTTATAAATATTTTACTTCTTTTTTGGTATAATCTATTTATTAGTTGTCAAATACATTAACCCACTGTCAAATTTGATATTAGCCTGTCCAATTGTAACATATGTCCTACTGCCTAATTTGATATTAACCCATTGTCCAATTATAAAATATTAGCAAACTACTCAATGTTTATTAGGTCGTATTATTAATGTTTTTATTAATTAGCCGTACCTGTGGCCTATATTTTGAAATTTTGTCATATTCCCGTGTCCGTATCCGTGCTTCTTTAGTGGTGTGGTACCTATTAATGATAGTGTAAGGGATACATACAGATCAAAATTTACATTGAATGAAATAATAGTAAACGATATAATAGCTTGTGGTTTTAACTGCACATATGATCCTTGAATCTTGATAGATCATACTATTGAAACAGGGTTCATATGGAATAAGGTTTTGTTAAGTCGAATTGTGTATTCTAGTGTTTAATTTGTGAGATTTTGGATGATTACATTAATTAGATAATGATATTGAAACTCTAGAGTAAAGCTTTTATAGCCAACTCCAATTCTATGAAAAGAATTGGGGACAAATTCATCTGTCATGAACATCGAGCCACCTTTACTAAAATTCTTTTGGGCGTTGGCACCGTTACTGAGTCCAAGGATGGTTCTAGAAATTTGAAGAATAGGAGGTTATCCATATTTACCAGAAACAAGTGCAATTTCTTTATGAAATTGTTCTTTCCAATAAACTGTTAAGAACATAGAAAGACCTTCTTGGATTGTCTATTGTGATGCCCAATTTGTTCACTAGGCCGTCCAGTTCCCAAATAAAAAAGCACACTGAAATGCCACATAAATCAACTCAGAATTTTCCGTGCATTGAATGAAATAAAAGTTTCAGACATTGGTTAAACAATTAGAAAAAAATACACTATTGTAACATCAAGGTATTTCATCTTTGGCTTTAAAGAGTAATGTAAATTCCCTTGCAACCTATGCACTTAAGACCCTTTTTTGGTTCCTCATTTTTCTGTATCTTGCATATTTTATCCTTTTCCTGACCATATTTCTCGTTGTAATCATGACAGAGTGAAGGCCAGATCTATTTTACAGCCTACAGAATCCAGCTTTTCCGGGAACGAGGCTTATCGATTCTACCACGTTAGAAATGCTTCTCAGGTATGAACCCTGTAGGTCCCGGGGAACTTGTAATTTGTTTAGTAATCCATGGTTTGTGATAAGGTGTGGAATTATGTTAGAATGTTCTATGTCTGTGTGTCTGAACCAGCTTTTAGCCCTTTGTTGGAGGAAAGCAAAACATTGACATGACGGCAGAAACCAGCTACATCCATTGCTCATATTGATCGCCGTTGACTAATGGTTGGCCAAGTTATTGGATCATGGTGACCAACTAACTTGATTGATTGCAGCCTATTTTCAGATAGCTTGAATATTTTTGCTTTTCAGATCAAGTGAGTCTCAAAAGAAGATCAAGCGAGTCTTAAAACGAGAATTTGATGACATTGTTTAATATGGTTTTTTGATGGGAAAATAATCAAATAAATTCCATTATTTTAGTTCAGAAGGTCAAAACAAATATCTCGGATCATGAAACAAGCTAGTTTTTTTTTTTTTAAACGAGCCAGTTTTTTGTCAAGTTCACATTCTTTCTTTTATTCTTTGGAGAGAACCAATACCATTTTCTTTATTTACGATTAAAATATTATTGCGGCACGGAGGTGGATTTTGGCATCGTTAATCTTTATCTGTAAAAGAAATCATGAGGAAAAAGAACAGGCGAGGGGTGCTGGCAGTTGAGATCCTGCTTGATGTGCCATTAGATCCCAACTGATGAAATATAATTCACATTCCTAACAAGATTCACTGCGAGTTTTCTTGCAAATATTTTACTGCACTTATAACAAGTTTTAATGTCTTGTCGAATTAAATCCTGATGAAGCCACTAGCTAAGATGTCACTTTACGTTATAACGCTTTACTGAAGTTAAATTTTGTTTGTTTTAATTTTTCCCATTGTAAGACTCTTGGTAGAACTTGCCGCTGAACCACGTACCCATGTGCTTCTTTGTGATGCAGAATAAACACTTCCTGGTGGTATATATTTATCGCTAAACTTTGAACCCATATGGTTTTTTGTGAAGCAGTATAAGCTTTTCGGAACTGAGCATATTATAAAGATCTTGCTGGCTTATTTCAATGTTAGAAAATACTGTGGTGGATGAGATTTTTGCACAAATTATTATCATATGTGTATGTTGTAAAATATATGGTAGAGCCCCGCTCTTGTAATTGGGCGTTGTGATTACAGACTGTCTAATTGTCCAGACGATAATGATAGTACTTTCTACCTGAATCGGTGGCTCACAAGTCACAACTTGGTATCATATGTGTGCATGCATGTTTGATATAAAATATAACTGGAAAATTTTTATGTACTTTCTGAGTTTTGTTTTTTGCCTGTCAAATATCTGTGTTTGTGTCTGAAGTGATGAATATTGGTGGATTATATCTGGTCCATGAGAAAAGCACGTATCAACTATCTAAAATGTTCCGTGGTAAGTCAATTAATGATGTGGCTTTACAAGGATTGGCAAAAATTCAGCAAACAATTTCATCATCTTTTTCCAGCCACTGTCCTGGCTACAAATTTACTAATAAGGTGAAGGCCCCATCATCGGGGTCCCCCCTTCCCCCCCACGGCAAGCTAGAAGATTTTACTTTATGATAGATTGAGCATGATAACTTCTATACTTGCATGCTTCCTTCTCTCTCTCTTTTTTTTTTTGGTTTTAATTATTAATTCTGAAAGCCACACTATGCTTGTGTTACTCTATACTGTTTTCTCATTTCGATTTCATTCTTTTTGGTGGTTCTCAGCTGCGTATGGATGATATCCCAATACTGCTGGCTGGGTACAAACAGCTCTTATCTGATTCAGAGACAGTCTAGGAATTGCCTTTCTGAGGAAAGCGAACACAAGTTTGCAAGGGTTTAATCCTCTCATGATATGATTGCCATGTTCCTCCTCCTTTCTCCTGTGACCGTATATCTCTGTTTTTTAGCTAAACTCAAATCAAGAAAAAAATGCAGATTTTGTATGTGTACTTATTAACATACTAGGGTTATTTGCAATGTAAGTGGATCGGGAAAAATGGGGGATTTGTCCAAACACGTTCAATTTGGACCGGGGATAGACCTTATGTATTGGACATGGACGTATATGAAGATACCTGTATAAATCCGTGCGGGGATGGATTGAAAGTTAGCCCGCCCAGCTCAATGAAACATGCTTGGTTATTTGCCACTACTTTTGGCCACATTTATTTACTTTAATTTGATGAAGGCATGTCTTCTATTCTGGCTTCTATCCTTCCATATTTTATGGCGTTGGACATGAAATCTAGGAAATAATTATGATTACAGTATCGAAAGTTACTGCTGTTAATGGTCAAGTCATACTTGAGAGTTCACTTACAAGAAATTGATAAATCAGCCTTAACTATAACAATAGCTCTTATTTTAAACTAAACTAAGCACTACTCTTAAATTGTTCAAATCGTGGGTTTTTATTGTTTGTTTTAGGTCACTATTCATACAGGGGAGGGAGACTTGGTGAGATTCAAACTTTTTCCCAAATGATGTTTTTATGGTTTAAAACGTAATTTAGAACGACGTTTTTAATATTAGATAAATTTTTGGATGTGGAGAAATTAACATTTGAACACTTCAGTTTAAATGACGATTTTAAAAGGTAACTAACACCGATAGGTTAAAATTAAAGTTGTCATTTAGAATGACGCATTTAAAATTATCAATTTAAATGACGATTTTAAGTGTAACCAAATTTTTTTGTGTGATTGATTATTCATCTTGTTTACATATTTAATTTGTGATAATTTCTTTTTGTGATATTTATTCATTATGTTTAAAATTTTAATTTGTTTCAATTTTTGTTTTAACTAATTTTTTCTTTTTTTGTAAATCAAAAAACAAATTATTCACCATGGTGAGCAAAAAAATTTACAAACCATGAAGAAACCCAAAAATGCAAGTTATGAATTAAAAATAGTTAATTCATTACATGACACTGCGTAAAATGCATAAAATACAGTTTGTCAACATAAATAAATTTTGTGATAAAATTCATCATGTCTTCAGTTTTTGTTTGATGTAAAAAAATTGTCTATTTTAAAAACAATGTTACAACTTACCGGTTCATCGAAGAATGAAATTTGTCACAAAATTGTACAAACCATGAACATATGAAAAATGATAATTATGCATTAAATAAAACAAATTTATTGCATGACACTACATAAAATACAGTATATCAATAATGTGGTTGATGTTCATAATAACATAAAGGTAGGTTGCATACACATAAAACTTGATAGAATAAAAGTGTCGAACGCATCATCGTCTATATCAGAATAATTAGAAAGTTCAAGATCTGAAACGAGTAACGGATCCTCTAAAATTTTAATCTCGGCATATTGAGGATCAAAATGCTCAATTTTTGCGTACTTGATTGTATACAAACGATCAAGTCAATGCTGCATCTGATCATTTCCACATTCAAGTCTTGCTATGATTTCTTCATGGTTGTTTGAGTTTTGTGGATCGTATATATCAGTCGAACGCGGTACCATTAGTCAAAGCCAACAACAATGTACTTCAAGTTCACAACGTTTGTCATATAACTCTCGTCATATTGGTGTGGATTCGATATGAGCACCTGGAGGTAGATAGTAGG
Source organism: Ilex aquifolium (assembly GCA_951799425.1). Lineage (NCBI taxonomy): Eukaryota > Viridiplantae > Streptophyta > Magnoliopsida > Aquifoliales > Aquifoliaceae > Ilex > Ilex aquifolium. The sequence goes on from OX637408.1 coordinate 13,794,264, forward strand.
TTGCATGCCCAACAATTACGTGTCCAACGTGAGCTCATTGCGGAATTCACGTTTTTGTCCATATCACGTTATACCACCGAAATCTGTGTAGGATCCAATAGAAGGAGCTATGTTCGACGATGCTGCTTTGCCAGTCGAGCGTTGACGTTTGTTGGCTGAAGATGAACTATGTTGTTTATTGTGTGATGAAAAACTTTCGGTGGTTTGGCTGGATTGCTTATTTGATGTGCGCCTCAACATTTTTTTGCGTATGATTTGCACAGTTATGAGTGATGGTTTCTATATCTCTGCGAGTGCATTTTAAAATTACAATAAAATTACATAAAAATTTGACATGACATCACACTGCCAATTAGTGACATGACTCAATGACATTACTTCACACTGATAAAGTACTAACATAACAATACGCTGACATAGGACTGACAAGTCTTGGGACTACACGTTACTGATATGACAATACATCGCTTACACTGACATAGGAATGACTGGACTTGGGACTACACACTGTTGATATGACAATACACTGCTTACACTGACATATATATAATAAATAAAAAATGTGTACTAAATCAATTGACTCGATTAGCAGAATTGATTCAATTGACCCAAGTAACTCGATAGTAAGCTCTAGTTTTGAGTCAAAATCTCTAATTCACGGATGAGACTACTTCATCTGATCAATCCGGTGAATGACTTGTAATTACCCAAAAATAAAAATAAAAATTTATTATTTTATTTCGGTGCATTGTTTACCTAGGAGTAATTATATATATATAAGGATAAAAATAATTAAAGAAGACTAATATGTCTCTAATAAAAGTATTGCCCTAGAGAGACCTATTATGACTCTTATATATGTGGTTTAAATAGGGTAGTATTGTTGGATAGATCAAACTCTTCGTATATATATAATAAATTTAGGTTTGTAGGGTTTTTATTGGTGAGAAGGCTTGTGGAGGGGCTGTCTCATGAACAAAGAAGAAAAGAGAGAGAGAGAGAGAGAGAGAGAGAGAGAGAGAGAGAGAGAGAGAGAGAGAAGGAGGAGGAGGAAAGAAAGAAAGAAAGAAAGGACTTGAATGCATTAAATGTATGTATTTATTACTTAATTTATGAGTTTTGTATTTTATTATATCACATGGTGTTAGATTTCATAGCGTAATATATATATATAATACACAAATAATTTTTGAAGATATTAAGTTGAATTTGAGTGTATAGTTGTTTGAAATTGATTGAGTATAACCAATGTGTTGGGAAGAAAAAGAAAAAAGGGATTTGATTTGGAACTTAAAGAATATAAAAGCGGGAGGTTTTCGTTGGTTGAAGAAGACAAAATCCAGAAATTACATAAAGCTCCCCTTTAGTTTCAAAGAGCTTTACTTTCACCCCTATATTTTTCTAAACTTAATTTTAACAACTGTTTTACTTAGTAAGTTATAAGAATAAAATTCTGAAAACTTTATGGCAGTCCCGAAAACATAAAATTCGTTTTTCAAAGAAATTACATTTTGACCCCAAAAGTTTTAAAAATTATGATTTGACCCCAAAACTTTAGAAACTTTTTCTAAACAGCCCATAATACTTCTATACCCTATTACCTCATATTAGAAAAGATATTTATATGTAAAAGATATATTAAGTATATATCAATGGGTAGAAAGTATAAAAATTAAATATAAAATCGCGAAACGGCGAAGTTAGGAATAAGGATTGATTGCTATATGTTATTTTGGATTAGGTGGTGATTACATTGAGATTGAGAAAGAGTAATTTGAATTGGATTTTGGGAATCAAGGTGAGTAGTTTACTTCTTTTGAGATAATTTTTTTTATATTAAATGTGTGGGTGCGCGTGTGAATTTTTCATATATATGATATATGTGTTGATGTTTGGGGTTGCAATTAAATGTTTTGCAATTGTGAACTGTTATACATGTGAATTTTGGAAAACTTGTGGAATGATTTTATATTATTGCTTTGGTGATGAAAGAAAAATTTTGTATGCATTGGGACTAAAACTACAGTTTTGGTGTATGTGAAAATCGTGTTTTATGAGACGGGAACTGGGTTACCAGGTGTAAATGGTAACGAGATTGTATACCGGTGTGATCGGTATAGGGATGTGCACATAGGGGCCAATCATCAGGCTAGTGATGACAAGAGACGGGGCTAGTTACCAGGCTAGTGGCAACAAACATGATTTGACAAATGTATTTGAGACTGAATTTGTGTGTGAGTGTTTTGGCTTAAAAATGTCTTTTCATTTATAAAGTTATTTGTGAAAATGAGTGAGTGTTTTGAGTGTTTTGGGTTATAAATGTCTTTTCATTTATAAAGTTATTTGTGAAAATGAGTGGGTGTTTTGAGTTATAAATGTCTTTTCATTTATAAAGTTATTTGTGATTATGAGATCATTTTGTTTACATGATTATGTGGGAGGGATTGAGGTACAATTTGTTGTACTTATGTATGTATCAAAGTTTATTTTTGCATATAAACTGTGAGATTTATTTTCACATCTCATTAGAGGTGGTTGCTATTCACGGACCTTTGTGCTCATCCAAACATTTAACATTTTTCGGGTGAGGATCGGGGGGAAGAGTAAGTCCCTGGATAGACAAGGGATTAGAAGAATTGAATATTTATTTTATTGTAGGTCTTCAGGAATAAATGTCTTTTATAGTTTTGAGACAAATATTCAATTATTTTGGGAACAATGTTGCTTATGCTTGGAGTAGTGAATCTTATGGTTTAATTATTGTTTTACATGAGTTTAATAGTGATGTTGGTGATATTTAGTTTATTCCTCTGGTATTCATTAGATTGATGGATTGAATCACTTTATTATTTGTCTTCCGCTGTATTTTACATTTACTATGCACATGATTAGTTGGTTAAGGCCTTGGTGGCCGGTCTGCCGCCTACCCTATGTGATCAGGGGTGGGGGTGTGACATGACTACTCATGCATGATAGAAATTAAATTGAAAGCAATTGAATAAAACATCATTGTAAATTAAAGTAAAAATACAAGAATTGAAATTGCAAGAAACGTAAATAGCTTGTATTGAAATAGCAATGGAAATAAATCATTTGTAGAAAGTAAACAAAAGTAATTGCTTTGCAGAAATTAAAAACTTGAATTTAAATAGAGCTTGTAAAGTAAACAATGGATAAAAACTAAAAAGAAGAAGAAAGACTAAAAACCCTAGGAGAGAGAAAAAGAAGAACGGTGAAGCTAAAAGATGGAATGAGAACTCTCTCTATTGCTAGCCTTGGGTATTTATAGGGAGTCTTATGCTAATTTCTCTCTTTTTAATCCATCAATCATGACCTTTAAAATAACCCAACAGATAGCCTTTCCAAATCTGTGCCCACAGCAGATTTACAGGAACCTACCAATAGGAAGCAGAAAACGACCTACCGATAGGACTGTATACTATTTTTCTCCTGTTGGTTGCTTTGCTATTCTACTGGTAGGACGCCCTTTTGTCTTCAACCTACTGGTAGGACAATACTCACCTACCGGTTGGACAACTCTATGGATTGCATCTACCAGTAGGAGTGATAAGCTACTAGTAGAACTTCTTTCTAGCTTTAGTTATATCGGTACAAGACCTACCGGTAGCAGTGATCTTTTTCTTAATTTTGATTGCAATGGCCTTGGTTGCACTCCTTGACCTCTTAGCTTATGCCCAAAGTCTTCCATGACATTGAAACACGTCTTAATCCTCATTTTTACACCAATTCAATTGCAAACACACAAAATCACTATAAAATACAAAACTTAACTAAAACAAAAGAACTAAGAGACAAGCATAACTAAGATGAATGGTTATGAGGCTTATAATATGCATTATTATGTTCTCATCAATTGTTGAATTTTAAATATACACAAAGCAAAATTAAAAATACAAAGCAACAACAAACATAAATCAACTTAGGTTTTATGTATAACAACAAACAGAAAAGTATATGGCGTGAGATGGGAGTGACTGTGAGTGAGTGAGCTTAATGAACAAAACAAAAATCAGGTTAGGTTCTATGCACAATTGCACAACAACAAATAAAAATCAAGTTAGTGAACTTAATTAACAAAAAAAATCCCCAAAAATTCATTCAAACATTACTTGATGTATGAGTGTTTGGGTTGAACATAGAGAGTGAGTGAGCTTAATGAACAAAACAAAAATCAGGTTAGGTTCTATGCACAATTGCACAACAACAAATAAAAATCAAGTTAGTGAACTTAATTAACAAAAAAAATCCCCAAAAATTCATTCAAACATTACTTGATGTATGAGTGTTTGGGTTGAGCAGAGAGGGAAAAGAGTGTATATGTGTGTATTGTGTGTGTGGGTGTGCATATGTGTTTTCAAGGGGTGGGTTGCACAGAATGGGAAGAAGGGGGAAGGCTACGTCTGTAAGTGTGTGTGAGACAAAGAGATAGAGAAGTAGACGAGGATAGGGGAGAGCTGGGTGGGGGGTTCGTTCGTGAGTATGTGTGTATGAGAGAGAGAGAGAGAGAGCAAAATACCTTCAGTGTAGCACGTCGCCAGAGTTGTGGTCTAATTCGTCGGAGGAGAGGGACATAGATAGATAGATAGAGAGAGAGAGAGAGAGAGAGAAAGGGTTGAGGAGCGTGAAGCTGGTTCGATTTCATCTCTTCCAGTGATCTGAGTTAGGCGGCTTCGCTGAAGATACTACCACCGGAGTTACGGTGCTTCGCCGGTCTTCGTCGTTAGAGTGGTCTTCGTCAGAGGAGTGAATAGGGTGTTTTGTGAGAGAGAATGGATTTTTTGATTTTGATTTTGTGACTTTAGGGCTTATGTGATTTGGGAAAGTGGTTTTTGATTTTATTCGCAAAAATTGTCATTTGTAATGATGACTTTAAAAGCATCATTTCAAATGACATTTTATGTGTCTCCACTGGTTGAGTTTCTGAAGGTGTTAATGCCCTAGCTCCGTTATAAAACCGTTGAAAAAGAGCATTGTTAAAGCGTCATTAAAAATGATATCTTTCAAGTCGTTATTTTAAATGACGTTTTATTACTGATTATGATAAATTTTGTCAAGTGTAAAAAGTCAGTTTAAATGACGTTTTTTAAAGTGAAGTCGTCATTCCACATGATATTTTTAAAAAGAGATTGAGTTTGAAAAATAAGTTTATAAGTGACTGGTTTTGGGAAATAAGATTTGGTGGGGCATGGGTATGGTAAAAAGCTCAACCACTAGGCCATTCCTCTTTACTCATGGTCTATATTGTGTTTGATCATGTCATTTTGTTGTAATTAATGACCCTATTTATAGGCATGTTCCATTATTAGTTATCTTTGTCTTCTGGTGATTCTTATTTTCACCATTCTCTCTTGTTTAGCGGTTGTTCTCTGAGTTTGAAACGGATGTGTTTTTGAATTTTAGAAAAATTGACCACTTCCCTCATATAACTTTCTAGATTTAACTGCTTTCTTTTGAATTTGAAAAGTATGTCGATTGGCTTACCCTTGCTTTATTTTAAATGTCCGCCACATGGTGAAATTCTTTGTTGATTCATTTTATGAGAGGTGTCGTTCAATATTTATTCATAAAGTTGTAAAATATGGTCCAAATAGCATCTTTAACCAGGTCTGGTATTCAAAGATAGTTTGTGAAATTGTTCCTCAACAAATAATCTCCTGCGACACCAAAATGTTGGAAATTGTTCTTAGTGCTTTCATTTTGGGCATCAAACACAATTTTTTGTTTTACCAATTGTAAAGTTAATGGCTTTGATTCAAAGACTACAATCATAAATAGGCTCATTTGCTCTACCATGCTGCTTTGTATGTGTGTGCATGTTTTTTTTTTTTTTCGGGGGGGGGGGGGGGGGGGGGGGGGGGGGGGGGGGGGGGGGGTCCGGTCATAGTCCCCTCATCCCTAAGGTTGTGAAAATCTATTGATTATAATATCTTCGGTTATGACTACCCTAACCTACCCAGGCTCGTCTCTTTAAGATTTTTCCAAAAAATTTAATAGGCCATCCCCATTTATTTACTTAATTATATTCTGAAAGGAGCATATTTTCCATTTGACGTAAACTAGCCATGGGATAAGAAGTGTTTCTTGAAATCCATAGGTGAACATAATGCCTCATGGTTTTGTACTCCAAATGAATTACTTGGATTGAATATGATCCATCTTAAAGGGATGTCACATAATCAAATCTCATCAATATCTTAAGAATATCCCATTGAAATCACACTTTTCGTTGACGCCATTACTCAACATAATGTGATCGGATGTGGCATTAATATATTAGGAAATAAAGTGTCCCTGGAAATAAGCCAATTTACAGGGCGTGTCAGTGAAAATTATTTATATTTTTACACTTACACTTGTTGGACTAAAACAGATTTTAGTAATTAAAATCTAATTTTTGGTCGACTTTGAGTCTAAATTAAAGTGAGACTCACTTGTTATTTTGAGTAAACTTTTGTGGGTTCGTATTCTACTCTGTGAGGAAAATAAGGTAGTGTATTTGCTTGCTTAAATCGAGTAAGAAATGAATAAAAAAATAGGCTCCAAAGTGACCAACTTGATTTGTGGAAATAGAGATGCAATGTGGGATTTGACATCAATCTCACATTGGTTGAGAAAGAAATTTTACATGGACATATATATAAGCCAAGTTTGCTCTATGAGATTGGACCCCAAGGGGTAACACAATTTTATGAGCAGAACAAACACATATATGCATTCGGTTCAACCACACCCGCTCGCCTCGCCACGCCATGACTTAGTCAGGCGGAGTGTGAGTGTGGGTGTGGGTTAGATCAAGTCTTATCTTTTTGGAGAAAATTCGTTTAACGAATTGGCCGTGAATTTCTAAAATCTAGAATTTAATTTCGGTACTCTTTGGATTTAAAATTCGCACTGGTTCGGGTTAGTGTTCCCCAAAGTTCCGAATTTTAGTTGCATTTGTTTAAGAGTGAACAGTTATTCAAATTGTGTCTTCTGACTACAAGTCTTTTAGGTTGCATCCGTTCGACATAGTGACTGTCCAGATCAGTTACCATTCTCTCTAGAATAACCTAGTCACATAATCATTCTACATCTAATAAATTTCGTAGTCATTAAGGCAGTCTCATACATCATTAGTAGTTTGCAGTTGAGAGTATATAACACAATTTTTGGTTCGCTGGACGAGTAGGTTGGAGTGTTACTTCTATTTGCGTGAAGATTATTGTATCATAGGAGGCAGACGCTTTGATTTCCATAAGCACCAAGTGTAGGGGTCTGTCTTAAGGACAGAGTGTCAAACACTAGCATTGATCTACAGAAATTTCAATAACAGTTTCTAATTTGTAAACGGGTCAGTTTATATATTAGTTTGATTAGAGATTTATGTGTAATTGTTTCATATATACTTGCAACAGTTTTGTCCATACTAGTGTAATTGTTTCGTTCTTAACTATTAAAGTTTTATTCTAATTGCATGATACAAATAAGAAATTTCAATAAGTGATTTTATTATATTTGAAATACCACAAACTACAACACTTTGTAGTTTGTAGCATCTTCAATGACATCGCCAATTGTTTGCTATAGTTTCAATGACGCTCCTCTATTATCAAAAATCTTATTGTCACTATTTGACGTATTTTCGGATTGCGGGCGTGCCAAAGTTCAAGTGGACTTAAAATTCAAACACGTACGCCTTTATCTACTCGAATTGATGTGGGGTTCTAAAATCGTGACTATTCAGACGACTATAGCGAGACGTAAGATTAACTTTAGGTTCTTTATTTTGCCTTGGAACTTCAAAGACTTTAAATAATTTCACTAAATAGAAACGTATGAACTATACTGTAAGGTAAATAGCAAGAATGCAAAGTAACAAGTAACTGAAATTCGAATTTGGAAGACGAAACGAATACTAAACTTAGCATTAAATGAAAACAGTAAAAAATCGCCGAAATGATATATTACAGGAAAAATAAAATTGTTCGAAAGCAATAAGTAAAAAGATTGTCTATCTCACAACCAGCACCAACAGTAGCCTCCTCCACAACCCTAGTATTTAATGGCTTGTCAAAATGAATGGGCATTGCTATAATTGGAACACCAAACTTGATATTTTCCATCGTAGAACTCCACCCACAATGGCTCACAAAGCAACCTATACAAAAAGAGAGTAATACCAACGGACCTAATTCACTATGGTCTTTGAATTGATTGTAAACTTCATCAAACATTAGAATTTTGTATTGATTCAATGGTTTCAATGAAACCAAATCATTAGGTCAACAAATTAGATTAAATTTTTAGGTCAAAATAGCATTACTTCCAAAAATACTCTAGGATTGAGTAATGCTATTGAGATCTAAAAAACAAACATAATTTACTGATTTAATGATGTGTCAAAGTGATGAAGTCCCAATGAAGAAGTTCAAGAGTTACAGGTACAATAACTCTATTAGACCACATCACTGTCACATCATTAAGTCAACAAATTAAGTCAATTTTTTAACCCTCAATAATATTACTCTCTAGAATTTAAACTTGTGGGGCCCATCCTCAACCATCCTTCCTCTCTCTCCTACCGTCTCAAAAAATCCTTCTGGTGTACCTTTTCAACCCTAATTTTCTCCCCCCATAGGTAACCTATGAAATTGGCCTTGCTAAGCTCAAGTCCATGAGCTACCTCTTCCCTCTCTTCATTGGACAGAAAGTACTCACATCCAATGGAAACAAAAACTGTTGAAGTTTTGTTATTTTTATCCAGACATTGGATGATCTCCTTATGGTCATCATTGTGAACAGGCTCTTGAACAAATGGACCTATGAGAACTATCTTCTTCTCCGCTAAAATGGGTAAATAATCAATATATTTTTCTTCAATTTCTCTAAATATTTTAATCAAAATGATGTTACATGATCATTCAAGAGCTTCAAGAAAACGATACTTTGTCTTCAACACGCTTTTTAGGAGTGTCCACCTCACCGCGAATCATCAAGCTTTCGTACAGACGAAGATGAATTTCCAGGAATGGGAAATTTTCCCCTTTTTTCTTCATCTAGTCAAGAGCGAAAGCAGCTATGGCTGCTCCACTGGTAAGAAACTGAACCGCCGGGATATTGTGAGAGGAAGCTATGATTGCTTATCATGGATAATTGAAATCATATATAAGCAGGTAAGGTTTTAAGGTCTTGACGATGGCGTCGAAGCTATGGCTTGCCATCTCAAAAGCATCTTTGAATCTGGATGGGTTGGGAGGCCATTCGTGGTGTGGTAATGAGGAGTAAGCTCAGGAGAGTCTGGAAAATGGAGCTCAACAAATTGTATGGAGAGCGTACTTGTCGAGGATGAAAATATATTTAGGATGCAAAATCTATCGATTGCCTTCTTTGTTAATGTTTTTTTTTATTTTATCGGAAAGTAAACTAATATGTATTGATTATCTATATTACTAATAAAAGGAAGTTAAGTGAAATTTTTTTGATTGACTATAATATCCTTTATAAAACATATAATTTCCTTCAACAATTTTCTTTTATCTTCTCCAATTAATTACATACTCCTCTCCTTTCATTTCATCTCCTTAAATTAGTTATGTTCATATACTTAATATTTCATGTATTAATTTCAACTTTAATTATTGATTTTAGCTCTAAGTACATTACCACCTTTTTGTTTTCCCACATAATAGACTCGGTAATTTTTGGTCTTCTAATTCTAAACATATGAATTTATTTAAGGTTTTAATGTTTTTAGGCCAATAGTTTTTTGTGGCTACAAGAAAGTTTGAAAATTTTCTCCTAATTTGATATTTGGGTTTTGTGAACATGAAAAAATCAAGAGTTTATGGTAACTACAAAAAAATTTTAAATTTTTTTCCCTTTTTCCTATTGGATTTCAAGAATTGCTATAAAAATATTCTTGCTTGATGTGAAAATATTCTCTCTATATCGTAAAAATTGATTTTTAGGCAATCACCTTTGTCCTTATTTATATGTGTGAGGACTTACAATTTTTCCAAAAATAAAAAGAGCTTGTGGCTTGTCCTTATATGTTGATGGTTGGATAATTACTTTTAACTTCAACTCTTCAATTTTTTTTTCATTCTATCTTGGAAAAAATATTTCAAGAAATCTACAAAAGCATTGAACAACAAGTAGTTAGAGAAGAAATATTTTGTGATTCTCTTTTCAAGTGAGCATGTCATGTATATCACATAACCGCGTGTTAGATAGTCTATCTCTTCATTGGGTGTATATTTATAATGTCAAATATAATTAGATTTTACAAAATAATGATCAATATATAGACATTACTTTATTGAGTTTAATCCTACTATTTTTGCTTAATGCAGTCAAATTAAGGTGTTGAAATCACAATAATTTATTTGATACTTTGATTGAATTTTTGTATAAGAGGTTTACGTGTTGAATTTTATATTGAACAGTGAAAAATCTGAAAAGGCATTGGTTTATATACCTTTGAAAAATATTATTTATATTGGGCCAAACAAATAGAGATTAAAACTTTTTCAGCTTTTGATCTCCCACTCTCTAAAAAAAGAAATTAAAATCACAATTTTATTAAGTTTAATTCAACTATTTGTAATGTCGGGATCACTTTTTCTAATTTTGATACTAAATAAAATATTCCTAATGAGATTGTCCACGTGCAAAACACTTATACACCAACTAGTAGACCAAAAAATGTACATTAGAGAGGGATGCCCTCCATCCAAAAGTAGGCGTCACCTACTGCTCCAATTACATTGAAACAAAACACCAAAAAAGCATTATACTAATACCAAGATTCAATAATTCTGATGAAGAGAATCCTGTTTCTAAGGCATCAGTTAGAACTATTTCTAAAGCATAGAGGAGCTAGTCACCTTATGCAGGAACTAAGCAGCTGCCAGATTTGAGATAGCTGCATGTTCAAATGAGAGGTTTTGAACTTGGTTGAAGACATTCTATCCCTAACTGTCTGCACTATGAGGCTTAACAAGGACTTGTACTCTTCGTTAATGTTATATGAATACAGAGATATATATATATTAATGTTCCTATATGTCTAAAAGTCAAACAAAATCCCCGCTATCACAAGAGTACAATATATGACACGTGGCTATAAGAAATCCATGGTGCAATTGGACAAGGTAGGATTTTGGAGGAGATTTGCTTTGAAAAGGAGGCTATGAGCTGCTATGTGTAGCACTTGTTTGACTAAGTTAGGTGGCTTCTTTATCACATGTGACCTTTATGTGTGGAGGATGTTTATCCTTAATAGGGGATTCTTTCCTTAATGGAACTGAGATTGATAGGTGTAGAACCAAGGGATACATAAAAGTTTTTCTCCGCTAGCTTTTTTGCCAGCTCTAGGAAGAGAGAGATGCGACCATGAACCAACCATGGAAGCATAAGAAGACTAAAACTAGCTTGTTGGGTGCCCACCTCTGTGTGTGTATGTGTTGTTGTGTATGAATTCAAGCTCTTCAGAGTTAATTTAAAGTGGTATACAAAGAGTTGATTCTAACATTGAATCAACCACCGATTTAATTTTAGTAATAGATAAATACTTATTTTCCACCTTCTGTGTTAGTTTAAGGTTTTAGAACATAGGATCATCAGTTCAAATCACAAAACCCTCTTTCCTTAGTACGCCATACCAAAAGGTGAAAAACACCACAGAAGAGGAGCCACACGTGAGAAGAAGTAATAAATAAATACTTATGTTACACTTTCTCTGTCAGTTTAAACTTTTAGTTGACGAGCTAAATTCTGATGAAAAGACAATGATGTACTAAGAACTCAATGGTTTGGTAAAAGCTTTTCTAGAAAGATTACCTATTCTCTATAAGCACCTTTTTCGAGTTAAAGAACCAAGATTTGTCGACACAATCTGGTTTCAGTGGGATCGATTCAATGATGGCTTGAGTGGCAAGCCTCTCTATCGATCGGTTGCTAAGTGTAGGTGGAGAGTTAAAGAATGCATACATATACATAATCAATGACACAGATTGGAGAGCAATAAAATTTTTCTTTAAGAGTCATAACTCAGTGACCCTTGGCAGCTTAGGGACTGTGAGGGCATAAATAAGTGTCCCAAATCCTCATGTGAACCCAATAGGCCCCGCCGATAAAGATAGGATAGTTATAGTTTGGGATATTTTGTGGGGAAAACTTGTAACTCATGACTCTCGAGGTTGCATTTTTTTTTTAAACAGACTCGAGGTTGCATTGTCATACCTGAAATATCAAAGTGGTCAACTAATGTGGAACTTGAGGAACACTGGCAATTCTAATTTCCCAATCTATGCATCATTTATTCTAAGAATCTCTTAAAGATTGTTCTACCTAAAGAAATTTCAGATATTGACAGAGATTGGAGATAATAAATGAAAGGGTTAATCACAAATTGTATCTTGAAATATCGTTCGAATTTTAATTTGTACCCTTAAAAATTAAAAATCTCAATTTGTACCCTCAAAAATAGAAATTTATATCAATACGCACCTGAAACTAACCGCCGTAAGTTTGCGTCTAAAATTAAATAGATAAATTATACCTAGATCCCCTCATGCTTGTTACTTAATCATTTGGACCTCTCACATTTAGAATATTACTTCTACACATCTTGACGTTTGTGCACGTGTACCACATAACCCCTTGTCGTTGATATCTGTTAATATAACCGTCAAAAAATATGATTTCATCTTTATAAAAAATTATAATTTTCACACTACCCTTTATTTTGTGGAGCCGTTATACTCTAAAGTTTAAAATCAAGCTTACCATTTGAATGCTTAATATAATGCCGATATTTATATAATATTTTGTATATCCAATGCAATACATCACTTAAACAGAATTATTTAGATGTCCAATTGGGGGAACATTTTTAGTCATATTTGGATTCTAAAGAGATGTAAGTGTAATATTTCAAATGCAAGGTCTAGGTGATTAAGTGACAAGTATGAGGGGGTCTAGGTGTAATTTATCTATTTAGTTTTAGACGACTATTGATGGTAATTAGCTTGAGGTGCACATTAATACAAATTTCTATATTTGAGAGTACAAATTAAAATTTTTTATCTTTAGAGGTATAAATTGAGATTTAAATAATCTTTCAAAGTGCAATTTAAAATTAACCCTGAATAAAAAGAAAATTGAACATAACTATAAACGTGGTTCAATACATTATTTCTACATCCAAAACCACTCTTGGGCCAAGGGTGGCATCGCACCGCCCCTTACATTCGAAAAATAGCCCATACTTCCTTAAGGTTTTACAAACCCCATCTAGCTCCCTTTTGGTTTTTTAAAAAATCGTGATACTTCCCTTAGTGTATTTGAGAAACATAATGCCTTAACATTTATTAACCAAATGAGGGATGTCATTAGAATGCCTTAACTGAGATTGATAACTAAACGAAAAAAAGTAGTGAAATTGTTGTGAAATTAGACACATGAATAATTTTTACAATGTGTTGTGTGAAATTATTATTTACGGTAAAAATTTAATCATAGTTATTATATTGTAGAAAAAAAGAGGAAATAAGGCTCAGCTTGTTAAAACTCGATGTATGTTTTAGGCCCCACATAGTGCACATAATTGGAAATGGTGAACACACCAATCTCTGGTATGATAACTGGCACCCCAGTGGCCCATTACTTCTTAAATGGAATGACAGAATCATTCGAGACTAAAAGCTGCCTAAGGATGCAAAAGTCAGTAGGATTGTTCTAGGCAACCAATGGCACTGGCCAATAGCTAACTCACAGGAGCTGCAGGAAATCCTAAGAACAATGCCAACTTATGTTCCGGATACGATGAAGGACGATACTGCCAATGGAAGTTTTTCAACTTCTTCTGCATGGGAACAGATTAGGGAACAAGCACCTTGAGTTCAATGGGCTAAACTCATTTGGTTCGGCCAAGCAATACCCAGAAGAATAAGCATTATTCTTTGGATTGCTGTGAGAACGAGGTTAAGTACTAAGGATAAAATCCAATCATTTGTGTACGAGGATAAAAATCCCCGTACCTCCTAAGCTTTATGAAATAACTGTTCCTCTTTGAAAGTGCTACCTACAAAGAGGAACAAACTGTTCAGGATCGAAGTGCTTCGATCGAAGGCACTCCGATGTTTAAATCAATAAATGTGTGTGAGAAAAATGTACGTAAAAAGGATTCAACTTCCCTCTTGCCATGTATCCACATTGCTTTATATAGAATTTACTTTGCTTCTAAGATTTCCTTTACTGGTGTGGGAGATGGCACATCTCCCTTCATTCGGGATTGTTTGTTGAGGATCACAGAAATCTCTCTAATGCTCCATTGATCACAGCTCTTATGAATCATTGACTCTGCTTAGCTGTTGCACCTAAAGTCCTCAATTATAGGCGATTATCCCGTTGTTTGGTTCATGCCAAGCCTTCAAGTTGTGTTGTGCACACATGCTCGGTAGTATGAACCGAGCTGTTGCAGTTCGGTTCGGTTTGTCCCAAGCTGCAAATACTTGTGCCCCACGTGACCCGTCACTTCATGATCACGTGTGTATTTCACCTGCCTATACACGTGGCATAATTATAAGCCCCTTCAATTTGCATCCCAATTGGGTCTTGATTGCAGGGAACACCATGAATCTCACTAGCATTTGTTCTTTGAATGTTCTTACTCACTACGTATCTGGAGGGAGATACTTTCAATGAGTGGTCAGTCGTGGCAACCTATGGAATGGAATGATTTTATAAGTTGGGCTGCTCAACATTGGAAAGGAAAGAATATGGCAATAGTGGTCTTGAAGCTAAGCTTATCCGCTACAATTTACCATATTTGGAAGGAGAGGAACAATCGAATGTTTAGGAATGTGTTTTTGGACCATTATACTACTATAAAATTGATCAAACAGATTATTAAAGATAGATTGATCTCTCTGAAGTTTCAGAACACACCTCAAAATCATCAATTGGCTCTTCAATGGAAAATCCCTAGCAGCTGCTTAAACTAGTATGCAAAACCTCATGCTGCATACTGCTGGGACACTGGTTCTGGCCTCTGGTTTTTGTTCAAACTGTGAGATATTGTGTTGCAATTTTGAAGTTCAAAACTGATGATACCTAAAGTAATTCCAGACACGAGCTTAGATAGTAAGCTCAGCTCGGGAGCTCAGGTAAAATAAGCAGAGCTCATCCAGCAATGGTCTGAGATCTGCCAGCTGGTACTAGAGCTCCCAGCTGAAGACACGAACTGAGAAATAACAAGAGGGCAGCAAAATGACAGCAGATACCCTCGTAATGGGAATTAAGCCAATCCAAGGCGAGAAACCCGTTGTCAACCAGGATCCTCTCCTAAAACCAAGGAGAGGATCCCATGATAAAAGGCAAAGAACTCGCCATTCGGAGCCAGCCATAAGAAGTTTAGGTAACCCCGAGATTATAGATAAAGATAGGGCACGATCCCTTCAATAAAGGAGGTGATTTCGAATTAGAGCTAAGCATGAGGCTATAAAAAGGAGGGCAAGCCCCCATTGAAGAGAGGAGAAACCCTAATACCCTAAATACTCTACTGTAACACGTTCGACTTAATCAATAAGAAAGAGAGGAGCCAGAGACTCCATGGCAGAGTGGACTAGCCGAGCTCAGGCCGGTGAACCATTATAATCTTGTTATCCTCCCCTTTCCCCAGTTCCCAAAGCATTAACCTGCTCTATCAAGCACGAGCCTTGTAGCTCAGACACCGTACTTAGCTCTACACTGATCGTTCATATCAAATAATCCTGTTCCATAGCTCATTCGCGTAGATTTACACCATCAGTTTGGCGCCGTCTGTGGGAACGACTGTTCCTATTTACAAATAAACTGATTTCTCAGTGACTGATGGTAACAACTCGAAATATGAGCAGAAGTCAAACGAACTTACCACGAATGCAAGATCAGCAGGAAGCTACCAACGACAGACAACCCGGGAACATCCAGGAGGCAAATTCCCCCATTAATAACGAGATGGAGGCCCTTCGCCTCGTCAACCAACGCTTGTTAAGGGAAAATGCAGAGCTATCAAAGCTCATACAACGCCCACAGGAGGCACGACCGGCCCAAGAAGGCCAGAATAATCCCCCTCATAGGGAACAACGACACTGGGACCCCCTTAGAGAGGTCAGCGAAGGAGGAGAAGGCAGCCAGACCAGGGGGCATGTTCCTTACATACCCCCTAGGAATGGTCATAACGACGAAGTGCAAAGTCAGAACCATGAGGGTGAGAGGGACGATTTTCTCCCTTACCCGCAAGACAGGAGGGAGCAACACTGGGAGCAACGCTTCAAAGACATCCAACAAGAGCTCAGCCATATGAAGGAGGCTGTAAAGAGCAAGGCTCCGGTTACAATGGATGTCTTGGTTCAGCAAACTGAGTCCCCATTCACCACGGGAGTGCTACACTTTCCTCTCCCACCAAAGTTCAGGGTGCCACAAATAGAGGTCTTTGACGGAACGAAAGATCCCGTAGATCATCTCAACACTTACAAGAACCAGATGGAGTTGCATGGATACCAGGATCCTGTACGCTGCAGAGCTTTCGCCATCACATTGAAAGGCTCCGCCCTAGCCTGGTTTCATAGGCTTCCACCAGCCTCGATCTCATCCTTTAAAGAGCTCTCCATCACTTTTGTATCTCACTTTATAGGAGCCCGGATATACAGAAAGCCAAGCTACCACCTGCTGAATGTGAAACAGGGGCCCCAAGAAAACCTGAGGTCTTACGTCCAAAGGTTTAACTCGGAGACACTAAAGGTAGACGTCCCAGACGAAAAATTCGCCATAACTGCTTTCATTGCAGGGTTGGGGGTGCAATCAAAGGACCTGATGTTCTCTATATCAAAGAATCCTCAGGCAAGTATGGCTGAGGTGTTAGCCAAGGCAGAGAAGTATATAAATGGTGAAGAGGCACTCCTTTCTAAAGTGGGAAGTACATCTTCACGAAAGGAGAAGGAAAAAGAAGAGAAGAGAAGGGACCGAAGTCCCAGGAAGGAAAAAGGGCGAGAAAGGTCCCCAAGGAGGGATAGAGATCGCTCGCCAAAGAGAAGAGGAAATGTCAGAGATCGCCTGGGCCCCATGCAGCCTGAACTACAGCCCAGATACGGACCTCAGCGGTTCACCCCACTCACTGCCGCTGTGTCACAAGTTTTGTATGAGGTCCAAAATGAGAAGTTCTTAAGATGGCCACCTCGGATGAAGGCAGATCCGGCCAAGAGAGACCCCACGAAGTACTGCGATTACCACAAAGATCATGGTCACCACACTGATGACTGCATTCAATTAAAGAAGGAAATCGAGTTCTTGATCCAGCGAGGTCAGCTACGTCGTTTTGTAGCTCATGACAACCAGAATCGAGCTCTTCCACCTCCACCGCCCCAACAGCAGGCACCTGCACCACATCAGTAGCCTCTGGGAGAGATTAGAGTAATATCTGGAGGGTTTGCGGGAGGCGGAGAGTCCAGCTCAGCCAGGAAAGCACACCTCCGAAGGATCAGAGCCGAAGAAGCTCTCGAAGTACACGCTGTATCCAAAGCACCACGCTTAGATACCGTTATTACTTTTTCAGATGCTGATTTAGAGGGATGCCAGTACCCTCATGATGATCCGTTGGTGGTACGAGCTGTGGTGGCTAATAGAACCGTTCATCGGGTTCTAATTGATAATGGGAGCCCGACAGATATCATTTTCGCACCTGCCTTCGACAAGATGAACATAGGAAGGGAGAGACTTGAACCTACAAACACTCACTTGCTGGGATTCTCCAGGGAAAGGGTGCTTCCCCTAGGCTCGATCCAACTCGTGCTCATCCTAGGGGACCCACCTTGCCAAGCCACCACCACCGTAAAATTCCTAGTAGTCGATGCACCCTCTGCATACAACATCTTGCTTGGAAGGCCATCCCTTAATTCTATGAAGGCAATCCCGTCTGCCTATCACTTAGTCGTAAAATTCCCTACAGAAAATGGAATCGGAGTAGTTCGAGGAGATCAACGTGTAGCAAGAGAATGCTATATGGCTTCTGTAAAAAGGAAGGAGGTTGAGAACATCCAATTGGATGAACTCGACATGAGGGATGAAATGGAGACAAGACCAATGCCATCAGAAGAGCTGGAACCAATTCAGCTTGATGAAAAGCCAGAACACCTCATTTATGTGGGTTCCAGACTGAACGCTGAGCTCAAAGGTCTCCTCATCAAGTTCCTAAAAGAGAATATATGAGTGTTTGCTTGGAAGCAAGAAGACATGGAAGGAATTGACCCTTCGGTTATTACCCATAAGCTAAGCGTGAACCCAACTTGCAAGCCCATCAAACAGAAGAGGAGGAGCTTTGCCTCCGAAAGACAAATGGCAATCAATGAGGAGGTCAGCAAACTCCTCAATGCCAAGGCCATCAGGGAGGTTGATTACCCCACCTGGTTAGCAAATGTGGTTCTTGTAAAGAAAACCAATGGAAAATGGCGACTGTGCATTGACTTCACAGATCTCAACCGAGCATGCCCCAAGGACAGTTTTCCCTTACCTCGGATAGACCTGATAGTGGACGCCACAGCCGGGCATGAGCTCCTTAGCTTCATGGACGCCTTCTCAGGCTACAACCAAATCAGGATGGACCTCAGCGATCAAGAGAAGACCTCATTTGTAACTGAACAGAGAACGTACTGTTATCAAGTCATGCCCTTCGGGTTGAAGAATGCTGGAGCTACTTACCAGCGGTTGGTGAATAGGATGTTCCAAAAACAAATAGGAGCATCCATGGAGGTTTACATCGACGACATGCTAGTAAAGTCACTAAAGGCAGAGCTCCACATCGAGCACTTGGCCGAATCATTCCAGATCCTAAAGGAGTACAAGATGAAGCTCAACCCTGCGAAGTGTGCATTCGGAGTCTCGGCAGGAAAGTTCCTTGGTTTTATAGTTAGCAGCCGAGGAATTGAAGCTAACCCAGAGAAGGTTAGGGCAATGGTGGAAATGCAATCACCATCCAACACAAAGGAGGTGCAACGTTTGACTGGCAGGATAGCTGCCCTAAGCCGTTTTGTGTCTAGATCAAGCGATAAATGCCAGCCATTCTTTCAGATCTTGAAGAAGGCGTTCCAGTGGGATACCAAGTGTGAAGAAGCATTCGAAGCCCTAAAAAGTTATATGAGCTCTCCTCCAGTTTTGGTGAGCCCTTTAGAAGGGGAAGTCCTCACCCTCTACCTAGCAGTTTCAGATTTTTCAACAAGCGCAGCGCTGGTTAGGGAGCGAGACAGAGCTCAGCAACCAGTCTATTACTGTAGCAGAGCTCTGAGGGGGGCAGAGGAGAGATATCCAAAGATGGAAAAACTCGTTCTAACATTGGTTACAACAGCCAGAAGACTTAGGCCCTATTTCCAGGCACATACTGTCGAGGTTCCAACAGACCAGCCGTTGAAGCAAGTGTTGCATAAGCTAGAGTCCTCGGGAAGATTGGTTAAATGGGCCATAGAGCTCAGTGAGTTTGATATCAGATATAAGCCAAGAACTGCGATCAAAGGGCAAATTTTGGCGGATTTTATCGCAGAATTCACAGCAGCAGCGCCTATGGAAACCACAGATTTAATACCAGACCTCCCCATATGGAAGCTTTCAGTAGATGTAGCTGCCAATGCTCACGGAAGCGGTGCAGGAATGATCTTGACCTCCCCAGAAGGAATAGACGTCGAATATGCCCTTAGATTTGGGTTCAAAGCTTCAAATAACGAGGCAGAATATGAAGCTGTCATCGCTGGGCTCAATCTTGCTTATTCTATAGAAGCAGAGCAGCTGGAGATCTGCAGTGACTCTCAACTGGTGGTAAAACAGATAGAAGACTCCTATGAAGCAAGAGGCGAAAAGATGGTCCTTTACCTCAAAAAGGTACGAGAACTAATGAAAAAGTTTGTGCAGGTTAAGGTCAGACACGTGCCTAGAACAGAGAATTCACGAGCAGATGCGTTGGCAAGGTTAGCAACTGCCTCGCAAGAAGATTTGGATAGGCTAGTACCAGTGGAGCACCTTCCAGAGCCTTCAGTAAGTATCGAAGAAGAGGACATGCTATCAATCGAAGCTCAGCCGAGCTGGATGGACCCCATCATAAGGTACCTGCAGAGTGGGACTCTGTCAAGCGATGCCAAGGAGGCATCCAAGCTAAGGACTAGGTCAGCCAGATTTTCCTTGCTGCAAGGAAAGCTATATAAACAAGGATTCTCAAAACCTCTCCTTAAATGCGTGGGAGATGAAGATGCCAAATATATACTCAGAGAAGTACATGAAGGGATATGTGGCAATCACATAGGAGCTCGGGCCTTAGCAGGAAAAGTACTGAGACAAGGGTATTATTGGCCCACCATGCTCAAAGATGCCACCGATTTGGTCAAAAAATGTAGGACTTGCCAAGAACATGCCAATGTTTCCCATTGTCCACCCGAGCTGCTAACCTCGGTGGTTAGCCCATGGCCTTTTCAGCAGTGGAGTTTGGACATTCTTGGACCCCTTCCCATCGGTGTGGGACAGTGCAAGTTTGCTATTATAGGGGTGGATTACTTCACCAAGTGGGCGGAGGTCGAACCTTTGGCAACAATCACCGAACAAAAAGTCCAAAACTTCGTTTGGAAGTCGATAGTTTGCAGATTTGGGGTTCCCAGAGCAGTCGTGTCTGACAATGGGAAGCAGTTTGACAACTCAAAGTTTAAGAGCTTTTGTGCTGAGCTTAGGATAAAGAACTATTTCTCAGCTCCTGCACATCCTCAATCCAATGGGCAAGCAGAAGTCACAATCAGAACCATAAAGACAGCTCTGAAGACTAAATTAGAAAACCTAAAAGGCAAGTGGGTGGAGTACATCCCTGAGATATTGTGGGCTTACAGGACCACCGTCAGGTCAGCAACTCAGGAAACCCCCTTCGCTTTGGCCTTTGGGACTGAAGCAGTAGCCCCTGTTGAGGTGGGGCTCCACTCACCAAGGGTGGAATTTGCAGATGCCGAACACAATGATGAGTCTCTCTTATTAAACCTCGATCTCCTGGATGAAAAGAGAGAAAGAGCTCTGCATCGTGTCCGACTTTACCAAAGGAAAACTGCAAGATACTACGACAGGAAGGTAAGGCACATAAGTTTCAAGGCTGGAGACTTGGTACTTAGGAGGCTTCTGCTTGCAAGGAAGGATCCCACGCATGGGAAATTGGGACCCAACTGGGAAGGACCCTATATCGTATCAAGGGTAATCAGACCGGGGAACTATGAATTGCAAACAGAGGAGGGGAAGGTCCTACCACACTCTTGGAATGCCGAACACCTTAAGAAGTTCTTTCAGTAAGTGTTACTTGTAGTAGAGCTGTTTTAATAAGAATAAGCGAGTCTTTTATTCACCCTTATATGGTTTCCAAAGTAAAGGAATGTGCAGTAAGCTCTACAGCTAACGATAAACTTCTAAGCTTATAAAGTACAAGATGAGCTCTTCAGCTCATAAATAAAAGATAAGTTTCTAAGCTTATAAAATACAAGATGAGTTCTTCAGCTCATAAATAAACGATAAGCTTCTAAGCTTATAAAATACAAGATGAGCTCTTCAGCTCATAAATAAAAGATAAGCTTCTAAGCTTATAAAATACAAGATGAGCTCTTCAGCTCATAAATAAACGATAAGCTTCTAAGCTTATAAAATACAAGATGAGCTCTTCAGCTCATAAATAAACGATAAGCTTCTAAGCTTATAAAATACAAGATAAGCTCTTCAGCTCATAAATAAACGATAAGCTTCTAAGCTTATAAAATACAAGATGAGCTCTTCAAACTCACAAATGAACGATAAGCTTCTCAGCTTATAAAACACAAGACGAGCTCTTCAGCCCGTACACAAGCAACAAGCCTCTAAGCTCATAGAATTCAAAGCTGGTCTCTTCTTGGAGACACCAACAGTCTTTCCTCCACGACTAGTAGTCCTTGTGCACTGCCTACGTACTCGAAGACCCCAATACATTTGATACAGCAGGGATCAGCTACGAAATCAGTTGGGAATTGAGGTCAGTGCAAACATGATCTTCTGTTTTCCATCAATGTTCGTGGTTCGACCAGTGGAATAAGTCAGGAACTAAGGGCAGTGCAAACATGATCTTCTGTTTTCCATCCACGTTCGTGTTCTGAACACGAAGAGCGTGCTAAAATAACCTTACAGAGTTCGGAACGAGCCCGTCAGCCCATAAAGAATTGCATATTCAAAAATAAAAGATCTGGTATTCAGAGTATCCAACAGTACAAGTGTTCAGAAAAATATAAGGAAAGTCATAGCTTGGCATCACTCAAGTAAAGAAGAAAGTACAAGGGGGAAGAGCTCCTAGTCCTTCTTAAGCTAGGACTTCAGCTCAGCCACTTCCTCCTTCAGACGAGCATTCTCTTCCTTCAACTCGTCTCTTTCTTGCTGAGCTTTATAAAGTGAATCAAGAAGCTTCTGACCTGTTGGGGAGAGGAAGGTAGTGGACAGAGAGTCAGGGGAAAAAGAGCCATCTCTCCTACGCCTCTTTGAGCTCGCGCCAGTGCCCCCTTCCTCGTCGGAATCATCTTCCTCGTCAGAATCAGAAAAAGAAGTCCAGGAAGATTAGGGAATGAAGGAGAACTCATACTCAGTAGCCTCGGCCCCAAGCAAGTAGAGGTTTGCACTTGTCATCAATTCAGAGTAAGTCCTAGACTCCACCAGCAGCATCTCGTCAATGGTCACCCTCTCTGGCACATCCACATCAGGTGGACCTGAGCAGCAAGAATGTAATAAGAATATACCTTCAAGAAAAATACATACACAAGAGAGCTTAGCTAAAACTTACTAATGCGAGAGAAGCTCTTCCAGGACCGAGGAATCCTAGCCTCACGACAACGATCCTCAGGAGACCGCCAAGACTCCCCGGAAGCAAAAAAGAAACGTTTAGACCATCCTTCAGGATTGGGGGGAAAGCCTAGAACCAAAGGGCGTAATTTAAAATTCCTCCAACGGAAGAAGCTGAAGCAGGGGGCATCATCTTCCTCTATCTCGAAGAAGTACAGAAACTCGGAGACATAGGGGAACCTGCCAACGCCATGTAGGCGCCAGAACAGGAAGAAGCTCACCATAGTAGCCCATCCTCGTGGGGAAAGGCGAGAGGGGCATAGGCCATAGTAGGCAAGAACTCGTCCTATGGCAGGGTGAATGGGAAGGTGAAGTCCCATATCCATAGCACCTTCGAAAAAGCAGACTTCCCCTCGAGGAAGGTAGTTACAGGGCTCGTCCGGGGTAGGAACCCGCAAAGGCAAGTCAAGAAAAGGAAAGAACCGTTTCTTGATGATTTCCAGATCAGAAGAGTTTAAGTTCGAAGCTGACAAATAGCGGTGATGCCACTTCCATTCGATCCCGAAGGAAGTCCGTTCCTGGAACAGAGAAGAAGTAGGGGCAGCCATCAAAAAGCACGATAAAAGCAGAGGATAACCACGAAAAACCAAGAAGAAACTCAGAAGTGTCTTGGGCAAATGAGAAAGAAACTTAGCAGGTTAGAGGAAACTTAAAGAAGGTTGTAAGTTTTTAGGAAACCAAGAGACATACGAAAGGAAATCGGTTGTCTTCTTGGTTTCTTAATTAATAAAGGCGGTTATGGTTATGGAAAACGGTTGGAAAAAAAAAAAAGGCGGGAAAAGGAATCAGCACAAGATCAACCCTCCTATCGCACTCAAAATGACCGAAGAAAGTTCTGACCCCACCAAAATATTCCTCATATTGGAGCTCAACCCGGTTGACAACATTGCACCTCAGAATGATCTCCCAGACCTGCGGCTCCTAGAGCCTTGCCCACATCAGAATGATAAAACTCCTGATGGGCTCCTCAGTTCATCAAAAGAACTTAGCGACTCATGAAATCCATAGTCTTGCGTGAAGAAGGGCTGAAGTACTTCTCAAAGCACAGAGGAAAAGTTCAGAAAAATAATGCAATGAAATTTGCCTCGAAGTTTGTTATTTATCTCAGAAAGGGTCTATTAAATGGGCCACGAAGCTCAGAAAGAACTTTTAAGTTCACAAGAAGAGCTATATAGCTCAGTAAGAATCCCTAAGTTTACAAACTCGAGCCATGTAGCTCAGAAGGAACTCGCCAGTTCACAATATCAAGCTCTGTTGCTCAGAATGTAGAAGAAAAGGGAAGGGATCCCTGAGATACCAACTACCGAGCTCAACTGCTCAGGAGAAGCCATTGAGCCCAACACCAAGTCTTCCACACTCTTCAGACCTAGTAATTTTGCTTCAAGAAGTGCACAACACCCCTCAAAGCAAAAGGGGGAGTACAGAGTACAAGGAAAGGAGAAAGTACAAGGGAGAAGAGCTCCTAGTCCTTCTTAAGCTGGGACTTCAGCTCAGCCACTTCCTCCTTCAGACGAGCATTCTCTTCCTTCAACTCGTCTCTTTCTTGCTGAGCTTTATAAAGTACAAGGGGGAAGAGCTCCTAGTCCTTCTTAAGCTGGGACTTCAGCTCAGCCACTTCCTCCTTCAGACGAGCATTCTCTTCCTTCAACTCGTCTCTTTCTTGCTGAGCTTTATAAAGTGAATCAAGAAGCTTCTGAAAGGTCAGAAGAATAAAATTATGACAAAACCATCTGGCTTATGTCTCAAATCACAGCACATCACACATCACAGTTCAAACCGAGATTCAGAAACTGCTCTATGAAGTTTGTATTCCAAAACACAAGTTCGAAGTACAAAGGAAAATAAAAGCCGTAAGCACAGAAAAAAGCTCTAAGTGTCTAGAGAGGGAGTAATTGAAGGATCTCGCAGCTCGGTAGATGGGCCCTCAGCAACTGAAGCAAGGGAGGAGCTCCCAAGAATGCCTGGGGTCCCTGCCCCCGTTGATTCCGGATCTTGTGCAAGGGCCTTAGTCACCAAGTTAGCTGGAAACGGCGTAGTAAAAGGAACAGCAGGGTCTGTAGTTGGGGGCTCAGGAATCACGACAAGAGCTCCAGAGGTCCCAGAGGCAGGAATGTCCTGACTCAAGGCTGCAGCTAGTGGGACCGAGGCATCCTCCTCACTATCAGAGCCAGACTCTTCCATCTCTTCCTCAGTGGGGATGGGGAAGTTGAAGTCAAGATCTGGGAAATCTTTGATAGCCTTGCGCCTAAAGGCAAGCCATCCAGTAGCCCACAAAGTGGTGGCCTCATCTCTTAGCTCGACAATCTCCTTATCCCTCTGATTAACCAAATTTTTCTGCTCCTCGAGCTCCTCGCAGAGCTTGCCGTTTGCCTCGTTGAGGGCGAGGTAATTTTGATTGGCCTGGCTAAGCTCTTTCTTGGCGTCAAAAGCCTCCTGGCTAGCCTTGGACCACGCCTCAACCTTAAGCTGCAGGTCCTCCTTAACTAGCCTTAGCTCATCCCGAGCTTTCTTTTCCCCCTCCTCAGCTCTGACTCTGACGGTTAATGTGTGTTTGAGATCGGAGGCTTGCTTCGCTGTTAGCTCTCTGAGGCTTTCCACCTGAGCCATGAGATCCTCATTTTCAAGGGATAATTCAGAAGCCCTGGCCTTGTACGTCTTCAGAGCCTTAAAGGAGCCCTCTTGAGACCGAACCCGATGCAGCAGACCTTTCGCATGGAGGGCAGCCTGAGAATATAAAGTTCAGTAAATTGCGCCAGACCACGAAATAAAAACAAGTAAAGGGGGGAAAGTGCTAGCACTTATAGCAGCTGATCCCTGAAGAGCTGAAGAGATGGACTCCTCAAGGGGCATAGAAGCAGCCTTCAGGACATCAGACTCAGAAAAAATAGAAGAAAGAGCTCCTGCAACAAGATCCATGTTGTCGAAAAAAGAATCCTCGTCTTCTCCCTCAGATTTTCTCTCTTTCTCAACCATCTTCCCAGAAGCAGTGTATGAGAACTTTCTGGGTTGGATATCAGGGATCACTCCCAAAGCTTTATCAACCTCAGAGGAGGAAGGGGAAGCCTGATCTCCCACTTGAGCAGACACCAACCCAGGATGGGCCACCGGAGGGGAAGGGGTAACGACAATTTGAGGGGTGCCGGATGAGGAAGGCGGTGCCTTATTGGGAACCAGTTCTTCAGTAGCAGAGGGGGGTGAAGGCACCTCCAATCTGGGGATTTTAGCCCGGGTGTTTGGACCACTCCCAGAGCTGACCTGGGCCTTGCGCTTGCCAGATCTGCCTCCTTTCAACAGTTCCTCAACCTTAGCCTGAAGCTCCCCTAGAGTAGACTTCATGGTAGAAGGACCTGGAAGGTCTGAATAGAACAAGGAGTTGTAAAAAGAAGAGGAAGAGAAGGAAAGATAATGAAAAAGAAAGAGAAAGAAAGTGACAATGAAATTACCTTCTTCAGCCCCTAAAACAGATAATGGAATAGCTAGGGTCACCACAGGAGGACTCAGACCTAGCTCCACCAAATTTCGAGACTCAATCAGGTCGGCGTACCTCTCTGGCTTAATCTTCCCCAACTTCACTAGCACCTTCTTATCTTCAAGGTTGAGCTCAGGACGATCACCTGAAAAGAAGAAAGTGTGCAAATAAGAGAAAGGCAAGAGGCCTATAAGTTCCAGATCAGAGCTCAGTCGACTCAAGTGAAGACTCACCCAAGTTTTCTGGTTCTGTCCAAGCCGTAGGGACACCAAGAGTATCTGTTTTATCAGCAGGATTGTACTCCCAATTGGTACCCCCAATGTAAAAGAAATGCTTTTTCCACGCCTTGTGAGAAGAGGGGAGGTCAGTAATAATTTTCTTAACTTTAGTTCGCTTGGAAATATACAGAAAACCTTCAGCGGAGGTCAGTTTGACATTGAAGAGCTCCATAAGCAAAGAAATGCTAGGAACCCCGAGTTTACGCTTCTTAAAGATGACTAGGAGACCAACCATGACGCCATAGAAGTTGGGAGAAATCTGGGAAGGGCATACATGAAAATGTTGCAGAACAGCCTTGATAAAGGGATGTAGAGGAAAGCGAAGACCGTTCTCAAAGGCGGCAAGAAAGAAGCAGACCCTATTGCGTACTTGCTCTACATAGTAGATGGATTTATCTGGACACCAGGGTTCAACCCCAGGAGGAAAACCGTATCGAACCTTATAAGCTTTCATTAACCCAGGGGCCTCTCTACTGTAGCCCACAGACTCGACATGCCTGAAGGCTGACCCCAAATATGAGGTCTTTTCTTCAACCCCGACTCCATTCACCTTAACCTTGCCTTTATCAGGTCTGGGGGGCATGGGAGAAGAGGTAGAGGGAGGTTCCTCGGTGCCAGCCTCGGCCTCTCCGGCCTCCACACCAGGAAAGTTATCAATCTCATCGCCAACATCCCCCAAATCGGTGTCCTCAGATCGATCCCCTAATAGGGAAACAGAGGAACGAGTAGCACCAGAAGAAACAGACATATTTGGGCAAGAATCAGAGAGCTTCAAGACTGGGGCTCAAGAATTCACAGAGGCAAGGAATTCGGAGAAACAGAGGAGAAGATGAACAGTGCAAAGAAACGGTTCAGGTAGCCGTTTTGGATATTTAAAGCTTGAAAGACGTGGGCTGAGGCATGCGCGGGAATCGATGAAAGTCATGATTGCTGCAAACCGTCAAAAGTCTTCAAGTCACGTGCCAAACCAGGGGTAGCCACATGCAGATCTAACTCGATTTTGGGAGGCAGGTCAGCCCCTGCCTAAGCCAACTTAAGGCAAGGGTTGGGGGGCAACAGATGATACCTAAAGTAATTCCAGACACGAGCTTAGATAGTAAGCTCAGCTCGGGAGCTCAGGTAAAATAAGCAGAGCTCATCCAGCAATGGTCTGAGCTCTGCCAGCTGGTACTAGAGCTCCCAGCTGAAGACACGAACTGAGAAATAACAAGAGGGCAGCAAAATGACAGCAGATACCCTCATAATGGGAATTAAGCCAATCCAAGGCGAGAAACCCGTTGTCAACCAGGATCCTCTCCTAAAACCAAGGAGAGGATCCCATGATAAAAGGCAAAGAACTCGCCATTCGGAGCCAGCCATAAGAAGTTTAGGTAACCCCGAGATTATAGATAAAGATAGGGCACGATCCCTTCAATAAAGGAGGTGATTTCGAATTAGAGGTAAGCATGAGGCTATAAAAAGGAGGGCAAGCCCCCATTGAAGAGAGGAGAAACCCTAATACCCTAAATACTCTACTGTAACACATTCGACTTAATCAATAAGAAAGAGAGGAGCCAGAGACTCCATGGCAGAGTGGACTAGCCGAGCTCAGGCCGGTGAACCACTATAATCTTGTTATCCTCCCCTTTCCCCAGTTCCCAAAGCATTAACCTGCTCTATCAAGCACGAGCCTTGTAGCTCAGACACCGTACTTAGCTCTACACTGATCGTTCATATCAAATAATCCTGTTCCATAGCTCATTCGCGTAGATTTACACCATCAAAAACTACCACTGAGAGCTTACAACATCTACATTCATCGAACCTACCTGCTTCATGTTTGGAATGACAAAGCAACCTATTTCAGAGGCTTACAAGTTGTTATGTGCTACTGGGATTTTGCATGTAGAAGAGGTTTTTTTTTTGTCCAGCTTAGGTCCAATATGAAGGGATTGTGTTGGAAGTCTTGGCTCAAAGCGTTTACTCCCTTTGCAATTCCTTTATTAGGGGCTAGGTTGTTTTGCTATGTTTGCCTTGTTACATTGGGTACCTAATGAACTACACAGGGCTTTCCCCTGCTTTTTTTCTTATATGCACACATTTTTCAACCAATGAAATTTTTTACTGTCCGAAAAAAATGAGGAAAGAAATGGATAGTGACATTGTCACAAATTAATTTTTATGATAGTCAGAATTAATTTTAACCACCATCCTATAATCCGTTTTGATTTTCATCTGTTAACATTTGTATCAACATGGAGTATACTGTGTATATGTAAGCTTTTTGGTTAATGAAATCTTTCTTACTTTCCGGAAAAATATATATCATATGAAAGTTAATTTTGATAAGTTTTGTATGACTGAAAATTTACAATTAACATGCTCTCCCAGAAAAAAATTGGCATGAACAATGACTTGAGAAATAACCCCGATTAATTAAGGGCCCGTTTGGTAACAATGTGTTTGTGTTTTTTTCTGTTTTTGTTTTCATTTTTTGCTAAAAAAAAAAACAATAACGCGTTTGGAGTGTGTTTTTATTTTTTTTTTGGTTGATCAGTTTTGTAAACAACCCCAAATTTTAAAAACATCAAAAGAGGTGCTTTTGAAAACACGGCAAAACGGAAACACGCGCGCCCCTTTAAACCATTTAATGAGGTCTAGCCTTCGAACTCCATTAGCAGCAAAAAAAGGATTTTTTTTCATTCCCACTATAAAAGCATTTTTTTACCCCTTTTTGCTCCTGTCGTTCATCTCTCTCAGGAGGCAGCGACAAAAGAGCCACGAAGGAGCGACAAAGAGCCAGCCAGCACACACACTCTCTCTATCTCTCTCTCTCTCTCGCCCTTCGGTGGGTTTCAGTGGTGGCGGGGGTAGATTGGGGGTGGGTTTCGATGGGTTTCAGTGGTGGAGGTGGGGGTAGGGGTGGGGGTGGGGTTTCGGTGGTGGTGGGGCTGGATTGGGGGGTGGGTTTCGGTGGTTGTGGCAGTAGATTGGGGGTGGGTTTTCGGTTGGTTTCAGTGGTGGAGGTGGGGGTAGGGGTGGGGGTGGGGTTTCGGTGGTGGTGGGGCTGGATTGGGGGGTGGGTTTCGGTGGTTGTGGCAGTGGATTAGGGGTGGGTTTCGGTTGGTTTCAGTGGTGGGGGTGGGGGTAGGGGTAAGGGTGGGGTTTCGGTGGTGGTGGGGGTGGATTGGGGGTGGGTTTCAGTGATGGGGTGTAGTGGGGTTGGGTGGTGGGTTTCCATAGTGGGGTTGGGTGGTGGTGGCAGCATGGTCAGTGGTGTTGATTGGTAGGTTTGGGTGGTGAATTTTTGGTATAATACCAAACAAGTTTTTTATTTTTGATTTCACAATTTTTAAAATATAAATGACTACCAAATATGTTTTATATTTTTAATTTTTATCACACAAAAAACAAAATTTTGTTCTGTTTTTTTAAAGAAAAAAAACATAAAAACAAAAACGTTACCAAACGCACCCTAAAATTCTTGACTATGCTACTGCTTGGTCTCTTTAAGAATAAGATCCATGCTCCATCTTTGCTTATATCCACGGATCAAATACCCAAAGGACTATAACTATGCTCCATCTTGACCATACTCCATCTTGTAATATTCATGGTTACTGTAAACAGAGACTTTTTTATTTTTTATTTTTTTGAGTGGTGGAGAGAGGCGGAAGTGATTGAGATTAGAACCCGAAATCACTTGTGAGTGAGAGTGAGTCCTTACCACAGGGTCATTCTCTTCCCTGAATTGTTAACATGAATGTTAACCATTGTAAAGCCCCGCATGTTTATAATTATATAGTAAAGTATTTGTTTAGTGATTCATATATATAGATAATGATGTAAGAATAAATCATATGGATGTAGTGGAAGTTAGGAAGTGTCCTGGAGTTAAAATACACTTTAGCGAGAATTTGGGGAAAAATGGGTATTGAATACTTCTTAGTAATTTGGACATAACTTTTTAGTCTTAATTCCAAAGGACCTGAAATTTTGACAATAGATAGTAGACATCTAGAGCTACAAAAGTTTATCTAATGGAAATTTTCCAATGCGACCTCTAAATGGGTCAAAAATGCATTGGAAGTGGAAGTAGAAAAATCTGGGTAGTGACTACCGGTAGCCAAAATCAGCTACCGGTAGCCAATGGTCCAGTACAAATCAGCTACCGGTAGCCAACCGGTAGCCGATGGGCCAGTAAAAATCAGCTACCGGTAGCCAACCGATAGTCGAGGGTCCCGTGTGTCCGAGCTACCGGTAGCCAAAATCAGCTACCGGTAGCCACTGTAAAAATCCGAATTTTCTGTTCGCGAACTCTCGATTTTTCCTCCACTATAAATACATTTTGTCACCTCCTTAGCCTTCATTACACCACTCCAAACCCTAGATAGCTTGAGAGGAGAAGAGAGGAAGAGAAAAACACATCCAAGAGAGAGATTTACATCATTTGTGAAGATCACAACCCTCAATTCCTCAAGATTCCACTTCTATACCTATTTCCTTTTCTTCCCTTCTTCACCCAATCTCACCCAAATCTCTTGAAACCCTAGGAGGAGGAAATTAAGAGGAAAAGGAAGGAGAATAAAAAGGTTTTGAAGGTTGGGTCTTGTATTTAAAGCTACAACTAAGAGGTAGGGGTATTTCTCTCATTTCTCACACATTGAGGCTAGGGTTGTATATTTATGTATGTCTCTCACTTGTCTTCTCATATATATGATATGTAGTACATGATTCTTGATATTCTTGCAATAAAGGGCATGTTTCAAACATTTTGGTGGTTGGGTAACCATGGAAACATTCTTTTTCACAACCTAACCCGAGTTTTGAAGAAAATGGGATTTTCTCCTAATTTATTCTTTGTATTTGATTTCAAAACTTTAGTGTTGAATATTGTATAACAAAATGATATAGATTACGATCTCTTGCATATTTTCTGGGATTGTTCGATTATATGACAAATGTAAAAAAAAAATTGGGGATTTTTACTATATTTGGGAAATTGTTGTGAATTGTGAATATTCTTGGTTTCCTCATTGTATGGTTGTTGTGATGGACTTGGATTACCTTCGAGAGATGCCGTAGAGTGTTAGAGGTTAGTCTATCCCAATGGGGGTGAGATGGTTGCCTAATACTCGTAGTGGATCGTTGTTGTGATCGCGATCACTATCGTTCACATATATATATCGAGGAAAATGGTTAGTATACTAGACACCTTGGGAGGATTTCGTCAATGCCGTAGGAGACGGTATACGCCCTTCCTAAAGAGATTTGTGATTGTTGGTTGCGGGAATTGGTGGACTAGGTATGATCGTTGGGTAGATTCACGGGAAGCAATCAACATACATGGTACGGGGATGAACCAAAAAATACATGAAATCAGGAGTTGGGTCGTTCTTGCCGATGCATTGGTATGAGACAATGCATGGGGAGAAGTCCTTCATAAATAGCTTAAATTGGAATTTTGTTTATCGATGCTAAACTCACTCTATTCTTTTAATGGATTATTGCTACTGTTTAAACTTGAGATCTCTTTTAAAATGTCCCTATTTTCATTCAAAATCTTTATGTATGATATTTGTGAAATGAGACCGACCGTTTTGAATGCTTTTCTAAACCTTGTATGGGTTTGAGAGAATTGTTCTACAGAGCTTTGTGCTCACCCCCCTACCGCTAATATTTTTCAGATTTTCTACAAGAGGAGGACGTAGGGGTCGAGGAGCCCGCTTCTTGGGAGACTCCACTGGACGGGAGTGTGGATCCCGAGGTGGACGCCTAGAGCGACACTTTCTTTTGTTCTAGACTAGGATATTCATTTTGAACATTGTAAAGCCTAGTTTTCTTTTGTTATTTCCGCTGTGCTACATTAGTTGATTTTGGAATGTAAAGGCCAAAATGGGCCTATTCTTTTGGGTTAATGCTGTAAATTTTATGGATGACTTTATGAAGTCTTATTTATTGATGGATTATTTTAGTGCTCTCATGATGTGAATGTTTTAGAATGTAATGCCGGCCAGGGTGTGTTTTGGGATATTACAGATTTTGGTATCAAAGCTTAGGCTTTAGGTCTTACATGGGAGCTGTAGGTATGGATTTCCACTAGGGAGTTAGGACTAGGGTGAAAATACTTATTAGTTAATTTTTCACTAGTCTTATGCCTTAATCTAAAGCTATAGTTAGGTTCTCTTGTACATCAATTAAACTAAATTGAGAATTGATGTGCAGGATGGAAGGAGGAAGAGGACGTGGTCGTGGTCGTGGTCGTGGAGGTCAAGCAAATCCACCACCTCCCGACGCCATGCAGGGGATTTACCAATGTCTAAGGGAACTCACCACCTTAGTGCAACAACAAGGTGGGAACAACCACTACAACGGTGGGGTTCGTCCTTTAGTACAAGTGCCCGGAAATGGGGACGAGAACCGGAAGATGGTGGCCCTTCGGGAATTTCTACGACAACATCCACCCACTTTCAAAGGGAGCTCCAATCCCTTAGATGCGGATCGATGGGTCCGCCGAGTGAAGAAAATCTGTGATGGTGTGGGGATCGCCGAGGACCTTCGGGTTGGCTTGGCTACATATTTATTGGAAGGGGAGGCCGATTACTGGTGGGAGTCTGTGAAGAAGAGGAGGGACACCGATACACTCACTTGGGAGGAATTTGAGCAAAACTTCAACGACAAGTATTTCCCCGAGTCGGTCAGAGATAAAATGCATGCAGACTTTCTAGCTTTACGACATGGCAGTACGACCGTTGCGGAGTATGAGAGGAAGTTCGATGAGCTGTCCCGTTATGCTTCAGAGTTCATATCTACCGAGGAGAGGAGGGCCAAGCGTTTCGAGCAGGGTTTGAGACCAACTATCAGAGAGAAACTTGTGGCCCTTAGAATCCGGGAGTACAGGGATTTGGTTGACAGAGCAGCATTGGTGGAGAGGGACCTTGATGACTCTCAGAGGAGGCAGAGTTATGCTAGAGGGGGACCGATTCGTTCAGGTGCCAGTAGCAGTGGAGAACCGAGGGCGTTACCATACCGTCGCCCCGATCAGGCGGTGGGGCAGAGACCTCCTACAGTCCGAGGAGAGGGGCATGCCCCGACTAGACCAAGCACTGACCCTCGCCAATGCTTTGCATGTGGGGGTGTAGGGCACTTCCGAAACAACTGCCCGTCGCTTCCACCCAAGACCAATCAATCAGCCGGGCCATCAAATGCAAATAGGCCCCCTCCACCACCGAGACCATTGAGAGCTCAAGCCCCCGGTGATGCCAATCCGGGGAGAGTATTTGCCTTAACCCAACCGGAGGAGGATGCCTCCAATGCCGTTGTGGAAGGTATCATTCTTCTCTACAATTCTTGGGCCCGAGTCTTATTCGATCCCGGTGCTACTCATTCTTTTATACGTACTGCATATGCTATGAATTTGGGATTGAGTTTTGAGAAGCTAGAACATGCATTGAATGTTGACTTGCCTACGGGAGAACGATTGGATACAACTAGGGTGTGTAGAGAATGTGTGCTTCGCATTGGGGAGCAAGAGTTGATTGTAGATTTGATTGTGTTAGACATGAAAGGGTACGACGTTATATTTGGGATGAATTTGTTGTCCGCTTTCCGTGCGGTGATGGATTGTTTTCGCAAGCGGATCTCATTCCAATTACCGGGAGGGGTAGTCTTTACTTTCATGAATGATCGTAATTCTTCCCATCCCTTTCCTACTACGGGTAGTAGATTCTTGAAAGCGAAGGCGGGGAGCCAGTTGAGTTTCTTAGCCAGCTTAATGGGAGATGATCGGGATAAATCCCATGCGGACGTGGTGTTGATAGTATCGGATTTTCCGGATGTCTTCCCTGACGAATTACCTGGGTTACCTCCACAAAGGGAGATTGAGTTCAAGATTGATCTCTATCCAAGAACTGAACCCATATCCATTGCCCCTTATCGAATGGCACCTTTGGAGTTGAAGGAGCTAAGGAAGCAGTTGGATCATCTATTGGCCATTGGGTTTATACGTTTGAGCACCTCACCTTGGGGAGCCCCGGTCCTCTTTGTGAAGAAGACTGATGATACGCTACGGTTGTGTACGGATTACCGAAGGTTGAATCGGGTTACCGTGAAGAATAGGTATCCGTTGCCGAGAATTGACGACTTATTTGATCAGTTGAGGGGTTCGAAGTATTACTCCAAGATTGATCTTCGCACGGGGTATCATCAGCTGCGAATTAAGGAGGAGGATATTCCTAAGACTGCTTTCCGTACCCGGTATGGTCATTTCGAGTATACGGTAATGCCGTTCGGATTGACTAATGCCCCCGCAGCCTTCATGGATTTGATGCACAGAGTCTTCCGGCCTTACCTCGATCAATTTGTTATTGTGTTTATTGATGACATATTGATTTACTCACAGACTCAGGAGGAACATGCTCGTCATCTCTCCATTGTGCTACAAACATTGAGAGAACATAAGTTATATGCGAAGATGAGCAAGTGTGAGTTTTGGATGAAGGAAGTGAAGTTCCTTGGCCATGTTGTGTCCAAGCAAGGGGTAACTGTGGATCCCGCAAAGATTGAGGCCGTGATGAAATGGGAACCACCGAAGAATGTGACCGAGATACGTAGTTTCTTGGGGTTAGCCGGCTATTATCGTAGGTTTGTGGAGGGGTTTTCAAAGCTTGCGCTGCCGATGACTCGCCTCACAAGAAAGGGAGAAAAATTTGTGTGGACTCAAGCGTGTGAGCTAGTCTTTCGCACCTTGAAGGAGAAGTTGACAACGGCGCCTATCCTTATTATACCGAGTAGTGGGGAATGATACGATGTCTACACTGATGCTTCGCTACGAGGCCTGGGATGTGTTCTAATGCAAGGGGGTAAGGTAGTTGCTTATGGCTCGAGGCAACTCAAGACTCATGAGCATAACTATCCCATTCACGACTTGGAGCTGGCCGCTGTGGTCTTTGCTCTTAAGTTGTGGAGGTGTTACTTGTATGGAGAGAAGTTCCAAGTGTATTCGGATCATAAGAGCCTCAAATACATATTCACCCAGAAAGACTTGAATCTTCGGCAAAGGAGGTGGATTGAGTACTTAGAAGATTATGATTTCACACTCAACTATCATCCGGGGAAGGCTAATGTGGTAGCGGATGCACTGAGTAGGAAGTCTCGGGGTGAAATCAATGTTCTTACGGCTCATCGGTGGAAGATGATTGAGGCATTGGAGGAGTTTGATTTGTGGGTCGATAGACAAGATGATCGACCATGCTTGTTTAATCTTGTAGCTCAACCAATTCTCCGACAAAGGATTGGGGAGTTGCAACGGTTAGATCCCGAGTTGAAAACTATTCGGGAGATATTGGAGGGGAATGAACTTGTTGAGGGTTGGTCGATTCATGGTGATGAGTTACGGTTTCGGGGAAGACTATGCGTGCCAAATGATGACCAAGTGAGAGAAGAAGTGTTGGGTGAGTGTCACCGATCCAAGTTCTCCATACATCCAGGGAGTACAAAAATGTATAGAGACATGAAACGGCAATATTGGTGGAGCGGAATGAAGAAGGATGTAGCAAAGTTCATTTCAAGGTGTGCCGTATGTCAGCAAGTGAAGATTGAGCACCAACGACCCGGAGGATTATTACAGTCTCTGCCTATCCCGGAGTGGAAGTGGGATCATATTACCATGGACTTCGTGTCGGGTTTTCCACGGACTTCAAGAGGGCATAACGCCGTATGGGTTATCGTAGATCGACTCACCAAGTCAGCTCACTTTTTGGGGATGAAGACCACAGACTCGTTAGATACCTTGAGCAGACTGTACATTCGAGAGATTGTTCGATTGCATGGAGTTCCACTTTCTATCGTGTTGGATCGCGATTCTCGTTTTGTGGCTCGTTTTTGGCAAAGTCTACAACAAGCTATGGGGACAGAGTTACATTTCAGCACAGCCTTTCACCCTCAAACAGATGGCCAATCCGAGAGAGTAATACAGATTTTGGAAGACATGTTACGGGCTTGCGCGTTGGACTTCAAAGGGAGTTGGAGCGATCACTTACCATTGGTGGAATTTGCGTACAACAACAGCTACCAAGCGAGTATCGGGATGGCACCGTATGAAGCTTTGTATGGAAGACCATGTAGATCCCCGACGTGTTGGTTGGAAGCCGGAGAGAGTAGTATGTTTGGGCCCGAGATTGTGCGGGAGACAACAGAGAAGATTCAGCTCATTCGGGAGAGATTACGCACATCACAGAGTCGACAAAAGAGCTATGCGGATAGGAGAAGAAGGCCTTTGGAATTCAAAGTGGGAGACTACGTGTTCCTCAAAGTGTCGCCCAAGAAAGGAGTATTTAGATTCGGCAAGAAGGGAAAGTTAGCGCCAAGATATACCGGGCCGTTTGAAGTGATCAAAGTTGTGGGCAAAGCGGCGTATCAACTTCAGTTACCGGCTCAGTTGTCCGGGGTGCACGACGTGTTCCACGTGTCGATGCTGAGGAAGTGTCAATCGGAGACAACGCCGGTCGTGGACTTGGAAGATATAGAAATTCAAGACGGAGCGACATATGAAGAACAACCGATGAAGATTATCGATGCCAAGGAAAAGGTGCTTCGCAATAAAGTCATCAAATTGGTGAAAGTGTTATGGCAACATCATGGAGTGGAAGAAGCTACTTGGGAACCGGAGCTGGAGATACGAGAGAAGTATCCGTATTTATTCGCTACTTGAGGTAAGTTTCGAGGACGAAACTTTCTTTAAGGGGGGTGGATTGTAAACCCCCGCATGTTTATAATTATATAGTAAAGTATTTGTTTAGTGATTCATATATATAGATAATGATGTAAGAATAAATCATATGGATGTAGTGGAAGTTAGGAAGTGTCCTGGAGTTAAAATACACTTTAGCGAGAATTTGGGGAAAAATGGGTATTGAATACTTCTTAGTAATTTGGACATAACTTTTTAGTCTTAATTCCAAAGGACCTGAAATTTTGACAGTAGATAGTAGACATCTAGAGCTACAAAAGTTTATCTAATGGAAAATTTCCAATTCGACCTCTAAATGGGTCAAAAATGCATTGGAAGTGGAAGTAGAAAAATCTGGGTAGTGACTACCGGTAGCCAAATTCAGCTACCGGTAGCCAATGGTCCAGTACAAATCAGCTACCGGTAGCCAACCGGTAGCCGATGGGCCAGTAAAAATCAGCTACCGGTAGCCAACCGGTAGTCGAGGGTCCCGTGTGTCCGAGCTACCGGTAGCCAAAATCAGCTACCGGTAGCCACTGTAAAAATCCGAATTTTCTGTTCGCGAACTCTCGATTTTTCCTCCACTATAAATACATTTTGTCACCTCCTTAGCCTTCATTACACCACTCCAAACCCTAGATAGCTTGAGAGGAGAAAATAGGAAGAGAAAAACACATCCAAGAGAGAGATTTACATCATTTGTGAAGATCAAAACCCTCAATTCCTCAAGATTCCACTTCTATACCTATTTCCTTTTCTTCCCTTCTTCACCCAATCTCACCCAAATCTCTTGAAACCCTAGGGAGAGGAAATTAAGAGGAAAAGGAAGGAGAATAAAAATGTTTTGAAGGTTGGGTCTTGTATTTAAAGCTACAACTAAGAGGTAGGGGTATTTCTCTCATTTCTCACACATTGAGGCTAGGGTTGTATATTTATGTATGTCTCTCACTTGTCTTCTCATATATATGATATGTAGTACATGATTCTTGATATTCTTGCAATAAAGGGCATGTTTCAAACATTTTGGTGGTTGGGTAACCATGGAAACATTCTTTTTCACAACCTAACCCGAGTTTTGAAGAAAATGGGATTTTCTCCTAATTTATTCTTTGTCTTTGATTTCAAAACTTTAGTGTTGAATATTGTATAACAAAATGATATAGATTACGATCTCTTGCATATTTTCTGGGATTGTTCGATTATATGACAAATGTAAAAAAAAAATTGGGGATTTTTACTATATTTGGGAAATTGTTGTGAATTGTGAATATTCTTGGTTTCCTCATTGTATGGTTGTTGTGATGGACTTGGATTACCTTCGAGAGATACCGTAGAGTGTTAGAGGTTAGTCTATCCCAGTGGGGGTGAGATGGTTGCCTAATGCTCGTAGTGGATCGTTGTTGTGACCGCGATCACTATCGTTCACATATATATATCGAGGAAAAGGGTTAGTATACTAGACACCTTGGGAGGATTTCGTCAATGCCGTAGGAGACGGTATACGCCCTTCCTAAAGAGATTTGTGATTGTTGGTTGCGGGAATTGGTGGACTAGGTATGATCGTTGGGTAGATTCACGGGAAGCAATCAACATACATGGTACGGGGATGAACCAAAAAATACATGAAATCAGGAGTTGGGTCGTTCTTGCCGATGCATTGGTATGGGACAATGCATGGGGAGAAGTCCTTCGTAAATAGCTTAAATTGGAATTTTGTTTATCGATGCTAAACTCACTCTATTCTTTTAATGGATTATTGCTACTGTTTAAACTTGAGATCTCTTTTAAAATGTCCCTATTTTCATTCAAAATCTTTATGTATGATATTTGTGAAATGAGACCGACCGTTTTGAATGCTTTTCTAAACCTTGTATGGGTTTGAGAGAATTGTTCTACAGAGCTTTGTGCTCACCCCCCTACCGCTAATATTTTTCAGATTTTCTACAAGAGGAGGACGTAGGGGTCGAGGAGCCCGCTTCTTGGGAGACTCCACTGGACGGGAGTGTGAATCCCGAGGTGGATGCCTAGAGCGACACTTTCTTTTGTTCTAGACTAGGATATTCATTTTGAATATTGTAAAGCCTAGTTTTCTTTTGTTATTTCCGCTGTGCTACATTAGTTGATTTTGGAATGTAAAGGCCAAAATGGGCCTATTCTTTTGGGTTAATGCTGTAAATTTTATGGATGACTTTATGAAGTCTTATTTATTGATGGATTATTTTAGTGCTCTCATGATGTGAATGTTTTAGAATGTAATGCCGGCCAGGGTGTGTTTTGGGGTGTTACAACCATATTTATAGAATGATAAGTACAAAAAATAAAAATCAAATATCTTATGTTGTTATTATCAAGTGTGTTTATCTAGATAATTAAGTAGTAATAATTTGTTTTTTAGATTTTATCATATTTTTAATACATAGGGCCGTACTTATTACAAGAGCCTCTCGATCTTGAGTGAGACTCAATCCAATGGGCTTATTAATCACGGATTTCAAGATCTATTTTAAGTCCACTAAGAGCATCCAATAGTGCTCTCTAAAATAGAGAATATCTTTTTAAAAATAAATAGCATCTTTGAAAAAAAGTTAAAATAGATAGTGAAAGTTTAAATATCACTTCAATAGAACTCTTCATTCTTATCAATTTATTATTTTGTGCTTTGTCTTTTTTAGAAATAAATTTGACTTCCCCCCTTTTTTTGGTCAATTTTTTTATCAAACTTGAATATTTTATTTACCCTCTCATTTTCTTTGATCCCATCCCAACTATGAGTGCTTGATTACTGCATGGAATTAATAGAGTATCAATCAACAAGAGAAACAACTTGAAGCAATTAATTTAATATTCTTATCTTGATGTTGTGCACGTGTAGTTTGATTAGGAAAAAAACTTCTTCCGAGAAATCCCATTTGTTGTTGACAATGACGAAGGGAGGAAGTTGGTTTCGACGTAAAGAGCGTTCATATATGTTTTATCTTGAATGTCTTGGACGAAAAGATAAATATAACTTTTTTCTATTCAAAAAAAAAAAAAAAATATAGTAGAGAGTAAGTTTGACTCTCCAAAGGTGGAAACTCAAATCAGACTCTTTATTTTAGAGATCTTATATAGTCTATTGGAGATTAAAATTTTAACAATTGACTCTCTAAAATAGGGAATTGAATATCAAAGCTTACCATCAAGGATAATGCCATGGTATCATATAATTATTGTGTTGAAATTGATCTGTAATCGTTTATTTTAATTTTAATAAGGGTAAATTATATTTACACCCCCTGAACTATCACCGTTTTCCACTTTGCTCGCTAAACTACTAATTTTCTCACATTGCATCCTATACTAACATTGTTGTTTAACATTGCCCAAATCGATAATAGTCGTCACACATTTAACGGAATAGAAGGGAAAATTTGGTAATACAGGAAAAAGGATGGAGGGAAACCAGTCCAAGCTTCTTGCCAATATCTGAGCCTATAGAGCACCAACTATACGAGCATCGACGAAGACCGAAGGTCGACGACAGAAGCCTGTCGCCTTGTGTCTCCCGTAACTCATCTCCTCTCTCTATCTATCAGATCTATATATACATATGTATAAGTATGTGTATGTTCAGATCTGTGTATATATAATACAGAACACAGATCTGTGTGTATACTATGTGAGTGTATGGGTTGTATGTGGGTGTGTGTGTTTGCTATGTGTGATGGATGTGTGTGTTTGCCGTGTGAGAAGATAATGGGGGGGAGAGAGAGAGGTAAAGAGAGAGATTGGAATGAGTAGGAGTGATAAGATAAAAATTGGGGGGAGGTTTTGTGAATTATTTTTCAAACAAGTTTTACTATTTTCTGTTTTTTAAAACTATTTTCAAAAACATATAATCAAACATGTTTTGTAATCTGAAAATATAAAAAAATATTTTCTTAAAACTCTTCACAAAAATTATTTTTGGATACTATTTTTTGAGATGCAATCCAAACACGTCCTTAATTTGTCAAACACCACTACAAAATTAATCTCAATCATAAAATTCTAAAAATATAGAACTTTTACTATTTCTTTTTTTAAGTCTCTTCTTATAGTTAAAACAATGAATTTTGAGAACGTACAAAGTTTTCATAATCCTATAATAAAAAATGAGCAATAAAAAATTAAGTTTGATAAATTTGAGATAATATTTAATTTAGATATACATATACATAACATGTTTTATTAATTTTTGTGCACAAAAATTATTCATGTGCAACGAACGTGGTGCATTGCTAATATATATATATATATATAGAGAGAGAGAGAGAGAGAGAGAGAGAGAGAGAGAGAGATACGTTTGAGCTTGTCGATACTCTATAAAAAATATAACTGGCCACATTATTGTGGAAAAATGCTATGGAAGCTACAATCGTAAATTAATATAGGAGAACAAACCAAAATATTGATCGACTGAGGCGTGAGAAATTATTGTCACTAAGGATAACAAGTAACCTTTAAACTTGCACTTCCTAGAACAGAAACTTTCAAGAAACAGACAAGTTTCAACGGTGACTTCAATTACTTACCCTCCAAAAGCTACACCATACACTTCCTAGAAACATTCACTTGTGAGAGTAGCTCGAAATAGTCAAAACTTAGATTGCCTTGAAAATCATACGAAAAATTAAAGAAGGAGAATAAGCTTCACATTCAAAGATACATTGAAGAGGTTGTGTTTGTTGTTTTCCTTTCTAGTGTGCAATGATCCGAGTATAAGGACCGAACGATCAATTATTGGAAGACAAATTTCCACAATCTCCATGCACCAAAATCAAAGGATTCAATAAGGCAACAATCTAGGGATTGATTGATCTGTCACAATTCCCAAGTGATACAAATAAAGGTCAACTGTGGCAAGGTTTATATCTAGGGATTTTCGTCGCTACTAAGGGCGGAGCCAAGATTTTTGTTTATCTCGGGCTAAGCTAAGCATTCATACGACTAACAAAATACAAATGTAAATTCATAAACATATATACAATAATACAAATGTAAACTCATAAACACTTACTAATGAAATTGGTAGACAAAAAACAGAGAATGAACCCAATAATTCAGCCTCTTAACACTACTGATAAGCCACAAGGCAAAACAGCCCCTTAACACCAAGACAAGGCAAAAAAGCCCGTCACAGTCACCTGCACCCAAGATGGCCAGCAAGAACAAGGCATCACCTAAAACAACATCCAATAAACAACCTGCAGGGCATCACTTATAAATATATATACAATAATATACATACATATAGACCAAGATACATAGACATATAGATATATATATATATATATACAGAGAGAGAGAGAGAGAGAAATACCTTGCAGGCTTGCACTTGGGACCACTGCCACTGGGCGCCGATTGCGGGAAGATGGACCACCGAGAGGAAAAGAAAGTGAATAATATAAAAAAAGTGGGGCTAAAAGCCCTGGTAATTTTTTTTTTTACTCTGGGCTTCAGCCCACCTCAGCCCACTAACAGCTCCGCCCTTGGTCGCTTACGTGTGAAATGCCTGGCTTCTTGCTTAGTAGTTTTAACCCCTGCATATGCTCAACGTAGGTTGGTCCAAATAGGTCATGCATCCTACTTGGACATAATGAGTGCTCCAAAAAACTCATCTAAGTTCTTATAGAAGCAACCCCAATTTACACTCATATAGATGAGTCTATCAAGTGTGCACTTCAACTAACCCTACCGCCCATAAGGGATAATACATCAAGAGTGTAGCTCAACCCTTAATTGTTGTAGTCTAT
Source organism: Ilex aquifolium (assembly GCA_951799425.1). NCBI lineage: Eukaryota > Viridiplantae > Streptophyta > Magnoliopsida > Aquifoliales > Aquifoliaceae > Ilex > Ilex aquifolium. The sequence goes on from OX637408.1 coordinate 13,837,401, forward strand.
CGCTATTGTTAGGAAATTATTCATTGTAATTGGCTAATTTCGTGAAGTGGCATTGTAAATTCTCAACTAGATCTCTTGTCATGAAGCTACAAGAAGAAGCAAAAAGGAAGATGAAGTCCAACCTTCAAAGTCACATCCGAAAACTTCCCAAGATTCTTCCAAACCTAAGAAAAGTTACATGACCTAACAACATCTCCAAGGGAGATGTCAAATGTTATAAGTTAAATTTAAATTTGAAGTTCTATGTGGCAATTTGACACAAAGGGATACATAGAAGTTTCTCTCTGCTAGTTTTTTGGCTAGCTCTAGAAAGGGAGAGATGTGACCATGGGCCAACCATGGAAGCATAAGAACACTCAAACTAGCTTGTTGGGTGCTCATAATTCTCTCTCTCTCTCTCTCTCTCTCAATGTGTATGTCGTTGTGTGCGAATTGAAGCTCTTCCATAAACACCTTTTTAATGGGAGTAATGTTAGAAGAACTTAAAAACTAGATTCGATAATTTCAACTATTGAATAGGTAGTGAATCTCAATAAATGTTAGGATCCACAGTGAAATTAATGGTTGTATGGGGTGTCAATTTTATCCGTTAACACGAACCCGACATGAACTTGACCTGACACAAAACTCGAAAATAACACGATTAGTTGACAGGAGTAATAAATGGGTCAAATTAAGGTTCGACACGAATAACACGATTAATGAGTACTGTAAATAGAAATAATTATTTCAAGAGTATTGTAGACAGAAAATAAGAATTTTATAATTTTTTAAATAGTATTATATGAATTGTTGTCAAATTAAATAATTTTTTATTAACACGAATATTGACACGAATCCGACATGTACCGAAAGTGACACGACACGAAAATAACACGACCGAAAATGACACGACACGACACAATTGACACATTTTATAATTATCAAGTCTAATTTTTAAATTTATTTTTTAAGTTCATATAACATTGCTCTTTTAACGGTTCAAGTGGGATTTTTTCCTATGGAAGATGCCTCAATGTGTTTGTTTAATGGATATGGACAGATGGTAAGTGTCTGGTAGTTAGAAATTGAATACTATGCTTTAATGGATATGGACAGATGGTAAGTGTGTGCTTGTTAGAAATTGAATACTATGCTTTCTCACAGTTTGTTTGTTTAATGAATATGGACAGATGGTAAGCGTGTGCTTGTTAGAAATTGAATACTATGCTTTCTCACGGTTTGTTTGTTTAATGAATATGGACAGATGGTAAGTGTCTGCTTGTTTTAAATTGAATACTATGCTTTCTCACGAAGACAAAAGTCTTCACAAGTCAAATAGTACTATTGAACCAAATGGTCATCGATATAGTGATCTTATTTAGAGATTTTATTTAGGGATATAATAATGTGCAATCATTAAATTAGTTGTGGGTTCTATCTAATATTGGAACACACAACTCATCTAATGGTTGCATTGAAATCATATCATTAAGTCTTTAAATAAAATTCCCAAATAAGATTCAAATAGCATTTCCCTTTGTGAAGTAGAATTGCAAGCTGGCTAAGAAATATGTCCAAATGCACTGTATTTCTTCATTATAAATCTTACCAGCTAAACTTAGCCGCTAGAGCATCTTTGATAGAAAGCATCTTTCATTAAAAGTGAAAATAAAAAGTGAAATATTTTTAGTAACTCCAATAAGATTTTTTATTCTTGTGTAAAAAAAAATTCTATAGTCAAAAAATTTATTTAATTAAATATGTACATATTTCATCTTTTTATTTATTAATTATAAAATAAAAAATGAGTTTGATTCTTCAATTGTAGAGTCTCTATCTTAACAAGACTCAAACAAATATATTAGAAAAAAAAAACAAATATATTAGAGATGAAACTCACTAAATTTCATGACTTACTCTTTCTTCTTGATGAAGTCTTTCATTTCTATTGGTTGGGTGACATAAATTTCGCGGCAAATGTCTTTCATGCAATAGATGTATGCAATGAGAGAGTAACAGAGACAGAGGCTATCGGTAGAGAGACATTCTATAAGAATCTCCATATGGGTAATCATTACACACTTCAATGCAATTTCATTTACACCCCTTTCCTTGTTTGTAATAGTCACTATATAGTTCTTTGTTTCTCTTATTAACACTTGCACTCTAATATTATGGTGCATAATTTATGTGTAATTTACAAATTTCAGGTTTGTAATTTATTTGTTTTTTCTAGAATAATAAAATTCTCTATACTTCAGGTACTAGACATTTACAGAAGTGACAACCGTTTGTTTCTCGAGAGAGAAGCTTTGACTTCTCTCTAGGGTTTTTACCAAAACATCATGAATATTGATCCAACTCGCAACATATTTCGTCCAAAACCACTAGACATAACTAAAAACTTTGCATCTTTGTTCAAAATACAAGCTACTATATCTCAAACTCATCAAAATCCTTTAAATCCAGTACAATCAACCACACAGCCAGTGCAACTTTCAGACGAAAATATACAGTCTTTGATACCACAAACCCTACTGCCCAAGGCCGTCGTTCAACCACCCATATTGTCCTCTGAAACTATATATAACCCCAAGAACACGAAGAGAGTAGCCTTTAACAATGGTGAACCCAATATGTACTATACTCCGGAAGAGATTCAATTTTTATCCAAAGAGTTTAGTCAAACTCTTATTAGTAAGTGCGCGTATGGTAAACCTTCTATGGGTGTGATCAGTGAGTTTATTATGACAAGGTGGGCTCTCAAAGGTGATTTTCAGATTGGTTTATTAGACCCCAAGCATATTCTTATTAGATTTAATTTACATGAGGATTACGTAAAAACATGGTTGAAGGATACTACCTATATCAAAGGATTTTTATTTCGCTTCTTTAAGTGGTTTCCAAAGTTTTCACCTAGGGTTGAGCCTTCGATTGTTCCCATGTGGATTTCACTACCAGGCCTCCCCATTTATCTTTTTTAAGCCTGAGCGTCTTAAGGATATTCTTAGTCCTATTGAAAGAATTTTGGTTATAGATAAACCAACCCTTTAGTTAACAAGACCAGGGGTGGCAAGGGCTTAAGTTGAAGTAAATCTTTTGGCCAAAAATTCGGAAAGAATTTTGTTGGATTTGGGAGGTTCAAGTGGGCGTTGGTATAGAATTATATACGAGAAGGATACTAAATATTGTAGTTGTTGCTTGAAGCAAGGTCATGATATTTCTGAATGTAGAAAGAAGAAATTGGAAGTTCAAGAGGAATTGGAAGAGAAGCAAGAAAATAAGGAAAAAAAAATTCAAGGCGATGGTTTCAAGGGTGCTCAGAATCAAGAAAATTCTGATAAGAGACCTCAAAATAATTAAGGGTAAGCAAGTGGCTCAAGACCAATCAAGAAAGTGGAAGAAGAACGAATTCAAACAAAAGCAGCATGCTGTTAAGATTACTGATTTTAATGAGGGAGATAGTATAACAGAGGTGCAAAATTCTGGTTTAGTGTTTCTAGTGGGTAATTTGCTTAGAGGGGAGTCTTCTGGGTTGCTTTGAAGATGAATGTTGTGGATGAGACTTGGCTTTGGCATAAGAGATTGGGCCACTTGCAAGAAATTTGGGTATGTGAAGAAGGATTGTAGGGTAACCAACCAACATTCTGGTGTGGTACAAGAGCAAAATGACACCACTAAACACTCCAATACATTACTACCAGAGGCTTTTATGGTAGTTGCTAATCAGCAAGATTCAGGAGGCAATAAGCAGAGAGATCTTAATGCTGTATCAAGTGGAGGTCACATACAGGGTGATGCTCAGGGAATTATCACAGATAACATCATGCCAATACAGGAAGAGAGTGAACAGAATCCCCCAGAACAACAACAACAGACAAAGAAACAAGAAGATAATTCAATAGCTATGTAGAGTGACTTGAGGAGGGCAGAGGGAGTAGTCACAAAGCATGAGGTTTTAATTAGTGCAATCAGTATAGAGTTATGTGGTGAAAGAAATGTGTAATTCATAAAGCTGATATCTCCATTTGGCCTAAAGTCACATTCATTAGGGAAGCTGAGATTCTAAGAAGTTAGCACCAAGGAACAGAATGAACCCATTAAAAAATTAAAAAGAGAAGCTCTTAAACATGAACAGAAATCGTATGACACAAATTTTATGTCAATATTTTGCATCACTGTAAGAACTGAGGTTTGTGACTCTTTCACTGTTTTCCAACCATTAAAGATAAAATTAGATACATTAATTCCACTCTATTGGAAAAAAAAATTCGATACCATGCGAAAGTTACTATTTTTAAGGTTTAATGTCAAATAATAATTGTTTGAGGTAAATTCATGATCGATCAGAGGATACCTCTGATCAGTTATAATTTAATCTTTAAAAATTATAACTTTATTTTTAAAAATTGTAAACTTATATAATCGATCATGAAATTTTAAAATTTATCATACATTTTCCAGTTATAACTTTTACATGTGAAAATTGTAACTTAAGCTGACAAGATTATAAATTTCAATACCGAAGTGGGTCAAGGTCAGATAAGTCATATCTTATCAGGAAAATATTCTTACATAATGATAATGACGCAAAACAACAAAAAGTGATAAATAGTATTTATAACCGGATATCAATGGAAACTCTAATTCTTCTTCTTGCAAAGCTGTAGCAGCTCCTCCACCACCACTTCAATCTCTTCTTCTCCTTTCGTTTTAAATTTCTCACTCACTTCCCGTGCTTTCCTCCTCACACCCTCCCCGTTTTCCTCCACAACCACCTTTCTTATAACTTGTGCAATCTCTTCTCTTTGGAGCTTTCCATTATTGTCTCTCACAACCTCCACACCAACACCAACCTCCTCCACCGCTCTAGCATTCAATGGCTGGTCAATATGCATGGGTATTGCTATAATTGGAACACCAAACTTCATGCTTTCCATTACAGAACTCCACCCACAATGGCTCACAAAGCCACCTGTACCCAGATGCCCAATGATTTTAGCCTGTGGGGCCCATCCTTCCACCACCTTTCCTCTCTCTCCTACCCTCTCAAAAAATCCTTCTGCTAGTGCATCTTCGACCCTAATTTTCTCCCCTTTATGAAACCTCACCACCCATATGAAATTAACCATGCTAATCTCTAGCCCATGAGCTACCTCTTCCATCTCTTCCTTGGACAGAAAATACTCACTGCCAAAAGAAACAAACACTGTTGAATATTTGTTCTTTTTATCTAGCCATTGCATGATGTCCTTATGCTCATCTTGACTAACAGGAACAGGGTCTTCTACAAGTGGACCAAGTGGAACAAGCTTCTTCTCAGCTAAAACCGATAGATAATCAATATATTTTCCCTCAATTCCTCTAAAAGTTTTAATCAGAACAATGTTACATGATCGTTCAAGAGCTTCCAAGAAACGATACACATCTTTAACAAGATCCTCAGGAGTGGAAACAGCACCCCGGGTCATGAGGCTTTCATACCCACGAATATGAATTTCCGGGAATGGGAATTTTTCGTCACCCATCTTCAGCATGTGAAGGGAAAAAGAAGCAATCGCTGCTCCACTAGTAAGAAACTGAACGGCCGGGACATTGTGAGAGGAAGCTATGGCCGCTGCCCATGGCTGATTAACGTCATATATAAGCAGGTCTGGTTTTAAGGTCTTGACGATGTTGTCGAAACTATGGCTTGCCATCTCAAAAGCATCTTTGAGTGTAGACGCAAGATGGGCTGGGAGGCCATTGGTGGTGTGGTAATGAGGAGGAAGCTCAGGAGAATCTGGCAAATGGAGTTCAACTAGTTGTATGGAGAGAGAGTACATTTGGGAGATTTTTTCTTTGATGGAAATGAGATTGGTAGGTGTAGAACAAAGGGATACATAGAAGTTTTTCTCTGCTAGTTTTTTGGCTAGCTCTAGGAAGGGAGAGATATGACCATGAGCCAACCATGGAAGCATAATAACATTCAAACTAGCTTATTGGGTTCCCATAAATTTCTCTCTCTCTCAATATCTCTCTCTGTCTCAATATATCTCCCTGTGTGCGTGTGTATGTCGTTGTGTGTGAATTCAAGCTCTTCCATTTTGATTTAAAGTAGCAAACGTGAGGTTAACGGAAAGCTAAGAATGACTTTTTTTTGATCTTTAACATCAATGAGCTCAGAAGTCAATGGTTTTCTCTTCAAAGCGAAGAAAGTCCATAAAAACCTCTTTAACTGTTCAAGTGGCATCTATCAAAGATGATTTGATTGGTTTCTCACGTTCTGTTTGTTTAATGGATGGACGGTAAGTGAAGAATAGGCGAGTCTTAAAATTATTATTTATAATTCCCATTAGTCGGTTGTTCGAATAGTCTGGAGGAACACCGAGGCATCGTTTCTTCATTGTCCAAATGCACTGTATTTCTTCATTATGAAGTATTACCAGCTAAAGTTAGCCGCTTGAGCATATTTGATGAAAAGGGAAAATAGAAAGTGAAATATTTTTAATAATTCTTAAAGGATTTTTTTATTCTTGTAAAAATCTCGTCTATAGTCAAAAAGTTAATTTAATTAAATATGTATATATTTTATAAATTAATTTAATTAAATATTTATATATTTTATCTTTTTATTTATTAATTATAAAATAAAAAATGAGTTTAATTCTCCAAGAGTCAAATTGAAGTCTATGTTTTAGTAAGTCATAAAAAAATCTATTAGACATAGATTTTTATTGATCTACTCTCTAAAAAATAATGATGAAGTCCTTAATTTCTATTGGCTGGGTGACATAACTTTCGCGGCAAGTGTCTTTCATGCAATAGATGTTCGCAATGAGAGAGTAAGAGAGGCCTGCGGTAGAGGGCCATGAACTGATGTTTGTGATTCATTCACTGTTTTTAGATCATTAACCTAACAAGGTGTCGTACTGATGGAACTATTTTACCGAAATTTAGAATATTCTCTGGCCAAGTTATAATTTTTTAGAGTGTAAGTTACAATTTCAAAGAGCATGATCAATTACAAAGTATTGTGATCAATCGATTGTAAAAGTTATAATTTTTAAAAGTTAAATTACTACTCTTAAAAATCAAGTTACAACTCGTAAAATAGAAATTACAAAACACAACTTTTACAAATTCGATCATGAATTACATCAAACAATTATAAATTCACATTAAAAGGTATAACTTGACTTATAAAAGTAATAATTTTCTATATAACACCGAATTTTTTTTTTCAGTACCGTAGTGTTATCCGTAATATAGTTATAGATATAATGATTTATAAATAAAATAAGGAAAATAAAATAACATTGACAACTAGACCACAACATTCGGAGTATAGAAATCTCATGGTTGAGGTTAAATTTGTTGATTTTTCTTCCAGCAAAATTGTAGCAGCTCCTCCACCACCATATCAATTTCTTCTTCTCCTTTCATTCTTAATTTCTCAATCACTCCCCGTGCTTTCCTCCTCACACCCTCCCCGTTTTCCTCCACCATCACCTTTCTTATAACTTGCAATCTCTTCTCTTTGGAGCTTTCCATTATTGTTTCTTACAACTAGCACCAACACCAACCTCCTCCACAACCCTAGCATTTAATGGCTGGTTAAAATGAATGGACATTGGTATAATTGGAACACCAAACTTGATATTTTCCATTGTAGAACTCCACCAACAATGGCTCAAAATGGCATCATGAATACATAAAAGGATATTTGCGTGACTGGTTCTGAAAAGAGCCAATGGACGAGGTCTATTCCCCGACCTAACGACTATACATCCAGCCTCAAGTAAAAATGCCTAGGTAGTTCACGTACATCCACAGTCAAAGGAGTTCGGTTCGTTCCAAGTATGACCTCAGGATCAGGTATCCAGATCATCCATGCTACATCATTAGGAGAATCATCATCCCTAGCTCAAGACAGGTGTCCGAACTGAGCTCCCTTACTCATAAGCAAGCTAGAAGAATAGGAGGTCATCCCAAAGCAAAACAACCTCACAACTGACTCTTCTAGAGTTATGGAGGACCACAACGTATCCAAACTTGAAGATAGGTCACAAGGCCACCTCAGCATGTTCTTGAAGGCCACGTCACACCTAAGGAATATAGCATTTAATGGCTCAATATTCCCTCAACACAATCCTAACAAACTTGGGGACCATATTATGATGATAGAAGGACCACCGCACTTGTGGGTATAAATGCAAAGGCCTTCTCCATAAAAAGGCATCGAACAAATTATAACTCTATCTTCTTCTCCAAGCAATATACAGTTTCCCAATGATCAAGAGACTTCATTAGAGTGAATTAGCCAAGCTTCTTAGCTGGTGAACCACTATAGTTTGCATGTTCTATCTCTTCCTTTGCTCGTAACGTAGTCCCTGGTTCACTGTAGCATTGTGCAGAGCCACTAGGATCCACCTTAGAACATCTTCTTCTCCACTGATCACTTACACATTACTATTCACAAGCTTTGAGCTCTTTAGCTTAAACATCCCTCTCACGTTTTGAGTTCTTACATCATCAGTTGGTGTCATCTGTGGGAATTGATTTTCATCGTTTACTTTGAAACCTTCTTTTCTGTTTACTTGATGGTCTTAACTCAAAGCATGAGATAGATTCCAGAAAACCAACAAAGAGTTCCTCCTCCTCCATGGAATCCCCCAGTGGTGAACCCTCTTCCTGGAGATGAAACAGGAACTTATCAGCAAACCCTCATCCCCCTTCTTAGGCAAAATGAGGAATTAGTAGCTGTCATTCAGGTCCAGAACCTACAACCAGCATAGTAAAATCACCATCCACCATTTCAGAATCCATCAAACCCCTAGAATCAACCAATTTAGAACCCTCTGAATTCCCAACATCCCCTAAACCCTCTGAATCCCATAAACGACATAACAAAGGACCACCATAGTCAATCCAGAGAAAACCTCAGACGTCAACTCCTTAGGGAGGAAAATGACAATGAGGCACAGAGTAGGACTCCCGGGGGGGGGGGGGGGGGGAGGAGGAGGAAAGAGAAATCAGTAACCTCCCCCATAACATAATGCCTTGGATCAATTTTGGGAAGACCAATTTAGAGAAATGCAGTACGAGCTGGAACATATGAAGGAAGCCATGAAAAACCGAGTTCTAGTCACAATAGGCTCTGGTTCAGCAACCTGAATCACCCTTTACGACAGAGGTCTTGCATTTTCCCTTCCACCCAAATTCAAAACTCCACAGATCAATGCATTTGATGAAACCAAGGACCCGTGGACCATCTAAACTACTACAAAAACCAGATGGAACTCCATAGATCGTTGTCGAGCTTTTGCTATCACCTTAAAGGGCTTAGCTTTTGCTTGGTTCAAAAAATTAGCCCCGACCTTGATCTCATATTTTAGAGAACTTTTGATACAGTTCATCTCCCACTTCATCGGGGGCGAAGACGTACATGAAACCTACCTACCACCTCTTGATCATGATTGTTAAGCAAGATCTTGGTGAATTCCTGGGGGGCTATGTGAAGAGATTTAACCAACAATCTCTTTAAGTGAACGGGCTAGATGAGAAATTCGCCCTAATAGCCTTCACGGTTGGTCTAGGTTTCCAATCTAAGGACCTCTTTTTCTTTATTTCAAAAAACCCTCATGCTTCCATGTCAGAAGTATTGGCAAAGGTTTAGAAGTATATCAACAGAGAAGAGGCTCATTTTTTCAAATGGTGGCTCATCAGGCACCCCCGAGCAGCATTCAGATAAAAAGAGAAAGGAGTCCAGCCCTAGGAGGAGCCATGAACGAAGTCAAGAACGGGATCAATCACCACGAAGAGGAAGAGATCGATCTCCCAAGAAAAGGGAAGATATAAGAGACTTCCTGGCACCACCTCAATCAAATCTGTAACCTCAATACGTACTTGAGCAGTTCACCCCACTCAACACTTCGATAGCTCAAGTGCTACATCAGATTCAAAATGTGCGATACCTCAAATGTCCCGCCAAAATGAAGTCAGACCCTCACAAGAGAGATCACACAAAATACTTTGATTTTCACTGAGATCATGGCCATGATACTGATCAATACATCCAATTCAATAAGGAAATTGAGTTCCTAATACAGAGGGGGCAACTCAGGTATTTTGTTGCTCGAGATGGTGAAAAACGAGTTGATAGAGTGCTAAAGCCGCCCCAGCTAAGGCAGGAACAACATCAACAAGCTCTAGGCGAGGTCAGGGTAGTCTCTGGAGGCTTCGCAGGTGGTGGAGAAGTGAGCTCGGCCAGAAAGGTCCATGTGAGAAAGGTGAAGTCAAACAAATTCCTTTAAGTTCAAACTGTTTTGAAGGCTCCACACCTTAGCCTCAAAATCAAACTCTCAAACTATGATTTAGATGAGTGCCAACTCTCCCATGACGACCTTTTGGACAAGAATTTCTTGATTCTCTAGGAGGCCAAAATACTCCTAAGGCCACCGGGACAGTCCAGGCCGCAGCCTCAACTCAGGCCGCTGCTATATCACTAGTTGTTCTTCTTTCTTATGATACTAACTTATCTTTTATCCTAGCGTCTCTGAAGACTCGCCTCTCCTCTGGCCCCGTCTCCTTTCACCAATTAAGACTAATTTTGGACCGTGCTTTTGAAAACCATCGAGGGATAGCAATGACAATCCTTACTAGCCATCCTGCTTGTTTGGTTGATGAAATAAACCTTCTTGAGGACCGGCTTCACTCAGGCAGAACCCTCTCCATCTCTCATTTTCTTCTTTAAGGAGACCATCAAGCACTGGTATGCTTGACCGATGAACTTCCAACTCTCCTTTAGGAAACGGGGCCGCTGTATCAAAAGTGACAAGATTGTATTGCCATCTTCCATAACCAATGAGAGCATCTAGTTAAATTAAACTAGAACATCCAAATTTTCTCCATCCACTCAAGCCGTATTGACTCTCTGCCTTAGAGGTTGGCTGCAATAGACCACGAGATCGCCGAGCTTGAGGCCGAACGTGCGGTGTTTTTGGAGGAATCTGCATCCTATCAAGAACATTTGGAAGAATTTAAGGCCGTTATGGTGAATGTCACGACCTTTGTAGATGCGGGCTTGGCCCCTATCGAGTTTGCCTTAATCGAATTACAGGCCGTGAATATGTCACTATACTACCTAGAAGTTCATTTTTCTAATCTTGTTCAGTTCCTAGAGAGATGATAAATGAAAAATAAAAATGGACTATTTTGCCCTTTACATCTCCATTCATATCTGTCTTTTCATTTCTTTAGTGACAGTTGACATGGCTGCGAATTAAATGGCGTTAATTGTCATTTATATCATGTTTCCGTCGTTTGATCCGTGTGCGTGCATTTTGGCGCTTTGAATGCCATTTAGAGTGACATTTCATTCTCCTCATTAAACTGTTATAAATGTCGACTATTTCCAAGGCAAGACCATTAAAGTATTCAACTCTTTTATGGCCTATAAATAATAACAAACTTAGGTTTCTTTCGAAGTATACCAGATTAACAAATGCATTCTTCCTTGTGCAATATGACTGCCATTCTTCCTAAACCTCCTGACCCAAAAGAGAGGAAGCTGGATGATAAATTTTTTAGCCTCCAAATTCCTTCCTCATTTGGTCTTAGCAAAAAAAAAAAAAAAAAATTCGGTCTTAGCCATGGCCTTTACTCTATATTTTTCCCTTCACATTCGCAGTTGGCTTTACCGATCTACTTCATGTTATTTCTTTGGATAAATATCTCTTTTCGGATCCATCCTTGGGTTATTTTGTAGATCTTTGTCTTGGGGGTAAGGCAACATGGGTTAACAACATGCACTTTTTGAAGCTATTAGAATATACTACATTTGGTGGCCATATTCTGTCTTATTTTTGCGATCTTTAGATTGACCTTAGGATGAGTCACCTCGGCATCACTTCTAAAAAAAGGAATCGGGGGCTGGGGATAGCTGGCATGTTCAAGGAGATTCTGGCCAGGAGATGCTCGTGTCAGAGGTCTATACTCTGTCTCCGGTAACTCAGCTTTCTTCTGCTCCTTTTTTGATTCCATAATTGCCAGTTGTCATCTTCAAACTCTAAACGACAAGCCTTCGGAAGAAAATTAAACTAACGCGACTCTTATGTAACACTTTGTTTTTGTGTATTATGTAAATTATATTCACTGAAATTGTACAACTTCTATGAATAAAATTTACATTACTGTTCTCTCTTTTTCATTTTTCTTATTGCATTTTTACAACTATTAAATGATAGAACAATTTCTTTGTTGGTCGTTGGCCTACCCAAGGCCGCTGGCTATGACCTATTATATAGAAGTCAAGAACGGGATCAATCACCACGAAGAGGAAGAGATCGATCTCCCAAGAAAAGGGAAGATATAAGAGACTTCCTGGCACCACCTCAATCAAATCTGTAACCTCAATACGTACTTGAGCAGTTCACCCCACTCAACACTTCGATAGCTCAAGTGCTACATCAGATTCAAAATGTGCGATACCTCAAATGTCCCGCCAAAATGAAGTCATACCCTCACAAGAGAGATCACACAAAATACTTTGATTTTCACTGAGATCATGGCCATGATACTGATCAATACATCCAATTCAATAAGGAAATTGAGTTCCTAATACAGAGGGGGCAACTCAGGTATTTCGTTGCTCGAGATGGTGAAAAACGAGTTGATAGAGTGCTAAAGCCACCCCAGCTAAGGCAGGAACAACATCAACAAGCTCTAGGCGAGGTCAGGGTAGTCTCTGGAGGCTTCGCAGGTGGTGGAGAAGTGAGCTCGGCCAGAAAGGTCCATGTGAGAAAGGTGAAGTCAAACAAATTCCTTTAAGTTCAAACTGTTTTGAAGGCTCCACGCCTTAGCCTCAAAATCAAACTCTCAAACTATGATTTAGATGAGTGCCAACTCTCCCATGACGACCTTTTGGACAAGAATTTCTTGATTCTCTAGGAGGCCAAAATACTCCTAAGGCCACCGGGACAGTCCAGGCCACAGCCTCAACTCAGGCCGCTGCTATATCACTAGTTGTTCTTCTTTCTTATGATACTAACTTATCTTTTATCCTAGCGTCTCTGAAGACTCGCCTCTCCTCTGGCCCCGTCTCCTTTCACCAATTAAGACTAATTTTGGACCGTGCTTTTGAAAACCATCGAGGGATAGCAATGACAATCCTTACTAGCCATCCTGCTTGTTTGGTTGATGAAATAAACCTTCTTGAGGACCGGCTTCACTCAGGCAGAACCCTCTCCATCTCTCATTTTCTTCTTTAAGGAGACCATCAAGCACTGGTATGCTTGACCGATGAACTTCCAACTCTCCTTTAGGAAACGGGGCCGCTGTATCAAAAGTGACAAGATTGTATTGCCATCTTCCATAACCAATGAGAGCATCTAGTTAAATTAAACTAGAACATCCAAATTTTCTCCATCCACTCAAGCCGTATTGACTCTCTGCCTTAGAGGTTGGCTGCAATAGACCACGAGATCGCCGAGCTTGAGGCCGAACGTGCGGTGTTTTTGGAGGAATCTGCATCCTATCAAGAACATTTGGAAGAATTTAAGGCCGTTATGGTGAATGTCACGACCTTTGTAGATGCGGGCTTGGCCCCTATCGAGTTTGCTTTAATCGAATTACAGGCCGTGAATATGTCACTATACTATACTACCACATGAAGGCCGCTCTTGTCAATGAATTGGAAAACATCCTGAGCTTCAAGAATTCGTTAGCCCCGGCTTCATCGCACTAAATTGTGAAGCGACCAATGTGTTCCACGATTGACTGACCATCTTCACCCGAATACGTGGTGAACATTGGTACTTTGTATCCCCATGGATACTCATATTCTCTGTCCACCCACTCGGCATAGGGTTTCCGGTACGTTGACCTAATCACCCTTCTCATAGTAGGGTTGACATGTTCCTAGATAATCTCGTCTAGTTGGTTTATGTTCATAACGACTTGGGGTGTCGTTGAAAGGACGATCGGTGGCAGTCTTCTTTGCCCCTAAACATCAGGGTTAGGGCCACTTCCTCTTAAAAAAGAGGATTATTGTTGCGTGTGTGGCCATTCCTAGCCTACTGTGCCCTCTAAGGTGGCACATACGGAGAAATCACTAGTTGTGGTGCTTCCATTGGAAACACCTATACAGGGGGGAAATAATGGTTGTCTCACACCACATGGATGAATCAAACTATCTGCTAGCCGCTCCAATGCTTGTTTGGTGCAGTCGGATTCTTCTCTGATCAAATCCCCCAAGCCTTGAATAAGATCAGAGACTTTTAGAGAAACTTCATGTGATATAGCCTTGATTGAGGCCTCCGGGTCTGAGTCGGATTCGTGATTCTCTTGCCCTCTGAGTGGACGAAATTCTTCTTGCAGGTTGGGGACGACATGCTTGTTTTCTTCCACAACTTCGTGCGCTAGGGGCACTTCAGATGACCCAATGTTGGTCTTACCTCGAGTGTTTGCCATGATGTCTCTTTTGATGGTCCCACTGAGTGTGCCAAAAAATATATTTGACGTATTTTTAGATTACTGGCGTGCCAAAGTCCAAGTGGACTTAAAATGCAAACATATACTACCATACTTACTCGAACCGACATGGGGTTCTAAAATCGTGACTGTTCAGGCGACTGTAACGAGGTGTAAGGTTACCTGTAGCTTCTTTTCTATGCCTTGGAGCTTCAAAAACTTTAAATAATTTTACCAAATAGAGACGTATGAACGATATTTTAAAGTAAACAGTGGGAATGCAAAATAACAAGTAAATTAAATTCGAATCTGAAAGACAAAATGAATATTAGACTTAGTATTAAATAAAAGCAGTAAAAGATCATCGGAGTGATGAACTACAAGAAAAGGAAGATTGCTCGGAAGCAAGAAACAAGTAAAAAAGATAGGCTAGCTCTATGAAGAGTTTTTGTGATTGATCGTTGGGTCTTTTCTCAGTGGCCTGACCTCTATTCTTTATAGAGATGACTCTCAAACTTCTATCCATCTTTTTTGGCCATTACTTGTGATCATGGCCTTGTCCATTGAGATAAGTGAATGTATGCTGAACCGTTTCCAACTTGCGGCTCATGATGTCACGTTTCTTCATTTATCAGAATTTCAAGAGTCCTATTCCTCTAAACGTTCTATCAATTGTGGACTATCATAGACTTCCATATGACTGTCGGATCCCTTCCATGTGTCACCCTCTGATCTTAAACTCAGTGGCCCTTGGTAGCTAAGGGACTGTGAGGGCCTAAATAAGGGTCCCAATCCCTCATGTGAACCCAATGGCCCCACTGATCAAGATAGGATAGTTGTATTTTGGGAGATTTCGTGGGGGTAACTTGTAGATCATGATTATCGAGGTTGCATTTAAAAAAAAAAAAACAGGCTCGAGGTTGCATTGTTACACCAGAAATATCAAAGTGGCCAACTAATGTGGAACTCGAGGAACATTGGTAATTCTAATTTCCCAATCTATGCGTTATTTATTCTAAGAATCTCTGAAAGATTGATCTACGTAAAGAAATTTTAGATGGTGATGGAGATTGAAGATAATAAGTGAAAAGAAAATGGAACATAACTATAAACGTTGTTCAATATATTATTTCTCCATCCAAAACCACTCTTTGGCCAAGGGGGGCATCGCACCGCCCTTTACATTCTCAAAATAGCCCATACTTTCTTAAGGTTTTACAAATCCCATCTAGGTCCCTTTTGATTTTTAAAAAAAAATTCAGATACGTGAAAAATATAATGACTTAACATTTATTAACCAAATGAGGGATGTCATTAGATGGATGCAGCTACTCTTATAGGCAAATACACTTGCTTAACTGAGTTTGATAACCAAAAGGAAAAAGTAGTGAAATTGTTGTGAAATTAGGCAACAAATGTGACTTATATTAGAAATGATGCATTGACACATGAATAACTTTTACGATGTGTTGTGTGAAGCTATTATTTACGATAAATAATTAATCATAGTTATTAAATTGTAGCAAAAATGAGGAAATAAATGGATAGTGACATTTCACAAATTAATTTTTATGAGAGAATCAATTTTAACCACTATCCTATAACACATTTTGATTTTCATTTGTCTACATTTGTATCAAGATGGAGTATATTATGTATATGTACTTTCTTTTCAGTTAATGAAATCTTTTTTACTTACCGAAAAAATATATAAAATATGAAAGTTAATTTTGATAAGTTTTGTACAACTGAAAATTTACCATTAACATGCCCCCTCCCCCAAAAAAAAAAAAATAAAAAAATAATTGACATGAACAATGACTTGAGAAATAATCCCAATTAATTGAAATTCTTGACTATGCTACTGTTTGGTCTCTTTTGAAAATAAGATCCATGCTCCAACTTTGCTTATATTCACGGATCAAATACCCAAAGGACTGTAACTGAAGTAATATTCATGGTTAGGATAAACATAGACATTTTTATTTTTTATTTTTTTGAGTAGGGGAGAGAGGCAGAAGTGATTGAGATTGGAACCCGAAATCACTTGTGACTGAGACTAAATCCTCACCAAAGGATCATTCTCTTACCTCAATTGTTAACATGAACGTTAAACCTATTTATAGAATGATAAGTACATAAAATAAAAATAAAATATCTCATGCAGTTATTATCATCTGTGCTTATCTAGATAATGTAAGTAGTAATAATTTTTTTTTTTTTTTATAGATTTTAGCATATTTTTAATACTTAGGGCCATACTTATTACGAGAGCCTCTCGATCTTGAGTGAGACCCAATCCAATGGGCTTATCAATCATGGACTTCAAGATCAATTTTAAGTCCCTTAAGAACATCTCTAATGGTGCTATGTAAACTATAGAACATCTCTTTTTAAAATAAAGAACATATTTGACAAAAAGTTAAAATAGATAGTGAAAATTTTTATACCATTGCAATAGATCTCTTCATTCTTATCAATTTATTATTTTATTCTTTGTCCTTTTTAGAAATAAATTTGACTTCCCTATTTTTTTTCATCCGTTCTTTTACTAAACTTGAATATTTATTTACTCTCTCATTTTCCTTGATCCCGTTCCAAACTGTGAGTGCTTGATTATTACAAGGAATTAATAGAGTATCAATCAAGAAGAGAAATAACTTGAAGCAATTAATTTAATATTCCTATCCCTCTAAGAACTGTATATGAGACTTTCATCTCGTACAGCTCAAGGAAAAACACCCCAATACTAGTTGCAACAGATATGTAATATAAAGTTTGAAACTTCTAAATCTCCAATTCAATATTCTCTTAGGAAGTAGGAAAAATCCGAAAGTTCTTTGTGGCGATAATACCAAAATATCAAGTTGGCTCAATCGTCTTTATTTTGATCCTTACGGGCCTCTTGAATCCTCTCTTTCCCTATTTATTCTTCTTTGATTTGTTGTTGTGTGTAATGTGGCTTTTCTTATTTATTTTTTTCGAAAGGATATCAACGTTTACGTATATTGATATAGTGAGTGTATGTGCAGGGTATAGGTATACCACTTACACGAAAGAACCCCAAGTCAGTAAAGTAGTTAACCAAACACAAGTAATTCGTCAGTCCTTCCTCCGACGCCTCCCGTTCATTCTTCTTCATTCCATCATGTTTATTATGTTGTTCCGTTCATAGGTCCCAAGCCCTTCTGAGTTAGAAAGCCCTCCTCCCTCTCCTTAAGTTAAGAAAATATGTTGTGCATGCATAGTTTGATCAGGGGAAAAATCCCATTTGGTGTTGACGACGACAAAGGGAAGAAGTAGTTTTCAATCTAAAGAGTGTTGAGATATGTTTTACACTGAATTTCTTGGACTAAAAGATAAATACACCCTTTTTTCGATTCCCAAAAAAAAATTAAAAAAAATAGAGTAGAGAGTGAGTTTGACTTTCTAAACGTGGAGAGCCAAATTGGACTCTTTATTTTAAAGAGCTTATATAAAGAGTATTGGAGATGAAATTTTAACAGTTGACTTTCTAACATAGAGAATTGAGTAGTAATAGAAAACATATTGAAGATGCTCCATTGAGCTGCAAATGTATCAAATATTCGGTTTTGCTTAATTGAGAGTGATAATCAGGAAGTTAGTAAGCTGAGCTCAACCGAAGGGGTCCCTCCATGGGAAATTTGTGCTTTTGTGGAAGACATTAGAGCTTCCGCTAGACACCTAGATCTTATGTTTTTACACAAGTCAAGAGCTCTCAACAGGGCAGCTCATTGGGTGGCAGCAGCTGCACTTTCCGATTCTATTGCTATGAATTGGGTCAGCTGTGCCCCGTTAGAGTTTAAGACTTTGCTTTCATCTGATTGTAATCAAAATTTCCCTACTTGAATGAAATTTACTATCTTCCTGATAAAAAAAAGATGCTCCAAGGCATCAGAGCTTACCATCAAGGATAATGCCATGGTATCATATAATTATTGTGTTGAAATTGATCCGTAATCATTGATTTTAACTTTAATAATTTGTAAATCTTGATTTAAAAAATAATATAGAGACAACAAATTTAAATTTGGATAATTTTTTTTAAAAAAAAAATCTTCTCGAATTTTATACCCAAACTCATTAAATCAAAGGAGATTTAAATTTTTATTCAAATTAAGAGAGACTTAAACTTTTGCTCAAATCACTAATGTTGATTTCATTATCCTTCAAATTTGAGTTTGCCCTCCTTTAAATTTGAATTTCTTCAAGTTTTGACTCAAATTTGAGTCAATTTCAGAAATGCTCTTATACCCAGAGACTAACTGTCATATATTTTTCCGTTAAAAAAATTTGCGTTAATTATAAATTACACCCCTCAAAATTTAAACATTTCACATTTATGATCCAAGAAACAACTCCATCTATTAATGCTCGTTAAATACCTCTCAATTGTATCCTATCATAACATTTTCGTGTCATGCTTGAGTTAAAAAAAAATTTAACAAAACATATTTTCTTGTCGAGTTAATTTGCATTATGTCTTATATTTCACATTTATGACAATTCGTATGATATTACTTAATATTTTTTAAAAATTAAAAAAAATACCAATTTATTGTTTAAAATACTTGTTAAATAACTATTTTTTGTCTGCAGTTATGTTATTTGTACGTAACTTTAATTTGATTTGACAATCAAAAGATTTGTATCTAACTGTTGACAAAAAATAGTTATTTAACGAGTATTGTAGGCAAAAAATTAGTATTTTATAATTTTTTTAATGTTTAAAAAATATTTTTTATTGACTCGAACACGACACCAATATGTTATGATACGATACATTTGAGAACTATTTAATGAGTATTAATTGATGGAATTCTTTTTGGATTATAAATATGAAATATTTAAACTTGGAGAGTATAATTTATAATTAACTCAAATTTTTTTAACAGAATAATGGACAGAGTTAATTTCAGGTGCACCGAATTTATATCTTTTAGTGTGTAAATTGATATTTTTAAATTTTGAAGGTATAAATTAAAATTTGAGTGATCTTTTGGGGTGCAAGTTGAGATTATTCCAAGTATTTATTTATCTTAACAATTACAATAAACTTCAAGTCAGAACAAACGTAAAAAGGCACATAAATTGTTTTCCATGGTAACTTTTTACGTTGGAGCATGCCCTTGAGCTCTTGACCATATGATAGGTTATTCTTACTATTTTGGTGGGGAAGAGGAACTTATACAATGTAAGAGGAATTTGAGAGATAGAAGGAACAAGAAAACAAGATACAAAGGTACATTTAGTTTAACACGTTTTGCTTCCATCCCAAATCTTATCCAATCAGATCCGTTGACAATCTTAACTGTTGGTCTTTCCTTCAAAAAATTACATCAGTCATATGGGTCTGTAATTAATAGATAACAACAGGCAATACAATTCATTTTAGTTAAACCACAGCCCAGAAATGTATAATTCATAAAGCTTATATCTCCATTTGACCTAAAGTCGCATTCATTAGGGAAGCTGAGATTCTAAGAAGTTAGCTCCAAGTAACAGAACGAAACCCATTAAAACATTAAAAAGAGAAACTCCTAAACATGAACAGAAATTTTATCACACCAATTTTATGTCAAATATTTTGCATGACTATAAGAACTGAGGTTTGTGATTCATTCACTGTTTTTCAATCATTAAAGATAAAATTAGATGGGGTAATTTCACTCTACCAATTAAAAAAAAAAATCAATGTGAAGTTGTGATTTTTTGAGGTAAATTCATAATCGATCATGAATACCTTTAATCAATTGTAATTTAACCTTTAAAAATTGTAACTTTATTTTTAAAAATTGTAATCTTTTATAATCGATCATAATATTTTAGAATTAATCATGTATTTTTCAATTATAACTTTTACTTTTAAAAATTGTAACTTAAACTCAAAAAATTATAAATTTTATAACCGGATATCATTGGAAACCCTAATTCTTCTTCTTGCAAAGCTGTAGCAGCTCCTCCACCACCACTTCAATCTCTTCTTCTCCTTTCATTTTAAATTTCTCACTCACTTTCCGTGCTTTCCTCCTCACACCCTCCCCGTTTTCCTCCACAACCACCTTTCTTATAACTTGTGCAATCTCTTCTCTCTGGAGCTTTCCATTATTGTCTCTCACAACCTCCACACCAACACCAACCTCCACCACCACTCTAGCGTTCAATGGCTGGTCAATATGCATGGGTATTGCTATAATTGGAACACCAAACTTCATGCTTTCCATTTTAGAACTCCACCCACAATGGCTCACAAAGCCACCTGTACC
This sequence comes from Ilex aquifolium, assembly GCA_951799425.1. Classification (NCBI taxonomy): domain Eukaryota; kingdom Viridiplantae; phylum Streptophyta; class Magnoliopsida; order Aquifoliales; family Aquifoliaceae; genus Ilex; species Ilex aquifolium. Next base: position 13,858,121 of record OX637408.1, read on the forward strand.
CAGATGCCCAATGATTTTAGCCTGTGGAGCCCATCCTTCCACCACCTTTCCTCTCTCTTCTACCCTCTCAAAAAATCCTTCTGGTAGTGCATCTTCAACCCTAATTTTATCCCCTTTAGGAAACCTCACCACCCATATGAAATTAACCATGCTAATCTCTAACCCATGAGCTACCTCTTCCATCTCTTCCTTGGACAGAAAATACTCACTGCCAAAAGAAACAAACACTGTTGAATATTTTTTCTTTTTATCTAGCCCTTGCATGATGTCCTTATGCTCATCTTGACTAACAGGATCTTGAACAAGTGGACCGAGTGGAACAAGCTTCTTCTCAGCTAAAACCGATAGATAATCAACATATTTTCCCTCAATTTCTCTCAAAGTTTTAATCAGAACGATGTCACATGATCGTTTAAGAGCTTCTAGGAAACGATACTTATCTTTAACATGATCCTCAGGAGTGGAGACCGCATCCCGAATCATGAGGCTTTCATACCCACGAAGATGAATTTCCGGGAATGGGAATTATTCGCTACCCATCTTCAGCATGTTAAGGAGAAAAGAAGTTGTCGCTGCTCCACTAGTAAGAAACTGAACAGCCGGGACATTGTGAGAGGAAGCTATGGCTGATTAAAGTCATATATAAGCAGGTCAGGTTTTAAGGTCTTGACGATGTTGTCGAAGTTATGGCTTGCCATCTCAAAAGCATCTTTGAGTGTAGACGCAAGATGTGCTGGGAGGCCATTGGTGGTGTGGTAATGAGGAGGAAGCTCAGGAGAATCAGGCAAATGGAGTTCAACTAGTTGTATGGAGAGAGAGTACTTGTGGGTGATTCTTTCTTTGATGGAACTGAGATTGATAGGTGTAGAGCAAAGGGATAAATAGAAGTTTCTCTCTGCTAGTTTTTTGGCTAGCTCTAGAAAGGGAGAGATGTGACCGTGAGCCAACCATGGAAGCATAAGAACACTCAATCTAGCTTGTTGGGTGCCCATAATTCTCTCTCTCTCTCTATCTCTCAATGTGTATGTCGTTGTGTGCGAATTGAAGCTCTTCCATAAACAACTTTTTAACGGTTCAAGTGGGATTTTTTCCTATCGAAGATGCTTTGAATGGCCAGCTTCTCTATCAGTTCCTGGTTGTTAGAAATTGAATACCATGTTTTCTCACTTTTTGTTTGTTTAATGGATATGGACAGATGGTAAGTGTAGGTGGAGAGTTGAAGAATAGATGTATTTTGTGAAGTAGAATTGAAAGCTGGCTAAGAGATATGTCCAAATGCACTTTATTTCTTCATTATGAAGTCTTACCAGCTAAATTTAGCCGCTAGAGCATCTTTGGTAGAAAGCATCTTTCATTAAAAGTGAAAATAAAAAGTCAAATATTTTTAGCAACTCCAATAAGATTTTTTATTTTTATAAAAATAATTTCTATAGTCAAAAAATTAATTATTAATTATAAAATAAAAAGTGAGTTTGATTTTTCAATTGTAGAGAGTGAAATTGAATTCTCTGTCTTAACAAGTCTAAAACAAATCTATTAGAGATACATTTTTATTGATCTACTCTCTAAAACATAAAATCGAGTAAAAATGAAGAGCATATTAGAGATGGAACTCACTAAATTTCGCGGCTTACTCTTTCTTCTTGATGAAGTCTTTAATTTCTAATGGTTGGTGACACAAATTTCGCGGCAAGTGTCTTTCATGAAATCGATGTATGCAATGAGAGACTAACAGAGGCCATCGGTAGAGAGCCATTCTATAAGAATCTCCATATGGGTAATCATTACACACTTCAATACAATTTCATTTACATCCCTTTCCTTGTTTGTAATAGTCACTATATAGTTCTTTGTTTCTCTAATTAACACTTGCACTCTAATACTATGCTGCATAATTTATGTGTAATTTATAAATTTCAGGTCTATAATTTATGTGTAATTTATAAACTTCATGTTTGTAATTTATATGTTTTTTCTAGAATAATAAAATTTTCTGTACTTCAAGTACTAGACATTTACGAAAGTGGCAGCCGTTTGTTTCTAGAGAGAGAAGTCACTGACCTCTCTCTAGGTTTTCACCAAAACCTCATGAGTATTGATCCAACTCGCAACATGATTCCTCCAAAACCACTAGACATAACTAAAAACTTTGCATCTTTGTTCAAAACACAAGCTACAACATCTCAAACTCATCAAAATCCTTTAAATCCAGTAGAATCAACCACACAACCAGTGCAACTTTCAGACGAAATTGGATCCAAGCATTCTTATTTTAAGTTTCAAGACATGTGGGTGAAGTATTTGGTAATATCTGTGAAAGCATTAAGCAGCATGAAGAAAGGTTACCGCAAGCAGAATTACAAGTGGAGAGGAATGGTTCTTTAGATAGCATAAGTTTATCAAGGAAACAAAGAAGAATTTGGATAATGTTTTGAGGCTGGAGGAGACTTTTTGGAAGCAAAAGGCAAATGTGAAATGGACAATAGTAGAAATACAAAGCTCTATCATGCCGTGGCTAGAGGAAAGAGAGTGAGGAAGAAGATTCAAGAAGGAATTTGGGTGGAAGAAGAAGAGGTACTGCAGACTGTGCAGTGCAATATTTTATTAACTGTATCAATCAGAGGTACACACTCTGGAATACGAACTATTTTATGTCATTCCCAAACTAGTTACTCAAGAGGACAATTTAGGATTGGAAGAGTAGGTTTCTTTGAATGAGCTAAGAGGTATTGTTTTGGGTATGACCGTGGAAAGTGCACGAGGTGCAAATGGGAATTCTTGAAAAAATTTCCATGTTACATGGGATATTATAAAGCAGGACTTGTTGCAAGCTCTAAATTTCTTTTTGCAATGAGGGGGCATACCTAGATATGTACATGCCACATTGATTTCCTTGATTACCAAGAAGGAAATTCCTACATCTTTTGTAGATTTTAGACCTATAAGCTTATTTAATTTTCTATACAAAATCTTCTAAAAACTATTGGCTACTAGGTTGAATTTAATCCCCCCAAAGTTGATCTCAGAGGAGTAGCATGACTTTGTAAAAGGAAGGCATATTGGGGACTATGTTGCACTGGCTCAATTTATGGTGGGTGAATTGGATAGGAAAGTGGAAGGGGGCAATGTCATTCTAAAGCTGAACATGATGAAAGCATATAACAAATTAGAATGGGATTTCCTAAAGCATACCCTCAAATGTTTTGTTTTTTCTAACAACTTCATAATTATTATTTCCAATTGTTTGAAGAAGTAGTTCTTTTCTATCTCTCTTAATGGGGGTGAGGCAAGCCTTTTTCCCAAGAGGATTGAGGTAAGGGGATCCAATCTCCACAAGTCTATTTATTCTAGTTGAAGAAGTCTTAAGTAGAGGTATAGAGAGCAAGTTCCAGGATGATTCTATTAAGGGCATTCATATTGGCAGGGTGTCTATAATGCTGAGTCATTTGCTTTTGGCAGATGACAATTTGATTTTTCTAAGAGGAAGGAAGAGGTCTATGGTCTTAATGGGGTGAGGCAAGACTTTTTCCCAAGAGGATTGAGGCAAGAGGATCCAATATCCCCAAGTCTATTTATTCTAGTTGAAGTAGTCTTAAGTAGAGGTATAGAGAGAAAGTTTCAGGATGATTCTATTAAGGGCTTTCATACTAGCAGGATGTCTATGATGATGAGTCATTTGTTTTTTGCAGATGACACTTTGATTTTTCTAAGAGGAAGGAAGAGTTCTATGGTGAATTTATTCAACTTTGCCAACAGATATGAATCATCTTCGGGGGAGAGGGTGAGCAAACAAAAAATCTCAATGTGTTGTTTAGCTAAAATAACTCAAGCAACGAGAAGTATGCTTCAAACCACAGCTATTATTCCCATTAAACAATGTCTTTTTACCAATTTAGGATGTCCAATCATTAAAGTGAGGACCAAGTTGATTTGCTTTGATGATTTACTGAGGAAGTTTCAAGCAAGATTAGAAGGTTGGTATTCAAAGATGCTTTCAAATATGGGGAGGGTAGTTTGGGTGCAGTCAGTTCTGAATTTTATTCCTGCACATTTATTAGCATCTTTGAATTTTCCAAAATGAATAATTTCTAGGTTGAACTCTGTGATGGCTGGCTTTGTGTGGTCAAATAAATTAGATGTGAGGAAGAAGCATTGGTATTCTTGGAAGTCTTTGACTCTGCTTAAAGGGTAAGGAGGATTGGGAGTTATAAAATTCGAGGGGATGCAATAGTCCTTTAGGATTAAGTAGGTTTTGATCTTATTAAAAGGTGAATCTCTCTTGTCCAAAGTGTTTTCTGCTAAATTTCTACAGAATTAGGATATACTCAGAAGTCCAGCCCAGTCCCATTACCCAGCATTTAGGATTTTATCTCCTTGGCGTGAGTCTGTGGTGACTAATTCTCAAATGCTAGTAGGCTTAGGAGAAAGGATTTTTTTTTGGTGTGATAACTGGTTGGGCACAGAGCTTTTACTGTTGCAAACTACAACAACACCTTTGTTTTTTCCAAAATTGTCTCAACTTCTGATTGATGGTCAGTGGAATCTGGAGACAGTGTAGCTGTGGTTGAATTTGCAGCTTATTGAGGACATCTGTTCCAATAATGTATTATTACTTTGAAGGAGGATACACTAATTTGGAAACCTACGGTCCAGGTGAGTTTGTCTATCAAAACTACTTGGGATTTGATTAGGGATAGAGGTCAGCCTAATGAAACATCTAGATGCATTTGGAAGCAATTTGTTCCTCCAAGTGCTCAGATGGTTGGGTATAAAATTTTAAAAGAAGCTCTACCTTGGGATTCTCGTATTCAGCAGCTGGGAGTCTCTTTAGTCAGTAGATGCACACTATGTTGTAAAGCAGTGGAATCACCACAACATTTTTTATTACTTGTGAATTTGTAAATACTGTATGGACAAGGATGGCTCATTCATGGGGTTTGCTTTGTTTGGGAATGAAAAACCACTATGCAGATTTATAAGGATCATTCGGATATTTAAGAAACCATCTAATAGTCATAATTTAATTAGAGGTATATCTCTTCTGGTGTATTGGTAGCTGTGGAAGGAGAGATGCAGAAGATGTTTTGAAGAAACAAAGCTTCATTCTTCAACAGTGATATAGATAATCCTAAGGATTATGAAGATGCAAGTTGTTAATATTAGGGCTAATGCTATGGACTCTTAAACAGAGTTAGTTTTTTCTGAATTTTTTGCATGTGGATGTGCAAAGAGCTCCTACTGTTAGAGTTTAATGGATTAACTGGACTTGTCCAAGGGATGGGTGAGTCAAGCTGAATGTTGATGGTGTTTCCAAAGGCAATCCAGGCTTATCAGGAGGAAGGGCAGTACTTAGAAATCAGTGGGGACAATTGGTAATAGTTGGTTCTTATTTTTATGGGTATTGTACTAAACTGGAGGCTGAACTACAAGCTTTGAGGGATGGGATAAATATTGGAGGAATTTAGTTTGACATAATATCCTATTTTAATTGAATCTGGTTCAAAAATTTTGGTGATATGGTAACAGGAGCAATTCGAGGACCTTGGAAGTTCCGGTATCTTCTTAGTTAAATCCTTGATCTCATGAGGAGATTTGAATATCAAATTTCTCATGTTATTAGGGAAGCCAATATGGTGGTTGATTATATGGTGAATAAAGGGGTAAGAGATAGATTTCAATATGTTCTTCCCTATTCGGACTCTCTATCTATTCATGGCCGGTCTCTGCTGCTTCAAGACTTTCATGACATCAAATCTTCAAGAATAAGAGCTTTAAAAAATTCTTAGGTTTTTAAGGGATTTACTCTCCTCAAGAAGAAGAGTTTTAAAAAATTCTTAGGTTTTTAAGGGATTTACTCTGCCTCAGTTATTGGGTAAGGTTTGGTAAGTTTTACCTCTTATCAATAAAGTACTATTTAATTTTTTTTAAAAAAGAAGTACTTCACGTACTTGATTCACAATTTATATCAAATTTTATGTATTTCAGGTAAACAATTTATGTACTTCAAGCACTAATTCAAATATAATGAAAATTCAAAAATAGAACAACAAACAACGACATCATATTCTTCTAATAACATGTATGATGTTAATTAGAACTCATAAATTCATATACTTGATTTTGCCTTTCAGGTATAGAATATTATTCGGCTGTGACTCAATTGGTTATCTCTCGTACTAATAATGTTTTATAAAACTAACAAATTAATATAGGTACAAATACTAGTTCAAACAAACAAACTAAGAGATAGAGAGAATATTGAAAGAGAAATAGATAGAGATATATATATTTCATTCGGTTTGTTTTTCTTTTAGAAGTGGAAGGCCTATTTATAGGCAAAATACATAACTCTATTGCACTGTCATTAGGAGTTAAAATTATATATAAAGTCAATAAAAAGGAAAAGTCCACAAGAAAAAATTAGAATACTTTAAGTACAGACCATGAATGAATAACTCTCATAAACTCCCATATGATCTCATATTAAAAGTCTCCTAAGTAGAACCAGTGGCCATATCATATCGACCATGGCGTCGGGGTGGCTCTATATTTGAGTCAGTGTCATCTGGCACCGGCTTGTCTTCAATCTGCTTACCCTTCAGCAACTGCCTAAGTCTTCCAACTCTGCATGAAATTGACCCTATCATAGACTTTTGGGTTTCCTTTAGGCTCACGATTCCGTCATTCAATGCATCTAACCTCTGAGAAGTGAAGCGGTGATGCTCTACCATAGTCCACTCAACCCACGTAATCATGGCAACTAAGGATGCCAACTGAATTGCAAGGATGTTTGAACCTGTCTCAAGTGGTGAACGTCTAGACAAACTAGTCTCTGTGTGAATCATTGGTGCACAAGGTCCAGTCTCGACATGTGTAACCTCCAAATTTCCTTATCTCTCATCTACTTCAACAATATACTTAGTCTGGGCATTACTCTATTGTAGTGAACTCTTGTTCCAAGGCCTCATGGGGTTCTGCTTCTGATCGATGGGTAAAACTACAACTCCCTTGCCCTTGCAGATACGAATGATCAATGATCTAAAAGGTAGAATATCTGATACTCTCCCATCTACAAAGGCTCACCAAATAAACCAAAAAATCATCGATAGTAGATCAAGATTTTACGCTGTCCTATAGCGTATAGCATGTGTGCTCTTTGAACTGGGAAGTCTAAAACATGTAGTCTTGGATTAAATGTTTTTGAAAGAAATTCAACGTGACCCAGTGTTTCAAGATGAGATATACCATACAATTCAGTAGCCAAAACATGTAGATGAGGCAACTGATCAACCGACACTCCGCTAAGGGTATCATTCTCTACACTAGGCATGCCAAGAGTGGTAACAATGAGATATGTAGAAAATGTGAACTTGGTTCTACGAATATATGTGACAAAGTTGTTTCCCTAGGAATTTGGGTCACTTATGTGAGTGTAAAACTATCTCACTATGCTATCAGTCAAAGGCTCAAGGGCCCCGAACAAGCATATCCACCCTCGATTGGTGAAGTTCGTAAGAATAGGTGAAATTGCTTTAGTGAAATCTACTCCTCACTCAACAATCACTAGCCCGAGATCATACTCTAATGAGTATCTCTCTACGTAGTTCAGTGCCTAAAATCTAGTAGTTTCATCAAACTCATTCTCGATCTCCTCTTATGGTTCCTCAAACCTAGCCCTAGCCCTTTTTCTCTCATCATGGAGGTATGATCACTCAAAATTCTAGGTTCAAGAATGAGAATCAAAGCTAGAAACTCACTATAAGGTGTTTGAGATCAATTAGGTATGGGGCTTTAGGGTTTTGGGAGGCTTGGGATGCATATGGGAGTGTTTGGAATGCAAAAGGGCTGTCAAAATCTGATTTATAAACCTAGGGCGTCGACTGATCGCTGGGTCACTCGAGCGGTCCCTGAAGCCATCGCAGGGTCGTTCAATGTTTCTAAGAACTATCCCAACCCTTCATTCACTCCAGAAATCCATCCTTCAAGCCTAAATGCCTGTATGGATGTAAGTACAACTCAAATGCAACAATATGCATATGCATGGATGAAATTGGAACTATATCATTATAATGATTCCATCCAAATTTCATTATTTCATAACATTAAGGCATATTTAAGAATATAGAACTCAATTTCATACATCCTAGAGTAATGTCTCATCACTTTAGTTCAATTATACTCACACATGTTCAAATTTTGTTCATCTTTGATCAATTCAAGTATGACGTGTGTAAAATCAAACTCCGATGTAATTAGAATTCCATTTAGTTCAAATCTTTAAAAAAGTTATGCATGAAGTCATAATGCATTGTCTAAGTGAATAGTTTTAAGCTCTAAGCTTTAATGAAGCTGCAAGCTTTAGACGCTCATTTCCTTCAATAAGTCTCTCCACCAGATGCACCCACCGATGTCTTGGATAGTTTTACTTGGATTCTCCACCGCAATGGATCCTATAGGCCTCGAGCAATAGTCTCTACTAAGATCATCGGTATTCACACTTGCCAATGGGTTTGGTCTTCAACCAAACAAGCTCTTCTTCTCCAATGTGTAATGTTGGATAGGAATCATTAGATGATAACCTTTGGATTTAGGGATCTAAGGTTGTGGCTCAAGCTATCTAGGTATTAGATAGGCTTAATGTTTTCTCAAGAGGCTTACCCTAGGTGTGGAAAAACATCTATGTATTTATAGGCTCAGAATATGATTAATCTTGGAGACCATGAAAACACAAATTCTCGAACGAACGCTTAAGCAAGGGGAGGGTGGTGGTCACTGGAGTGAAAAATGAATTCGAAATCGACCGAGCAACCAGGGGACCACTCGAGCGACCTCTGAGAGTGCTCTAGCGAAGGCTAGTGAAGAAAAGACGGTTCCTACTAATTTTGTAAGCCTAAAATCAAGTAAAAATCTTGTTCTCTTGAGCACTAAAGGGACTTTGGAAGAGGTGAGACATGTAGTGACCCCCTTTCTCCTTATTTGTTCATCATTGCTGCAGAGTATCTCTCTCGAGGCTTGGACTCTTTGTATGCTAGGTTTCCGGGGGTGGCTTACAGTACTGGAGTTGGGGTTTCGGTTTCACATTTGGCTTTTGCTGATGACATTATTATTTTTGCTAATGGGTGCCGGTCGAGCTTGCAGCGAGTTATGGATTTCCTTCATCACTATGAGGCTACCTTTGGTCAGTTAGTTAGTCATGCTAAGAGCAGTTTCTATATCAGTTCGCGTGCCTCGCTTTCTAGAGAGGTGATTGCACGACAGACCACTGGTTTTCAGAGGTGTGACCTTCTATTTATTTATCTAGGTTGCCCTATCTACTTGGGTCATCTCCGGATCTCGTACTTTGATGAGATGATTCGGAAGGTGCGCGAGCGGATTTCTGGATGGGCGAATCGCTTGCTTTCCTTTGGAGGTAAGGTCACTTTGATTCGTCATGTGCTCGCGTCGATGTCTATTCACTTGTTTCATGTGCTGAGGCCTCCGGCGGATGTTTTCAACCAGTTAGAGAGGATGTTCACTCGTTTCTTATGGGGTGACACAGCTACCCATCGAAGGATTCACTGGTGTCACTGGGCTGAGGTATGTTACCCTGTAGAAGAGGGCGACTTAGGGGTGCGTTCTTTTTCTGACTTGGTCGAGGCTTGTGAGATGAAGCCGTGGTGGAATTTTCGTGCTCAACAGTCACTTTGGTCCACTTTTATGAGGGCCAAGTATTGTAGGTCCACCCATCCTGGGCTGATTGAGTTTCGTTACCCAGCTTCACCTCTTTGGAGGCGATTATGTGGGATTCGATCCCTGGCTGAGCCGAAGATCAGATGGTTAGTACGGTCTGGTGAGGTCAGTTTCTGGTATGATTGTTGGTTGGGGGATTACCCGTTGGCTTTAGTGTGTCCGGGGGCAGTTCCTGGGTTCCTGTTTTTGCTTACTGGGTGGGTCGGCAGTGGGACAGAGGCCGATTGTTGGGGTTTTTGCCTTCTTCAGTTATTGAGCAGATTGTGCAGATTCCAATTCTGGATCAGGGGGTTGATCAGATGAGGTGGAGTTTGTCTTTGGATGGAAATTTTTCCTTGAGGATTGCTTGGGCTGATATTCGGGGTGTGGCTCCAGTTCGGGCTGGGTTTTCTTGCGTCTGGCAGAGGCATATTCCGACTCAGGTTTCCTTCTTTATGTGGCGGTTGTTTCACGGTTTCCTAGCCACAGATGATGGCTTAGAGAGACAGAGTGTTCATGTAGTATCCCGGTGTGTGTGTGTGGTGGGGCTGTTGAGACTCTTAGGCATCTTTTTTTTGGATTGTCCGCTTGCAGTTCAGGTGTGGGGTCACTTTTATCAGATATTTGGGATCAGATCTTGGCCGTTTCAGTCTCCTTATGCTTTAATGCTTCGTTGGCGGCGTTGTGCTCCTTTTGTAGGTCACGTGCGGGTACTACTACCGTGCTTTATTCCGTGGCACCTATGGAAGGCGCGTAATGCTTATAGGTTCGATGGCCGGGCCTTTCAGGTGTCCGTTGTAGTTCAGAGGGTTATGGCCGATATGCAGTTGATTGGGCTTGCTTTTGGGTTTGCTCCGAGTCAGTTGCGTCGGGATGAGTCGGTTGAGTTTGTGGGTTCTCTTAGGGTCTTGGTTCCTCGGCCTCTTCGCTTGGTTGCTTGGACTCGTCCTGTACCAGGTTGCCTGAAGATCAGTGTTGACGGCTATTCTAAAGGCAATCCGGGGCTGTCTGCGGCAGGGGGTGTTATTCGGGACCACCAGGGTCGGGTTCTCAGGGCTTTTGGCTTGTTTATGGGGCATCAGCCTATTCTGTATGCGCAGATACAGGCTATTTGTGCTGGGTTAGAGTTGGCCGCAGATTTGGGAGCTTCAGAGTTGGTAGTGGAGTCAAATTCAGCTACAGTGGTTTCTTGGATTTATTCTCAGGGTACTGGATGTTGGGTTTATGCTTACCTGTTTGCTCAGATTCGGCTTCTGTGTGCTTCTCTCTCGGCTCGCGTATGCCACGTCCTGCGTGAAGCGAATCAGGCTGTTGACTTCATGGCTAATTGGGCTTGTTCTCAGCAGCTCAATCAGCGATTTCCTGATTCGTCATCCCTTCCTTCTGGGATTGTTGGCATTCTCGCATTAGATGCTCGACAGACTCCTCACGTTCATCGGTGAATTCTTATTTTCATTTATGTTTTTAGTTATTTTGTTTTTAATGTTTTTGGTGGTGAGTCACCACTTTGATTTTGCTTTGATCCTCCTACTTTGTACTTCTGGAGGCTTGGCTCTTTGTCCTCCTCCCTTGTACTTTTTCCCTTTTAGTTATATATACAGGTAGGGGTCCTGCCAAATCCCCCACCCACACTGGGTGGCTTTGGAAAAAAAAAAATCCTTTATTTTTGTTTGTTTGTTGGGTATGGGAATTGAGTTGTCGGCAGAGGTAGAAAGGTCGAAGGTAGAATACATGTGTGTATGCTATGTTCCAGGCTATGTTCTAGGCTTAAAATTTCCTTAATTTCTTTTAGATCAACCTTTGCATTCCTTTGTTTTGTATTCTTTTTCAACCAATGGCACATACTATCAGATTTGACCATGAAGGACTATTGCAATGGGGGCTATTCGAAAATTTCAATTATACGTTTGTACTTTGTGTATATGATGTTGAGGTTCCAGTTGAGGGAGTTACACAGGAGCCATCACTGTCAGATAGAGGTCGAGGCAGAGGTCGGCATGGAGTCGATCGTCATACACACCATACACATGATCCAGTAGATGGTGAAGTATATACCGGCTCCGCCTAATGGTCAGCGGCCCAAGCGACAGAGGAGACCACCACCTTGTGGGACGTAGTCATTTTTTTCCTTTTTTTTGTATAAAATTTGTGACTATTGTTGTTGCATATAAAATATGTTTGTGTCCATAGTTTCATATAATGTTAATTCATTACTGCCTTTCAGATTATTTGTCCAATACTCTAAAGAGATGTTTGTTGAATAACATAAATTATTATTATTTAGATGGACAATACAAACTGGAGTAGTACACCATATTTCATAAAAACAAAATACATAAACATATTGCAAACACAAGTACGACGACCAAAGTGTAAATATTACAACACAGGATTTTCATTACACTTCTTCATGGGTCTTCGTCTTCGTCAGACAGGTAATGATCAGAAATACATCCATCTTCACCACTCAATTGGTAGCTTAAAATTGCTTCTTGCATCCTCCCTTTTGTAGCACGGTCGCTTGCAATACGGCGCAGATTGTACCGATTGCAACGGATTGTCATTCGATTGTTCTCAACTCGAATGTGAAACAATGCTCGCTCTAATTCTTGAGTAGTGGTAATAGGCATACCAATGACAACTTGTCGAGGCCTTCTTATGTTGCAAGAACGTAAATCTAAGCTTAGATTTTCTCTTTCCGTCAAGCGATATTGCCATTCCGCCGTCATTGTGTTTGTAGCTGTTGGTGAATAACGTAACAGAGGATTCGTTGGGTAAAAGAACTCATCCTCTAAAGCCCAATGACAACCCAGAGTTTCAAACAGGATTCTCGGACTAAAATTCATGGTTAGATATGAATTCTGTACATTGAACATTTCACATGAATTCAAACTTATAGACAATTTTGTTAATGTGAGTATGCCAGTCTACAGCCTAGCCCTAGCCCTTTTTCTCTCATCATGGAGGTAGGATCACTCAAAATTCTAGGTTCAAGAATGAGAATCAAAGCTAGAAACTCACTATAAGGTGTTTGAGATCAATTAGGTATGGGGCTTTAGGGTTTTGGGAGGCTTGGGATGCATATGGGAGTGTTTGGAATGCAAAAGGGCTGTCAAAATCTGATTTATAAACCTAGGGCGTCGACTGATCGCTGGGTCACTCGAGCAGTCCCTGAAGCCATCGCAGGGTCGTTCAATGTTTCTACGAACTATCCCAACCCTTCATTCACTCCAGAAATCCATCCTTCAAGCCTAAATGCCTGTATGAATGTAAGTACAACTCAAATGCAACAATATGCACATGTATGGATGAAATTGGAACTATATCATTATAATGATTCCATCCAAATTTCATTATTTCATAACATTTAGGCATATTTAAGAATATAGAACTCAATTGCATACATCCTAGAGTAATGTCTCATCACTTTAGTTCAATTATACTCACACATGTTCAAATTTTGTTCATCTTTGATCAATTCAAGTATGATGTGTGTAAAATCAAACTCCGATGTAATTAGAATTCCATTTAGTTCAAATCTTTAAAAAAGTTATGCATGAAGTCATAATGCATTGTCTAGGTGAATAGTTTTAAGCTCTAAGCTTTAATGAAGTTGCAAGCTTTAGACGCTCATTTACTTCAATAAGTCTCTCCACCAGATGCACCCACCGATGTCTTGGATAGTTTTACTTGGATTCTCCACCGCAATGGATCCTATAGGCCTCGAGCAATAGTCTCTACTAAGATCATCGGTATTCACACTTGCCAATGGGTTTGGTCTTCAACCAAACAAGCTCTTCTTCTCCAATGTGTAATGTTGGATAGGAATCATTAGATGATAACCTTTGGATTTAGGGATCTAAGGTTGTGGCTCAAGCTATCTAGGTATTAGATAGGCTTAATTTTTTCTCAAGAGGCTTACCCTAGGTGTGGAAAAACATCTATGTATTTATAGGCTCAGAATATGATTAATCTTGGAGACCATGAAAATACAAATTCTCGAACGAACGCTTAAGCAAGGGGAGGGTGGTGGTCACTGGAGTGAAAAATGAATTCGAAATCGACCGAGCAACCAGGGGACCACTCGAGCGACCTCTGAGAGTGCTCTAGCGAAGGCTAGTGAAGAAAAGACGGTTCCTACTAATTTTGTAAGCCTAAAATCAAGTAAAAATCTTGTTCTCTTGAGCACTAAAGGGGCGTTGCACAATGACACAATCTATGTTTTTAAAACACACTAGAGGTTTAGAAAAACTTTTCTTTGAAAAACACCTATGAGCCATACTCGGATCAATTACTAATCTATTTTAACAGTAATCCTCATAAGTTTATTAAACCAAAAGAACATCTTAGATCTCTAAGGCATTACCTTGTCCTAAGTAAGAATGTGCATATATATAGAGTGCTTTTGATGTAACTTTGAATCATGATCTCCTCCATTCAATTGACGCTTTCGAATTTTCATTGTTGTACCATCATAACCATGGAATACATTGAGATTTATAAGAACTTCACGAAAAATTAGTTAATTATAAAAAATATCTAACAATAATCAATTTTTCAACAGGTTTCTCAAGCTAGAGGAGCAAATTATGAGATTTCTTAAGAGAATAGTCTAGTGGATAGGTCAGTTAGTTGTACCGGTAGTGTGGCCTTCGTGATCAGTCCGGCTTGGTGCACGACCCTAGGTCTTATCCCAAAGACTAACCACCCTCCTCTTGGATTGAATGAAATGTGCATTTGAGGGATGTCATTCCGCTTAAGTAATGCTTAGGAAACTTGACTTGCACAATGCGAGACTTCATACAAATGTGGTTGAGCTGGTTGTAGGCAGTGTTATCAGAACCGGATCGGACCGACTAGTCGAACTGGTCAAACCGTGAACCGAGCCTTACACCGATCCGGTTTGTTTAATAGACCGCTTGAGCATTTGAACCATTAAAGAACTGTAAAACCAACCGATTTTCGGTGAAAACCGGTGAACCGACGGTTCATATAACCCGGGTGGTTCAAATAACTCCTCATATATAATAATAAAAAAAATTGGGGCAAATTTATCCCTAGGTAGCTTCGTCTTCTCTTCTCCAGTCCAAAAGACGCATAGACACAGGCATAGACTAGTAGCTCAGCTTAAACTCTCCCTTCTCTAGAACTCGAGTCTTAAACTCTCATTCTCTGCAGCTCAACTTCGTCTTCTCTTCTTCTTCATTGCTTTATTTCACTCTCTCAATCTCTCTTTGCCTCATTCTCACACCCACACACACAGAGCATATACTTGATGGAAGACAGAAAAGAAAAGAGGCAATAACTTATATGGAAGACAAACAACAAGTCTGATTGAGTGAGTAGTAATGGGTATTGGTCCTATTGGAGGCAGTGGGTAGGTATTGGTCCTATTGAAGGCTGTAATCATGCTTGTTGGGAGGCGTGGAATGAAATTCCCAAGTTAATTAGAAATTTTAGTTGTCATGTGATTGTATTTTTATTGTAATGTAAGGGTTTTATGCTTTGTCAATTTTTTTATTTTAGAAAAAATATATTCTTCATATTTTTTTAATTAAATTATTACGTTTTATAATTTTTTTATTTTTTTATTATACAACCTGTCCGACCAGTAAACTCACTGATTGAACCAGTGAACCATTGACCCGATCTCTCTACCGGTTCTAATAACTATGGTTGTAGGTATGCATAGTTGGCGCGCAATGCAAATACACTCTAAACAAAGATAGTTTGGGGTTATTTTGTATGGGCATTCATTGCAGGCATCCCGCTGGTGTGGGAATATTCATTTTCTCCTCCTTCCAAGGAAACATATTGCCGATACATAAGTCCCTTGATTAATTAGCCACTCCAGTTCTCACCCAAACTAATATAAGAGAAAATCATTTGAACGGGTGTATAATAAAGTACCCATTCAACATCTATAAATTCCCTATGCACAAAAATATTAATTCTCACTCCATTAAAGTCTCAATTATAAAACTACTAAACTCACTCCTTCTATATAAACCCCATTATAGACTAATCCCATTATAGGAAAAGGTGAGGTTGTTGCATGTCCATGAGTGTAAACAAGACCTTTGGAAGTCACCTAGGTACATAGTATATTAAGACGTTGATAAATAGTATTAAGAAAAGTTTGTGTATGAAAATGAGAAGAAATATTGATCGAAATCTCGGTCGTATGTCAATACATTTGTTTTTAAATTTGTGTATGACTAAAGTTTTCAATGACCAATATAATGGTGGATGAAAAATAGAATTTTTCTTTGTTTGGCTAGAGAGGAGAGATGGAGAGCAAGGAAAAAAAAGGGTGGAAAAGGATTCTTTCACGCCTACCAAATTGGATCACTCCAGGAATGGGATGAAAATGGGAAAAAGGCGGCTGACAAGGTGTCTGCATGGGATGCACAATACTTGTTTTAACTATTTAATCCCTTCAGCCTCGCGTCTGACAATATAGTATTCTTAATATAGTTAAGGGCATTTATGGCATTGAATTAGTAATAATTTTCTTTTATTATTTTTTATAACAAAAAAAAAAATGTATCACTTCCACTTTTACATTCTTCTTTTCAAATATAAAAAATGAAAAAATACTTTTTTTTTCAGTCACACCTTTTTTAGTTTATCATATCTTTAAAGGCACCCCTCTATTTTTGGAATCTTCACCGACACCTCATGTTAGATTAAATGTTTTAACTAGAATATAATTTTACTACATTCTCTATGATATATTTTAAGAAAAACTTAACATCCACTCCCTCTAAATAGACATATCTTCAATGAAATACAATCTGTTTTATGTATTAAAATTCGAGTCAATTAAAAATTATTTTTAAACGACTCGAATCCCATTGAATTTTAATTGGCCCGAATTTTGATATGTAAAAAAATATAAATTTTAATCAATTCAAATTTTAATACGTAAAAAATAAATTTTAATTAATTTGAATCGATTTTTATTGGCACGAATTTTAGTAAGTAAAAAATATAAATTTTAATCAACTCGAATCAAATTTTAATTGACGCTAGAGTTTAAATCGATTCGAATTTTAATACGTAAAAAAAATAAAATTTAATCAACTCCAATCAAATTTTAATATGTTAAAAAATGAATTTTAATATATAAAAAAAATAATTTTAATCAAATTTTATGTAGAAAAATTATTTAAGATTTATATAGGGACAATTGATATTTTAAATAATAAAAAGGTATCTATGATAAATTAAAAAGAGTGTTGCTAAATTTTTTCAAAACTATTCCTCTTATTTTTTTTTCTTTTACTTTTTTACATCTCGTACCAAACAGACTATTAATTACACCCAACGTTAATCACGCCTAACAGTTTCCATACTCCGTTTTTGGGGATTTGTTCTCTATCACGCACACGCGCACACACACGCACACGCACGCACATAAAATTCTCCATCTACAAACTCTCTAGCGGTAGCACTAAGCTGATGGAGATTTCCCCAACTGTTTTTCTATTCACACGCCTTTTCTTGGGTGATTAGTTATTATTAGCTGAATCAATTGAAAAAAAGCAGAAAGGAGAGAGAGAGAGAGATCTCGAGTTGTTGGCATTTCAGTTGATTACCAGAGAGAGCCCAATCATGAACACTAAAGAAGGAGATAATCAGAATAAAACCCTAATTCCTATGTATAAATATACGGTATAATGTGTATATGCATATGTTTATTTATAATATATGATGTTATGTCTTCATTCATTGTGCAGTGATCGAGTTTTTGGGTTGCGTTCCTTTGCTTTAGAGACTCCCAAGCTCGTCTCTTAGAAAAATCGCCGAACTCGTAGCTGTTAAACACTATGGTACCCTTCATAATTGTCATTTCATTAAATAAATAATTGCTTTTTCGCATGTAATTTAATGTATTATTTTGTAGATAATGGAGAGTATGTTCTTCGTGAAGGGGAAACCGGGAGTGGGGTTTACTTCATATGGGAAGGAGAGGTTTATTTGGCTTTAATATCATGATGTTTTAATTTTATGGATTGGTGACATATCCATTTTTGGCTACCAAAGAACTGATTTGTACTTTGTAATTATAAATAGGGAAATTTGAAGGCCGGTCCCCCAAGATAGATTTGTTTGGATTTAAGCCCGCCAAGAAAACTTATTTGTTATGAAGTCCATTTTTTTGTCAATTTTACCAGACTATCATTTTCCTTTAGAAGTGAAGTAAAACTAAAAATTAAAAACTCATAAATTTTAGAAGTTTGACTGACATTAAATTTTTTTTTCTCTCATATCTATCTATATTCATATATAAATTATGAATGTATATATATATAGATTGCCATCTGGCGAAAATCTGCTTACTACCAATGTTTTGAATATCATTTTCTAAAACATATTTAGCAGATTTGCAATCTGCTGTTACCCGAAATTTTTGATTTAATATATCATCCTAGAATTTAGAGATACACAGGACAATATATAAAATTTCTTTTTTAATAGTACTATAATTTGCTTGTGCTTTATTCCATATACCAGAATGGAATCTGACAATTTGTTCAGGAGAGTTAGGAGACTCTTTCTGAAGGAGTATACCACTGTAGCCTATATCTGAGGCATCGGTTTGGATGATTTTAAAGGAATCAACCGAAGGAATACCAAGACAAGGCAGAGTTTTGATGAATTGTTTGACCTGTTTGACAATGGTTGTATGCTCAGGGGTCCAAGGAAGAGGATTTCCTTTGAGCCTGTCATACAGAGATTTAACGGTTTTCCTAAGATTCAGATGGAAGTCAGAAACATAGTTTAGGGAACCTAAGAACCTTTGCAACTGGGTTTTATCATGAATTTCATCAGGAAATTTATCTGCAAATTGGATAGATCTACTTATTGGAACAATAGTAGATTGGTGGATATCATATCCGAGGAACCTTATTGAGGTTTGGAACAACTTAATCTTCTTAGTTGAGACGACTAAGCCGTTATGTTTAACAGTTTCAAAGAAAGCTTTAAGGTGCTTCCAATGTTCTTCTATTGACCTGCTGAAAATGAGAATATCATCTATATAGGTAATAGAAAAATGACTTAATGAATTAAAAATTTCATTCATTATGTTCTGGAATTCTGAGGGTGCATTTTTTAATCCAAAAGGCACTACATTTCATTCATAATGTCCAAATGGTGTTGTAAATGCAGTTTTGTATCTGTCTTCTGGGAAATATAATGATCTGCCAGAAACCACTTTTCAAATCAAAATTTGAAAATATTACTGCATTACAAAGTCTTTTAATTAAATTATGTTTGTTTGGAATTGGGTACCTGATCCATTCCAAAACAGCATTTAATGGCTTATAATTGATTACAAGTCTTGGTGTGCCTCTTTCTAATTCAGCATTTTTGATGACATAGAAAGCAGGGCATGACCAAGGAGATTTGTTTTTCCTAATGATACCATTTTTGAGTAATTCAGAAATCTCTTTTTTGCAGATTTCCATTACTTCATGGTTCATTTGGATTGGTTTAGATTTAGTTGGGATATTTGTCTCACTAAATCCTTTGATATACGGATGTTTGACCATGTGTTGTTTCCTATGCCAGAAGGCTGTAGAAAAGTCAGAGCAAACTTCTGTTTCAAGTTTCTTCTTAAATTCATCAATTTCTTCAATTAACATTGGTTTTGTTAATTGTTCTTCAATTCTTTTATAATTAATTTCTTATTTAAGAAATTTTAGTTGATTAGTCTTCTGGTTAATCAACCTAACAAACTTAGAGATTGACTGACCTTTAAGTTGTCTTAAATGTTTAATTTCAGGTTTAGAGATGAACCTAAAAGTTACAGAGTGACCAAATGGTTTCGTGGATACACCATCTGTATCAGTTGTAAATGGGTACAACATATATATGAATGGTAATCCAAGGATGACTTCATCTGTCATATCTTCTACCAGGACAAAGGATGTTTTAAAACAAACATTGTCTTGACAGATATGCACATTTGACAACTTGTATTTTACATCCATTTTACTACCATATGCAGAACTAAGTCTTTCGACGGTCTTCTGGTAGTATTTGGTTGGTATGATCCCTTCTTGGATACATTTTACATCTGCACCTGTATCTCTAAGGGCAATAGTGTCAAGTTTAAAATCATTATCAATGATGATTCTTACTTGAGAATACCATTTTTGAATTTAGAAGTCAAAAATGACCCAACAAAATGATTTTAACCTGTTTCTGATAGAAGTCAGAAACATAGTTTAGGGAACGTAAGAACTTTTGCAACTGGGTTTTATCGTGAATTTCATCAGGAAATCTATCTGCAAATTGGATAGATGTACTGATGGGAACAATAGTAGATTGGTGGATATCATATCCGAGGAACCTTATTGAGGTTTGGGACAACTTAATCTTCTTAGCTGAGACGACTAAGCCGTTATGTTTAACAGTTTCAAAGAAAACTTTAAGGTTCTCCCAATGTTCTTCAATTGACTTGCTGAAGATGAGAATATCATCTATATAGGTAAGAGAAAAATGACTTAATGAATTAAAAATTTCATTCATTATGTTCTGGAATTCTGAGTGTGCATTTTTTAATCCAAAAGGCAGTACATTGCGTTCATAATGTCTAAATGGTGTTGTAAATGCAGTTTTGTATCTGTCTTCTGGGGATATAATGATCTGACAGAAACCACTTTTCAAATCAAAATTTGAAAATATTACTGCATTACAAAGTCTTTTAATTAAATCCTGTTTGTTTGAAATTGGGTACCTGATCCATTCCAAAATAGCATTTAATGGCTTATAATTGATTACAAGTCTTGGTGTGCCTCTTTCTAATTCTGCATTTTTTATGACATAGAAAGCAGGGCATGACCAAGGAGATTTGCTTTTCCTAATGATACAATTTTTGAGTAATTCAGAAATCTCTTTTTTGCAGATTTCCATTACTTCATGGTTCATTTGGATTGGTCTGGATTTAGTTGGGATATTTGTCTCACTAAATCCTTTGATATAATGAAGTTTGACCATGTGCTGTTCTGTAAAACCCGGGAAAAATTGAACTTTTTCTGAAAAAGGGCAAAATGGTAATTCTCCACCCTTATGCGTATTTGAAATAATCATGTTCTAGACCTCGGATGAGGAAACAGAGTGCGCCATTGGATTCGCAACGCGAAATCTAGTAATCACTAGAAATTTCGTCGAATTCCGAGATAGTCGGATTTTTGCACGTCGTTCGAAGCGACTGCGTGGCGAATGTAATTTTAAAGGTCCCCAATAATGAATTTTATAAAATTTTCTTATAATTGGATTAAAGTTCCAATAAAATTAATTTGGGTTTAATCCGGGACTTAATGAATCGTTTCGGGACGAAAAACGGACCGGGAAGTCGAAAATATGCGGTGCGATGTGGACCGCACATTTTTTCCTATAAATATCGGTAAAAATCTGATTTTCTTCAGAATTTTTGAGCTGAAAACCAGTGAGAAAACGTGGGTGAGGAGGAGAGAAAAAAAGTGAAAAATCCAAACTTGTTTCTCCGATTCCGGGAGTTCCGTCCGTCGGAATTCGTCGATTCAAAAGGCAAAGTTCATCTACGCGACGAGGGCTACGCGTGGGTACCAAAAACAACAAGTTTCACCGAAGGTGAACGGGTGGGGGTGTACGAAAATCAAGATTCGAGTTGTATTTCTTTACTCGGATTCCGTCAAGCTAGAAGGGAGAAGTGATCACGTCGACGAGGGCTACGCGTGGGTACCAAAAATGACGAATTTCACCGAAGGTGAAATTTCGGGAGTTGGGAAAATCAAGCTTCGAGTTGGGTTTTCGTGTCTTGGGAGCTTCCTACGGGATTCTCACGCTACAAGAGGTAGGGGTTCTCCTACTTGGGTTGATTTCTTACCTAGAAATGCCTATGATAAATGGGCTGGATATATATATATATATATTGACCTATGTATACATATATTTATATGTATATGGTTATGAAATAATGAAGATGGTGGGTAGGTTGTTAGAAAATTACACTTGCCTATTGGTGGAATTTAGGTAAAATAATTTTATCCTAAATTGGTATGTAGAAATTGCCTATTGGAATTTCTTGAATTATGTGGAAATTGGGCATGATATGTGTTACCATGTTGTTTGCCTTGAAGGTGTTTGACAAAATACCTAAATGGATTGAAATTGTTATATGATAAATAACATGTTATGCCTTATGTGGTAAATGAAAATCATATGTGTACGATATGATTTATGTTGAAATTGTGAATGTCAGATATATATTTTGATATATCAATTGTTGTGATGAAGCATGGAATTTATACGTTTATAATGTAAATTGCCATGGAATGGAATTGATTATGTTAATTTAGTTCATATGGCATGCATTACATATGTGACATAATGTTATTGCAATGATACATCGCATTGCATATGCACGGGGAATTCACATCATGAGTGGTGTGTGTGTGTGCATGGTTGTTGTTAATACCATATGTTGGAATGTGGTAGAGACAGTTCATATGACATTCATTACATATGAACCTTGCATGATAGAAGCAATGGGTCATTACATTGCATATGTACGGGAACATCACATACATGGACATTGTGTCATAAGGATGTTGTGCATGGGTGTTTGTACCACAATCTATGTGGTATTAAATGCATATGGTCATGGAAATTGCTCATTGGCATTATTGCATATAGAGCATGACATTGGTAACTCCATTCATGGACATTAGTCATTAGTGGAGGCATGTGTAGGTGGTGCATGGTTAATCAACACCTTGTTTGGTAGTTGATATGTGGGCTTGGAAATGTGGACCGATGGTCACATGGAGTCACATGATTGCATTGCATAAGGAAAACTTGTGTTGGGTATAGCAAGAAGGGGCATGGCGACTTCCTTGGGTGAAAAGCCCTAAACCACTTGGTTCATACACTTCCCGGGGTGAAATTCCGCAAAAGTGTAATGCTTACGGAGCCAGGGTGAAATTCCAAAATCCGTTGCCCAAAGGAAACACAAGATTTTGATATAAAATATACTCATCCAATGAGTATCATATTTTCCGTCGAAGACGGGTTCATTACACATTGCATTGTGTTGTGGGAGTCGGGAAGGACTCGGGTTGTGTTACATGATTGAGTCTCATCTCACTCATAGCATGTGGTACACATTGGCATTCGCATTGTGTGTGTGGGAGCCGGGAAGGGCTTGGGTCGAGTACATGAGTCTCATCTCATTCATGGGGCTTAGGTAGCCCGGTTTAACATACATGGCATTGGCATGTAAAGAGAGTCGGGGTGGACTCGGGTTGGATGTACATGAGTGGATTTCATCTCATTCACGGCATGGCTTAATGGCATTCCATCATTGAATTGCATTCTTGATTGGAATGGTTATGGAAATTATGGATGTTGCATGTGAACATTTCATGTGCATATAGGTTGAGGAGTAGCCTCTGTAGGAATTTCTCTACTGGGCGTTGGCTCACCCTATACGGGAACAATTTCAGGTGCGGGAGGTTCACCGACGCACGGCTCAAGTTTGGGCCCTCATGCTTGAAGAAATGCCGACATGTGGTCTTAGCCTTATTTCATGTAAAAACATTTGAAATATTATGTCTTTGGCATGTAAATTAAGCAAATTAATTGTAATAGAACATATGTGAATAATTGTTAATCTAACCTTGTATGTGATTTAAGTATGGTTAATTGGACCCAGTGTGGCCAATGTTTACTTATACATGGACCCGGTGCGGCCATTGCTTTATATTTGACCTCGGATGGGTCTGGTAATTGTGTATTGCACAGGTTGGGTATTGGGTAGAGCTTCCCCATACAAAGGAGACTCTGCCCAAATTTCGTTAAGTTATGGACCCCGGTAAATGGGGCATAACAGTGTGATATTGAGATACTAGGTATCTACAGGTATTCCGCGGGTTGATGGGTAATCAACGGACCCCCGGATTTTGGGGCGTCACATGTTCCCTATGCCAGAAGGCTGTAGGAAGGTCACAGCAAACTTCTGTTTCAAGTTTCTTCTTAAATTCATCAATTTCTTCAATTAACATTGGGTTTGTTAATTGTTCTTCAATTCTTTTATAATTAATTTCTTATTTAAGAAATTTTAGTTGATTAGTCTTCTGGTTAATCAACCTAACAAACTTAGAGATTGACTGATCTTTAAGTTGTCTTAAATGTTTAATTTCAGGTTTAGAGATGAACGTAAAAGTTACAGAGTGACCAAATGGTTTCGTGGATACACCATCTGTATCAGTCGTAAATGGGTACAACAGATATATGAATGGTAATCCAATGATGACTTCATCAGTCATATCTTGTACCAGGACAAAGGATGTTTTAAAACAAACATTATCTTGACAGATATGCACATTTGGCAACTTATATTTTACATTCATTTTACTACCATTTTCAGTACTAAGTCTTTCGACGGTCTTCTGGTAGTATTTGGTTGGTATGATCCCTTCTTGGACACAGTTTACACCTGCACATGTATCTATAAGGGCAATAGTGTCAAGTTTAAAATCATTATCAATGATGATTCTTACTTGTGAATACCATTTTTGAATTTAGAAGTCAAAAATGGCCCAACAAAATGATTTTAACCTGTTTCTGGTAGAAGTCAGAAACATAGTTTAGGGAACCTAAGAACCTTTGCAACTGGGTTTTATCATGAATTTCATCAGGAAATTAATCTGCAAATTGGATAGATCTACTGATGGGAACAATAGTAGATTGGTGGATATCATATCCGAGGAACCTTATTGAGGTTTGGAACAACTTAATCTTCTTAGTTGAGACGACTAAGCCGTTATGTTTAACTGTTTCAAAGAAAGCTTTAAGGTGTTTCCAATGTTCTTCTATTGACCAGCTGAAGATGAGAATATCATCTATATAGGTAATAGAAAAATGACTTAATGAATTAAAAATTTCATTCATTATGTTCTGGAATTCCGAGGGTGCATTTTTTAATCCAAAAGGCACTACATTCCATTCTTAATGTCCAAATAGTGTTGTAAATGCAGTTTTGTATCTGTCTTTTGTGGATATAATGATCTGACAGAAACTACTTTTTAAATCAAAATTTGAAAATATTACTGCATTACAAAGTCTTTTAATTAAATCCTGTTTGTTTGAAATTGGGTACCGGATCCATTCCAAAACAGCATTTAATGGCTTATAATTGATTACAAGTCTTGGTGTGCCTCTTTCTAATTCTGCATTTTTGATGACATTGAAAGCAGGGCATGACCAAGGAGATTTGTTTTTCCTAATGATACCATTTTTGAGTAATTCAGAAATCTCTTTTTTTGCAGATTTCGATTACTTCATGGTTCATTTGGATTGGTCTGGATTTAGTTGGGATATTTGTCTCACTAAATCCTTTGATATACAGAAGTTTGACCATGTGATGTTTCCTATGCCAGAAGGCTGTAGGAAGGTCTGAGCAAACTCCTGTTTCAAGTTTCTTCTTAAATTCATCAATTTCTTCAATTAACTTTGGGTTTGTTAATTGTTCTTCAATTCTTTTGTAATTAATTTCTTCTTTAAGAAATTTTAGTTGTTTAGCCTTTTGGTTAATCAACCTAACAAACTTAGAGATTGACTGATCTTTAAGTTGTCTTAAATGTTTAGTTTCAGGTTTAGAGATGAACCTAAAAGTTACAGAGTGACCAAATGGTTTCGTGGATACACCATCTGTATGAATGGTAATATGAATGGTAATCCAAGGATGACTTCATCAGTCATATCTTGTATCAGGACAAAGGATGTTTTAAAACAAACATTGTCTTGACAGATATGCACATTTGGCAACTTGTATTTTACATTCATTTTAGTACCATTTCCAGAACTAAGTCTTTCGACGGTCTTCTGGTAGTATTTGGTTGGTATGATCCCTTCTTGGATACAGTTTACATCTGCACATGTATCTATAAGGGCAATAGTGTCAAGTTTAAAATCATTATCAATGATGATTCTTACTTGAGAATACCATTTTTGAATTTAGAAGTCAAAAATGGCCCAACAAAATGATTTTAACCTGTTTCTGATAGAAGTCAGAAACATAGTTTAGGGAACGTAAGAACTTTTGCAACTGGGTTTTATCATGAATTTCATGAGGAAATCTATCTGCAAATTGGATAGATCTATTGATGGGAACAATAGTAGATTGGTGGATATCATATCCGAGGAACCTTATTGAGGTTTGGAACAACTTAATCTTCTTAGCTGAGACGTCTAAGCCGTTATGTTTAACAGTTTCAAAGAAAACTTTAAGGT
This sequence comes from Ilex aquifolium, assembly GCA_951799425.1. Taxonomy (NCBI): domain Eukaryota; kingdom Viridiplantae; phylum Streptophyta; class Magnoliopsida; order Aquifoliales; family Aquifoliaceae; genus Ilex; species Ilex aquifolium. Next base: position 13,884,116 of record OX637408.1, read on the forward strand.
GCTCCCAATGTTCTTCTATTGACCTGCTGAAGATGAGAATATCATCTATAAAGGTAATAGAAAAATGACTTAATGAATTAAAAATTTCATTCATTATGTTCTGAAATTCTGAGGGTGCATTTTTTAATCCAAAAGGCACTACATTCCATTCATAATGTCCAAATAGTGTTGTAAATACAATTTTGTATCTGTCTTTTGTGGATATAATGATCTGACAGAAACCACTTTTTTTATCAAAATTTAAAAATATTACTGCATTACAAAGTCTTTTAATTAAATCCTGTTTGTTTGGAATTGGGTACCTAATCCATTCCAAAACAGCATTTAATGGCTTATAATTGATTACAAGTCTTGGTGTGCCTCTTTCTAATTCTGCATTTTTGAGGATATAGAAAGCAGGGATGACCAAGGAGATTTGCTTTTCCTAATGACACCATTTTTGGGTAATTCAGAAATCTCTTTTTTGCAGATTTCCATTACTTCATGGTTCATTTGGATTGGTTTGGATTTAGTTGGGATATTTGTCTCACTAAATCCTTTGATATACGGAAGTTTGACCATGTGCCGTTTCCTATGCCAGAAGGCTGTAGGAAGGTCAGAGCAAACTTATGTTTCAAGTTTCTTCTTAAATTCATCAATTTCTTCAATTAACATTGGGTTTGTTAATTGTTTTTCAATTCTTTTATAATTAATTTCTTATTTAAGAAATTTTAGTTGATTAGTCTTCTGGTTAATCAACCTAACAAACTTAGAGATTGACTGATCTTTAAGTTGTCTTAAATGTTTAATTTCAGGTTAAGAGATGAACCTAAAAGTTACAGAGTGACCAAATAGTTTCGTGGATACACCATCTGTAGCAGTTGTAAATGGGTACAACAGATATATGAATGGTAATCCAAGGATGACTTCATCAGTCATATCTTGTACCAGGACAAATGATGTTTTAAAACAAACATTGTCTTGACAAATATGCACATTTGGCAACTTATATTTTACATTCATTTTACTACCATTTGCAGAAATAAGTATTTCGACGGTCTTCTGGTAGTATTTGGTTGGTATGATCCCTTCTTGGACACAGTTTACATCTGCACATGTATCTATAAGGGCAATAGTGTCAAGTTTAAAATCATTATCAATGATGATTCTTACTTGAGAATACCATTTTTGAATTTAGAAGTCAAAAATGGCCCAACAAAATGATCTTAACCTGTTTCTGAAAGAAGTCAGAAACATAGTTTAGGGAACCCAAGAACCTTTGCAACTGGGTTCTATCATGAATTTCATCAGGAAATTTATCTGCAAATTGGATAGATCTACTGATGGGAACAATAGTAGATTGGTGGATATCATATCCGCGGAACCTTATTGAGGTTTGGAACAACTTAATCTTCTTAGTTGAGACGACTAAGCCGTCATGTTTAACAGTTTCAAAGAAAGCTTTAAGGTTCTTCCAATGTTCTTCTATTGACCTGCTGAAGATGAGAATATCATCTATATAGGTAATAGAAAAATGACTTAATGAATTAAAAATTTCATTCATTATGTTCTGGAATTCTGAGGGTGCATTTTTTAATCCAAAAGGCAGTACATTGCGTTCATAATGTCTAAATGGTGTTGTAAATGCAGTTTTGTATCTGTCTTCTGGGGATATAATGATCTGACAGAAACCACTTTTCAAATCAAAATTTGAAAATATTACTGCAATACAAAGTCTTTTAATTAAATCCTGTTTGTTTGAAATTGGGGACCTGATCCATTCCAAAATAGCATTTAATGGCTTATAATTGATTACAAGTCTTGGTGTGCCTCTTTCTAATTCTGCATTTTTTATGACATAGAAAGCAGGGCATGACCAAGGAGATTTACTTTTCCTAATGATACAATTTTTGAGTAATTCAGAAATCTCTTTTTTGCAGATTTCCATTACTTCATGGTTCATTTGGATTGGTCTGGATTTAGTTGGGATATTTGTCTCACTAAATCCTTTGATATAATGAAGTTTGACCATGTGTTGTTCCCTATGCCAGAAGGCTGTAGGAAGGTCACAGCAAACTTCTGTTTCAAGTTTCTTCTTAAATTCATTAATTTCTTCAATTCACATTGGGTTTGTTAATTGTTCTTCAATTCTTTTATAATTACTTTCTTCTTTAAGAAATTTTAGTTGATTAGTCTTCTGGTTAATCAACCTAACAAACTTAGAGATTGACTGATCTTTAAGTTGTCTTAAATGTTTAATTTCAGGTTTAGAGATGAACCTAAAAGTTACAGAGTGACCAAATGGTTTCGTGGATACACCATCTGTATCAGTTGTAAATGGGTACAACAGATATATGAATGGTAATCCAATGATTACTTCATCAGTCATATCTTGTATCAGGACAAAGGATGTTTTAAAACAAACATTGTCTTAACAGATATGCACAATTAGCAACTTGTATTTTACATTCATTTTAGTACCATTTGCAGAACTAAGTCTTTCGACGGTCTTCTGGTAGTATTTTCTTGGTATGATCCCTTCTTGGATACATTTTACATATGCATCTGTATCTATAAGGGCAATAGTGTCAAGTTTAAAATCATTATCAATGATGATTCTTACTTGAGAATACCATTTTTGAATTTAGAAGTCAAAAATGACCCAACAAAATGATTTTAACCTGTTTCTGATAGAAGTCAGAAACATAGTTTAGGGAACGTAAGAACTTTTGCAACTGGGTTTTATCATGAATTTCATCAGGAAATCTATTTGCAAATTGGATAGATGTACTGATGGGAACAATAGTAGATTGGTGGCTATCATATCCGAGGAACCTTATTGAGGTTTGGGACAACTTAATCTTCTTAGCTGAGACGACTAAGCCGTTATGTTTAACAGTTTCAAAGAAAACTTTAAGGTTCTCCCAATGTTCTTCTATTGACTTGCTGAAGATGAGAATATCATCAATATAGGTAATAGAAAAATGACTTAATGAATTAAAAATTTCATTCATTATGTTCTGGAATTCTGAGTGTGCATTTTTTAATCCAAAAGGCAGTACATTGCGTTCATAATGTCTAAATGGTGTTGTAAATGCAGTTTTGTATCTGTCTTCTGGGGATATAATGATCTGACAAAAACCACTTTTCAAATCAAAATTTGAAAATATTACTGCATTACAAAGTCTTTTAATTAAATCCTGTTTGTTTGAAATTGGGTACCTGATCCATTCCAAAATAGCATTTAATGGCTTATAATTGATTACAAGTCTTGGTGTGCCTCTTTCTAATTCTGCATTTTTTATGACATAGAAAGCAGGGCATGACCAAGGAGATTTGCTTTTCCTAATTATACAATTTTTGAGTAATTCAGAAATCTCTTTTTTGCAGATTTCCATTACTTCATGGTTGATTTGGATTGGTCTGGATTTAGTTGGGATATTTGTCTCACTAAATCCTTTGATATAATGAAGTTTGACCATGTGCTGTTCCCTATGCCAGAAGGCTGTAGGAAGGTCACAGCAAACTTCTGTTTCAAGTTTCTTCTTAAATTCATCAATTTCTTCAATTAACATTGGGTTTGTTAATTGTTCTTCAATTCTTTTATAATTACTTTCTTCTTTAAGAAATTTTAGTTGATTAGTCTTCTGGTTAATCAACCTAACAAACTTAGATATTGACTGATCTTTAAGTTGTCTTAAATGTTTAATTTCAGGTTTAGAGATGAACCTAAAAGTTACAAAGTGACCAAATGGTTTCGTGGATACACCATTTGTATCAGTAGTAAATGGGTTCAACAGATATATGAATGGTAATCCAAGGATGACTTCATCTGTCATATCTTCTACCAGGACAAAGGATGTTTTAAAACAAACATTGTCTTGACAGATATGCACATTTGACAACTTGTATTTTACATTCATTTTACTACCATTTGCAGAACTAAGTCTTTCGACAGTCTTCTGGTAGTATTTGGTTGGTATGATCCCTTCTTGGATACATTTTACATCTGCACCTGTATCTCTAAGGGCAATAGTGTCAAGTTTAAAATCATTATCAATGATGATTCTTACTTGAGAATACCATTTTTTAATTTAGAAGTCAAAAATGGCCCAACAAAATGATTTTAAGCTGTTTTTAATAGAAGTCAGAAACATAGTTTAGGTAACCTAAGAACCTTTGCAACTGGGTTTTATCAAGAATTTCATTAGGAAATTTATCTGCAAATTGGATAGATGTACTGATGGGAACAATAGTAGATTGGTGGATATCATATCCGAGGAACCTTATTGAGGTTTGGAACAACTTAATCTTCTTACCTGAGACGACTAAGCCGTTATATTTAACAGTTTCAAATAAAGCTTTAAGGTGCTCCCAATGTTCTTCTATTGACCTGCTGAAGATGAGAATATCATCTATATAGGTAATAGAAAAATGACTTAATGAATTAAAAATTTCATTCATTATGTTCTGGAATTCTGAGGGTGCATTTTTTAATCCAAAATGCACTACATTCCATTCATAATGTCCAAATGGTGTTGTAAATGCAGTTTTGTATCTGTCTTCTGGGATATAATGATTTGACAGAAACCACTTTTCAAATCAAAATTTGAAAGTATTACTGCATTACAAAGTCTTTTAATTAAATCATGTTTGTTTGGAATTGGGCACCTGATCCATTCCAAAACAGCATTTAATGGCTTATAATTGATTACAAGTCTTGGTGTGCCTCTTTCTAATTCTGCATTTTTGATGACATAGAAAGCAGGGCATGACCAAGGAGATTTGCTTTTCCAAATGATACCATTTTTGAGTAATTCAGAAATCTCTTTTTTGCAGATTTCCATTACTTCATAGTTCATTTAGATTGGTCTGGATTTAGTTGAGATATTTGTCTCACTAAATCCTTTGATATACGGAAGTTTGACAATGTGTTGGTTCCTATGCCAGAAGGCTGTAGGAAGGTCACAGCAAACTTCTGTTTCAAGTTTTTTCTTAAATTCATCAATTTCTTCGATTAACATTGGGTTTGTTAATTGTTCTTCAATTCTTTTATAATTAATTTCTTATTTAAGAAATTTTAGTTGATTAGTCTTCTGGTTAATCAACCTAACAAACTTAGAGATTGACTGATCTTTAAGTTGTCTTAAATGTTTAATTTCAGGTTTAGAGATGAACCTAAAAGTTACAGAGTGACCAAATGGTTTCGTGGATACACCATCTGTATCAGTTGTAAATGGGTACAACAGATATATGAATGGTAATCCAATGATTACTTCATCAGTCATATCTTGTATCAGGACAAAGGATGTTTTAAAACAAACATTGTCTTGACAGATATGCACAATTAGCAACTTGTATTTTACATTCATTTTACTACCATTTGCAGAACTAAGTCTTTCGACGGTCTTCTGGTAGTATTTAGTTGGTATGATCCCTTCTTGGATACATTTTACATCTGCATCTGTATCTCTAAGGGCAATAGTGTCAAGTTTAAAATCATTATCAATGATGATTCTTACTTGAGAATACCATTTTTTAATTTAGAAGTCAAAAATGGCCCAACAAAATGATTTTAACCTGTTTTTAATAGAAGTCAGAAACATAGTTTAGGTAACCTAAGAACCTTTGCAACTGGGTTTTATCAAGAATTTCATTAGGAAATTTATCTGCAAATTGGATAGATGTACTGATGGGAACAATAGTAGATTGGTGGATATCATATCCGAGGAACCTTATTGAGGTTTGGAACAACTTAATCTTCTTACCTGAGACGACTAAGCCGTTATGTTTAACAGTTTCAAATAAAGCTTTAAGGTGCTCCCAATGTTCTTCTATTGACTTGCTGAAGATGAGAATATCATCAATATAGGTAATAGAAAAATGACTTAATGAATTAAAAATTTCATTCATTATGTTCTGGAATTCTGAGTGTGCATTTTTTAATCCAAAATGCAGTACATTCCATTCATAATGTCCAAATGGTGTTGTAAATGCAGTTTTGTATCTGTCTTCTGGGGATATAATGATCTGACAGAAACCACTTTTCAAATCAAAATTTGAAAATATTACTGCATTACAAAGTCTTTTAATTAAATCCTGTTTGTTTGAAATTGGGTACCTGATCCATTCCAAAATAGCATTTAATGGCTTATAATTGATTACAAGTCTTGGTGTGCCTCTTTCTAATTCTGCATTTTTTATGACATAGAAAGCAGGGCATGACCAAGGAGATTTGCTTTTCCTAATTATACAATTTTTGAGTAATTCAGAAATCTCTTTTTTGCAGATTTCCATTACTTCATGGTTGATTTGGATTGGTCTGGATTTAGTTGGGATATTTGTCTCACTAAATCCTTTGATATAATGAAGTTTGACCATGTGCTGTTCCCTATGCCAGAAGGCTGTAGGAAGGTCACAGCAAACTTCTGTTTCAAGTTTCTTCTTAAATTCATCAATTTCTTCAATTAACATTGGGTTTGTTAATTGTTCTTCAATTCTTTTATAATTAATTTCTTCTTTAAGAAATTTTAGTTGATTAGTCTTCTGGTTAATCAACCTAACAAACTTAGATATTGACTGATCTTTAAGTTGTCTTAAATGTTTAATTTCAGGTTTAGAGATGAACCTAAAAGTTACAAAGTGACCAAATGGTTTCGTGGATACACCATTTGTATCAGTAGTAAATGGGTTCAACAGATATATGAATGGTAATCCAAGGATGACTTCATCTGTCATATCTTCTACCAGGACAAAGGATGTTTTAAAACAAACATTGTCTTGACAGATATGCACATTTGACAACTTGTATTTTACATTCATTTTACTACCATTTGCAGAACTAAGTCTTTCGACAGTCTTCTGGTAGTATTTGGTTGGTATGATCCCTTCTTGGATACATTTTACATCTGCACCTGTATCTCTAAGGGCAATAGTGTCAAGTTTAAAATCATTATCAATGATGATTCTTACTTGAGAATACCATTTTTTAATTTAGAAGTCAAAAATGGCCCAACAAAATGATTTTAAGCTGTTTTTAATAGAAGTCAGAAACATAGTTTAGGTAACCTAAGAACCTTTGCAACTGGGTTTTATCAAGAATTTCATTAGGAAATTTATCTGCAAATTGGATAGATGTACTGATGGGAACAATAGTAGATTGGTGGATATCATATCCGAGGAACCTTATTGAGGTTTGGAACAACTTAATCTTCTTACCTGAGACGACTAAGCCGTTATGTTTAACAGTTTCAAATAAAGCTTTAAGGTGCTCCCAATGTTCTTCTATTGACCTGCTGAAGATGAGAATATCATCTATATAGGTAATAGAAAAATGACTTAATGAATTAAAAATTTCATTCATTATGTTCTGGAATTCTGAGGGTGCATTTTTTAATCCAAAATGCACTACATTCCATTCATAATGTCCAAATGGTGTTGTAAATGCAGTTTTGTATCTGTCTTCTGGGATATAATGATTTGACAGAAACCACTTTTCAAATCAAAATTTGAAAGTATTACTGCATTACAAAGTCTTTTAATTAAATCATGTTTGTTTGGAATTGGGCACCTGATCCATTCCAAAACAGCATTTAATGGCTTATAATTGATTACAAGTCTTGGTGTGCCTCTTTCTAATTCTGCATTTTTGATGACATAGAAAGCAGGGCATGACCAAGGAGATTTGCTTTTCCAAATGATACCATTTTTGAGTAATTCAGAAATCTCTTTTTTGCAGATTTCCATTACTTCATAGTTCATTTAGATTGGTCTGGATTTAGTTGAGATATTTGTCTCACTAAATCCTTTGATATACGGAAGTTTGACAATGTGTTGGTTCCTATGCCAGAAGGCTGTAGGAAGGTCACAGCAAACTTCTGTTTCAAGTTTTTTCTTAAATTCATCAATTTCTTCGATTAACATTGGGTTTGTTAATTGTTCTTCAATTCTTTTATAATTAATTTCTTATTTAAGAAATTTTAGTTGATTAGTCTTCTGGTTAATCAACCTAACAAACTTAGAGATTGACTGATCTTTAAGTTGTCTTAAATGTTTAATTTCAGGTTTAGAGATGAACCTAAAAGTTACAGAGTGACCAAATGGTTTCGTGGATACACCATCTGTATCAGTTGTAAATGGGTTCAACAGATATATGAATGGTAATCCAATGATTACTTCATCAGTCATATCTTGTATCAGGACAAAGGATGTTTTAAAACAAACATTGTCTTGACAGATATGCACAATTAGCAACTTGTATTTTACATTCATTTTAGTACCATTTGCAGAACTAAGTCTTTCGACGGTCTTCTGGTAGTATTTTCTTGGTATGATCCCTTCTTGGATACATTTTACATCTGCATCTGTATCTATAAGGGCAATAGTGTCAAGTTTAAAATCATTATCAATGATGATTCTTACTTGAGAATACCATTTTTGAATTTAGAAGTCAAAAATGACCCAACAAAATGATTTTAACCTGTTTCTGATAGAAGTCAGAAACATAGTTTAGGGAACGTAAGAACTTTTGCAACTGGGTTTTATCAAGAATTTCATCAGGAAATCTATTTGCAAATTGGATAGATGTACTGATGGGAACAATAGTAGATTGGTGGATATCATATCCGAGGAACCTTATTGAGGTTTGGGACAACTTAATCTTCTTAGCTGAGACGACTAAGCCGTTATGTTTAACAGTTTCAAAGAAAACTTTAAGGTTCTCCCAATGTTCTTCTATTGACTTGCTGAAGATGAGAATATCATCAATATAGGTAATAGAAAAATGACTTAATGAATTAAAAATTTCATTCATTATGTTCTGGAATTCTGAGTGTGCATTTTTTAATCCAAAAGGCAGTACATTGCGTTCATAATGTCTAAATGGTGTTGTAAATGCAGTTTTGTATCTGTCTTCTGGGGATATAATGATCTGACAAAAACCACTTTTCAAATCAAAATTTGAAAATATTACTGCATTACAAAGTCTTTTAATTAAATCATGTTTGTTTGAAATTGGGTACCTGATCCATTCCAAAATAGCATTTAATGGCTTATAATTGATTACAAGTCTTGGTGTGCCTCTTTCTAATTCTGCATTTTTTATGACATAGAAAGCAGGGCATGACCAAGGAGATTTGCTTTTCCTAATTATACAATTTTTGAGTAATTCAGAAATCTCTTTTTTGCAGATTTCCATTACTTCATGGTTGATTTAGATTGGTCTGGATTTAGTTGGGATATTTGTCTCACTAAATCCTTTGATATAATGAAGTTTGACAATGTGCTGTTTCCTATGCTAGAAGGCTGTAGGAAGGTCACAGCAAACTTCTGTTTCAAGTTTCTTCTTAAATTCATCAATTTCTTCAATTAACATTGGGTTTGTTAATTGTTCTTCAATTCTTTTATAATTACTTTCTTCTTTAAGAAATTTTAGTTGATTAGTCTTCTGGTTAATCAACCTAACAAACTTAGATATTGACTGATCTTTAAGTTGTCTTAAATGTTTAATTTCAGGTTTAGAGATGAACCTAAAAGTTACAAAGTGACCAAATGGTTTCGTGGATACACCATTTGTATCAGTAGTAAATGGGTACAACAGATATATGAATGGTAATCCAAGGATGACTTCATCTGTCATATCTTCTACCAGGACAAAGGATGTTTTAAAACAAACATTGTCTTGACAGATATGCACATTTGACAACTTGTATTTTACATTCATTTTACTACCATTTGCAGAACTAAGTCTTTCGACAGTCTTCTGGTAGTATTTGGTTGGTATGATCCCTTCTTGGATACATTTTACATCTGCACCTGTATCTCTAAGGGCAATAGTGTCAAGTTTAAAATCATTATCAATGATGATTCTTACTTGAGAATACCATTTTTTAATTTAGAAGTCAAAAATGGCCCAACAAAATGATTTTAACCTGTTTTTAATAGAAGTCAGAAACATAGTTTAGGTAACCTAAGAACCTTTGCAACTGGGTTTTATCAAGAATTTCATTAGGAAATTTATCTGCAAATTGGATAGATGTACTGATGGGAACAATAGTAGATTGGTGGCTATCATATCCGAGGAACCTTATTGAGGTTTGGAACAACTTAATCTTCTTACCTGAGACGACTAAGCCGTTATGTTTAACAGTTTCAAATAAAGCTTTAAGGTGCTCCCAATGTTCTTCTATTGACCTGCTGAAGATGAGGATATCATCTATATAGGTAATAGAAAAATGACTTAATGAATTAAAAATTTCATTCATTATGTTCTGGAATTCTGAGGGTGCATTTTTTAATCCAAAATGCACTACATTCCATTCATAATGTCCAAATGGTGTTGTAAATGCAGTTTTGTATCTGTCTTCTGGGATATAATGATTTGACAGAAACCACTTTTCAAATCAAAATTTGAAAGTATTACTGCATTACAAAGTCTTTTAATTAAATCATGTTTGTTTGGAATTGGGCACCTGATCCATTCCAAAACAGCATTTAATGGCTTATAATTGATTACAAGTCTTGGTGTGCCTCTTTCTAATTCTGCATTTTTGATGACATAGAAAGCAGGGCATGACCAAGGAGATTTGCTTTTCCAAATGATACCATTTTTGAGTAATTCAGAAATCTCTTTTTTGCAGATTTCCATTACTTCATAGTTCATTTAGATTGGTCTGGATTTAGTTGAGATATTTGTCTCACTAAATCCTTTGATATACGGAAGTTTGACAATGTGTTGGTTCCTATGCCAGAAGGCTGTAGGAAGGTCACAGCAAACTTCTGTTTCAAGTTTTTTCTTAAATTCATCAATTTCTTCGATTAACATTGGGTTTGTTAATTGTTCTTCAATTCTTTTATAATTACTTTCTTATTTAAGAAATTTTAGTTGATTAGTCTTCTGGTTAATCAACCTAACAAACTTAGAGATTGACTGATCTTTAAGTTGTCTTAAATGTTTAATTTCAGGTTTAGAGATGAACCTAAAAGTTACAGAGTGACCAAATGGTTTCGTGGATACACCATCTGTATCAGTTGTAAATGGGTACAACAGATATATGAATGGTAATCCAATGATTACTTCATCAGTCATATCTTGTATCAGGACAAAGGATGTTTTAAAACAAACATTGTCTTGACAGATATGCACAATTAGCAACTTGTATTTTACATTCATTTTAGTACCATTTGCAGAACTAAGTCTTTCGACGGTCTTCTGGTAGTATTTTCTTGGTATGATCCCTTCTTGGATACATTTTACATCTGCACCTGTATCTATAAGGGCAATAGTGTCAAGTTTAAAATCATTATCAATGATGATTCTTACTTGAGAAAACCATTTTTGAATTTAGAAGTCAAAAATGACCCAACAAAATGATTTTAACCTGTTTCTGATAGAAGTCAGAAACATAGTTTAGGGAACGTAAGAACTTTTGCAACTGGGTTTTATCATGAATTTCATCAGGAAATCTATCTGCAAATTGGATAGATGTACTGATGGGAACAATAGTAGATTGGTGGCTATCATATCCGAGGAACCTTATTGAGGTTTGGGACAACTTAATCTTCTTAGCTGAGACGACTAAGCCGTTATGTTTAACAGTTTCAAAGAAAACTTTAAGGTTCTCCCAATGTTCTTCTATTGACGTGCTGAAGATGAGAATATCATCAATATAGGTAATAGAAAAATGACTTAATGAATTAAAAATTTCATTCATTATGTTCTGGAATTCTGAGTGTGCATTTATTAATCCAAAAGGCAGTACATTGCGTTCATAATGTCGAAATGGTGTTGTAAATGCAGTTTTGTATCTGTCTTCTGGGGATATAATGATCTGACAAAAACCACTTTTCAAATCAAAATTTGAAAATATTACTGCATTACAAAGTCTTTTAATTAAATCCTGTTTGTTTGAAATTGGGAACCTGATCCATTCCAAAATAGCATTTAATGGCTTATAATTGATTACAAGTCTTGGTGTGCCTCTTTCTAATTCTGCATTTTTTATGACATAGAAAGCAGGGCATGACCAAGGAGATTTGCTTTTCCTAATTATACAATTTTTGAGTAATTCAGAAATCTCTTTTTTGCAGATTTCCATTACTTCATGGTTGATTTGGATTGGTCTGGATTTAGTTGGGATATTTGTCTCACTAAATCCTTTGATATAATGAAGTTTGACCATGTGATGTTCCCTATGCCAGAAGGCTGTAGGAAGGTCACAGCAAACTTCTGTTTCAAGTTTCTTCTTAAATTCATCAATTTCTTCAATTAACATTGGGTTTGTTAATTGTTCTTCAATTCTTTTATAATTACTTTCTTCTTTAAGAAATTTTAGTTGATTAGTCTTCTGGTTAATCAACCTAACAAACTTAGATATTGACTGATCTTTAAGTTGTCTTAAATGTTTAATTTCAGGTTTAGAGATGAACCTAAAAGTTACAAAGTGACCAAATGGTTTCGTGGATACACCATTTGTATCAGTAGTAAATGGGTACAACAGATATATGAATGGTAATCCAAGGATGACTTCATCAGTCATATCTTGTATCAGGACAAAGGATGTTTTAAAACAAACATTGTCTTGACAGATATGCACATTTGACAACTTGTATTTTACATTCATTTTACTACCATTTGCAGAACTAAGTCTTTCGACAGTCTTCTGGTAGTATTTTCTTGGTATGATCCCTTCTTGGATACATTTTACATCTGCACCTGTATCTATAAGGGCAATAGTGTCAAGTTTAAAATCATTATCAATGATGATTCTTACTTGAGAATACCATTTTTGAATTTAGAAGTCAAAAATGGCCCAACAAAATGATTTTAACCTGTTTCTGATAGAAGTCAGAAACATAGTTTAGGGAACGTAAGAACTTTTGCAACTGGGTTTTATCATGAATTTCATCAGGAAATCTATCTGCAAATTGGATAGATGTACTGATGGGAACAATAGTAGATTGGTGGCTATCATATCCGAGGAACCTTATTGAGGTTTGGAACAACTTAATCTTCTTAGCTGAGACGACTAAGCCGTTATGTTTAACAGTTTCAAAGAAAACTTTAAGGTTCTCCCAATGTTCTTCTATTGACTTGCTGAAGATGAGAATATCATCAATATAGGTAATAGAAAAATGACTTAATGAATTAAAAATTTCATTCATTATGTTCTGGAATTCTGAGTGTGCATTTTTTAATCCAAAAGGCAGTACATTGCGTTCATAATGTCTAAATGGTGTTGTAAATGCAGTTTTGTATCTGTCTTCTGGGGATATAATGATCTGACAAAAACCACTTTTCAAATCAAAATTTGAAAATATTACTGCATTACAAAGTCTTTTAATTAAATCCTGTTTGTTTGAAATTGGGTACCTGATCCATTCCAAAATAGCATTTAATGGCTTATAATTGATTACAAGTCTTGGTGTGCCTCTTTCTAATTCTGCATTTTTTATGACATAGAAAGCAGGGCATGACCAAGGAGATTTGCTTTTCCTAATTATACAATTTTTGAGTAATTCAGAAATCTCTTTTTTGCAGATTTCCATTACTTCATGGTTGATTTGGATTGGTCTGGATTTAGTTGGGATATTTGTCTCACTAAATCCTTTGATATAATGAAGTTTGACCATGTGCTGTTCCCTATGCCAGAAGGCTGTAGGAAGGTCACAGCAAACTTCTGTTTCAAGTTTCTTCTTAAATTCATCAATTTCTTCAATTAACATTGGGTTTGTTAATTGTTCTTCAATTCTTTTATAATTACTTTCTTCTTTAAGAAATTTTAGTTGATTAGTCTTCTGGTTAATCAACCTAACAAACTTAGATATTGACTGATCTTTAAGTTGTCTTAAATGTTTAATTTCGGGTTTAGAGATGAACCTAAAAGTTACAAAGTGACCAAATGGTTTCGTGGATACACCATTTGTATCAGTAGTAAATGGGTTCAACAGATATATGAATGGTAATCCAAGGATGACTTCATCTGTCATATCTTCTACCAGGACAAAGGATGTTTTAAAACAAACATTGTCTTGACAGATATGCACATTTGACAACTTGTATTTTACATTCATTTTACTACCATTTGCAGAACTAAGTCTTTCGACAGTCTTCTGGTAGTATTTGGTTGGTATGATCCCTTGTTGGATACATTTTACATCTGCACCTGTATCTCTAAGGGCAATAGTGTCAAGTTTAAAATCATTATCAATGATGATTCTTACTTGAGAATACCATTTTTTAATTTAGAAGTCAAAAATGGCCCAACAAAATGATTTTAAGCTGTTTTTAATAGAAGTCAGAAACATAGTTTAGGTAACCTAAGAACCTTTGCAACTGGGTTTTATCAAGAATTTCATTAGGAAATTTATCTGCAAATTGGATAGATGTACTGATGGGAACAATAGTAGATTGGTGGATATCATATCCGAGGAACCTTATTGAGGTTTGGAACAACTTAATCTTCTTACCTGAGACGACTAAGCCGTTATGTTTAACAGTTTCAAAGAAAGCTTTAAGGTGCTCCCAATGTTCTTCTATTGACCTGCTGAAGATGAGAATATCATCTATATAGGTAATAGAAAAATGACTTAATGAATTAAAAATTTCATTCATTATGTTCTGGAATTCTGAGGGTGCATTTTTTAATCCAAAATGCACTACATTCCATTCATAATGTCCAAATGGTGTTGTAAATGCAGTTTTGTATCTGTCTTCTGGGATATAATGATTTGACAGAAACCACTTTTCAAATCAAAATTTGAAAGTATTACTGCATTACAAAGTCTTTTAATTAAATCATGTTTGTTTGGAATTGGGCACCTGATCCATTCCAAAACAGCATTTAATGGCTTATAATTGATTACAAGTCTTGGTGTGCCTCTTTCTAATTCTGCATTTTTGATGACATAGAAAGCAGGGCATGACCAAGGAGATTTGCTTTTCCAAATGATACCATTTTTGAGTAATTCAGAAATCTCTTTTTTGCAGATTTCCATTACTTCATAGTTCATTTAGATTGGTCTGGATTTAGTTGAGATATTTGTCTCACTAAATCCTTTGATATACGGAAGTTTGACAATGTGTTGGTTCCTATGCCAGAAGGCTGTAGGAAGGTCACAGCAAACTTCTGTTTCAAGTTTTTTCTTAAATTCATCAATTTCTTCGATTAACATTGGGTTTGTTAATTGTTCTTCAATTCTTTTATAATTAATTTCTTATTTAAGAAATTTTAGTTGATTAGTCTTCTGGTTAATCAACCTAACAAACTTAGAGATTGACTGATCTTTAAGTTGTCTTAAATGTTTAATTTCGGGTTTAGAGATGAACCTAAAAGTTACAGAGTGACCAAATGGTTTCGTGGATACACCATCTGTATCTTTCGTAAATGGGTACAACAGATATATGAATGGTAATCCAATGATGATTTCATCAGTCATATCTTGTACCAGGACAAAGGATGTTTTAAAACAAACATTATCTTGACAGATATGCACATTTGGCAACTTATATTTTACATTCATTTTACTACCATTTTCAGTACTAAGTCTTTCGACGGTCTTCTGGTAGTATTTGGTTGGTATGATCCCTTCTTGGACACAGTTTACACCTGCACATGTATCTATAAGGGCAATAGTGTCAAGTTTAAAATCATTATCAATGATGATTCTTACTTGTGAATACCATTTTTGAAGTTAGAAGTCAAAAATGGCCCAACAAAATGATTTTAACCTGTTTCTGGTAGAAGTCAGAAACATAGTTTAAGGAACCTAAGAACCTTTGCAACTGGGTTTTATCATGAATTTCATCAGGAAATTTATCTGCAAATTGGATAGATCTACTGATGGGAACAATAGTAGATTGGTGGATATCATATCCGAGGAACCTTATTGAGGTTTGGAACAACTTAATCTTCTTAGTTGAGACGACTAAGCCGTTATGTTTAACTGTTTCAAAGAAAGCTTTAAGGTGTTTCCAATGTTCTTCTATTGACCAGCTGAAGATGAGAATATCATCTATATAGGTAATAGAAAAATGACTTAATGAATTAAAAATTTCATTCATTATGTTCTGGAATTCCGAGGGTGCATTTTTTAATCCAAAAGGCACTACATTCCATTCATAATGTCCAAATAGTGTTGTAAATGCAGTTTTGTATCTGTCTTTTGTGGATATAATGATCTGACAGAAACTACTTTTTAAATCAAAATTTGAAAATATTACTGCATTACAAAGTCTTTTAATTAAATCCTGTTTGTTTGAAATTGGGTACCGGATCCATTCCAAAACAGCATTTAATGGCTTATAATTGATTACAAGTCTTGGTGTGCCTCTTTCTAATTTTGCATTTTTGATGACATTGAAAACAGGGCATGACCAAGGAGATTTGTTTTTCCTAATGATACCATTTTTGAGTAATTCAGAAATCTCTTTTTTTGTAGATTTCGATTACTTCATGGTTCATTTGGATTGGTCTGGATTTAGTTGGGATATTTGTCTCACTAAATCCTTTGATATACAGAAGTTTGACCATGTGATGTTTCCTATGCCAGAAGGCTGTAGGAAGGTCAGAGCAAACTTCTGTTTCAAGTTTCTTCTTAAATTCATCAATTTCTTCAATTAACTTTGGGTTTGTTAATTGTTCTTCAATTCTTTTGTAATTAATTTCTTCTTTAAGAAATTTTAGTTGTTTAGCCTTTTGGTTAATCAACCTAACAAACTTAGAGATTGACTGATCTTTAAGTTGTCTTAAATGTTTAGTTTCAGGTTTAGAGATGAACCTAAAAGTTACAGAGTGACCAAATGGTTTCGTGGATACACCATCTGTATGAATGGTAATATGAATGGTAATCCAAGGATGACTTCATCAGTCATATCTTGTATCAGGACAAAGGATGTTTTAAAACAAACATTGTCTTGACAGATATGCACATTTGGCAACTTGTATTTTACATTCATTTTAGTACCATTTCCAGAACTAAGTCTTTCGACGGTCTTCTGGTAGTATTTGGTTGGTATGATCCCTTCTTGGATACAGTTTACATCTGCACATGTATCTATAAGGGCAATAGTGTCAAGTTTAAAATCATTATCAATGATGATTCTTACTTGAGAATACCATTTTTGAATTTAGAAGTCAAAAATGGCCCAACAAAATGATTTTAACCTGTTTCTGATAGAAGTCAGAAACATAGTTTAGGGAACGTAAGAACTTTTGCAACTGGGTTTTATCATGAATTTCATGAGGAAATCTATCTGCAAATTGGATAGATCTATTGATGGGAACAATAGTAGATTGGTGGATATCATATCCGAGGAACCTTATTGAGGTTTGGAACAACTTAATCTTCTTAGCTGAGACGTCTAAGCCGTTATGTTTAACAGTTTCAAAGAAAACTTTAAGGTGCTCCCAATGTTCTTCTATTGACCTGCTGAAGATGAGAATATCATCTATAAAGGTAATAGAAAAATGACTTAATGAATTAAAAATTTCATTCATTATGTTCTGAAATTCTGAGGGTGCATTTTTTAATCCAAAAGGCACTACATTCCATTCATAATGTCCAAATAGTGTTGTAAATACAATTTTGTATCTGTCTTTTGTGGATATAATGATCTGACAGAAACCACTTTTTTTATCAAAATTTAAAAATATTACTGCATTACAAAGTCTTTTAATTAAATCCTGTTTGTTTGGAATTGGGTACCTGATCCATTCCAAAACAGCATTTAATGGCTTATGATTGATTACAAGTCTTGGTGTGCCTCTTTCTAATTCTGCATTTTTGAGGACATAGAAAGCAGGGATGACCAAGGAGATTTGCTTTTCCTAATGACACCATTTTTGGGTAAGTCAGAAATCTCTTTTTTGCAGATTTCCATTACTTCATGGTTCATTTGGATTGGTTTGGATTTAGTTGGGATATTTGTCTCACTAAATCCTTTGATATACGGAAGTTTGACCATGTGTTGTTTCCTATGCCAGAAGGCTGTAGGAAGGTCAGAGCAAACTTATGTTTCAAGTTTCTTCTTAAATTCATCAATTTCTTCAATTAACATTGGGTTTGTTAATTGTTTTTCAATTCTTTTATAATTAATTTCTTATTTAAGAAATTTTAGTTGATTAGTCTTCTGGTTAATCAACCTAACAAACTTAGAGATTGACTGATCTTTAAGTTGTCTTAAATGTTTAATTTCAGGTTAAGAGATGAACCTAAAAGTTACAGAGTGACCAAATAGTTTCGTGGATACACCATCTATAGCAGTTGTAAATGGGTACAACAGATATATGAATGGTAATCCAAGGTTGACTTCATCAGTCATATCTTGTACCAGGACAAATGATGTTTTAAAACAAACATTGTCTTGACAAATATGCACATTTGGCAACTTATATTTTACATTCATTTTACTACCATTTGCAGAAATAAGTCTTTCGACGGTCTTCTGGTAGTATTTGGTTGGTATGATCCCTTCTTGGACACAGTTTACATCTGCACATGTATCTATAAGGGCAATAGTGTCAAGTTTAAAATCATTATCAATGATGATTCTTACTTGAGAATACCATTTTTGAATTTAGAAGTCAAAAATGGCCCAACAAAATGATTTTAACCTGTTTCTGAAAGAAGTCAGAAACATAGTTTTGGGAACCCAAGAACCTTTGCAACTGGGTTCTATCATGAATTTCATCAGGAAATTTATCTGCAAATTGGATAGATCTACTGATGGGAACAATAGTAGATTGGTGGATATCATATCCGCGGAACCTTATTGAGGTTTTGAACAACTTAATCTTCTTACCTGAGACGACTAAGCCGTTATGTTTAACAGTTTGAAAGAAAGCTTTAAGGTGCTTCCAATGTTCTTCTATTGACCTGCTGAAGATGAGAATATCATCTATATAGGTAATAGAAAAATGACTTAATGAATTAAAAATTTCATTCATTATGTTATGGAATTCTGAGGGTGCATTTTTTAATCCAAAAGGCACTACATTCCTTTCATAATGTTCAAATGGTGCTGTGAATGCAGTTTTGTATCTGTCTTCTGGGCATATAATGATCTGACAGAAACCACTTTTAAAATCAAAATTTGAAAATATTACTGCATTGCAAAGTCTTTCAATTAAATCCTGTTTGTATGAAATTGGGTACCTGATCCATTCCAAAACAACATTTAATGGCTTATAATTGATTACAAGTCTTGGTGTGCCTCTTTCTAATTCAGCATTTTTGATGACATAGAAAGCAGGGCATGACCAAGGAGATATGTTTTTCCTAATGATACCATTTTTGAGTAATTCATAAATCTCTTTTTTTGCAGATTTCCATTACTTCATGGTTCATTTGGATTGGTCTGGATTTAGTTGGGATATTTGTCTCACTAAATCCTTTGATATACGAAAGTTTGACCATGTGCTATTTCCTATGCCAGAAGGCTGTAGGAAGGTCAGAGCAAACTTCTGTTTCAAGTTTCTTCTTAAATTCATCAATTTCTTCAATTAACATTGGGTTTGTTAATTGTTCTTCAATTCTTTTGTAATTAATTTCTTCTTTAAGAAATTTTAGTTGATTAGTCTTCTGGTTAATCAACTTAAAAAACTTAGAGATTGATTGATCTTTAAGTTGTCTTAAATGTTTAGTTTCAGGTTTAGAGATGAACCTAAAAGTTACAGAGTGACCAAATGGTTTCGTGGATATACCATCTGTATGAATGGTAATCCAAGGATGACTTCATCAGTCATATCTTGTATCAGGACAAATGAAGTTTTAAAACAAACATTGTCTTGACAGATATGCACAATTGGCAACTTGTATTTTACATTCATTTAAGTACCATTTGCAGAACTAAGTCTTTCGACGGTCTTCTGGTAGTATTTTGTTGGTATGATCCCTTCTTGGATACATTTTACATCTGCATCTGTATCTATAAGGGCAATAGTGTCAAGTTTAAAATCATTATCAATGATGATTCTTACTTGAGAATACCATTTTTGAATTTAGAAGTGAAAAATGGCCCAACAAAATGATTTTAACCTGTTTCTGATAGAAGTCAGAAACATAGTGTAGGGAACGTAAGAACTTTTGCAACTGGGTTTTATCATGAATTTCATCAGGAAATTTATCTGCAAATTGGATTGATCTACTGATGGGAACAATAGTAGATTGGTGGATATCATATCCGAGGAACCTTATTGAGGTTTGGAACAACTTAATCTTCTTAGCTGAGACGACTAAGCTATTATGTTTAACAGTTTCAAAGAAAACTTTAAGGTGCTCTCAATGTTCTTCTATTGACTTGCTGAAGATGAGAATATCATCTATATAGGTAATAGAAAAATGACTTAATGAATTAAAAACTTCATTCATTATGTCCTGGAATTCTGAGGGTGCATTTTTTAATCCAAAAGGCAATACATTCCGTTCATAATGTCCAAATGGTGTTGTAAATGTAGTTTTGTATCTGTCTTCTACGGATATAATGATCTGACAGAAACCACTTTTCAAATCAAAATTTGAAAATATTACTGCATTACAAAGTCTTTTAATTAAATCCTGTTTGTTTGAAATTGGGTACCTGATCCATTCCAAAACAGCATTTAATGGCTTATAATTGATTACAAGTCTTGGTGTGCCTCTTTCTAATTCTGCATTTTTGATGACATAGAAAGCAGGGCATGACCAAGGAGATTTGTTTTTCCTAATGATACCATTTTTGAGTAATTCAGAAATCTCTTTTTTGCAGATTTTCATTACTTCATGGTTCATTTGGATTGGTCTGGATTTAGTTGGGATATTTGTCTCACTAAATCCTTTGATATATGGAAGTTTGACCATGTGCTGTTTCCTATGCCAGAAGGCTGTAGGAAGGTCAAAGCAAACTTCTGTTTCAAGTTTCTTCTTAAATTCATCAATTTCTTCAATTAACATTGGGTTTGTTAATTGTTCTTCAATTCTTTTATAATTACTTTCTTCTTTAAGAAATTTTAGTTGATTAGTCTTCTGGTTAATCAACCTAACAAACTTAGAGATTGATTGATCTTTAAGTTGTCTTTAATGTTTAATTTCAGGTTTAGATATGAACCTAAAAGTTACAGAGTGACCAAATGGTTTCGTGGATACACCATCTGTATCAGTTGTAAATGGGTATAACAGATATATGAATGGTAATCCAAAGATGACTTCATCAGTCATATCTTGTACCAGGACAAAGGATGTTTTAAAAACAAATATTGTCTTGACAGATATGCACATTTGGCAACTTGTATTTTACTTTCATTTTACTACCATTTGCAGAACTAAGTCTTTCGACAGTCTTCTGGTAGTATTTGGTTGGTATGATCCCTTCTTGGATACATTTTACATCTGCACCTGTATCTCTAAGGGCAATAGTGTCAAGTTTAAAATCATTATCAATTATGATTCTTACTTGAGAATACCATTTTTGAATTTAGAAGTCAAAAATGGCCCAACAAAATGATTTTAACCTGTTTCTAATAGAAGTCAGAAACATAGTTTAGGTAACCTAAGAACCTTTGCAACTGGGTTTTATCAAGAATTTCATCAGGAAATTTATCTGCAAATTGGATAGATCTACTGATGGGAACAATAGTAAATTGGTGGATATCATATCCGAGGAACCTTATTGAGGTTTGGAACAACTTAATCTTCTTAGCTGAGACGACTAAGCCGTTTTGTTTAACAGTTTCAAAGAAAGCTTTAAGGTGCTCCCAATGTTCTTCTATTGACCTGCTGAAGATGAGAATATCATCTATATAGGTAATAGAAAAATGACTTAATGAATTAAAAATTTCATTCATTATGTTCTGGAATTCTGAGGGTGCATTTTTTAATTCAAAAGGCACTACATTCCATTCATAATGTCCAAATGGTGTTGTAAATGCAGTTTTGTATCTGTCTTCTGGGAATATAATGATCTGACAGAAACCAATTTTCAAATCAAAATTTGAAAGTATTACTGCATTACAAAGTCTTTTAATTAAATCCTGTTTGTTTGGAATTGGGTTCCTGAACAGCATTTAATGGTTTATAATTGATTAAAAGTCTTGGTGTGCCTCTTTCTAATTCTGCATTTTTGATGACATAGAAAGCAGGGCATGACCAAGGACATTTGCTTTTCCTAATGATACCATTTTTGAGTAATTCAGAAATTTTTTTTTGCAGATTTCCATTACTTCATGGTTCATTTGGATTGGTCTGGATTTAGTTGGGATATTTGTCTCACTAAATCCTTTGATATACGGAAGTTTGACCATGTGCTGTTTCCTATGCCAGAAGGCTGTAGGAAGGTCAGAGCAAACTTTTGTTTCAAGTTTCTTCTTAAATTCATCAATTTCTTCAATTAACATTGGGTTTGTTAATTGTTCTTCAATTCTTTTATAATTAATTTCTTATTTAAGAAATTTTAGTTGATTAGTCTTCTGGTTAATCAACCTAACAAACTTAGAGATTGACTGATCTTTAAGTTGTCTTAAATGTTTAATTTCAGGTTTAGAGATGAACCTAAAAGTTACAGAGTGACCAAATGGTTTCGTGGATACACCATCTGTATCAGTTGTAAATGGGTACAACAGATATATGAATGGTAATCCAAGGATGACTTCATCAGTCATATCTTGTGCCAGGACAAAGGATGTTTTAAAACAAACATTGTCTTGACAGATATGCACATTTGGCAACTTGTATTTTACATTCATTTTACTACCATTTACAGAACTAAGTCTTTCGACGGTCTTCTGGTAGTATTTGGTTGGTATGATCCCTTCTTGGATACAGTTTACATCTGCACCTGTATCTATAAGGGCAATAGTGTCAAGTTTAAAATCATTATCAATGATGATTCTTACTTGAGAATACCATTTTTGAAAACTGATTTTATTGACCAAATTAATCCTATTATCATCAGATTGTGAACACCCATCGTGAGATGGCAGCTTCGTTAAACCCGAAGTTTCCTCTAAATGGGAGGTTACAGGTATCCGCTGAGAATGTGTTCTCTGAAGATTTTCTGTTTCAGATTGTTGTTGAGGCTGTTTTTCAGGATTTAAATCATTTGGCTCAGGAACTGTAGTTTGTAAAAGACTCAAGTTTTCAGCAAATAGTCTGTCTTGTGCTTTTAAGTCTTTTATTTCTTGCTTAATTTTATTAATTTCACTTTGAAGATATTGTAAGGTGATTTCTTTCTTTTTCTCCTTACTAAATTTTTCCGGAGTTCTGTTAAAACTAATCAATGGTTTCTCTGAAGATTGTTTGTTTTCTTTTTTGGAAAACAGATCTTTGAGATTTTTGATGTATTTTAGTTTTAATTCAGGATCTTCAATCTTACTGATAAGGTCAATAAGAATTTGTTCCTCTTCATTATCTTTTGTAATAACTCTAACTATTTTACAGTTACAGTTATCCTTACATCCTAACTTAATGTCAGGTTCACTGGAGCTGCTAGGGGCAAACTGGTCATCTGAAGAAGTCTCTTCACTTTCTGAGTGATCTGAGGATTCTTCATGCCTACTAAGGTTACTTAACTTAAAGATTCTAAGAATTTCTTCTTTATCTTGTTGGGCTAAGTTTAACCTTTTAACCTGTTTTTTAAACGGGCAATCTGGGCTGATGTGGTCTTTCTTTCTGCAGTTATAACATTTATCAGGTTGGTGTTCATGCATCTGTAATAAATCCTATAGATTAGTACAATAGATTCAGTGTCTTTTACCAATTTTGTTATGGATCCATCTAGTTTTATCCTCAAGGTTAAAGCTAGTGGAGTATTTTTACAGGTTAGACTTAAGGTGAAGTCTGGAAAGCAATTAAAGTATATTGGTCAGTTATGAAGACTAGCTTCCATTATCCCTAAAATGCCAGGTTCATACTATGAGACCCGAGAATGCACGATAGACATTTTAGTATTATGAATTGAATGTTACATAATCTAGTCACAGTCAAACTTTAGTCCGTAAATTAAAAAGGGAGATATCGGGAATACAATGAATAGTGTGTTGATCTCGATAAAAATATTTATTGTAAGCATATTCACATGTGATATGCATGCGCATGGTTGGTAATCATTATTTAATTAGGAATGGTGATATGAGACTTGAACCTGAAGGATGAATATATTAAAAGATAGAGATAATTTTATAAATAATGATTATAGGGGAAATTGTTTTATTAAAAGTGTGAAAAGCTAAATACGAATGTTGAGATAGTATATGACTTTATTATTTTATGTACGTTGGCGCCTGTGGAATTAATTGGGTGACAAGCATGTGACATTAATTTATTGCTATAAAAATAAAATGTGTTAGTATGTGCAAGGAGTGGTTAAGGGTCCAAAATACGAATTTAATGGTTTATCAATATTTTTGGATATATGTATATACATCTCTATGTGTAAATATGAATACAAGAAAAAGAAAAAAAAGGGTATATACATATAAGTGTACAAATATAAGAAATATATGTATAAGGAATATATATATAATATGCAAGCAATGATGGAATAGTCCACTTTGGAAGACATGCAAGACATGATATGCAAGCAATGATGGAATAGTCCACTTTGGAAGACATGCAAGACATGTCTTGCATGCAAATAAAATAAAAATAATAAAACCAAGGGTGGGGAATGCAAGTGACGGTTAGAAAGAAAAACAACAAGTAAGGTCACATGCAAGGCTAAGGGAAAGGAGGGAGAAAAAGAAAAAACGAAAAGGGGTCTTGCACTTGGGGATTTCGGCTAGAGTAAGAACTAAGAGGGAAAGAAGAAGAAAACCAAGGGAAGAAAGAAGGAAAGAAAGAAAAAAAAAAACTCTCCACTTGAGAATTTCGGCCAAGACTAGAAGGGGGAAATGTTGGAGCTTGGTGGTGGGCTTAATGGTGGAAGACAAGTGATGGTGCTTGGTGGTGAAGGAAGTGGATACAAGAGGTAAGCTTAGTCATGTAATCTACTTTCTCTCCTCTTGAATGTATGGATACATTTCTAGTGTATGTATTTGGGTATTGCATATGGGTTAAATGTGATGCTTGTGGTAATTGTGTTGTAACATGGGTGTTGCATGGAAAATTAACATAATGCTTGTGTGGGTGTGTGAGCATAATTAATGTTGTTGCATGAAAAATAAAAAGAATGGAATTGTTATATGTGGGTTGAATTTTAGTCAAGAAAGATAGTAGTTTGGTGGGTAACTTAGAAATCTTGTGAATTGTTCTTTAACTTTCATAAATTCATGGATATAATTTAATTTCAAGAAAGCATGCAATTTTATGGTTTTATAGAAAATGGAGTAAATTCAAGTATACTTTTGTATTTGCAATTAAATGGGAAATGTTTAATTTAGTGTAATTGGTTCAAATAAATATTATTTTAACAGATTTGAGAAGACTAGCTCAATCGATTCGAGTAGATAATTTTACTTGATATGAATGGATTATTTAATTTGACTCGAATTGATTATTAAGCTACTAGCTTAATCGATTCGAGTAGATAATTTTACTCGATGCGAATGGATTATTTAATTCGACTCGAATTGATAATTGAACTCGGTTCGAATAAACTATTTCAAACTTGAGCATTATTACGTATTAATGTCTGAGTGGAATTGCAAATATTGGGTGTGCTAGGCCTGGAGGCGAACACCTCAAAGTACGCCTCACTCAAAGTTCTGACAGAGGGGTCATCTACAAGGTAGAATTCCACGCAAGGTAGGTGCACTACCCTACAACTTTTTGTGATAATTTATTAGACTTTTAAACATATGTTTTTACTATGGTTATTGTTGGGAATAATTAATTGATCGGGGACACACAGTACATTACGAGAGTCGTTTAAATGACGAGAGAGGATTATGTGATTTCAGTGGTCTAAGTAACATGAAGTATTTATATAGCTTGAGTTGTTTATGTGACGGGATTTGATTATGTGGTGGAGTCGTCTAAGTAACGTGATCAAAAACTATATGTGATGTGGGTCATCTGAAGGAAAACCATTAATGTGGTTTGGGTTGTCCCACTGATGAATGATATCTATGAGGTGTTACAAGCTTGCGATACATGTGGCCTATGTGGCGCAAGAACTTGCACAACTAAATATAGTATGTGTGGCGGTTGTTGTTTACAAGGCGATTAGTTTGTGTGCGTGTAGGGTATTCTTTGTGAGGAATAATTTAATTATGTGGAAGTAAATATATGTGTTGTATATTTTGTCGATGTGATATATACAGGTTATGCCTATGCAAAGTAAACAAATATGTATGAGGTGAAGTGTAATTTGAAAGTAAGTATTTAATTCGTGGTTAAGGTTGTTCCTAAATAAATAAAGTTTCATTTATCACTTATTGTGCTCTTAAATATTAATTGCATCTTTGCTTTTACTAATGGTCTTAATGACTTTTCAGGAAAAACCATAAAGACGTGAGGAGTCCACTGTCGAGTCTAGAGGGTCGATTGAGATGTCATCATGGGGTTTATTTTAATATGACCTTTAAATTTAAATTGTATTATTCTATGTCATATTCTTGAGATCAATATTATGGTTTGTAAATAAGCAAGGCTCATGGCAAGCCGTACCACTAAGGGATTATATGATTTTTTTTTATATGCTTATTTTTACATAAAGAAAGGTGTATGACAATAATAAGCAGGGATTACAGATATTGTACCCCGGGTTGGGGTGTTACACATACTCTATGAATCTAGCATCTCTTAGAGTTAATAGAATTGCTGCATTTTTGCCCATTTGAATTAATGGTTTGATTGCAACTTGGACTAGACCTAAATGGATAAATTTAAATCCTTTAGACCTATGTCTTTTGAGTGTCTCCTTACTGAGGAGTTGACAAGATTCTTCATCATTTTTTAAGGCATAAACCTGTTCAATAGTTTTTACCTGTAATTCAGAATTAAAGTCTTTAGAGAGCCAACTAGATTTGTAGATTTCCCTATGGGGGACTGTAGGAATGTTCCATCCACTCCAATCTACTCTAGACTCATGATATTTAAGTTCTTCTTCATATACTATATTCGGTATAGTGTTCAATGAAGATCTAGATGAGCTAGCCATAGAATTAGATCTGAATAATTTATTCATTGTTAAATCTAAGATTTTTCAATTTTGTAAATTATGAGTTAATTTTATTCCTAAGCTACCCCCCTGTTCATACCCGTCTAGTAAAACCTCATCCATTGGTTTTTATCCCTCAACTGCCTACACAAGGACTTACAACTGGGATGACACACTAGGACCTCTCGGTTTCAGGCTGGGTGACAAGACACAGGCAACTAAGAATAGAAATAACAAATGATTTACTAATTGAATAAGCAAAGATTTAAAATGAATCAAATGACTCAAATATAGCTCAATGGTTAACTATCCAGTACGTCAAATGACTCTGATACCAAAATAAAAACAAGAGCGGAAGACATGAAGAATCACAAGCTGTAGATATAAAAGTTGGATAATTATATTCACAAGATAAAAATTACAATACAAAAGATAATACTTACAACACTAGAACTAGTGGTCTAGTGGAGATAAGCGGAGTAAATACTCTTAAGGCTCTTCATTTGCATCATTATGAAGGCAAATATACAATATGAGAGAAGGTAGGGAGAGTGTTTACAAGGCTTGTAGTGAGTTGTGAAAACAACTTCTGGTTTGCTAGTGAAGACTGAAGTCCTTATATAGGCGTAAGGATTTTCAAGAGAATCTTCGGAATGATTTATATTTTGTCTTCTGTGGCTGCTTTAACTCTGGTAAAAGACATTTCACTTCTGCTTTCGGTGAAAAAGTGAGGGTAATTGCTTTAACCAAAGTAACTTTTGACTTTTGTGCAGGTGTGGGCCCCTGCTGTTGTCTGAACGAATCTACTTTCGGTGGGAAAGCAGATTGATATCTGACTGTCGGCTTCTTTTAGGGGAAAAAGCCTCGTCTGCTGGTTGATACCTTATCGTTACATATGACAGAAAGTTTTTCTTTCTTTAATGAAGAAAGTAGTGATTGAAGCTATCACAAGTAAGGATCAGGATCAAGGAGTAGAGAGATCAGCTTCATCAAGATCATCGTATCCTGCATAGGGATCCTGTGTATCTTGAAATGGGTCCATTACTGCATTAACAGATGCTTGGGAAGAGGCTGACGAACTACTCTGGCTATTGGCCGCTTGTTGGAGGAGCTTCTGGGCTAGTTCTATTAGCTCAGAGGACTTCTTCTTTGGCTGTCTGGTGGTAGTAGAATCCTTAGATGATGATTTCTTCTGCTTGGAGGGCTGTGCTGGCTCTTGGGGTTTTTCTGAAACCCTGAGGGCCGGCATGGCTAACTTTACTGGAGTTGCTGGAGGCAAGGCTGTTGGAACCACTACTGGGGTTGGAACCTTGACAGGGAACTCCTTCTGTACCTGTTCAATGACCTTGTCCTGCTGGAACCTAGGCCACCATTTAACAGAGAATTGTTGGGCAACACTGTTACCATTAATTTCCCATGTCTATTTACAGATCCAGGGAAATTTATATTTAACAATAAATAATAATAATATAGGAAACTGACTCTCATGCTTACTAGGCCGGTAAGTAGAGGAGAAGTAGACTATCTGATCATAAATATCAGCTGGAAAGATTTCATTAATGGGGCCATAGACAAGCCACCACTGTATGAACCAGGAAGGAATCTGGCTCTTGAAATCTCTGTGGAACTGTATGAACCAGGAGTGAGTTAATGACTCATCTTGGTAGATGATAAGTTTAGACCATGCTTGGATGTAGTCATAGTAGCTAAACTTCTTGTTATATCCCTTGAGATCTCTGAGTAAAGAAGGGTGAGATCCCCATTCAGCGAGGGAGATAAACTTTAATATATACAAAGAATGGTATATAACTTTACTTGGGTTAATTTTATCAAATATGGGTTTGATAAAAATAGATTGAGTAAAGAATAATATATCCTGATAGAATGTAAAGGTTTTTTCTGGATCCGATGGGATAAATGTCCATCCAGGTCCAAGATAGACATCAACAATATCAATAGGGTTGCTTAGGTGAGCATGGTTGGGTTCAATAGAAAATACATTTCTAGGAGAACCTTTTTTAATGTAATCAACCTTTGGGCTTTTGGGGGCTGGTTGAGAACGGTAATATAGGTTGACTAGTTGGTCAGGGATTTTAGAGGCTGACAAAGGTATTGGGCTTTGTTGGGCCATCTGGGATAGTTAACCATTGAGCTATATCATTAGCTCATTGCATTCTTTGATTACATTGAATCCTGCCATAAAGAAGTAAAAGTTGTTACAAAACATAAATGGAAAACTTCTGACAATGAAACAGTATCCTCAAGTCACCTTCCAGTAGAAGCTATCACCTTCAACCATAAAAACACTGAAGTCACTGCATCTCCTTTCAAGA
This sequence comes from Ilex aquifolium, assembly GCA_951799425.1. Classification (NCBI taxonomy): domain Eukaryota; kingdom Viridiplantae; phylum Streptophyta; class Magnoliopsida; order Aquifoliales; family Aquifoliaceae; genus Ilex; species Ilex aquifolium. The sequence continues at coordinate 13,913,498 of OX637408.1, forward strand.
TTCCCATTTTAGAATCTGAAAAGAAAATTGTTGAACAAGTCAATTTTACTAACCAAAGCCTAATCACAATAGGTAAACAGTTAGATAAAATTGAAACTAAAATTGATGAAATCAGACCATCTTCAAGTAAAAAATTAGACAAACCTCTAATCCAATTACCTGAAGATAGATCTAAACTAGCAATATCAGAAAAAGATAGTATTCATATCCAGAAGATTGAAAAACTGATTAATAAGATGCAAGCATCTCAAATAACAGTTATCAACCAAACTTCTGATTCTGAATCTAACAAATCTGAAAGTTTTTCTGATCCTGAAATCAAAGAACTGGAAGAAGCTTTTGAAAAACAACAAATTATAAGTTTAACCTTTTAACTTGTTTTTTAACCGGGCAATCTGGGCTAATGTGGCCTTTCTTTCCGCAGTTATAACATTTAACATCTTTATCTTTTTTATCAGACTTTTTTCTTATAAGTTTTACGCTTATAAGATTTCCGAGGTTTCTTGTAAAACTCTTCTTTCTGGAAGTGTTTTTTGCTTCTTTTATGATAAGATTTGCTTCGGCTGTAAGGCTTGTGTGATTTGTGGGACTTGTGTTTTCTGCTAGATGGTGCTATTGATTGGAGACCATATTGTTCACAGAAATCACCCATTTCATATTTAGCCTTTTTCTTATCTTTCAGTTGTTTACTGATTTTCATATCAATACACATCCTAAGACCTTCTTTCTGGATAGTATTGATAAGTTCTCCATAGGTTAATGAATCATATTCAATGATTCCTGTTTCTTTGGCAAGGGTTTCTCTAATCTTATGGGCAAAGAGATTAGTTAAACCATTAACAAATTTCTCTTTCCAGAATGATTTGTTACAGTCTGGACGGAGCATAACTCTGGAAACAAAAACATCTTTGTACCACCTAAAATCACTAAGTGTGGGGCACCTGAGATTACTGAGCTGGTCATGGATCCTAGCTGCAATATTACTGGGTGTACCTATAAAGTGTTTTATAATGGTATAGATTAGGGTGTTGAGGCCGTCTGGTTTGGCCCTTCCAATCCTTTCATCGAAGATTGGTACACCTTCATCATCCAACACTACTGCATATTTAATGATGTCTCTAGATTCTTGAGTGAGATAGTTGTCCCACCAACTTCTTAAGACTCCTGTAAAACCAGAGGTGATGAGGTCAACTAATTCTGGTTCAGTTTGAGCAAGGTTATTGACATAACTGTTGATCACCATAGCCATGTGGTGAATCTTGTTAAGGATTTCTTGTTCACTTAAACCATCTATGTTCCATTCATAGAGTTTGTTTGACTGAACAGAAAACTGGTTACTAAGGGGTCGTTTGGTAACGTTTTTGTTTTTGCGTCTTCAAAAAACCAAAAACAGAGACAATTTTTTGTCTCTGTTTTGTGATAAACACTGAAACAGAAAACATGTTTGGTAATCATTTTTGTCTGTCAAATTATGAGAATAAAAACAGAAAACATGTTTGGTAACTACCTCAAGTTTTATCCTAAATATGTTTTATAATATCTCATTTTTTGTTTTCAAACAAATCAACACTTTATTTCATGAAAAATGATTTACAACCATGAATTTAAAGACCTTCAACAAAGCACCAATCTTGCACAGCCACATTTCCGAAATTATTATTTTTTGTTATTATTTTTTTTTTTTTAAGAAAGAGAAAATTTATTAAATAAAGAAAAATTTACAAGAAGCAAAGAGGAAAAAGCCACAAGTTGGCTTTAATGCTTTGAGACAAGTATTGATTTACCAAATTTACAAGTAAATCTAAATCATATAAAACAAAGAACTGTTTTATATGAATGTGCAGCATTCCAAAACCAGCTCAGCATGTGCAGCATCCAGGAATCCAGCTCAAAGCTCAACACAAAAACTAGAACAGTGCACAGTGAAACACTGCACAACAGCCCAGCTCAGGTCAACTCTCACCCATTTTGCAGTTTAGGACAGCAGCAACCCACTGAATGAAAAATAAAATGCAACTTAAGCACTGCAAAAAACAAATAACCATTTTTTTTTAACAGAAACTAGCAGCAGAAAGGCAATAAACACCCTAGCAATTAAAAAATTCAGAAGAAGTTACAACTGAGTTATACCATGGTATCTAAAGATAACAAACACAAGACTTTTAATCCGCATGGTATGAACCTACCAACCATCATATCAAAGGTTTTATACAACATTGTGCAAAATGTATATATTAAAAGAAATCCTAGAAAGTATACAAAGGCATCTTGCTTATCCTAGAAAGTATACAAATAACCATCATATCAGCTGATGCCATAACAAAATCCATATAATATGCAGTGGCCAAAATGCCAAGGGTTCTAGTACTCAGATCAAGATCAGGAGCAACATTCCATGAATTTATATAAACATTGAAGTAGAGCTGGTAAGGAGATGTGCTCACTATATCACAAAAATGAAACCGCACAAGGTACTGGAATCCTGGATCCACAGTGAATTCCCATGTCACATTGAAGTTGCTACTCGGATTATCTTCCGATCTCATCTTTGCAGCAGTACCATAGACACTAGGTGGAGCAATATCTACCGTCGCACCACCCGCAGGATACTTAACACTTGCGATATTTGATACATCATTAGCAAGATTCGCTTGCACCAAGTAACTCTGATCAGGAATCCAAGTTCGCCATAGTGTATCATTCTCAAAAGAGACAGTTGGTCCACCCATATTCACCCAATGAACCGTCTCCAGTGCCTGTCTCATCAAACCTTGGAAACTCCCCGGAGGGTTGACAGAGGCGGCATCATCAGTGATGAGGATATCAGGGACCGAGACAACTTCCAAAGCATTTAAATAGGCAAACGAATTGTTGAAAGGGGTGATGGTGATTTCAAGAGTACTGGATGTCACATTTACTGAAAATTCTTTAAAAGACAAGCCAGCAGGATTAAAATTCCCAAGGAGTACATAATTTGGGGTGGAAACAGAGAAATTTGTCAAGCTCAAATTGTAATTCCTATAGACAAATGGGTAGAAATAAAGGCGAATCCAATGCCTCCCTCTTTGGCTGATTGAAAACGTGTACTTCGTGGTTACAGTAAAAATTCTTGTTGTTTGATAAAAAGCCGAATCATCAGATGATGTGGCAGAATTTGAGGATGTATTATTGGCCAAGATGTTTTCAGGGGTTGAAAGTAATTGTGAGGCCAAGTTATCCGCCATGAAAACCCGGTCACCCACCGTAGTGTTGGTAGGTGATCCACAGTCTATAAGGTACATGTCTGCAGGAGTAAATCCACTAGCAAAACATGCGAAATACGGTACTAATAGAACACATATGAACAATTTAAACGATCCACCACCCATCATCATAGAGACTAGAAATTCTAGAATCAAAACGATGGGTTTTTTTGAGCTTACTTGAAGCTAAAATCTGGGTTTCTTATTCAGGAACAACAATAAAAGAACTACAGATTTTCAATCACAAAAAACATAGGATATGAAATACCCATTAAAGAACAGACAACCAAGTCAAGAACTGCCTCATCTCTCTCCCACACCATATAAAGAAATACAAATCATCAATCATCAAATTGTTGATGCCATTGTGCCTGCCCAGACACAACCATTGGTTCATGATGGCAAGCCTTATAAACCATCACACCATGAATCGGTGATGTTACCAAGGCAAACATCAAGACAGGAAATTAGGTGAGAGAACTAGGAAAAGTAGGCAACCAATCACATTACAAAGAATGCCTAACATTCCATGCTTCAACCTCCAAAGGTTTCCAAATTAAAGCTATAACTCCTAAGCAGCTATTATAAAAAATCATCAACAATTCCAAAATTTGAATAGAGAAAGGGGGGGGTGGGTTTCTCTCAGACAAATGCCTCGATTAGTCGTCAGGGTTGAATGGAATGGATATATTGATCGGACTCGTCATCATATCAGTCATCACTGAGAAACCCCCCACATTACACCAGATAGAGATTCGATGTTTCAACTGAAGAGAAAAGAATAAAAACTGAACAAATAAAAGGAGATCTTGATTTCCTAAACCTGGATATGAAGCTTACCTAGATCTTGATTTCCTAAAGGCCTGGTATGTATATATACACAGATCTATGCACATATATGCATATATGCACAGATCTATGTATATATACATATATATATACAGATCTGTGTGTATATATAGAGAGAGAGAGCGAGGAGATGAGATGAGAGAGGGAGAAAGAGAGAGAAGGAGAAGGGGCTTACCTCCGTCGGTGAGAGAGAGGAGAGGAGATCTCGTCGGTGACAGTGAGAAAATGGAGAGAGTGAGGCAGCGATGGTGAGAAGAGAACAGAGAGCGTGAGGTGAAAATGGAGAGGAGAGAGAAATGAGGTGGGCTTAAATAGGTTCACAAAAAAGACTATTTTTTATGCTAAGGGAGTTCGAAACCCGAATCTCATTAATCCTTTTTAGCGCATGTTTCTGTTTCGCGTGTTTCCTGGAACAAAAATTTTTTGTTCCCATTTTTTTGTCTTTGTCTCCAATACAACGAAAACAAAAAAAAACCAAAAACAGTTACCAAACATATTTTTGTTTTCATTTTTGACAAAAATTGAAAACAAAAACACAAAACACAGGACAAAAACAGTTACCAAACATAGCCTAATATTTTTCTCTTCAACCTGGAGGCCAGGCGGTGTTCGTCTGGGGTACCAATTTTTGCTGACACTGGTTGGATTTACATTTGAAAAAGTCAACTTGTTAATTTGTTGTTTTTCAAAAGCTTCTTCCAGTTCTTTGATTTCAGGATCAGAAAAACTTTCAGATTTGTTAGATTCAGAATCAGAAGTTTGGTTGATAACTGTTATGTGAGATGCTTACATCTTATTAATCAGTTTTTCAATCTTCTGGATATGAATACTATCTTTTTCTGATATTGCTAGTTTAGATCTATCTTCAGGTAATTGGATTAGAGGTTTGTCTAATTTTTTACTTGAAGATGGTCTGATTTCATCAATTTTAGTTTCAATTTTATCTAACTGTTTACCTATTGTGATTAGGCTTTGGTTAGTAAAATTGACTTGTTCAACAATTTTCTTTTTAGATTCTAAAATGGGAATCTTGAAAGGAGATGCAGTGACTTCAGTGTTTTTATGGCTGAAGGTGATAGCTTCTACTGGATGGTGACTTGAGGATACTGTCTCATTGTCAGAAGTTTTCCATTTATGTTTTGTAACAACTTTTACTTCTTTATGGCAGGATTCAATGTAATCAAAGAATGCAATTTCATATTCAATTTTATGCATTAATTTGACCCATCCTATTCGAATTTCATTCCTTTTTTGGGAATTAAATCTTTGAAAATAATCTAGTTTCTTGGATTTATTTTCTTCAGATTCAATTTCTGCCATTAGTCTACGCATGTTGGGCATGAAGACTAAGTTACTTTCCCTTTTAATCATTAAAAGTTGATAATTAATAAAGGCAATGTCACTAGCAGAAGGAGATGGGGTGAAGTCGTCTTCTTCCTTATCTTCTTCTCTGTGTGGTGGTATACTCTGATGGGGAGTATAGTGAGGTTTATTGACTTGAGATGAGGAATTATCGATTCCTTTTAACTTAAGTCTTTTTTCAATTTCTTTAGCTATTTCGGTTAAATCTTTGTCTCTTCTACTGGAATGAGATTCAGATTTTCTTTCTTCATTAATCCTAATTGGTTTATTAATCCAACTAGGGACTGATGATAGACTGGATCTACTGGATCTGGCACTATCAAAGGAGATTCTTACTGAACCATCAGCAAGTTGTTGCACATTTTCTAAATTTGAAGTAGTGCTTTCACTATCTTTATTAAAATTTTCATTTTCAACTATCCAGTGTTCTGGTAGTTGAACATCTTTCCATAAAAGTCTTTTAGGGACTTGTATGTTGGATTCATTGGTACTAGGCTGAATTAAGACAGCACTATCTTGACAGTGCTATCTTTAGGATTCTTCTTTACTGCATGCACATTCAGGTTGGTGTTCATGTATCTGTAATAAATCCTATAGATTAGTACAATAGATTCAGCGTCTTTTACCAATTTTGTTATGGATCCATCTAGTTTTATCCTCAAGGTTAAAGCTAGTGGAGTATTTTTACAGGTTAGACTTAAGGTGAAGTCTGGAAAGCAATTAAAGTATACTGGTCCGTTATGAAGACCAGCTTCCATTATCCCTAAAATGTCAGGTTCATACTCTATGAATCTAGCATCTCTTAGAGTTAATAGAACTGCTGCATTTTTGCCCATTTGAATTAATGGTTTGATTGCAACTTGGACTAGACCTAAATGGATAAATTTAAATCCTCATCTAAGGATTCTACTACCACCAGACAGCCAAAGAAAAAGTCCTCTGAGCTAATAGAACTAGCCCAGAAGCTCCTCCAACAAGCGGCCAGTAGCCAGAGTAGTTCGTCAGCCTCTTCCCAAGCATCTGTTAATGCAGCAATGGACCCATTTCAAGATGCACAGGATCCCTATGCAGGATACGATGATCTTGATGAAGCTGATCTCTCTACTCCTTGATCCTGATCCTTACTTGTGATAGCTTCAATCACTACTTTCTTCATTAAAGAAAGAAAAGTTGTTTGTCACATGTAACGATAAGGTATCAACCAGCAGACGAGGCTCTTTCCCCTAAAAGAAGTCGACAGTCAGATATCAATCTGCTTTCCCACCGAAAGTAGATTCGTTCAGACAACAGCAGGGGCCCACACCTGCACAAAAGTCAAAAGTTACTTTGGTTAAAGCAATTACCCTCACTTTTCCACCGAAAGCAGAAGTGAAATGTCTTTTACCAGAGTTAAAGTAGCCACAGAAGACAAAAGAGAAATTATTCCGAAGATTCTCTTGAAAATCCTTACGCCTATATAAGGACTTCAGTCTTCACTAGCAAACCAGAAGTTGTGTTCACAACTCACTACAAGCCTTGTAAACACTCTCCCTACCTTCTCTCATATTGTATCTTTGCCTTCATAATGATGCAAATGAAGAGCCTTAAGAGTATTTACTCCACTTATCTCCACTAGACCACTAGTTCTAGTGTTGTAAGTATTATCTTTTGTATTATAATTTTTATCTTGTGAATATAATTATCCATCTTTTATCTCTACAGCTTGTGATTCTTCATGTCTTCCGCTCTTGTTTTTATTTTGGTATCAGAGCCAGAATGATTTGTTACAGTCTGGACGGAGCATAACTCTGGAAACAAAAACATCTTTGTACCACCTAAAATCACTAAGTGTGGGGCACCTGAGATTACTAAGCTGGTCATGGATCCTAGCTGCAATATTACTGGGTGTACCTATAAAGTGTTTTATAATGGTATAAATTAGGGTGTTGAGGCCGTTTGGTTTGGCCCTTCCAATCATTTCATCGAAGATTGGTAGACCTTCATCATCCAAGACTACTGCATATATATATAACATTAAAAATAAAAAATAGTAACATGCTCACAATAATAGTAACATGAACAGTAACATACTCAACAAAAAAAGTAACATAACAGTAACATAGAAAAAAAAAATAGTAACATGAAACATTCAATTTAACAAATCAATACTAATTCCAATAAAGCACGAACAATAACATGAAAAATACAATTAGAACCTAATTTCAAAAACAAAATAAAAAAAAACTCCGGTAAAGAACGTCGCGATACGAATACCGGTAAGTAACATTGAATTTCAGTAAAAACAAATGAAAAAAAAACAGAAAAAAAAAAAACTATAATTCCAAAGCACGAATAGTAACATGAAAAAATAAACTTAGAACCTAATTTCAAAATAAAAAATAACTCCGGTACATAACAGTGCAATATGAATTCCGAAAATTATAAGTGTTGATACCGAAAATTCTACAGAGATTTAAGCTATACACTTGAATCTGAAAGCTCTTCGCATCTCTCAAAGCTCGTCGGCCAGAAAAATCTCACTGTTCTTCCTCATTTGTGAGTTGAACGAGAAAGAGAGTATGTGTTTGTGTTTGTGTTTGTGTGTGTGTGTGTGTTTCTTCACTTTTGAGTGCCTGAGGATGGGAATAGACAAAAGACAGAAGATAATGTTTGAATTTGAATTTGAATTGTTAATAAAATCTTTTGATCTGAAATTGAATTAATATCAGATTATGATATATTCGATTTTCATAAAAAATTGAACAATATGTTACTATATATATCTCAAACATCTAACATATGACTTTTCATAATTGACCAAATTTAACACTGTTAGAGGTATTTTTGAGATAAAAAAAAAAGTGGACTTAAGTCATTACACATAATTTTAAACATGGACGTGACCCCTTATAAGTTTCTTGCTGGACTTATCTCAAAACAAGTACATTTAGGGGGACTCACCTCCAATTTTCACTTATAAATATATTTTAAGATTTTACGATTCTTCTTTCGTTCTTATTGTAATTCATTTTACCTTTGAAGTCCCTCCCTAGAAGTGAATGGTCTTTATTGAAATGTGACTAATAGTTTTTCGGTTGAAAATTTTGATAAAAAACTGAGTAGGAAATGTTATCTTTTTTTTTTTTCTTTTTTTTGGTATATAATTGTAATTTTTTTATTCAAAATAAATAAATATTTTTTTAATATTAATATATTTTAAATATGTAAATATTAATAGCTGTTATTATTCGTGTATTACATGGGGTATGCTAATTTTATAATCTCAACTGTAGATATGATAATTTTATCTCACAGTTATAAAATGACCTCATAGGGTGTGTTTGGGTAATGTGATTGGATATGATAGGATTTATTTTTTTATATCCTAACCCATCCACTCTAAAACCCTAACCCAAGATTATATCCAATCCTAACCTTTGTTTGGGAAATAAATGTATAATTCAGTGGGCCCCATAGATTACACAAATATTTTTATAGTAGTTTATCATTCTACCCATGATTTTATCCATTCCAATCCAAACCAATCATATTCTATGTTTGGTTAACTCATCCAAGCCTAATAAAATTATACATTTTCCACATATACATTTTTTTTTTTTAAAAAAAAAGAGGAATTTTATTGATATATATATATATATATATATATATATATTTGGTAAAAGAGGAAATTTTATTCCAAAATTGAAGAATTTACAAGAAGCAAAGAAATTCAACACAAACTGCCCAACAACACCTGTTTCACTCTGCATTAGCAAGGCTTTATTGATATAAACCAACTGCCCAACCAAATTTTATTGATATAAACCAAAATTACAAGAAGCAAATAAGCAAGGCTTTAACAAAAAAGATAAGCCACAGTTGGCTTTAAACCTTCAAAATTAAAAATTCAATAAAATTCTTCATCATGTATCAAAAACTGCCCAACAACACCTGCTTCACTCTGCATTAGTCTCCAATCCAGAGCTCCAATCATCACATCACAGCAGCATATCAACACAGCAACTAGCTCAGCAATCAAAGCAACAAAATATTGCATAGCCACACAAAGCAGAACATTGCAACACAGAAAACAGTGCAGCACCAAGCAGTGCAGCACATCAGACAGTGCAGCATAGTAGACAGCAGTGCAGCACAGCAGCAACTCAGCCATCAGCACAAAGCAAACAGAGAAAAAATAAATTAAATTGATACAGAGATCTACCCCAATGGTTTTTGAGTTTATACCCAGTCATCAGGCCTGATATGGTACATGAGAGCCATGTCTTCATGCTCAACCTGAGCCATCACATCACTGCTACATCCATATGAAATACCAACAGCAACTCATAGGAATTCCCCACACACCGACAAACAAAAAGAAAATAAAGCACATAGACACAAAGAAACCACCTAAAATGGTAAAGGAAACTTCTCCAAAATAAAAGTTGAGTGGTAGTTAATTTTAAAAACCATAAGCACGAAATTTGATATCTATCTAATATTACAGCTAGTGTCCAAATATGCAAAAACTATAGGAAAGACAAGGACAGAGTCAAGATTTTATCATGAGGTGGGCAAATAGTGACACAATCCAGAACGTAGTTCAACTAAATCATTTAATTAGTCATCGTTAGTATTAAATTTTTAGTTGTATAAAATTTATCAATATCAACTTTAATATTATGTCATCATAAATATTAGTCTGGACCATAAAATTCCAAAATTTATACTTACTCCCCACAATAAAAATTAATTTGTGACACTATCGAGATCCAGTATTCTTTCATTTGTGTCATGAATGTAATAATTACAAATAAATTATCACAAAAAAAAAAAATTATTTTCACAGGATAAATATTCATTTCGAGTCATGAGTGATTGCGCTATTGATAATACAAGTCAGGTTTGTAGCTCGACCTAGCAACTTCTTCATTTTCTTTTAATGATCAACCTGATCCAAGCATGTATTTTCGTCAACACTGATCACCAATAAGATGAAGTACACTTCATGCATAAGAACTATTAAAAATATAAGGGAAAGGCATAATATTTTTTAAAACTTCAAAGGGGGTATATAGTGTTTTTTAGAATCTTACCACTGTTGGGGGGGGGGGGAGGGATGGCTGCCTCTATCCCTGCGGAAGGACCATGGTGATGTTTTGATCCCTTGTCTAAATATCTTTTCAAATTTTCAAAGTGTTGCTAGTTTTTTTTCTTTTGAATAGAAGTGTAGCCAGTTCACTAAAGTTTATTGTAAGCAATGGTAGTGAAAGATATATGTGTGCTCATTAAGATCCAAGAATTATGTTGGTCTATAGGAAAGGAATGAAAAAAAAATATGCATCACCATCAATTCCGGATTCCAGCAGTGTGATCGTAATGTTCACAACCTAGACTGAAAATCAGACCACGCAACTGCTTCAAAAATTAAAATAGGCTAATCAATGCTAAATATAATAGTATGGGTACGTATTAAAGAACAAGTCTTCGACTTTGTATGAGAGTAAAAAGCACTAATAGCACACATAGCTTTACATTTTTCCTAATCTGAGTGAAAAAATATTCAGGAAACAAACATATAAACAAGAATTCTCATAACAGTAACTGAAATTTATCCAATAAGCCAATGAAAGAGATATACAAGCACGTGTGATATTTAGTTTAAATGCAACTACTATCAACAAATTTTCCATTGCTTAGTATAACCATCAAAGCATTAACCACCACAAAACACAAACAAAGTTTATCAGTTTGGATTGATGGGTTAACCTACCAAGATGAAATATTTCTCACATCACATTTATATATAAAAAATATATACATTAATATATTTAATTAAATTTGACGAGCCCGAAATTGACTGGGCCGAGCCCAACTTATACGGACCAAGAAAGCCCAAAGAAGACCCCGGAGTTGAATAGCCCAAATCACAGAGGGCATAAAGGAAACCGAAAGTACGGCTGCAAATGGATACGGAGCACAAAATCCAAGCCCATGGACCAAGGGGTGACCACCCATGAGAGAGGCACCTTGGCCACGCCCAAGGGGGCGCCGCCTAAAGGATGGCCACGCCCAAGGGGGCGCCTAGCAGGCTGGCCACGCCCAAGTGGGCGCCGCCCATGGGGGTGCCTGCCCAGTCCAAGCCCTCCTCCTTCCTGCCTTGGTCTCCTCCTCCCTTGCCTCCTGATTCCAATGAAGCCTCCTACGACTCAAGCCTAGCTCCCTCCAACTCAAGCCTGGTCCATCTCAGGACCACCTCCAAATCAAGCTTAGTCCATTTCAGCACCACCTCCAAATCAAGCTTAGTCCATCTCAGCACCACCTCCGATGGAATAGGGGCACGAGGGAGAAAATATCGGGATACGCACCGGAGATCAAATCCTACCATACTTGTACTTACCAAAGTGGTGGAATCCTACCATAACTACACTTACCAAAATAGTGGTGACCGCCTCAACTCACCGCCTTAGTAAACCTATATAATGTAAGCTCTCTCCACTTGGAGAGACATCTTGTAATCTACACACACCACACCTCCTTGAGACCTCTACACCAAGTCTCTCTCCCACTCTCCACCGAGAGCTTTGCCTCTCTACACCAAGTCTCTCTCTCCCTCAATACACTGTAACTCTCCGGAGTACCATTATTCATCAATAAAAAACACCAGGCCACCGCTGCCGTTCCCGAAAGTGGACGTAGGTCATCCGAGACCGAACCACTATAAATCTCTGTGTTAATTCTCTGTTTATGGTTTTGATTCATTGATTGCCGTTGATTGCTCATTAATTACTCGTTAATTGCATAATTATTCATATTTGACTGTTGATCTTGCCAAAGACGATTTTGTGCATCATCAAAATTGACAACACCTTCATACACTGTAATAAATAAAATATACAAAAATACACCAAATTTATTCAATAAAACCTGCTAAGTGAGATCAACTTCCTGAACTAAATTTATTCAATACAAGACTTCTACAAGATGAGGTGCTAATTGAGGTGCAAGATACATAATAGAGATTTTTACATGGCTATGGTGAATGAAATTATAAGAGATGATAGTGTGAGCTAATTTAATCAATAGACCAACATGATTAAGAGCATCAGAACCAACAGGGTGAGGACCCAATTCAGTCAAGGCCTTAACAAGCTTTAGGGCTTCTTCGGTTCTTCCTCAGAGAAACCCCTATTGCCTGCTTACTCTGCCGTGAGTGGCATCGGAAGAACTTTGAGACCTAATTCTCATACCAAGTATAATTAAGCAAGCACTTGATAGTCAAAAATTACCCAAAAAAATTGGAATTTTTATCCAACTACAACCACCACCAAGAGAAAAAGACAGATGTTGTACTCTGAAAGAGGGAAATCATATGGCTTTGGAGACAGAAAAAGGGGTGGGAACGGTTGGCAGAAGAAGATCTGGATCCCTTGGTGAGCCAGATCTCTTCTTCGTTCGGTCCAGAGAAAAGGAGAGAGAGAGAGAGAGAGAGAAACTTAGATGCTTACCTTCGACTGGGATCAAACAGCTTCTCCTTCGCCTTCGTCGTCTCTTTCGCCTTCGTCGTCGCTTTCGCCTTCGTCGTCGCCTTCACAGGAGCTCTCAACCCAGAAGAATGACTTGAAACAGAGATGCCTTGAATGTTATTCGAGAAAGGAGAAGGATAAATATGTAATTACCCAAGAAAACCCTTTGACTGGGATTGAAACCCACGGTGTAGGTGGGTTAATTTTAACCCATGTAGAAGTGTTAAATTTTACTGTATCATCCGGGTTAAAGTTTGACTCGGGATTTATATCCCAACTCAACAATCAATTCCCAAACAAAGAATATGTAGGGCCCACTGCTTTGTTAACCTAGTCTTATGGGTGTTAACCCACTTTATCCTACTACCCAAACATACCCATATGGTTTTAACCTCATCTCTAAAGGCGGTTATTTAATAAAATTTATTTGATAGAATTAGAAGTTAATGTGATGAAATATAATATTAAATTGATGAAATTAAATTATAATTTCATGAAATCGAAGCACAATTAAGTGTTAATGTAACAAAATTAAATATTAATTTTTAATTTGATAAAATTAGAAATTATACAAAATAGTTACATTTTAAATAAAATAAAATTAAATATACATTTAGAAAATGTAATTTTATTTTCGTGAAATTGGAGGTCAATTTGGTGTGAATGAAATTTAATATTGAATTGATAGATTCACATGTTAACTTGATGAAATTGAAGGTGAATTCAGTGCTAATTTTATAAAATTAAATTTAAATTGATGTAATTGAATGTTGAATTGATACAACTGAATCTTAAATAAATAAAATTGAATGTTTATTTGGTGTTAATTTGATGAATTTTAAATATATAATTTTGAATATTAATTTAATAAAATTGAATGTCAATTTAATGTTATTTTGATGAATTGAATGTTAGTTAGATGAAATTGAAAGTTAATTTCACAAAATTAAAAGTCAAGTTGATTTAATTTGATGTAACTGAATATAAGATCGAGACCAGTCCAAAAAAACAAGGATTGGCTAGTCATGATCTATCTAATTGGAACCTCTAGAAATTTTGTTTCAAAGAATTATTGGACCATCAAATGAATTAAGATAGATTCCATATAGCCTTGATCTATCGTTATTGAGTGGAATCACAAAACAAAATGGTTTCATAGAATATTTTAATTCATCATAGGCACTGGGATCGATCCTAGATAATGATGATCGATCATGACTATTGATGTGAAGTTACACCTTTTAATGTAAGGTTATTACTTGCAAATACAAAGTTACAACCTAAGTTTATCACATTTTAAGGTAAAGTTACAACCTTCAGATGTAAGGTTATAACTATTTGTGATTAAGTTACAGCCCGTAGACTTAAATTCACCACCTTTAGAGGTGAGGTTATAACCACATAAGGAAATGTTACAATCTTTTAAGATAAAAATACTATATTTAGATGTGAAAGTACAACTATTTGAAATTAAATTATAACTTGTAAAGTTATCACCTTTAGAGGTAAGGGGAGGTTATAAACTCTTTAGGTAAGATTACAATTGTTTAAAGTAAAGTTACCACAATTGAAGGTGATGTTATAATCATTTGAGACTAAGTTACATCCTATAGAGGTAAAATTACCAACATTAGAGGTTAGGTTACAACCTTTTGAAGTAAGATCAGAATCATTTATGATAAAATTATTACCTTTAGATTTGAGGTTACAACCATTTAAGATTAGGTTACAAGTAATAGAGGTAAAATTACCACCTATAAATGTGAGGTAAAATTACAACCTTGAGGTGAGGTTATAATCTTTTAAGATAATATTACAACCTTTAGAGAAAAAGTTAGCACCGCTTTAAATAAAATTACAACCTTTAAAGGAAAAGTTAAATAAAATTACAATTATAAAGAAGAGTTAAATGCATACGTGTTCAACTAACAATCACACTTTGCGTATTTCAGACATGTTTTGGGAGAGTGTATCGTACCGCCTGGTCAAATAGCGGTACTGTACATCCAAAAAGGTGTGGTTGTGAATTTTTACAGGTTGGGACTTCTGGAATTGAGCCCTAGATTTGCAAGAGCTATTATTGGTCATAAAGGTGGGAAAGTGGGTAGGTGAGGTTATCAGCAAAGAATGGAGGATTGAATGCTAAGGGAAGACAAGATTAAGGATGGAAGAGAGGAGAAGGTGGGACGAGGTTGCCATAGCCATCGAAGCCTCTCTGGCTTTTTGGTTAACAAATCTTCTCAAATTGCATACTAAGAATTTTATCACAATGAAAAGGTGGTAAGTTAACAAGCTCCTGGTTTAACATAGCTACAGGACTAACGTTATAAATTTAGTTGTAAGACAGTAGTACAAATCGCCTCAACTTTTGGGATTGGTGTTTTCCCTCAAAAATTACATCAGTCATATGGGTCTATAATTAATAGATAACAACAGGTAATACAATTCATTTTAGTTAAACCACGGCCCAGAAATGTGTAATTCATAAAGGTGATATCTCCATTTGACCTAAAGTCACATTCATTAGGTAAGCTGAGATTCTAAGTAGTTAGCACAAAGGAACAGAATGAACCAATAACAAACCGGATATCAATGGAAAATATTCTTACATAATGATAATGACGCAAAACAATAAAAAGTGATAAATAATATTTCTAACCGGATATCAATGGAAATCCTAATTCTTCTTCTTGCAAAGCTGTAGCAGCTCCTCCACCACCACTTCAATCTCTTCTTCTCCTTTTATTTTAAATTTCTCACCCACTTCCCGTGCTTTCCTCCTCACACCCTCCCCGTTTTCCTCCACAACCACCTTTCTTATAACTTGTGCAATCTCTTCTCTCTGGAGCTTTCCATTATTGTCTCTCACAACCTCCACACCAACACCAACCTCTCCCACCACTCTAGCATTTAATGGCTGGTCAATATGCATGGGTATTGCTATAATTGGAACACCAAACTTCATGCTTTCCATTATAGAACTCCACCCACAATGGCTCACAAAGCCACCTGTACCCAGATGCCCAAAGATTTTAGCCTGTGGGGCCCATCCTTCCACCACCCTTCCTCTCTCTCCTACCCTCTCAAAAAATCCTTCTGGTAGTGCATCTTCAACCCTAATTTTCTCCCCTTTATGAAACCTCACCACCCATATGAAATTAACCATGCTAATCTCTAGCCCATGAGCTACCTCTGCCATCTCTTCCTTGGACAGAAAACACTCACTGCCAAAAGAAACAAACACTGTTGAATATTTGTTCTTTTTATCTAGCCATTGCATGATGTCCTTATGCTCATCTTGACTAACAGGGTCTTCAACAAGTGGACCAAGTGGAACAACCTTTTGCTCAGCTAAAACCGATAGATAATCAATATATTTTCCCTCAATTTCTCTAAAAGTTTTAATCAGAACGATGTTACATGATCGTTCAAAACCTTCCAAGGAACGATACATAGCTTTAACATTATCCTCATGAGTGGAGACCGCACCCCGAGGCAAGAGGTTTTCATACCCACGAATATGAATTTCCGGGAATGGGAATTTTTCGCCACCCATCTTCATCATGTGAAGGCCAAAAGAAGCTGCCGCTGCTCCATTAGTAAGAAACTGAACAGCTGGGACATTGTGAGAGGAAGCTATGGCTGCTGCCCATGGCTGATTAATGTCATATATGAGCAGGTCAGGTTTTAAAGTCTTGACGATGTTGTCGAAGTTATGGCTTGCCATCTCAAAAGCATCTCTGAGTGTAGACGAAAGATGGGGTGGAAGGCCATTGGTGGTGTGGTAATGAGGCGGAAGCTCAGGAGAATCAGGCAACTGGAGTTCAACTAGTTGTATGAAGAGAGAGTACTTGTGGGTGATTCTTTCTTTGATGGAACTGAGATTGATAGGTGTAGAGCAAAGGGATACATAGAAGTTTCTCTCTGCTAGTTTTTTGGCTAGCTCTAGAAAGGGAGAGATGTGACCATGAGCCAACCATGGAAGCATAAGAACACTCAAACTAGCTTGTTGGGTGCTCATAATTCTCTGTCTCTCTCTCTCTCTCTCTCAATGTGTATGTCGTTGTGTGCGAATCGAAGCTCTTCCATAAACACCTTCTTAACGGTTCAAGTGGGATTTTTTCCTATCGAAGATATGCCTTGAATGGCCAGAATTGAATTCTATGCTTTCTCACGTTTTGTTTGTTTAATTTAATGGACATGGACAGATGGCAAGTAATAGGTGGAGGGTTGAAGACACTGCAAAAAAAAAAAAAAGTAATGCTACACTGACCAAATTTTCGGACCAAATGACATGGCAACATATCATTTGGAGTATTTATTGGGGCCCAAATGACATGACACCAAATAAATAAGCCTCAGTCAGCTGCCATGTCATTTGGACTCCAAATTTGGTCCCAAAATTTGGTCAGTATAACATTACTGAAAAAAAAAAAGACTTTTACCGACTTTTAATAAACGCCGCTAAAATGTAAATAAACGTCACAAAATATTATTATTGACGTTTGTTATTAACGTCGTTGAAACCTTCGTCGGAAAAATTACCGGCGTATAATTAAACGCCACAAAAACTAAAATAACGTTTGCTAAACGCTGAAGCGACACTTATTTAATCGACAACTTCATTGTAAAATTCTGGTTACCGGAACTATTTTACGGCGTTTATTTAAATGTCAGTAATTATTATTTTTGAGCAACTTGTTTCCGGCATTTATTTAAACGATAAATGCCGGTAATGATAATTAATATATTTTTTTTATAATAAAATCTAGCTCATTGCATTTTCACTTTTTTTTTTTTGGGCAAAAAAAAATTTATTTATTTACAAAACAAGATATTACAAGAAGCAACAAAAAGGCATCCAGTAGATCGAAGATACCAAAACATTCAAATTCAACATAGACCGAAGATACCAAAACATGCAAAGATACCAATAGATGCCTTACAAAACAACAAAATAAAAGCAAGACACATATGCCTTTCAAAATAAAAGACTTAACAAGAACTCTCAACAAGACCATATAAAACAGTGCTCCAGTCCAAAAGCTTTATCACAACCATCCTTCTCCTCCCAAAGAATTTCAAACAAATCAACACTATCTTCCAAGGCAAAAGCTCTAGTAGACAAACTATTAGCCCTTATCATAAAAAACCACAAACTTCTTCTTGCGCAAAAACAGGTAACCCCCTCTGATCATTCAATAAAGCAGATCCAACCTCACGTGGCAGTTGCAAATCCACAGAATAATCCACAGACTGCCCAGTCAAAACAGCTTGATCCGCAAACCATACTGCATAATCAACTGCAATCCATCACTCAAAGCTCTAAACTCAACAAAATAGTGAAGCATTACCATCTTTAATACATTTTGTTCATCTCACCACAGAAAAAAAAAAAAAAAAAGACTTATCAAATTGAATATGTCAGCAAGTTCCATTATTTATCGCAAGCAATTTTAAATTTGTTAACTACAACTACAACAAAACAACCAATATTATAGAGTCCAGTTATAGGTACCCCTATCACAACACAGGGCAAGTTCACTTAACAAATTACTTTTTTCCTCAACAAAACCTATCTAGCGCACTTATCCATGTAAAACTCAACATATAGGAGGTTCTCCATCAAGTGCAGCCTTTGGAACCATTTCATCTACAGGGGCGCCATCGGAAAGTTCTTACCTGTCCATCAGGAAATCCCAACAGTCAGTACCTGTTTGAAACCATTTCAAACTCTCATACACAAACTTAGTACCTATTTTCTCCCTTTAAAGCAAATCCATCTAGTTTCACAGGTACAATGTCCCTAATATATAAGGAACAAACTTCTGGAAATGGGGAAAAAATGCATTGTACAGAACAAACAGAGAGATGTCATTTTGACTCATTAATTTAAGCAAATAAACCCATAGACCCTCTTCCACACTCCAGAAGGGCAAGGAGTTTACATGCAGCTCAAACAAATTGCAAGGAGGCAAAACATCTCAATCGTTAATCGCACAGATGCAAGCAGAGCAACAAAACAATTTTAATAGACTACTCCCAAGACACAATTTTGCTTGCTCGTGATATCATGCATTAAGAGAACAAATACATAATCAGGGCAATCAAAATCTCAGTATTCACAAGTAATCACATATTTACTATATAAATATTCCAAGGAGGACCCTAATTCCTAATAGTTCAGTCAAATTATAGCATAGCACATCAAGATTACAATAAATAAGAGGCTTATAAGCATCAAAGTCATTCTTATTCACTATTTTACTTTTGCCTGCAACTTATCCACAAACACAACATACTGCTTCAATGTGTAATCTTTTGAATTACCTAGAGCATCCACCATCGCCTATTTACCAACTATGGACAGATCCATGGCATAGAAGAGGGAAAGTCACTTGGGCGGGAATTTCGCTATAAAAGTTTAGTTTTCAAAAATCTAATAGAAAAAAAAAGGATGGAAATAAAAGTTCATATACTCATGAGCTATTTGAGAATAGATTGAAGTTATTCATCATTCTAATATAGGGTCATTTGTTAATAAACTCTTTGGACTTCATTCTCTTATGCCCAAAACCAACGTAATAATCACCACACTTTTCATTTCCCAATATCAGGAATCCAAATAAAGCACAAAAAAAGATTATAATCACCTGCTACAATTAAATCTAACTGTTATAATTAAATCCAAATTGGATTTTGTTTATTTAGTTCAGATAATAGATGCAAAGTTGAAAAAATAAATTGTGATTGTAATGTACTAGAGGTGGAAAAAAGACACATAACTTTGGGCCCTACACTAGTTTATACCTCTGTTGCTTGTCTTATTGTCTCAGATTTACTCAAATAGCATAAATGATACACAAAGGAAAAAAAAAAACATTATCATGGATGAGAGATCTAAAGATACAATCAACAACTATATAGTGCAAGCAACACATGTACATGGGGTGTATGCAATTAATGGAAACCTACAAGAATTGCATAATAAAACTTATGTGAGGATATTATGCCCGATGAGCTGCCGGGACATTATGACAATTGAGAGGGAAAATGCATGAGAGAGTAGATATGAGAGGGATAATAACAGAGGGTTTATAATGAAAATAAAAGGAAATTCAAATATAAAGTACATTAACAGATACACCTCTTAAAGGAACAAACTATTGATGAGCATTGAATATTTTCTACAATTGCTAAACCACAACCTAATAAGTAATTGCACCAAGGTGAACTGTAGGCAGGATGACAGTAATTGGATGCAAGGCCAAGCGGCTTTGGCAAAGATTGCTGGTAGTACAGGTTACTGTGGCACTACTCCACCACCTATGATACCTTACCGCATGCCACATATTAATGGTATGGGATAGCCAAGAAAGTAATACTAAATCCTCTCAGGTATTTTCTCAAACAAGTAGAGGGTGGGGAGGCTGATTGTGGTGTCGTTGGGTGTGTGTGAGATTTGTTTGAGGGAGAAAGAGGGAGAGATGAGAAAGGGAGGGAAGCACAAAGATTACCTGTCACCGGTGGTTCGTTGGTGCTTTCTCTCGAATTGGCAGATCGAGGTCAATGGCATAGATAATTTGCTTGAAGGTATAATTCCGACGACTATTGGTTCGCTAGAGATGTATATTAGAGATTTATCTTACACGGAAATATAAGAGCTGGAAAGACAGATCGAACACCGTGAGTAATCGAAGAGAAATAAAACACACCATACAACACTCAATCAAATCAAACTGAATCGAATCTTTGAATCCTAATTAGCCAGTATAATTTTTACCTCAGATCTGAGAATTTTATAAGACTGTTGATTTTGAGCTGAAGTGGAATAGACGGTAGAGGTTAACCAGCACTGTGAGAGGAGGAGAGAGAAGGAACAACTTCCCTGGTGTTGATACAGAGGATGTGGTGGCGTATTGAGAAACAAAGGTGTTGAAAGACCATCGTTGCCTGAGAAGACCGTCATCGCCAGAGAAGTCGAGAGAATGAATTGGGAAAAAATTTAGGTTTGTGTTGGGGGAGGAAAACAAAAAGATTTTTATTATTTTTAATTAAGAATTTGTGGCGTTTGACTTGAACGCCGGAAATTAAGCGGAAAAAAAAAAAGATTTTTAATATTTTTATTAATAACTTCTGGTGTGAATAAACAAACGCCAGTTTTAGTGGCGTTTAAGTTAAACATCAAAAATTAAATACCGGATTTTTCCATAATTCTTGTAGTGAGAAAGATGTATTTTGTGAAGGAGCAATGCTAATGCTATGCCATTGCTTGAGTTTATGATAGTGCTACCATACTACAATTAATTCCCACATCAATGGTAAGTTAATTGAAAGGTATTTAATATAAAACCATAAAACAGTAGCTGTTAGGTTTACCAGAAGGTCTATACACCATACCACAACCAATTACCCTAACAAACTTGAAGGTGTAACAACCATTTAAAAGTTCACTTTCATAGTTGATTAGAATTTTTATGATTTAATGAAAAACATAGCTTCAAATTGTGCATTAAATCAAAAACATTGGATGAACCATGAGCATAACTAAGTTATATATTAGGAATACAAAGTACAAAACATTAAAAGAAAGTATCATCCATCATTTGAGGGAGGTATATAACAATAAAGCATAAACTACAAAATGTAAATTATTATAACTCAACCAATGTTACACAAGTCCTTCCCCCTCACTTAAAAGCTAATGAAAAACTACCCACTCTTCATAGTTGTAGAAAACTTAAAAAAAGTGGGTGATTTTCATTACTGTGAGCAAGATTTGAATTATAATACAAAATAGTAGGGACAGATGGGAAGTGTCAATGGAGAGTCGAAGAATGATGTATTTTGTGAAGGAGCAATGCTATAGGGACAGATGGCAAGTGATCAGTGGAGAGTGGAAGAAAGATGTATTTTGTGAAGGAGCAATGCTATAGGGACAGATGGCAAGTGATCGGTGGAGAGTTGAAGAAAGATGAATTTTGTGAAGGAGCAATGCTATATGACCTTATTTTATTTTATTTTATTTAAAAAAAAAAATTTTTGGGGGGAAGGGGAAAGGGAAGGGAGATTGAATCCTTGACTTCAAGAAAGCAAAGTCTTCATAAGCCAAGAAATACCATTAGACCAAATGGTCATTGGTATAGGGATCTTATTTGGAGACCTTATTTAGAGACCTAATGATGTGGCTTCAATGCAACCATTTGATTAATTGTGAGTTCCAATATTAGATGGAGTACACAACCAATTCAATGGTTGTACATCATTAAATCCCTAAATAAAGTCCCCAAATTAGATCCCCAAATAGGATCCAAATAGCATTTCCCTTTGTGAAGTAGAATTGCAAGCTGGCTAAGTGATATGTCCAAATGCACTGTATTTCTTCATTATGAAGTCTTACCAGCTAAACTTAGCCGCTAGAGCATCTTTGATAGAAAGCATCTTTCATTAAAAGTGAAAATAAAAAGTGAAATATTTTTAGCAACTCCAATAAGATTTTTTATTCTTGTGTAAAAATAATTTCTATAGTCAAAAAATTTATTTAATTAAATATGTACATATTTCATCTTTTTATTTATTAATTATAAAATAAAAAGTGAGTTTGATTCTTCAATTGTAGAGTCTCTACCTTAACAAGCCTAAAACAAATATATTAGAGATACATTTTTATTGATCTATCATCTAAAACATAAAGTCGAGTAGAAATAGAGAGCATATTAGAGATAAAATTCACTAAATTTCATGACTTACTCTTTTTTCTTGATGAAGTCTTTAATTTCTATTGGCTGGGTGATATAAATTTCGCGGCAAGTGTCTTTCATGCAATAGATGTATGCAATGAGAGAGTAACAGAGACAGAGGATATCGGTAGAGATCCATTTTATAAGAATCTCCATATGGGTAATCATTACACACTTCAATGCAATTTCATTTACATCCCTTTCCTTGTTTGTAATAGTCACTATATAGTTCTTTGTTTCTCTAATTATCACTTGCACTCTAATATTATGGTGCATAATTTATGTGTAATTTAAAAATTTCAGGTTTGTAATTTATGTGTAATTTACAAATTTTATGTTTGTAATTTATGTTTTTTTTCTAGAATAATAAAATTCTCTGTACTTCAAGTACTAGACATTTACAGAAGTGGCAGCCGTTTGTTTCTAGAGAGAGAAGCTTTGACTTCTCGCTAGGGTTTTCACCAAAACATCATGAATATTGATCTAACTCAACACATGATTCGTCCAAAACCACTAGACATAACTAAAAACTTTGCATCTTTGTTCAAAATACAAGCTACTATATCTCAAACTCATCAAAATCCTTTAAATCCAGTACAATCAACCACACAACCAGCGCAACTTTCAGACGAAAATATACAGTCTTTGATACCACAAACCCTACTGCCCAAGGCTGTCGTTCAACCACCATATTGTCCACTGAAACTATATATAACCCTAAGAACACGAAGAGAGTAGCCTTTAACAATGGTGAACTAGGTATGTACTATACTCTGGAAGAGATTCAGTTTTTATCCAAAGAGTTTAGTCAAACTCTTATTAGTAAGTGCGTGTATGGTAAACCTTCTATGGGTGTTATCAGTGAGTTTATTATGACAAGGTGGGCTCTCAAAGGTGATTTTCAGATTGGTATATTAGACCCCAAGCATATCCTTATTAGATTTAATTTACATGAGGATTACGTAAAGGCATGGTTGAAGGATACTACCTATATCAAAGGATTTTTATTTCGCTTCTTTAAGTGGTTTCCAAAGTTTTCACCTAGGGTTGAGCCTTCGATTGTTCCCATGTTGATTTCACTACTAGGCCTCCCCTTTTATCTGTCTAAGCCTGAGCGTCTTAAGGATATTCTTAGTCCTATTGAAAGAATTTTGGTTATAGATAAACCAACCCTTTAGTTAACAAGACCAGGGGTGGCAAGGGCTTAAGTTGAAGTAAATCTTTTGGCCAATAATTCGAAAAGAATTTGGTTGGATTTGGGAGGTTCAAGTGGGTGTTGGTATAGAATTATATACGAGAAGGATACTAAATATTATAGTTGTTGCTTGAAGCAAGGTCATGATATTTCTGAATGTAGAAAGAAGAAATTGGAAGAGAAGCAAGAAAATAAGGAAAAAAAATTCAAGGGGATGGTTTCAAGGGTGCTCAGAATCAAGAAAATTCTAATAAGACACCTCAAAATAAGGGTAAGCAAGTGGCTCAGGACCAATTAGTAAGTGCGCATATGGTAAACCTTCTATGGGTGTTATCAGTGAGTTATTATGACAAGGTGGGCTCTCAAAGGTGATTTTCAGATTGGTATATTAGACCCCAAGCATATCCTTATTAGATTTAATTTACATGAGGATTACGTAAAGGCATGGTTGAAGGATACTACCTATATCAAAGGATTTTTATTTCGCTTCTTTAAGTGGTTTCCAAAGTTTTCACCTAGGGTTGAGCCTTCGATTGTTCCCATGTTGATTTCACTACTAGGCCTCCCCTTTTATCTGTCTAAGCCTGAGCGTCTTAAGGATATTCTTAGTCCTATTGAAAGAATTTTGGTTATAGATAAACCAACCCTTTAGTTAACAAGACCAGGGGTGGCAAGGGCTTAAGTTGAAGTAAATCTTTTGGCCAATAATTCGAAAAGAATTTGGTTGGATTTGGGAGGTTCAAGTGGGTGTTGGTATAGAATTATATACGAGAAGGATACTAAATATTATAGTTGTTGCTTGAAGCAAGGTCATGATATTTCTGAATGTAGAAAGAAGAAATTGGAAGAGAAGCAAGAAAATAAGGAAAAAAAATTCAAGGGGATGGTTTCAAGGGTGCTCAGAATCAAGAAAATTCTAATAAGACACCTCAAAATAAGGGTAAGCAAGTGGCTCAGGACCAATTAGTAAGTGCGCATATGGTAAACCTTCTATGGGTGTTATCAGTGAGTTATTATGACAAGGTGGGCTCTCAAAGGTGATTTTCAGATTGGTATATTAGACCCCAAGCATATCCTTATTAGATTTAATTTACATGAGGATTACGTAAAGGCATGGTTGAAGGATACTACCTATATCAAAGGATTTTTATTTCGCTTCTTTAAGTGGTTTCCAAAGTTTTCACCTAGGGTTGAGCCTTCGATTGTTCCCATGTTGATTTCACTACTAGGCCTCCCCTTTTATCTGTCTAAGCCTGAGCGTCTTAAGGATATTCTTAGTCCTATTGAAAGAATTTTGGTTATAGATAAACCAACCCTTTAGTTAACAAGACCAGGGGTGGCAAGGGCTTAAGTTGAAGTAAATCTTTTGGCCAATAATTCGAAAAGAATTTGGTTGGATTTGGGAGGTTCAAGTGGGTGTTGGTATAGAATTATATACGAGAAGGATACTAAATATTATAGTTGTTGCTTGAAGCAAGGTCATGATATTTCTGAATGTAGAAAGAAGAAATTGGAAGAGAAGCAAGAAAATACGGAAAAAAAATTCAAGGGGATGGTTTCAAGGGTGCTCAGAATCAAGAAAATTCTAATAAGACACCTCAAAATAAGGGTAAGCAAGTGGCTCAGGACCAATTAGTAAGTGCGCGTATGGTAAACCTTCTATGGGTGTTATCAGTGAGTTATTATGACAAGGTGGGCTCTCAAAGGTGATTTTCAGATTGGTATATTAGACCCCAAGCATATCCTTATTAGATTTAATTTACATGAGGATTACGTAAAGGCATGGTTGAAGGATACTACCTATATCAAAGGATTTTTATTTCGCTTCTTTAAGTGGTTTCCAAAGTTTTCACCTAGGGTTGAGCCTTCGATTGTTCCCATGTTGATTTCACTACTAGGCCTCCCCTTTTATCTGTCTAAGCCTGAGCGTCTTAAGGATATTCTTAGTCCTATTGAAAGAATTTTGGTTATAGATAAACCAACCCTTTAGTTAACAAGACCAGGGGTGGCAAGGGCTTAAGTTGAAGTAAATCTTTTGGCCAATAATTCGAAAAGAATTTGGTTGGATTTGGGAGGTTCAAGTGGGTGTTGGTATAGAATTATATACGAGAAGGATACTAAATATTATAGTTGTTGCTTGAAGCAAGGTCATGATATTTCTGAATGTAGAAAGAAGAAATTGGAAGAGAAGCAAGAAAATAAGGAAAAAAAATTCAAGGGGATGGTTTCAAGGGTGCTCAGAATCAAGAAAATTCTAATAAGACACCTCAAAATAAGGGTAAGCAAGTGGCTCAGGACCAATCAAGAAAGTGGAAGAAGAACGAATTCAAACAAAAGCAGCATGCTATTAAGATTACTGATTTTAAGGAGGGAGATAGTATAACAGAGATGCGAAATTCTGGTTTAGTGTTTCTAGTGGGTAATTTGCTTAGAGGGAGTCTTCTGGTGTGGCACAAGAGCAAAATTACACCACTAAACACTCCAATACATTACTACCAGAGGCTAATATGGTAGTAACTAATCATCAAGATTCAGGAGGCAATAAGCAGAGAGATCTTAATGCTATATCAAGTGGAGGTCATATACAGGGTGATGCTCAGGGAATAATCATAGATAACATCATGCCAATATAGGAAGAGAGTGACCAGAATCCCCCAGAACAACAACAATAGACAAAGAAACAACAAGACAATTCAATAGCTATGTAGAGTGACTTGAGGAGGGAATAGGGAATAGTAACAAAGCATGAGGTTTTAATTAGTGCAATTAGTATAGAGTTATGTGGTGAAAGAAGGTTAGTACCCTCACAGGACTGAACCTTTTTGATTGACCATCAATTGTGGACTGTGGAGGAAAAGGGTTGACAGTAGATGATGGTAGGGGTATTGTGATGGTTAAAGACCCTCCAAATAGAAGGATTCATAGTGACAACGAGTGTTCAAAAAAGGAGGAAAGAGGTGATAGAGACAAGGGGAGTGATGAAGATTCTGTTAATTCTCAATCAGGCTCAGTAGTTGAAAGGGTTAGTCACAATACTAGATCTAAATCTAGGGGTAATGTGTCCTTTGCTCTCCATTAATGATTAATATTATCAGTTGGAATGTTAGACGTGCGAATAAAGAGGACGTCTTAAGGAGTTAATAAAGGTGCATGATGTAAGTTCGGTATCTATTCTGAAACCAAAACTTAATCCATCAAAGTTATAGGGATTGTGTTCCAACTTGAATTTCACAGGGTATGTAGTAGATTCATTAGTAGAAAAGAATATATGAGTTTTGTGGGATTGTAGAGTGTCAATTCAATTTGAAAGTGAGCATGAACAAGCCATGACTTTGAAAGTATCTATATTAGGATCTCTTCCTTTTTTATTACTTTAGTTTATGCAAAATGTGACAATATTCTGAGGAGACCATTGTGGAATTATTTAGAAAACATTCAGGTCAATGCATCTCCATCGATGATGATAGGTGATTTCAATGAAATAATATCTTCAAGTGAGAGGAGGTGTGGAAGAACTCCAAGGGTGTCAGTTATGAATGAGTTTATAGCTTTATTAACTCAGTGGCTTTGATTGATTGTGGTTTCTCTGGGAGTAATTTCACATGGTGCAAAAATCACCAAGGAAGATCAAGGATGTGGCAGAGGTTAGATAGAGCTCTGATTACAAATGAATGAGGAGCAAGGTTTGATAGTACAATGGTGAAACAAGTTGCAAGAGGCAGCTTAGACCATTTTTCGTTAGTTATCAAAGCCACATATTCGTCTATTCCACCTAGGATTTCTTACTTTAAGTTTCAAGATATGTGGGTGGAGCATCCAAGCTTTTTATCATTTATTGAGAGTCATTGGGGAGGGTTATACTCAAATAATCCAATTGAAAATTTCTTTCTGAAGTTAAAATATTTGAAGCATCATCTGAGGAAGTGGAACAGGAAGTCTTTGGTAATATCTTTGGAAGCATTAAGCAGTATGAGGAGAGGTTACTGCAAACAGAATTACAAGTGGAGAAGAATGGTTCTTTAGATAACATGAGTTTATGGAGGAAGCAAAGAAGAATTTGGATTATGTTTTGAGGCTGGAGGAGATTTTTTGGAAGCAAAAGGAAAATATGAAATGGACAATAGTAGGGGACAAAAATGCAAAACTCTATCATGCAGTGTTTAGAGGAAAAAGAGTGAGGAAGAAGAATCAAGAAGGAGTTTGGGTGGAAGAAGAGAGAGGTATTGCAGACTGTGCAGTGCAATATTTTTCTCAACTATATCAATCAGAGGTACACACTTTGGAAGAAGAACTATTTTCTGTCA
Source organism: Ilex aquifolium (assembly GCA_951799425.1). Lineage (NCBI taxonomy): Eukaryota > Viridiplantae > Streptophyta > Magnoliopsida > Aquifoliales > Aquifoliaceae > Ilex > Ilex aquifolium. The sequence goes on from OX637408.1 coordinate 13,941,695, forward strand.
TTCCCAAACTAGTTACTCAAAAGGAAAATTTAGGATTGGAAGAGCAGGTTTCTTTGGATGAGCTGAGAGGTATTGTTTTGAGTATGGTTGTGGAAAGTGCACCAGGTGTAGATGGGTATTCTTGAAAAAATTTCCACGTTACATGGGATATTATATAGCAGGACTTGTTGCAAGCTCTGAATTTCTTTTTGCAATAAGGGGGTATACCTAGATCTGTAAATGCCACATTGATTTCCTTGATTACCAAGAAGGAAATTCCTTCATCTTTTGAAGATTCTAGACCTATAAGCTTATTTAATTTTCTATGCAAAATCTTCTCAAAACTATTGGCTACTAGGTTGAATTTAATCCTCCCAAAGTTGATCTCAGAGGAGCACCCGGACTTTGTAAAAAGAAGGCATATTGGGGATTGTATTGCATTGGCACAATTTATGGTGGCTAAATTGGATAGGAAAGTGGAAGGGGACAATGCCATTCTAAAGCTGAACATAATGAAAGCATATAACAGATTAGAATGAGATTTCCTAAAACATATCCTCAAATGTTTTGGTTTTTCTAACAACTTCATAATTCTTATTTCTAATTGTTTGAATAAGCAGCTCTTTTCTATCTTTCTTAATGGGGTGAGGCAAGACTTTTTCCCAAGAGGATTGAGGCAAGGAAACCCAATCTCCCCAATTCTATTTATTCCAGTTGAAGAAGTCTTAAGTAGAGGTATAGAGAGCAAGTTCCAGGATGGTTCTATTAAGGGTTTTCATACTGGTAGGATGTCTGTGATGCTTAGTCATTTGATTTTTGCATATGACACTGATTTTTCTCAGGGGAAGGAAGAGTTCTATGGTGAATTTATTCAACTGTGCCAGCAGATACGAACCATCTTCAGGGTAGAATGTGAGCAACCAGAAAAGCTCAATGTATAGTTTATCTAGCAAAGCTATCCTAACATAATTATGAAGGTTCAAACTATCATTAAACATATCGTCAGTGGGTCTCCTTCTTGTAAACATTTCCAATAGTAGGACTGCATAGTTGTACACATCCCCATGAGTCGATGCCTCACTCCCCATGCCATACTCTGACATTCAAATTTCACAATGTAAAAATAAAGAGTAAGGGAATAATATCAAATTTTACTTTTTGTTTGACAAAGAAACTGTGCCTTAAAACTAGTACTACTGGCACTTGTAGCCACATTTAGTAGATGTGCATTAAAAAAATTAGTATTACCATTCCATTTGATTTTTCGTCTGAACACAATAATTACTAAAAAAATTTATCGAAGCATTAAGTTATTAAGGCATCTAATTGACTTATATAGTTATAGGCAGAACAACCACCAGTCTAAATCATTGATATTAACAATGTGCACTTATACTATAAACAAAGAAAAAACAAATTACAAAATCAATGAAATCGAAATAGAGAGGCTTGTCCAAAAGCCTAGTTCAGATATCTTATTAAACATCCAACTTGAGTGCACATATAGTTTTTTGTTTGTCCTTTCCAAAGGGTAGGTTATTCAAAAAAGTAAAGGTCTACAACAAAGATAGGAGTATAATCAGCAGTAACTATTAGAAGATTAGCCAATGAATTATTTAAATTATAAAACAAGAGTTGAGCATAATTGGTGGACAAGGGTTGGTTGTTTGTTTCGAAGATGAATTAAAACAATGAAGGAATATATTTTCCTAGTGCAGCATAACCAATGGATCATCTTAGTCCAATAGAACTATGTGCAAAGTTAACAGAGTCAACATTTGGAAGAAATCGTGCTAACCCAAAGTCACCAACATGTGCAGTCATCTCATTATTCAGAAGAATGTTTCTTGGCTTCAAATCACAATGAATTACTTGAGTGTGGCAGTGATGATGAAGATAATTTAGGGCACAAGCAACATCTATGGAAATATTTAATCTTTGAAAGAGATTTAACTTTCTAGGCTTCTCGTTTCTAAATTCCCATTAGCCATGAACTCATAAACCAGTGCCTTAAAATCATTCCCTTGATAATCAACACCTAAACAAGCAGTGACTATCTTAACAAGATTCTGATGGCTAATGTTTCTCAAGGCCTCACATTCAGCAAGAAAACTCTTGAAACCCCCTTGAAGCGAAAGGTTAAGTACCTTTACCGTAACAACAATATCATCCTGATCAAGAACATCTTTATACACAGAACCAAAACTTCTCATACCCGTTAAATTGTCTAAAGAAAATCCATACGTAGCTTTAAGGAGAATCTGATAAGAAACTTTCAAAAGTGAATTATCTTGTAGACCAGAAGATATCTATGTTCTTGACTTCCTAAGGCAATAATGATATAAAATGCACAGTGCCAAATTACTCCCAGAAGCCCACAAGATAAAGGAACTAATAATCTAACGACAAAAGTTGGCCTACTTTTCTTCGATTCTTTGAAGCTACATTTAGGCAATTTCAATTCAAGGACACCGCCACACAACTTACGATTTCCCATAAGCGAAGTTGCACTTAGATTCTTGAAGATGCCTTTGATTGGTACCACACCATCAAAATCATTAAATGATAGGTTTAATTTCTTCATCTGAAAGCCTGCCAGATATTCAGGAATTTTGCCTGACAAATTGTTGCGTGAAAGATCTAATTCTTGAATACCTTTCAAGAAACTTAATGTCGAAGGCATAGACCCTTGGAAAGAGTTGCCTTGCATGTAGAGGAATTCCAACATCACACAACTACCAAGTGTCCTAGGAATTTCACCAGATAACACGTTCTCAGAAACATCCAGAATACCTAAAATTTTTCAAGTTTCCCACCTCCAAGGGAAAGGAACCACTCAAATGGTTCCGAGACAGGTTAGCTGCATCAATATGGATGAGAGACCAAGAACTTGTGGGGGTATGGGACCACTAACATTGTTATTAGAAAGATCCAATAATAATAAACTATCGATTTTTCGCAGACTTGAAGAGATACTGCCTTGAAAATTGTTTCCACTTAAATCGACAATAGTTAGAAAGCTTAAATTTCCAATAAAGAAAAGAATAAAACCTTCGAATATGTTTCTTCTGAAATTCCATTGACTTAGATTCTGAAGTTTTCCAATATCTTTCGGGATGTTACCTGTGAGTCAGTTGCCCGACATGGCTAGAAGCTCCAAGTTAATTAGATTTCCTATACCAGTTGAGGTGTTTCCAGCTGTATAATTGTATTGAAGATCGAGTACTTCAAGCTTCGTTGAGTTGTAGATGGATTCAGGAAGTAGGCCACCAAACTTATTAAAGGAGATACCCAACCTTCTGAAACGGGTGGCATTTGCTAGAGAAAAGACAAAGCCTAAGTCGTCGGGTCCACCATTTCCAAGCCTATTGTTGTCAATCAATACAACTTGAAGCTTATGTACCTTTCCCATCATAGGCACTTTTCCAATAAAATTGTTATTATTCATTTGACATATTTCCAGATTCGAGGCATTGCCTTTTGAATTAGGGATTTTCCCTGTAAATTGGTTATTATTGATGCTAAGAAATTGAAGATTAGGAAGAGTGATGCCTACGTTTGAGGGAAGGATGACATGGATGTGCTTATTGTTCCTGACGTTAAGAACTACCAGAGAAGAGAGATTAAAGATTGAGGGTGGGATGGTACCAGACAACTAATTTCCTCCAATTGCAATTACTGTTAGGTTGCTTAGTTGGCCAAGAGCATGGGGGGTATGCCCACTAAAATTATTTTTGGTTGCATAAAGTATCTTAAGAGATGTTAAGTTCGCGATAGACTGAGGAATATCGTCAGTTAGATCATTGAAAGCCATGAAAATTTCTTCGAGCTTGACCAACGAGCCTAGCTCAGTAGGAATTTCCCCTACAAGTGTGTTGTGAGAAAAATAGATACCATGAAGATTTGAGTAGCAAGATATATTGGCAGGAATTTTGCTGCTGAAAGAGTTATTTTGTAGGGCCAAAATTTCTAGTCTTGGCAAACGTCCATGGTGAGAAGGGATTTCATGAGAAAAACTATTATTCTGGAGATCTAGTTCTCTAAGAAAACTTAGATTCCCAATTTGTGGGGGTATGGACCCAATCAATTTAGTGGATCGTAGGTCCAACATGGTAACACCTTGCCATTCACAAAAGTGTACGATGCATGCCATGAGCTCAAGACCAGAAACAGATCATCGATGATGATGGCCTTGAATGCAAGCAAAACAAGTTGTCTGTATCATTCCCTCGCAACCTAGTGGCGGCTACTATGTTCGGAAACCTTGGTTGCAGGAAGGTCAAGTAACACACAACTACAACATAATTGAAAAGTGACCGGGCTATGCTTATGCTTAAGCTTAAGCATGAAAAACTCATTGGAGCTGAAGAAAACATATTGTCCATGTAGTTCATATGAAGGATATGACTTTTTTGGTTCACCTCCTGCATAACAAAGAAATTAAAAAACATGAGCAACTAATGCAAGACCCTAGTAATTAAGGGTTACTCAAGAACCTGAAAAACAATTAACTATATTTGAGGTTGCTATAACTTGGATTTATGTTTGAGAATCTGAGTACCTCTTTTTCCTCTGAATTTATTGATGATGCACAAATTAATTTTATGTATCACATGTCAAGTAATTAATGTAGTAAATAAATGAGGAGAAAGTCAACACAAGCAAAACACAATTTAAGTGGTCCGATCAAGGTGACCACCTACTCCACTATGAAGGGCTAGGATGACCTAGGTGTTTTATTGTTTCAAGGAGTGTTGAGTGCTCAAGTTTGAGTAATAGGCAAGATACAAGATGTGAGAGATGCCCTCCATGTGTAGGAGGGCTTACAATTTATAGGCGTCTCCTAACATATTGAGGCGTCTTATTAGTAACAAAAAGGTTGATTTGCTATGGCGTGGATGAGGCTCTAGGATGGCGTCGCTGACTCATTCACTCTAAGATGGCGTGACTGTCGGGGCTTTGGTGATCCTAACTTGATCTTGGTCTCTTCTTGGCCAGATCCAATGGGCTTTGTTTGGGTCGGGCCCACTATTCGAGTTGGGACTTTTCTGGGCTGGGCCCACTACTCGACTTGGGCCTTGGCTGGGCCGGGCCCACTATTCGACTTGGGCCGGGCCCATCATTTGCCCCCCATGCGCCGAGTCCAATAAGATTTGGAGGAGAGGGCATTAGCTGAGCTTGAATTCTGGTTGACGAGGACTATTCTTAACTGATGATCTTTTCTTTTTTGATATGGCTTGTCCCTCTGAGTCATCCCCCTTTGATTAGGAAACCTCCATCCTAACCTATCATTTGAGAGAGAAATCTTTGGAGAGATGTCAAGGAGTGGTGGCAAGCAGACAGAGACCAATGGGGTTGTCCCTGAATATGGTGGCGGGAGACAGGTGAAGGGTGGCGTAGTAGGGATAAGGGAATTACGAGAGACTGACGGAATTGGTGAGGAGGTAGGCGACCTGGGTAGGGGCGACTGGCGGATGCTGAGGCGGCGGAAGTAGGGGTGGCAGCGACAGCGGGCGCCGCACGTGAGGCAAGGCAAGCGCAGGTGCGAGCGAGACAGGCACAGGCGAGGGCAGCTGGAATATGGACACCGGGGCTGACGCGGGTGCGAGGCGGTGGGAACGATAGACACCGTGGTGGAGGGCGCAGGCGCCGGGGCTGGCATGGGTGCTGTGGCAGTGGCAGTGGCAGTGGACGCAGGTAGAAGCGTAAACGTGGGTGCTTAGGGCACGGCCAGCACGGGTACATGGGCAGGTATAGGTCAGGAGCAGGCACAAGAAGGGGCGCCAAGAGTTGGGCGCCTGGTTGTAGGTGGCTTGAGTTCCAAGGACGTGCCTAAAGATTGCAAAAACAATGTTACTCCAGCATCAAAATAAGTTGTTCATGGCCATGCTGGGAACCGCGAGCGTGGGCGCCGCAGTCGTTGGGACGATTGGCGCTGTTTGCACCTAGCTAGACGTTGGTGCTGTGCGCCTAGCTGGTGGTTGGTGGTTTCTATTTTTCGCACTCCCTTCTACGCGAGGATTCAGCTCATCTGGCTTTGATGACATCCTCAACGTTTATGTACTTTTGGGCTTTTGATAATAATTCTAGCATGTTCTTTGACGGGTGCTCCAAAACTGAAAACATAAGACTGGATGAGCGCAACGATTCTATGAAGGCCGCCATAACGACTTTGTCATCTGGTTCTTCAATTTGGAGGACTTCCTCATTAAAATGAGTGAGGTAACTAATTAGTCTTTCATCCAGGTCCTCCTTGATGCTGGGTAGATACCTGGTTGCATCAGAGATTTGTAGGTGTCAAGGTGGTTCAGTGGATTTTGGAGCCATTAAAAGCTTCCATGGTTGGCATCTTGAACTTTGGGGGGAGAGGGTAGTTGGCCACATCAACTAGGAATGGAGTGTCAGTGCGTCTCCCAAGGTAGTCAACTATTTTCGGTGCCCGCGCCTTGATGTCGTTGAAGACATCGCCTAACTAATTTTGCACCTCTTTGATTTTTTTCGTCCCATTGGTTGGGGACACCCTCTGAAGGACTGTTGTAGTGGTTTTCATGGTTTATGTACTAGTTTTTTCCCTCGTCTTCTTGCATAGGAGGGTCACCAGCGTGGGAAGACGGAGCTGGCACATAAGGAGGAGCTTGGGCGTTGAGGAGGGATGCCCTAGCACTGCAAGGGGGAGCCCCGGTGCTGTGCTCCTGGGCTCTGAGGAGGTGCCTTGGCACTGCAAGGGGGCGCCCCCGTGTTGGGCGCCTTAGTGTTGGGTGCCCTGCCGAGGGGCTCCCTGGGCGGATTGCCTGGGGTGCTTCTCCTCTTGGGGGCTGGGGCACAACTCCTTGAAGGTGTTCGACAAGCATCAACTAGAGGATCTACTGGTTTTGGTTCACCAACAGTTGCATTGTCTTCAGTATTTGTTGTCCGGCTACGGGATTTGCCGCAGCGACGGGGTTTGCTGGTGAAGACAAGACCTCGTCATGATGTAGTGGATCATTCTCTTCCATTTGCTGATTCATGGACCTAGTCGTAATAGCCATAAAATGAAAAGAAAGTAGGAAGGGACATAAAGACAATAGAAAACTTAGTCGTTTCCCACAAACGGCGTCAAACTGATGATGCACAAATTGATTTTATGCACCACCTGTCAAGTGATTAATACAGTAAATAAATAAGGAGAGAGCCAACACAAACAAAACACAATTTAAGTGGTTCGATCAAGGTGACTTACTCCACTGTGAAGAGCTAGAATGACCTGAGAGTTTTATTACTTCAAGGAGTGTTGGGTGCTCAAGTGTGAGTAATATGCGAGATAAAATATGTGAGAGATGTCCCTCATGTGTAGGCGGAACTTACAATTTATAGGCGTCTCCTAACAGATTGAGGCGTCTTATCAGTAACAGAAAGACTGATTTGGTGGAGTGGGCGCCATCCTTGAAACAAGTGAGGTAGTTGCTGAGAGGACGTGGAGATCACCTCAAGACCAAGTCTCAATATGGCATGACAGACCTCCTCACTCTAAGATGGCGTGGATGAGACTCTAGAATGACGTTGCTGACTCCTTAACTCCAGGATGGCGTGACTGTCGGGGCTTTGGTGGGCCTGACTTGATCTGGGTCTCTTTTGGACCGATCCACTGGACTTTGTTTGGGCCAGGCCCACTATCCGAGTTGGGCCTTGGCTGGGCCAGGTCCATTACCATCATATTTAAATGATTTGGACCGTTATTATGTTTTTCTAAATGAGAAACTCAAGTTGACGTACGTACTATTTTATTGGTAATAGTTGCAAAACTTTTGTCATTGGTTTCTTTCATGAAAATGTATATTCTATCGATAATTTCGGATTGTTCATCGACAAATATCTTTTAGTAGCCTCCATAATTCTAAACTCTAAATTTAGGAGGTGTGGTGATTATTATATATGGATACAACCATGTAAATTGTTGATCATGAGGGGACACGGTCAAGAGTACATAAAAAAAAAAAAAAACAGTTGGTTAGCTATTAATTGAAGCTGCCCTTCTATGATGAAGTTGTGCAAGTCAATTATGGAAAAATATCTATACTTCGAATTAGAATTTTTCTCACATCGAATTTATGGAGTGGTGCTAATTGTATGGAAAAATTCAAAGGTTGATTTGGATGGCACAGTTTCAAATGTCAAGTCGATTGATGATGGATTAATTAAAGTTGTCCTTATCCAGAATGGGTCAGGCTACAATACCGAATTTTGTTTTTCGGTACGTTACCGACATTCCATTTGGGCCATTGATGTAATTTTTCTATTTTTATAGCCGTTGATCAGTTTAAAAAGTGAGATACTGGTTACCTGCTAAACCGGTAAAGGATTGTGGGTAACAACTTCAACTCTTTTGGATGTGAGTACACCTTTAAAGGATTTGGTACAACTTTAAGATGAGATTACAACTCTTTCGGATGTGGGTACAATTTTAAAGGTAGGATTACAATTCTTTTGGATTTGGTTACACCTTTAATGATAGAGGTACAACTCTATTGGATGTGGTATAACTTTAATGGATGGTTAAAACTTTTTTGGATGTGAGTACAACTCTATTGGGATGTGGTACAACTCTTTTGATAGTTACCCATTTCTTGGTAACAACTTTTATCCTTCGATTATATACCGGTTTCACCGGTTTTAAAGAGTCACGTGTAACACACATAGGCCAACTTGCTTTTCTGTATGGTACCGAAAAGCAAGTTGGCTATAGTAGTGTTACCCCAAATTGTGATCAGTTAATGTCAATGGACATGCATTTCCACACTTTTGCAATCAAAGTCTGACAAGACAGACCCTACAACATTGACGGAAAAATGTTATGGTCCATGGCCCCTTCTCAACTTTCTAAAGTTATGCTTAGTGCAATGTATTTAAATCAAAAGTCTATTGATCAAGTGAAATTAAGTTCATAGTTTAAGGAGGCTTAATGCAATTTACGCAAACTTATGTGTAGAGAGTCCAAATTCATATAAAATATGTATTTAAAAGATCTGCACACTCTCTTGAAGAAAAAACTTGACAACACAGTCTTTCTAAAGTTATGCTTGGTGCAAGGATTTTTTCTGGTGTTGTGCCCATTTTTTTTTTTTAATCTTTTTGGCATTTATACCACATTTTGGGTGGAACTTACTAATTTATTTTTTGGGTGTTCACCTACAATCTTTTTTGGGAGTTCACCTACCATCACCTAACATTTATTTTTTGGGAGTTCACCTACCATCTTTTTTAAGTAGAACTTGTCACTTTTTTGGAGATAAAACTTTTTATTTTTTGAGATTTTTTTTCATTTTTATACATCATCTTAAAGATTTAAAAAATAGTGATGTAGCGTGGCCCTTCGAACTGGTTAAGACTGACATCAATTATGTGCGATATAAGGAAATGGTACAAGTCCTATTTATTGGGAAAATCTACGTTATCGCCTTTGGTACTGTACCGTTACTTACTACTTTTATGGTAAAGTTACAACTCAAAAGGGAAAAGTTACAACTGTTCAGAGGAAGTCCATGATTTAACACGTGTACATTATTGTATATGGATAATGTATGAAACAATAATTATGTTAAACTAAAAATTAATCAAATATTAAATGATTAAACATGTGATAGAATTGAGTGATGAGATGGTTTTAGGAGGGAAAATATGTGTGAGATAAAAATTTAAACTCCCAAGTTTTTTATTATATAGATATTGACAACACAGTCTAGGTGACCTCGTTCACTCTATGACCAAGTGGTTGCATCAATGCTTCGTTGTGATCAAAGGTTCACATCGTCAAGGTCATTTAAAACTTCAATCATACATAAATTTAACAACAAATGTATTGACCTACGACGGAGATTTCGATCAATATTTCTTCTCATTTTCATACACAGACTTTTCTTAAAACTATTTATCAATGACTAAATATACCATCTACCTAGGTGACTTCCAAATGTCTCGTTTACACTCATGGGCATGCAAAAGTCTCACCTTTTCCTATAATTGGATTAGTCTATAATGGGGTCTATATAAAAGTGGTGGGTTTAGTAGTTTCATAGTTGAGACTTTAATGGAGTGGAAATAGATATTTTTGGGGTAAGAATAGTCCCACCCTTTCGTAATACAGGTGGGGTATATTATTCTTCCAAATTCAGGATGAACTTTTACTCTAAATATTTTATTCAATGGACTTTTAGCCAAATAAGTTATATTATGTGCACGGACCTACAAAAATCCCAATTCTATTTCCCCATAGGGTGGCTTCTCCAAATTTTGAGTCATATTGAACATCACAATACCTTGGGCTTTTAAATCCATGTGGGTTACTATATTTCCCCATGAACGAGATAAATTTTGTTTTGCCATTTTCCATTTCCCATTTTCTTTTCTCAATGATCAATTGTAGCGGAAAATCATTTGTTTTGACAAATTTTCTTCTCCAACTATCTGTCAAAATTTACAAATCCTCACTATTTCTATCCCAAATTTTTCCAAATTGATTCTTGAACAGTGAATTCTCTACTGCAAGAAAATTTAATAATATCACCCAACCACAATACGAGATTTTTTGGCAGAACTCTTTTTGTACCAAAACCATTCTTTGATATCACTCAGAGTCCCAAATGGGCATAGCAACATTGGCAGGGGTCCGTCATTAGACTAGGAATAACACACAAATAGAAAATAGATATAGGAAACATAGGAGAAAGAGAGTGTGGAGGACAAAAATTATGGACAAATGATAATTTTCTGGTATGTTTGATGTCATTGTGCATAGGGAATTTATAGATGTTGAATTTACAGGTACTTAATTATACACTCGTTCAAATGATTGTGTCTTATATTATCCATCATGCTTGTAGGTGAAGAATTAAACTAAGGTAAGCGCATGTCACAAAAGGGTTTGGGTGAGAACTGGAGTGGCTAATTAATCAAGGGACTTATGTGTCGGCAATATGTTTCCTTGGAAGGTGGAGAAAATGAATATTCCTACACCAGCGAGATGCCTGCAATGAATCCCCATACAAAATACCCCCAACTACCTTTATTTAGAGTTTATGCGCTTTGAGTGCCAACTATGCATAACTACAACCACCTCAACCACATTTGTATGGAGTCTCGCGTTGTGCAAGTCAAGTGTCCTAAGCATTACTTAAGCGGAAGTGACTTCCCTCAGATGCACATTTCATTCAATCCTAGAGGAGGGTGGTTAGTCTTCGAGATAAGGCCTAGGGTCGTGCACCAAGCCGCATAGATCACGAAGGCCACACTACCAGCGCAACTAGCTGACCCATTCGCTTGACTATTTTCTTAAGAAATCTCATAATTTGGTCCTCTAGATTGCGAAACCTGTTGAAAATTTGATTGTTTTTTAAATCATTTTTTGTAATTGGCTAATTTTTTCGTGAAGTTCTTATAAATCTCAATCTATTCCATGGTTATGATGATACAACAATAAAGATCCGCAAGCGTCAATTAAAGGAAGGAGATCATACTTCAAAGTTACATCAAAAGCAGTCTGTATATATACACCTTCTTGCTTAGGAAAAAATAATGCCTTAGAGACCTAAGATGATCTCTTGGATTAATAAACTTAAAAGGATTACTATTAAAATAGAATTAGTAATTGATCCGAGTATGACTCATAGGTGTTCTTCAAAGAAATTTTTTTCTAAACCTTTTGTGTGTTCTAAAAACATAGATTTGTGTCATTATCAGAACCTTGTTGTGCAACGCTCTTTAGAACAAGGTTTTTAATTGGTTTTAGGCTTAAAAAAACCAGTAGGAACCGTCTTTTGTTCACTTGCCTTCGCTAGAGTGCTCTCACAGGTCGCTCGAGCGGTCCCCTAGCTGCTCGGTCGGTTTGGAATTCATTTTTCACTCCAGTGACCACCACCCTCCCACTGCTCGAGCGTTTGTTCACTAATTTGTGTTTTCTAGGTCTCCAAGATTAATCATATTCTGAGCCTATAAATAGATGGATGTCTTCCTGCCATAAAGGCATTAATGACCCCTCCGAAGGATGGGACGTCCACGACGGCTTGGGAAGCCAAGAAGAAGGGGCATTAAATGCTCCAGGACCCGAGCATTTAATGTCTGTGCATAGAAGAAAGAGCATTAAATGCTCGGGAGTCCGAGCAATTAATAACGGGGTCTCCCCCACGCAAAGTAGGAGGTGCACTACCCAATAACTAGGTACTACCTACTGCCTCACCTATCAGTAATGATGAGTCCTTGAAGGTATAAATAGCTCTCACAAATATGAGGCAAAGGTACGCAAATTTATTTCTCAAGAACACCAAACAATGCTTTCTTATTCCCCTCTCTCAAAGAACTGACTTGACCTTCGGAGGGGATACGCCGGAAACACTCTGGCGCCCTTCTAACCCTTCTTTTGAGTGCCAGGACACTTTGATAAACACTCCAGACCGTCTACGATCCGCCGGAATCGATCGGACAGCCCTAAGAACAATTCATCACCACTCCTTAGGTCGTTTTTGGCCTCCCTTTGCCACGGGACAATCGAATTTCGAGGTAAACATGAGTTCACCAGGGGAGAGATCTGTTTCTATTTATTTATTGTGCAAAAAACACCTTGCACAATCTGGCGCCGTCTATGAGAAATCGACCAAATTTTTCAAAGAACAGTGACCATGGTGAATACTCGTCAAAAATGGAAAGGGTCCTCAACAGAGGAACACCGATTTACCGACTCCCTCCATGTTGAGAACGAAGAACCGTGTTGGAAGTATCAACAAGGGGCATTCCGATAGTTCTAGGGAGAAAACCTGCCAAACTAGTTTGAGTATCGGGGCCAAAAAATCAACCCTTTTGGCCCGTCAACTCGTTGACGTGAATGAAGATCAATTCAGGGATCGACTACGACAGTTAGAAGAGGACAACGTGAACATCCTAAATCGGCTCGATGAATTTGCACTCTCTGGTGGAGGGTCTCGAGACTTTCGGCTGTCTCGAGAACCCTCTGTCAGGGAGATGGGACATGAGGACTTGAGAAACTGCCTGACTAGCAGAGCAGGGAGCTCCAAGTCTCCGAAGTGCCCGAGGGCCAAGGGACAGCTCCCGGAGGTTCCTGCTAAGAGGACAAGGCCTTTGGCTTGGGATGACCTCCATCGGGGACTGTCCGAGCGAGGGGCTGTGGAGGAGTCCAAGGAGGGATCAACCCTTTTTCGTACGGAACCCCGGAACTGGGGGGCATGCCAACAGACACCGAGAGGGTGGAGAAATGCGCCCTAGGAGGGGAGGAGATCTTAGGGAACGGTTGGATTCTACTAGAAGGGATAAGGCCACACCAGAGGACGACACGGATGATGAGGCCATCCAGTCGCCCTTCATCAGGAGTATCGTGGAGATGGAGGTACCAAAGAAATTCGCGGCACCAAGATTCAAAGTCTATGATGGTCGTTCTGACCCAGAAGCTCACCTCAGACAATACAAGCAAATGATGTCCCTGTACCACTTAGATCACCGACTACTATGTCGAGTGTTCTCAATGAGCTTAGGAGACTCTGCCATGAAATGGTTTGAAACCCTTTTGCCCAACACCATAGGATCTTGGAGGGAGCTAACTAGGTAATTCTCTGCCTGATTCATTACAGGGAGCAGACGCCCCAAGGATGTTGGGTTGTTGCTGACCTTGAGACGAAAGGAAGGCGAAACACTCCGTCAGTACACTGCTCGATACTGGGAGAAAGTAAATGAGGTGGAGGGATGCTCTGAGGTCATGGCAGCTGCCTCCTTCAAGCTTGGCCTCTCATGGGACACCGACCTCTATCAGTCCCTAACCAAGAAGACGTCGATATACATGGGAGAGCTGATGGCCCGAATTAATAAATATTCTCGGATAGAGGATGAGATGGTGGGGGGCAAAGGCAAGACTTTCTCCCCGAAAAAGAAGGACATGGAGAAAGAGGGAGCCTCTTCCCAAAAGGGATTGATGCCTCCGTCTAGAAGTTCCTTCAAAGGGGTCCACATGCTATTTAAGGAGCCTATTAATAAACTGCTCCACAAAATCAAGAAGGAATCCTTTTTCAAATGGCCGCCTAAGATGCAAGGCGATCCGTCTACCAGAAACCAGAAGGTAAGGTGTTCATACCACCAAGACTTTGGACACCTCACCAAAAATTGTAGGGTCTACAAGTCTTTCCTGGAGAAGTTGGTGCAAGAAGGACACTTGAATGAATACATCGATGAGGCAGCCCCAGTGGAAGCCCATGGTGCCAATAATCAAACCACTGCCCAAGACAACGTCATTGACGTCATCCACGTCTGCCCGCTAGATCGACCAACAACTAATAACCTCAGATCCGATCTCAAAAGGGTAGCCTTCACGAAGAAGGTGGACGAAAGAGACGGGGGCCGACCCAGCAATAGGCCCTGGACGGATGAGGGAGGTATCACTTTCTCCGACGCTGACCTGGCAGGTGTGGTCCTCCCCCATGAGGACGCCTTAATCCTAACTCTAAAAATTGGTGACTTTGATGTCAAGAGAGTCTTGGTGGACTTCGGGAGTTCTTCAGAGGTAATGTACTTCGAAGTCCTGAAACGCATGGGTCTTGGTTCGGGAGACCTTGCCAAAGTAAGTACGCACCTTGTTGGGTTCAATGGCTCCTACGCCTTGCCCTTGGGAAAAATCACTCTGCCGGTTACCGTGGGGCCCGTGACAACCAACACGGAGTTTTTAGTAATCGACTTCGATTCACCTTACAATATAATCATGGGGCGGGTCTGGCTACATGCGCTTGGGGCGGTACACTCTACCTATCATCAGAAGGTGAAATTCCCCACCCCTGAAGGAGTAAGGGAGATCCGCGGGACCAAGCTTCCGCCAAGAGTTGTTTCTATGCCGCGGTGAAGGTAAGGGTCGCCTCCAAGGAGAAGAAGCGAGCCCCGGAGGAGGTCCTGAATAAATAGAAATTACAGTCCGGGTGGCTGGGAGTCAACGAGCCGCTGATTGATCCGGCGGATCGCTCAGTAGAGGATCTCTGGAAGATACTTCTGGTGGAAGGAAACGAAGAAAGGTTCTTCCTGGTCGGCTCCACCATGTCCGCAGCCGAGCAGGAGGAGATGGCAAATTTTTTGAGAAGGAACGCGATGTATTTGCATGGGATGCCACGGAGATGAAGGGCATGAAACCCGATGTTATGAATCATAGGCTTCATGTGGATCTCGCTTACAAGCCGGTGAAGCAAAAACCTCGGCGCACGGCGCCACATCATGCCCAAGCAGTAAATGAAGAAGTGGAAAGGCTCCTAGAGGCTAACATCATCTGGGAGGTATAGTTCCCTGAATGGCTATCAAATACTATTTATGCAAAAAATAAGGGCGAAAAATGGCGTGTTTGCGTGGACTTCACTGACCGAAACAAAGTTTTCCCCAAGGATGACTTTCATTTCCCAAAAGTGGATCAGCTGGTGGATGCCACGACAGGGCACCAGTGCATGACCTTCCTGGATGTCAGGGCTGGCTACCACCAGATTCCCCTCCATCCGCCTGACCAAGAGAAGACTGTCTTCATCACTCCGAGAGGGGTTTATTGTTACATGGTTATGCCATTCAGCCTAAAGAATGCAGGGGCCACATACCAAAGGCCCATGAACCGAATGTTCAAGCGGCAGATAGAGAGCACCATTGAGGTATATATTGATGAAATGTTGGTCAAAAGCAGGAAAATGGACGATCACATTACGGACCTAGAAGACACCTTCTCCACTCTCCAGGAGTATGGGCTGAAATTGAATGCAGCCAAGTGTGTCTTTGGAGTTGGTTCTGGGAAGTTCCTTGGATATTTAGTGAGTCGACAAGGTGTTGAAGCCAACCCAGAACAGATACAGGCCATTATGAACGTGTGAAGCCCTCGGACAGTCCGGGAAGTCCAAAAGCTCACAGGGATGTTAGCTGCACTAAACCGTTTTATCTTTCGATCATCGAACAAATGCAAGCCCTTCTTCGGGGCTATCAGGAGATTCGGGAAGGATACTTGGGATCAGAAATGTGAGGATGCACTCGGAGGGATCAAGGAGTAGCTCAAGATCCTCCCAACCCTGTCCGTCCCAATGAGGTGGGAGATGTTGCTCCTGTACTTGGCCGTGTCGGAATTCGCGGTCAGTGGTGTACTGGTTCATGAACATGAACGAGAACAAAAATCAGTGTACTATGTAAGCAAGGCCCTACTGGACGCAGAAACAAGATACTTGCCCCTGGAAAAGCTTGCGTTAGCCCTAGTCACGGCTGCTAGGAAGTTGAGGCATTACTTCCAAGCGCACCCGATCACTGTCCAGACGGATCAACCCTTGAAAGCAATTTTAAGGAAGGCAGACCTCTCAGGAAAGATAGCCAAGTGGGCTTTGGAGATGGGGGAACATGATATTCACTATAAGCCTCGCAAAACCATAAAGGGACAGGTGTTGATAGACTTTATAGTCGAGTTCACTGAAGGGGAGAGACCTCTCTCCCTGAGGCGAAGCCCTCCACGGACAGCCAAGGACCCTCATGGAGTCTCTACGTGGACGGGTCCTCCAAAAGCAAAGGTTCTAGAATAGGGGTACTATTGGTCTCCCCAGAGGGATTGATCATAGAACAAGCCATCCGGCTAGGCTTCTAGCTTTAGTTGGGATTTTAGCAAGCCATAAGAAAAATACAATAAAACTAAAAAGAAAAAAGTTGTGAAAAGAATGCCCTCTCAATAGGTGAGAACCCTTATCTATACTAAAATAAAACCTAGTTATAGGTAGAAAATCTAGGGTTGGAATGGGAGAAATTGCTTTCCAAAAAGAAGTTTTTTAGATCAAATCACATGCATCAAATCTTGGGGGCACGGATACCATATCTGCCCAGACTTCGAGCTGAATTTTCGTATAGTTAGAGGCCGATTCACAAAATTTTTATGAAATATACTTTTGTAGACCTTGAAATCTTCTTTTCAACCCCACAAAATCAAGTCAATTGGATATCGGGGTAAAAAGTTATGAGAAAAATACTGAAGGCGTGTCAAAACTTTATCTTACAGAATACTTTCTTAATCCAACTCTCAATGAGTTTTCTACTAACTTGAACTCTCATAAGGATTAAATTGTTGTCTTATCTTCAAATCTTCCTATCTTAATCTTGATCATTCAATCCTTATCAATTGTGATTCTTCATCTAGTGTTTGTTTTACTTATCTTATCCAATTATTACTTTAAATCAATCAAATTACCAACAAAATAAATCAAACAATTAGAAAAAATATCAAACTAGAAAATTAAGGAATCTAACACATTTCACAAATAATATGCAATTAACCAATCATTAAATATATTATATAACACTTTTGATTGTTAATCAGGAGTGATTAGAATAGAACGGAGCTTGACAATTAAGAAAGAAGAAGCAACAGACGCTA
The DNA here is from genome assembly GCA_951799425.1 of Ilex aquifolium. Lineage (NCBI taxonomy): Eukaryota > Viridiplantae > Streptophyta > Magnoliopsida > Aquifoliales > Aquifoliaceae > Ilex > Ilex aquifolium. The sequence continues at coordinate 13,959,069 of OX637408.1, forward strand.
TTCGTGGATAGAGTGATGGATATAGTAGATTCCATCTCTTGTATCCTTTCCAATAATTGATTGCATATCGTCTTGCTCCTGTTTACCATACTATTATGACTTCTTTCTGAATTGTTGATATTATCATTTTCTACTCTATTAATTCAAGGGTAGCATTGAATTAAATCTCAAAATTAGTCCAAATAGTATTTTCTTTACAGTGTGTTAATGAAGGAATTACATATACACAATATTGTATGAATATGGAAAGCCAGATCACATCATGTCCATTGTTCGTAAGTTGGATTTGATAGTTGCCTATAAGATCAAATCTTTAATCATTTCACCCCATGTTGACTCAAATTCTGCCTCTGTTTCACAATCATTTAAGCACCTAAAAAATAAGCCCCTAAACCTAGAATTTGAGTACAAGCCCCCAAGTTTTTGGGTGGCATTTTTTGAAATGTGTCATGAAAATAGACGATGAGAAGTATTAGGAAATACTTTCTAGATAGCATTAGCCATTGGCAGACATTGATTAGTGAATATAGTCTGTGGGGCCTTGTAACCCATTGCTTCTAAAAATGTCTCAAACAACCAAATAAATGTATCGGTGGTCTCGTCTAAGAGAAACGCACAAGCAAATAATATATTCTTCCTATTCTGGTTGATGCCAATGCATTAAGCAAATATCATATTATACTTATTTGTTCTGTATGTGGTGTCAAATATTTCAACATTACCAAAGCAATCATAATCTAATTTTGATCGTCCATCTCTTCAAAAGAAATTTGCTAGTCGACTATCGTCATCCAATTCCACTGAGTGATAAAACATTGGGCCATCTGTAAGACAAAATTTGAAATGAGCCAATACACTTTGATCATCCTTCTTCTAAATCAAATTTACTTTTCTTCTATTTATAAAATTCTGACGATCTCGTTGTGTGAATCCAACATTCTCAACAGCGCTAACTTCTTTTGCCAAATATGAATATGTCTTTGTCCCTCTAATGCCCGCGTCAACCATGGAATTGATGACACCAGCATTAGCAACATTTATGTGTCTATTTACTTTTAAAAATTGTTGGTCTTTAGGTGCAACAAACTTATGGTTATGAATGTCATTAAAATGACTAACCTCCCAAGCCCCATCTCCAACAGTAAATCGAATAAAGGCACTGCAATCTGTTCGCTTCACCGCTCTATTGTTTTTTTTTCTTTTTCTTTTTTTGGGTTCAAAACAATCACCATCAATATGAATGCCTGAATTTGAGCACAAGTAATCTCGTTGTCGAACAGTTCTATTAGCACCATGCCTATCATTTCCTTTTTAAACATCAAAACCTTTTGTATCGCATGTTGACAATAAAGTCTATATGTTTCATCTTCGCTATAGACTTTAATTCTAATTGTAATCCAAAAAGACTATATTAGTATATTGAAACGCAAAAAAGGTATAACTTTACATATGAAGGCACCAATTATCATTTCATATCCATTTAGAAATTGTCCAATCCACATAAAAATGAACAATAATAGTATTAATTATAATAGCATCATAGAATGTCTCGTTAACACACCAATTGTAATTACATAAAGGAATAAAGTGGTACATGTATTGACATTCTCATGTTCAGATATCTACTCAGATGTTTCATTTTGTGATAAGTCAAAGGATGTCATTCTTTTTTGTCGCCTAAGAGAAATGAAGGACGTGACAAATTTTATTGTACCTACAATCAAATCATTGAGTAGCACATTGAAACCATAGAGAGAAATTTTTAAACACCCAAAAAAATGAAGAAAACATACAAGCACATAGAGAGAAACCTATAAAGGTGATTGAGCAATATGCAGAAGCAAAGGATTACCCTAACAACATGTTTTACAAATTACATATAGAAGGATTCACAACATGAACAAACAACTCTACACCATTGGCATTGAGACCGCCCTTTGTGTTCTGAAATTAGAACTATAAATCTACCAGATCAATTTAAGGAAGAATCTTAGTAGAAGGAGGGAGTAACCCACTCTACTGCTTGTTAAATTATTGCTTCTTAGAAGATGAGGAAGAAGAAGCAGAAAACCGTAGGAGTCACGATCACCACATCATGAGAGTTTGGCGGGGAAAGAAATTCATATGCACAACCATACTAGAGAGAGACAAACCTATAGAGAGTTAACAGCGTTAAATAAAGATAGTTGCATATATTATCTTTTAACTAGTGTGGCGTGTTTTATAGTGAGAATAACCCGTCATAGGGCCAAGAGCTCAAGGGCATGCTAACACATAAAAAGTTACCATGGAAAACAATTTATGTTGATGGGCGTGCGTGGATATGGTAAACTCTTTGAGAATTGTTCTATGTGCCTTTTAAGTTTGTTTGGACTTGAAGTTTATCATAATTATTAAGATAAATAAATACTTTCCCTTTCAATTGCCAACTTTCTGGACCCATCCTCCTCTAGTCTACTATTCTAAGCCACAAGTCAACTGTATATGAACAGAACTATAGAAGTCCCACTAATTAAATAGAAAATTCACATTTGCCACCCAAATTTTTACAAAGTTTGTCTTCTGATGAATCAAAGACGCAGTCCTGGAAACCGTATAGGTACAAATTTACGAGGATACCCTAGGTCAATGCACCTAAGCAAGTCCATATCAATAACAAAAGGTGAAACACAAGATAAACAAGAGACATAAAAGTGTTTGGTAGTGTTCTTTTCCAACCACTTGTCAGATGGAGATTCTACCTGATGCTCTTAACGCAAAGTTGATTTAAAGCTGTAAGCGGGATTTTATTCAAGTAAAGCGAAAGGTCAGACCAAAAAAATAATAATAATCTATACTACTATAAAATGTCAAAAAAAGTGAAAATTTTTTGATGAACTAAAATAACCTTCATAATACAACTAATACCAAAATTATACATTTTAGTTTTAATAAGAGATTTAAAATGTATACTCTAATGACTATTGGGTATCAGTATAAATTTAAATCTATTCCTCTCTCTTTAATGTGTTGAGTAAAGACTTTTGGCTACAATAACATTTTCTTATATTGTTTATTAACCTCTCAGTCATAGTTGTCAAATCGCGATTCGTATCGTGAATCGGAATCTTAAATTTGAGAATCGTGAATCGTAAGATTCGATACAAAATTTGAATAAAAATAAAAAATAATACTTACATATTTAAAATAAACAAAATATTGAATATTGAACATTATTGCATTCTAAAAATAATCAATTGACACAATCATGTCGTCTAAATGGAAAGACGCTAACTTTTTACTTCATTTTCATCTTTTGTTTAACTATTTTCAAATTCAATAACTTGTAAAAAAAAGAATTCATTAAAGAACCATGGCTATTCAAGAACTAAAATAGTGACATCCAGTATAGATTAAGTTACAAACTTGAATGGAAAAAGACAAATAAGAAAATTGATTGGGAGAAAACATACATGCTAACATTTTGAAACAAAAAATTAGAACCTAACAAACTACCCATGAAAAAATTGAGAACAAAAATCAACCGATAATCCGAGAGCGTTAGCCGTGACCTTTAGCTTTAGACAACGCAAGACGAGCTTTAGACGACATCAGAAAAAGAATGAGCAAAGAGGTTGAGTTTTTATTAGGGCGTGGGTTCCTTTGTAAACAAAACGATGTCGTTTTACTGTTTAGCGGACAAAACAACGTCGTTTTGCAAAAAATTTGGGTTTTAAAAAAAAGTGATTGAATCGTGCGATTCGTGAGATACGAATCGAATCGTACGAATAGTACGATTCAGGTGCGATTCAACTCTAAAACGATTCTCATATAAGATACGAATCGTTTTGTACCTGTATCGAACCGAATCGTATGAATCGAATCGTGAATCGTACGATTTTGATAACTATGCTCTCAGTAATTAGTGCTTATCAATAGACTTTAATTTCTTAAGCAACTCAAATGTGCTGGTTTTTATGAGGAGAAAACAAAAAGTTAGTAAACTTCATATACTCTAGGGAGTTACTTAATCCTTCTAGGCCTCTTGGAGTTCTAAAATTACTCATCAATAGACCTCTTGTGTCTAAATATATGTTTCACACCTCTCATTCATCTTGTACTTATTTATAATTTAGACAATAGTGTTTCTTGGAAATATGCACCACCTACTGGTTCATTATCAACTCTCTCAAGTTTATCTTTCGCGGATCTCTGTTTTTGTTAATTTGTGCCTTTGGATTGTTGGTTTTATTCCAAATCGTCGTGCTCGAGATCCACAAAAGAAGGCTGAAGTATGACATAATGTGCCACCTCTATGTTGAAATTCTCGACAATGAGGCTTTCTTTTGAGCACATACACGTGGTGTAAATATACATGACACATGATGAGAGTTTACTCCTAAAATAAACTTGGTTATTTGACTGTGGCATTATTCTTGAATATACTCCAGCTTCTACAATACATAATAGACGTGGGAGAAGTTAGAGCACAAATTTGTTCTACACGTCTAGAATATCTGAGAAATGGTGATTACTTCTCAAGCTTAAAAGCTATGTATTTGTTTCTTATGTTTTAGTATTAGCCTTCAAATGTTGTATATGCCAAAGGATTTACCTTTATATTTATTTGGTCTAAATTCATTGTTGTCACATACTTATACTTTATAATCTTTCATTTCATTTTTTTTTCCAAATTTATCTATCCATTTCAGAAACCTGCAACTGGTTCGTGAGGTGCCCCAAAAAATCTCTCACTTGCCAAAAAAATTTATCTGATCTTCACTTTGTTTTCTCATAGTCCTTTTGGTTGAGATCACAATCCGATTCTATAATCAGAGTATCGAGAATAACATAGTAATTTTTATCAAGTGCATTTTTTAAACAAGTGTAATTTAGATAATTCAATGGAATACTTAGTTGGGATCAAATTACTTAACTGTATATATCCGCATACTGGCCTCGTCAGTACATCCCCATTCTACTTAATTGTGTTACAAGCATCATCAATATCACACAAGGCCATTCATGATATTTAATAAATTATATCTTTGAAAAAAAATTTATTCATCCCAAATAATAATAATAATAAATTAGGAGAATTATATTCAGACTCCTTGAAGTTTGTTACTTAATCACTCAGATCTCTTGACATTTAAAGGTAGCCTTGATCTTCGAGAGTGAATATCCCGATGATTACACCCCACGTACTCTAATTATTCTTGGACTCCTTGGACCTTGGGCCGTATCGGATTCACAAACTGGGCTTGACATTCCTTTTAACTGATTTGAGTCTGCTTGATTTATTGGGTCTGACCCAGTTAGATTTGGGCTCATCATCATTCACGCTAAAATTAGAAAATTCATGAAAAATAAATTTATTATAACCTATTCGTAAAAAATTATTAAATTTTAAACTCGAAACATAAGTGTGTATGACTTCTCACTCGGGGGTAGAAATTGATGGTTTTGTGGACTAGTGGAGTGTTTGGACTCTGATACCGCTTTAAGGGGATGTCAGGTCACTCATCCAGTGGGTAACTTTTCATTTCCTGAAATGTTTTTAGTTTTAATTGGAGTAATTTGGTAGTTTAATTTGGTCATTTAGATGAACAAATTAAATTTTAATAGATAATATAATTATATACTAAATTATGATTTTTTTTTTTAAAAAAATAGATTTTTATTTTTTATTTTATTTCAATAAATAATACAATAGAACACGAATTTGATTGTAAAATATTAGTTTTGATTCCTTTAATTAATTAGTCACTTCACTTTGTAAATATGCTATATTGATACGATATATATTTTCTTGAAACTAAAAAGAATTACTAATTTTTCTTATTCTGTGATAAAGAATTTCCAAAATATATAAATATTAAACTGGTTGAAAATAATAAAAATATAAAATATATTTTATTATAGTCATATCTTGATCGTACTGTATCCTATTTTTTTTCGACTGTGTCGTATCGTCGTATCTATATTATATTGTACTCGTATCTCATATTCGTATATGTGTTTCATAATATTGAATAAAGGTGTGGGTCCCAAGTAATAAATACAAACCCCTTGCGTATCCTATGAATGAATGGTAATGCGTAGTAGTGGTGTCAAACGTGTCGGGTTAAATGGTTACGTGTCGATTTAAACAAGTGACGGGTGAAAAATATGTAAACCCGTACACGACACGTTTAATAAATGGGTGAAAAATCTCAACACGAACACGACTCATTTAATAAATAGGTAACACGATAAGACTCGTTTATTGTCAATTGTACTTACCTAAAAAAATAGGAATTTTTAGTCAAATCTCATAAAAATCAGACTTGAAGGCTTAAAAAAAAATGAAATAGGCCATTGCTTTTTATAGGCAACTCAACCCTCCACATCTCCCCTCATTTTCCAATGTGGGACAAAAACAAAAGGCATTGGTTTGCCTTTGTCTTTGAAGTGCTCCTCATCTCTTCTCCTTTATCTTTGAACTACTACTTTACTTTTTTTTTTTTATATATTGATTTCTTTATTTCTTCTTTTCTTGCTAATTTTTTAAAATAATTATTAATTTATTATTATATTAATTTTATTTAAACGGGTAAACGTATGATAAACGGTTTGACAGGTCTCACCCGAACACGACCCGTTTATTAAACGTGTTTGGCGTATCAACCTGTTTATCATACAAACCCGTTAAGATCTCATACGAACCCGTTTAATTAGTATCAATTAATCGTGTCGTGTCAAATTTTGACAGTCTTAATGGTAGAGCCGTCCCCGAATTCTTTGAAAAGCTTCTGGACAGTATCCGTCTGTTGTCTACTCAAAGGTTGCCCGAGAAATAATAAGAGATTCTTAAATTAGTTTTTTATCAGATGAAAGGTGCAGGCAGAAGAAAGGTGTGGGTCCCAAGTACTAAATGCAAACCACTTGCCTTCCCTCTCAATGAATGGTACGGGGTATTGCTAGAACCTGCATGTTTTAATTATGGACTCTTTAGGCTGAAGTAGAAGACAAGTTGATGAGGGGGTTTGAAAGCGAATGCACAACAATAATTAAAGCGTTGGCAACGTACATAGTCCTATAGTACTATAATCGTACATAGTACTATAAGCGTTTTCAGAGTGGTCATGTGACATAATACTATAATGTCAAATTCTTTTCTGATTGCGCACCCTGGACCAGCATTGTACATACTACGATAATAAAGTTGAACAGTTGGCAACATAATATCAATTCCCAGTACAATAATAAAGTTGAACAGTTGGCAACATAATATCAATTCCCAGTACAAAAATATTTATCATTTTTGTGGGTGATTCATCATATTTATATATATTTTTATCACATTTATAGGTGTTAATATCATTATTATAATAGTTATTTGTACTATTTTTTAAATACCACAATAATAATTAAAATTATCATAAATATACTAAAAAGATGTTTGGTTGTACCGTAGCCAACTCCCTACCTTGGACTAACTTTTTTATTTATATACGTAATACGTACACATTTGTTTCGGGGTAAGGCCATCTGCTTTTCTTAATGCCTATCTTAGCCAAATCCTCTACACAATGCCTACCGTAATTTTCAATGTTGATTATGTGATTTTCATTTGTTTTCATGTGATGATAAATTTAGTTTATTGAATCAATTGATTTAAGTTAAATTTTGTGTTTTGGGTTGGACTTCTGTATGGTTGGTGTTGGTGTCTACTCTTTTATGGTATTTAGAGTGGTCAATCTATTCTCAAATGAATCTTGAAACCGTGGATGGTTCTAATAAAAGGCATAGTACATTTCACAGTTTCATTAGTGTTGCGAATTATTGCTTTGCAAATTTACTTTCAAGTTTGGGCGTAGTTTCATTTGATAATAATACAATGGTAACTTTGCTCTAACTGTTCAACCTTTTTTTAATGGGAAAAGGCGATGTAAATAGCTTCTAGAGCATGCTACTAATTAAATCGTGAAATTTGATATTCTTATGGAGTAATGTTTTTAGAGAACATTCAACCAAATTTTTTTTTTTAAAAAATAAACTCAAATTGATTTTAATTTGTTTAATTCAGAATAAGAGGGAAAAATATTTCAAATTAGCGACTTATTTGTGTGATACATAGCGCCTTCAGGCATGTGCATTAACTTGTTTTATCTATCCACCTATAATATAAATGTTAGCATCTGCGAAATTTTTTTGATTTTCGATTTTATCCTTAATTATTTTATAAAGTTAATTGTACTCATTTATATACTTTTATCTTTTTTTTTTTTACACTTATATGACTTTCAACTTATTTTGAACACTTTTATAAGGACTTTTAAACTTATTTGAACTCATTTATTAGTAGTACAGTTACATACAATTATCAATCTATATCTATATAAAGAAGTAAATCAAATATATATATTTAATTTTTATACCAATGATGTTACGAGGTTGAATCCCACGATCAAGTATATGTTATATTTTTATTTTTTGGTATACAATAATATAATAATAATATTATAAACGATCTAATCAATCTATTTAACAAAATAAAAATTAATAATTAAATTCAGTAATAATTAGATGTGCAAACGTTTAAAGGGGTATGCGAGATATTTAAATAAATGAGAAATTATGTACATAAAAACTTGTATAATAAATCAATAATTAAATTTAGTAATAATGAAAATATGATTGAATTATTTAACACCTAATTTATTATTTAATTAATTACACATATGATATTAATTAATTTTTTTTTTTGTGTAATGAACGTCGTGCGTTGCTTGAACTCATAAAAGTGATAAAAATACTTACAAAAGTGATATTTTTTTGTACTAAATAAAAGTGGTAAAAATAATGATTACAACAATGATAAAAATACCCGAAAAAGTGGAAAATCACTCATAAAAATGATAACTTATTAAAATAATAAAATTTATTTGTATGGTACATAAATTTTTGGAAGAATTACACCAAAACCTCCTGAAGTTTTGTCACTTAATCACTCAGACTCCCTGATATTTGAAATATTATACACGGAACCCTTGAACTTTGTACGCCCATAACACTCTCCGGTCAATGTCTGTTAGTATATCTTTTAGTAAATTACATTCAGATCCCCCTTAAGTTTATAGGAGTATATAATACTTAACCCCTCAAATTTAAAATGTTATACTTAGAGAAAAATAGTTCAATCAAAGATATAATATCAAATATTTTAAATTTTACAACCAAAATTCTTGTTCTATTGTATCATTTATTGAAATAAAATCAAAAATAAAAATCTAATTTTTTTAAAAAAAATCGTAACTAGTATACAATTATATTGTCTATTGGAATAAAACCAAAAAAATCAAACAAGGAGTCTAAATCATTCATAATAGAACATGAATTTTACAACCAAAATTCATGGTATATTATATCATTTATTGAAACAAAATCAAAAATAAAAATCTATTTTTTAAAAAAATATATAATTAGTATAGAATTATATTATTTATTGGAATAAAACTAAAAAATAAATTGATGATGCACAAATTGGTCTTCGTGCAAGATCAACAGTCAAGTATATGAACAGGTGTAACTAATGAGCAGTAAAGAGGCAATCAATGACAGATCAATGGCAAAAACAGTAAATATAGAGTCAACACAAAGATTTATAGTGGTTCGGTCCGGGTGATCTACTCCACTATCGGGAACGGCTGCGGTGGCCGGAGATCTTTATTGATGAACAATGTTACCGAGAGAGTACCTCCGAGAGTATTACAATACTTTAGGGGAGAGAGAGAGAGAGAGAGAGAGAAAGAGGCAATGTGTGTAGGGATCTCAAGGTGTAGAGGTCTCAAGGTCCTGCCCAAGTGTGTAGATCTCAAGATGCCTCTCCAAGTGGAGAGAGCTTACATTATATAGGTTCACTAAGATGGTGAGGCGGTGAGTTGAGGTGGTCACCACTATTTTGGTAAGTATAGTTATGGTAGGATTCTACCACTTTGGTAGGTACAGTTATGATAGGATTAGATCTCTGGTGCGTATCCCGATATTTTCTCCCTCGTGTCCCTATTCCGTTGAAGGAGTACTCTGAGCTGGGTTGGACTTGAGTTGTCCTCTTGAGCTGGGTTGGACTTGATTTGGAGTGACAGAGTCAAGAGGAGTGGAGAGAAGTAGGCGCCCAAGTGACCAGGTCCAAGTGATGAGGTCCATGAGTGAGGGTGGCGCCCAAGTGATGAGTGAGGGTGGCGCCCAAGTGATGGGTGACCTCCTTGTTGGCGCCCCTTCGTCTCCCTTGGCCATTTGACTTCCTTCTGGATTCTTTTTGGATGGGTTGACCCGACTGAATAGGTCTCAGCGACTTGGGCTTCTTCTTGAGTTTTTAATAATTGGGTCTTTCTCGATTTATTTTTATCGGGCTTGGCCCAGTCAAATTTGGGCTCGTCATTTGCCCCCCATGCCCTGAGCTCTGACTTTCTCGAGAGGAAGGGGTTGAGGGCATGTGCTTTGTCTTCGCTTGAGTGAGCAGAAATTTTCTTGTTTCTCACAGTGCTTTTTCATTTTCGGAGAGTTGCTGAATTTATTGGTATCGCATATAGAAATATTTTTTTTTTTTGTCTTGGGCGCGGGCCCTCATTTTTCCTTTTCTCTTTTTTTTTTTTTCTTTCTTTCTTAGCCTGCTTGGGTGCCAGGCCACCACCCTTTTTCTTTTTCTTTTTTTGTCTTTTTCTTCCTTTGGCTTGCTTGGGCGCCGACACTTCTCCCCTCTCTTTCTTTCTTTCTTTTTTTTTTTTTTTTCTTTTTCTTCCTTCTTTCTTGGTCTTGGGCATTGGCTTCCTTTCTTTCCTTTTTTGGGTTTTTTTCTTCTCTCCTTGCTTGGGCGCTGACTTTTTTTTTTTTTTTCTTTCTTTCTTGGTCTGGGCTTGGGCGCTGCCTTCTTCTTATTTATTTATTTTTTTCTTTCTTTTGGCTTGGGCGCCAACTTCCCTTTTCGCTCTTGTTTTTTTTCTTCTTTCTTTTGGCTTGGGCATCGCCTCCTGGGCGCTGCCTTTTTTTTTTTTTCCTTTGGCCTGCTTGGGCGCTGACCCTTCTCCTCCTTTTTTTTTTTTTTTTTTCCTCTTGGCTTGGGCACCGCCTCCTGAGCGTTGGCCCTTTTCTCACTTTCTTTTTTTTTTTTTTTTGGCTTGAGCGTCGCCTCCATGGTGCTGCCTACAAATTTTTTTCTTTTGAACTCCCTGGCCGAGGAGACTTGGGCGCCTCCTTTGGGCGAGAGGGAGAGCCGTTGTGGGCGCCACCTGGAGACTGGTAGGGTGTTTTGAGTGATGCCAAGAGGTTGGCAGGGCGACGCCAGAGGCTTTGAGCACTGCTATGTTTGAGCAAAGCCTTGAGTCTTGCTATGGACGGCGCCTCTCTGCTGCTTGGTCATTAGCTGACCTTGTCTCTGATTGCCGGCGTCCTGTTGATAGGGCGAGTTAGGGTGGTGTCTTCTCCTCCTCCCGAGAGGGCGAGGTTTGATGCCCCCAGTGCTTCTCGGTCTAGGTCTGATGGCTAGATTGCTTCCTGGGAGATGGACCCCGTGGTGCCCCCACTCTTTCTTTGACTGTGACTCGTGTGTATCAGAGCTAGCTGTTGTATTGCTGTAGGAGTTGGGGCTCCAGTGCAGACGGCCTGAGTTTGAAAAGTGTGCCTGACAAAAATAATGTTATTTCAACATTAAAATATCTAACATGATTACCTGGAGAGAGGCAGACTGTTTGCATGAGAGCAAATTCAGAGCTGTGGACGTCCCATGAGAGAGCCGCATGATCATAGGCCGAGGTACGTATAGTCTCGGGATTGGGCTGCCGTAGCAGAGGCTCACTAGGTGACTACGTGCACGAGAGCAGAGTCATAGAGGCCGAGCTACGTGTAGTCTCGGGAGATGGTTGCCGTAGCAGAGGCTTTCAAGGTGACTACTTGCGCGAGAGCAGAGTCATAGGCCGAGCTACGTATAGTCTCGGGTGATGGCTGTCGTAGCAGAGGCTTTCAAGGTGACTACTTGCGCGAGAGCAGAGTCATAGGCCGAGCTACGTATAGTCTCGGAAGATGGCTGCCGTAGTAAAGGCTCATTCCATTGAGATGGAGATGAGGAGGGCGCTGAGGAGCTGGGCGCCTGAGGTGCTCCTGGTGAGATGGGACGAGACCCATCGTCTAGGCAACATCATTGGAGGTGCCCAAGGTGGAGAGGGTGAGACCCCTCGTCTGGGCAATTGGGAGCTGTTTGTAAATTTTAGGAAAGCAAAATAATTCTGGACACAATAATCTTCGCAGAATTTTATTTTATAAAGTAACAAATAACAAAATAAATTGACTGAAATAATAAAGGATAGATAAAATCTTTAGATGTCAGTGTCCCATAGGACTTTCCCGGCGGAGTCGGAATCACTTCCTCCTCCTAGCCTTCAAGAGATTGTTTGGATTTCTCCGAGGGTTGCTGGCGTTCTCTGTCGTCCTGGTCCCTGCCAGGTAGCTGGCATTGTCCTTTGCCAGCAACGTATTGCCTCAACTGGCCACGTTGTATGAGCTCTTCGATCTGCCTTTTAAGATCAAAGCAGTCGTCAGTATCATGGTCGTGGTCGCGGTGGAAGCGACAGTACCTGCTGGGATTTCTGTGGTTTGGGGCGGACTTCATTTTTTCGGGCCAACGGAGCGTGGGGTCATCCTATATCTGGAATAGGATGTGCTCCACCGTGGCATTGAGTGGCGTGAGAGCTTGTCGCTCTCTCAGAGGTGGGGGACCAAGACGGTCCTTGACAGAGATTCTCTCTGTCCTGTTTCTTTTGTTCTCTACCTCCCACTTGTCTTCGCGGGTGTCTTTCCTTTTCTCTCCTCCTCGGGAGGACTCACCTCAACGGGCCTTGGTGACGTCCTCGGCATTCATATACTTCTGGGCCCTTGACAGCAGCTCGGGCATGCTAGAGGGCGGCTTCTTGAGGACAGAAAACATGAAACTGGAGGTGCGAAGGCCGCCGATGAAGGCAGCCAGGGCTACCTTGTCATCTGGTTCCTCAATTTGGAGAGCCTCCTCGTTGAAATGGGCAAGGTAGTCTCTGAGACTTTCATCCCTGTCCTGCTTGATGGTGAGCAGGTGGGTCACAGGCTTCTGATGTCGGCGTCCCCCAATGAAGTGGGAGACGAAAGATCTACTGAGTTCTGTGAATGAGTGGATGGAGGAGGGTTTGATCTTTGGAAACCATTGGCGAGCAGACCCCTTCAAGGTGGTAGGGAAAGCTCTACACATAATCTCCTCAGGCACGTTGTGGAGTTGCATGAGAGACTTGTATGTGTTAAGGTGGTCGAGGGGGTCCTTGGTGCCGTCGAAGATCTCGATGGTAGGCATCTTGAACTTCAAGGGTAGGGGATAATTAACTATATCAGCAATGAAAGGTGTATCAATACGTCTTACCAAGTAGTCCACGGTTTCGGGCGCCTGTGCCTTCATGGCGTTGAGGGCGTCACCGAGTTGGTTATGTACCTCTTTGATCTTCTCGTCCCACTGGTTGGGGACATCCTCCGTTGGGTGGTAGTACTGGCTTCCATGATCGCCATACTGGGTCTCGCCTTCGTCCTCCTGCGCAAGTACATGAGGAGGGACTGCTGAGCGAGGGGCACCCGGGCGTGGTCCTGGGGCGCTCTGGTGAGGGACCCTATGGCGGGGTGCTGCTTGGCGCCCTGAGTGAATAGGTAGTGGCTCTCCTGTTGGAGGGGGTGGGACTCCTCCCACAGGATGAGGGGCGACGCCCCCTTGGACGAGCATCAGTTGGATGATCTGCTGGTTTTGGTTCACCAACAGTTGCATGGTTTTGAGGAATTGATGCCCAACAACGGGGGTCGCCGTAGTAGACGGCTCCGATGGTGCAAGGGGAGGCGGAACCTCCTCCCGGTGGGCCGAGTTGTTGTCTCCCAGTTATTGGCTCATCGATCTAGTAGTGATTGTCATGGATTGGAAAAGAGTAGAAAACTAGTCGTTCCCACAGATGGCGCCAAACTGATGATGCACAAATTGGTCTTCGTGCAAGATCAACAGTCAAGTATATGAACAGGTGTAACTAATGAGCAGTAAAGAGGCAATCAATGACAAATCAATGGCAAAAATAGTAAATATAGAGTCAACACAAAGATTTATAGTGGTTCGGTTCAGGTGACCTACTCCACTCTCGGGAACAGCTGCGGTGGCCGGAGATCTTTATTGATGAACAATGTTACCGGGAGAGTACCTCCGGGAGTATTACAATGCTTTAGGGGAGAGAGAGAAAGAGAGAGAGAGAGAGAGAGAGAGAGAGAGAGAGAGAGAGAGAGAGAGAGGCAATGTGTGTAGGGATCTCAAGGTGTAGAGGTCTCAAGGTCCTGCCCAAGTGTGTAGATCTCAAGATGTCTCTCCAAGTGGAGAGAGCTTACATTATATAGGTTCACTAAGACAGTGAGGCGGTGAGTTGAGGCGGTCACCACTATTTTGGTAAGTATAGTTATGGTAGGATTCTACCACTTTGGTAGGTATAGTTATGGTAGGATTAGATCTCCGGTGCGTATCCCGATATTTTCTCCCTCGTGTCCCTATTCCGTCGAAGGAGTACTCTGAGCTGGGTTGGACTTGAGTTGTCCTCTTGAGCTGGGTTGGACTTGATTTGGAGAGACAGATTCAAGAGGAGTGGAGAGAAGTAGGCGCCCAAGTGACCAGATCCAAGTGATGAGGTCCATGAGTGAGGGTGGCGCCCAAGTGATGGGTGACCTCCTTGTTGGCGCCCCTTCGTCTCCCTTGGCCATTTGACTTCCTTCTGGATTCCTTTTGGATGGGTTGACCCGACTGAATGGGTCTCAGCGACTTGGGTTTCTTCTTGAGTTTTTAATATTTGGGTCTTTCTCGATTTATTTTTATCGGGCTTGGCCCAGTTAAATTTGGGCTCGTCATAAATAACGGGTCAAAGTGTAATAGATACAATATCTTCTAATTTTAATTTGGGGTAATTTAATATTTAAACGATCAAATTAAATTCTAATATGTAGTATAATTGTATATAAATTGTGATTTATTAAAAATTAGATTTTTATTTTTGATTTTATTTTAATAAATGTCATAAACTTTAGGGGTCTGGGTGTAATTTAATAATAGATATACTAACGGACATTAACGACAGAGATCTGAATGTTACGCCCATACAAACCTCAAGGGGTGTGTATAATATTTCATATGTCAGGAGTCTGAGTGATTAAGTAATATACCTTAGGGGTCTGAATATAATTCTTCCAATAATTTAGTGAAAATTGAGGTTGAATCCTCCTTAAGGGACTTAAAATGACTTCAGTTCGTCAATGAAACTTATTTGGTTATATGTCCATTTTTTATTTTACTAACAAGTAATTAAGTCCATAATTTTTTAAAAACCCCAAAATACCCTTCATATAATGTTTCAATAATATTAAAAATTAATTTTGTTTCCTAATTGGGAAACACTTAGATTCTTTACTCCTTAATTCTACCATTAATTCATGCACAAAAGATTTTTTTCATAAAATTTAAAATTCAAATTCAAGAGTCCATTTTCTTGTTTTTGCCAATAGAAAACCTAAAAAGAATCTTATTTCTCGTACCACTAGCAAGCCGTCATATTATTCAAATTAATCCCAATGGAAATGTTATGGTCACAACGGTGAGAAACAGAGTCACCAGTGCCACATGGCACGAGTCCATGCCCTGCAAAGAAAATTCAGTGGCCTAGCAATCGAAGTTGGCATCATTCACTAAATCCTTGATGACCTTCATAACTTTCTTTGAGAAGATTGTTTGGTGGAACCAACACACCACTTCTACTAGAATCGTCTTCTCTCTCTCTCTCTCTCTCTCTCTCTCTCTCTCTCTCTCTCTCTCTCTATAGTAAAATCATCCATAAAAATCTCAAGAAAATGTTCAACAGTATCATTGAAAATATTAAGCATACACGTTTGAAAAGTTGTAGGTGCATTGCAAAGTCCAAAATGCATCATTTGATATGCATGAAAGGCAAAGGGAGGTGATATTTTCTTACTACAAAATTCAATTTTCTGTAGTCAATGCACATTCTCCAACCAGTTATTATCCTAATTGGAACAAGCTCATTATTGTCATTAGGTACTATAGTCACACAAGATTTCTTTGGGACTACCTTTGTGGGACTCATCCATTTACTATCTGTAATATGGTAGATGATCCATACATTCAATAGTTTTAACACTTCATTCCTAACAACTTCCTTTATATTAGGGTTGAGTCTCCTTTCCATCTCCCTAGATATTTTGACATTATCTTCTAAATAAATCTTATGAGTACAAACTAAGGAACTAACTAATACCCTTGATATCGACATAAAATATTATTAATATTAAAAATAAAAAGCCTCATTTGTAGTAGTCGGTTTAGGCCTCAAATAATCTTGGGCCACCCCTGATTACTTCTTGGCTAGCCTGCTTAATAAGTTTTTATATACATATAACGGTAAATTACTGTTTTACTGAACAATCAATTATAATAGTTTTGAAACAACTCATTTATAATAGGCCACAAAACACCCAAACAGTAGTGAAGAGAAGGGCACAATAAACCCCAAAGAGGTCGGCATAAGAAAAAATAATAGGAGCTTAAATTGGTTATTTTTTGTGGCCTCAATTCAGCTTTTTTTCAGACTCCCACCGGGGGTGTGGAGTGGTTGTACTTTCGGCGAAATCACCGTTGCTTATTTCTTAGGAAGCAATTGGTTTTACGCAAGCGAGTTGAATATGAAACTTGTTATGGATGGAATTTTTTGGTATCTGACAAATCTTGGTGTCATATAAGTTAGAATTAGAGCTCGAAATGTCTAATTCAAGTTGATTTTATTTAACCATGGGAGAGCATATTATTTGTATATTATTCCACTTCAAGCCAAAAATTGTGAATGAAGTTTTTTACATACGTAAAGTTTATAGAATTGAGAGTTAAACCATTAATAGATTAATGGAAGTTTGCAAGTATCTTCACTGCAAATTAATATAGAACCTAAACTTTTTTGGAAATTTTGTTGATGTGTTTTTTCTATTTATTGTTGACTCTTATCAGAATATGCATTGAGCAGGACTGATCCACTGGCTTGGCAAATTGCTGGATCAAGGCAATTCATTGATGTATTATGGAGTCTTTACCACATTAAGCCTATGTTTGGTCCCAAAATTTGGTCAGTGTAGCATTACTGTTGGTTTAATTCATTAAGGCGCTATAGACTTTAATTCTAATTGTAATCCCACCATAATCTTCATCATTATCATCAATGTTAATAGTTGTTTTGATCGAAGAATAAAATGTCAAAAAAATCCAAAAAGACTATATTAGTATATTGGAACGTAAAAATGGTATAACTTTACATATGAAGGCACCAATTATCATTTCATATCCATTTAGAAATTGTCCGATCCACATAAAAATGAACAATAATAGTATTAATTATAATAGCATCATAGAATGTCTCGTTAACACACCAATTGTAATTACATAAAGGAATAAAGTGGTACATGTATTGACATTCTCATGTTCAGATATCTGCTCAGGTGTTTCATTTTGTGATAAGTCAAAGGATGTCATGCTTTTTTGTCGCCTAAGAGAAATGAAGGACTTGACAAATTTTATTGTACCTACAATCAAATCATTGAGTAGCACATTGAAACCATAGAGAGAAAATTTTAAACACCCAAAAAAATGAAGAAAACATAAAAGCACATAGAGAGAAACCTATAAAGGTGATTGAGCAATATGCAGAAGCAAAGGATTACCCTAACAACATGTTTTACAAATTACATATAGAAGGATTCACAACATGAACAAACAACTCTGCACCATTGGCATTGAGACCGCCCTCTGTATTCCGAAATTAGAACTATAAATCTACCAGATCAATTTAAGGAAGAATTTTAGTAGAAGGAGGGAGTAACCCACTCTACTGCTTGTTAAATTATTGCTTCTTAGAAGATGAGGAAGAAGAAGCAGAAAACCGTAGGAGTCACGATCACCACATCATGAGAGTTTGGCGGGGAAAGAAATTCATATGCACAACCATACTAGAGAGACACAAGCCTGTAAAGAGTTAACGGCGTTAAATAAAGATAGTTGCATATATTATCTTTTAACTAGCATGGCGTGTTTTATAGTGAGAATAACCTGTCATATGGCCAAGAGCTCAAGGGCATGCTAACACATAAAAAGTCATGGAAAACAATTTATGTTGATGGGCGTGCGTGGATAGGATAAACTCTTTGAGAAATGTTCTATGTGCCTTTTAAGTTTGTTCGGACTTGAAGTTTATCATAATTGTTAGGATAAATAAATACTTTCCCTTTCAATTGCCAACTTTCAGGACCCATCCTCCTCTAGTCTACTATTCTAAGCCACAAGTCAACTGTATATGAACAGAACTATAGAAGTCCCACTAATTAAATAGAAAATTCACATTTGCCACCCAAATTTATACAAAGTTTGTCTTCTGATGAATCAAAGACATAGTCCTAGAAACCATATAGGTACAAATTTACGAGCATACCCTAGGTCAATACACCTAAGCAAGTCCATATCTACAACCACTTGTCAGATGGAGATTCTACCTGATGCTCTTAACGCACGCTTGATCTAAAGCTGTAAGCGGGGTTTTATTCAAGTAAAGCAAAAGGTCAGACCAAAAAAATAATAATAATCTATACTACTATACATTTTAGTTTTAATAAGAGATTTAAAATGTATACTCTAATGACTCTTGGGTATCAGAATAAATTTAAATCTCTTCCTCTCTCTTTTAATGTGTTGATTAAAGACTTTTGGCTACAACAACATTTTCTTATATTGTTTATTAACCTCTCAGTAATTAGTGCTTATCTATAGACTTTAATTGCTTAAGCAACTCAAACGTGTTGGTTTTTAAGAGGAGAAAACAAAAAGTTAGTAAACTTCAAATACTCTAGGGAGTTACTTAATCCTTCTAGGCCTCTTGGAGTTCTAAAATTACTCATCAATAGACCTCTTGTGTCTAAATATATGTTTCACACCTCTCATTCATCATCTACTTAATTATAATTTAGACAATAGAGTTTCTTCCAAATAAGCACCACCTACTGGTTAATTATAAACTCTTTCAAGTTTATTTCTTATCCTTATGTAATATCATTCACTCTTGATCTTCAATGGCAGAGAGAGATATTTTTCTATCTCGGATCTCTGTTTTTGTTAATTTGTGCCTTTGAATTGTTGGTTTTAATCCAAATCGTCGTGCTCGAGATCTGCAAAAGAAGGTTGAAGTATGACATAATGTGCCACCTCTATGTTGAAATTCTCGACAACGAGGCTTTCTTTTGAGCACATACACGTGGCGTAAATATACATGACACATGATGGGAGTTTACTCCTAAAATAAACTTGGTTATTTGACTGTGGCATTATTCTTGAATATACTCCAGCTTCTGCAATACATAATAGACGTGGGAGAAGTTAGAGCACAAATCTGTTCTACACGTCTCGAATATCTGAGAAATGGTGATTACTTCTCGAGCTTAAAAGATATGTATTTGTTTCTTATGTTTTAGTATTAGCCTTCAAATGTTGTATATGCCAAAGGATTTACCTTTATATTTATTTGGTCTAAATTCATTGTTGTCACATACTTATACTTTATAATCTTTCATTTCATTTTTTTTCCAAATTTATCTATCCATTTCAGAAACCTGCAACTGGTTCATGAGGTGCCCCAAAAAATCTCACTTGCCAAAAAAATTTATCTGATCTTCGCTTTGTTTTCTCATAGTCCTTTTGGTTGAGATCATAATCCGATTTTATAATCAGAGTATCGAGAATAACATAGTAATTTTTATCAAATGCATTTTTTAAACAAGTGTAATTTAGATAATTCAATGGAATACTTTGTTGGGATCAAATTACTTAACTGTATATATCCGCATACTGGCCTCGTCAGTACACCCTGTATTCCCCATTCTACTCAATTGCGTTACACGCATCATCAATATCACACAAGGCCATTTATGATATTTAATAAATTATATCTTTTAAAAAAAAATTATTCATCCCAAATAATAATAATAATAAATTAGGAGAATTATATTCAGATTCCTTGAAGTTTGTTACTTAATCACTAAGATCTCTTGACATTTAAAGGTAGTCTTGATCTTCGAGAGTGAGTATCCCGATGATTACACCCCACTTGCTCTAATTATTCTTGGACTCCTTGGACCTTGGGCCGGATCGGATTCACGAACTGGGCTTGACATTCCTTTTAACTGATTTGAGTCTGCTTGATTTATTGGACCTGACCCAGTTAGATTTGGGTTCATCATCATCCACGTTAGAATTAGAAAATTTATGAAAAATAAATTTATTATAACTTATTCGTAAAAAAATATTAAATTTTAAACTCGAAACATAAGAGTGTACGACTCATCTCTGTCTCACTCGGGGGTAGAAAATTGATAGTTTTGTGGACTAGTGGAGTGTCTGGACTCTGATACCGCTTTAAGGGGATGTCAGGTACCACCGGGTAACTTTTCATCTCTTGAAATGTTTTTAGTTTTAATTGGAGTAATTTGATAGTTTAATTTGGTCGTTTAGACGATCAAATTAAATTTTAATATAGAGTATAATTATATGCTAAATTATGATTTTTTTTGAAAAAAAATTAGATTTTTATTTTTTATTTTATTTCAATAAATAATACAATAAAACACGAATTTGATTGTAAAATATTAGTTTTGATTCCTTTAATTAATTAGTCACTTTACTTTGTAAATATATTATAGTGATACGATATATATTTTCTTGAAACTAAAAAGAATTACTAATTTTTCTTATTCTGTGATAAAGAATTACCAAAATATATAAATATTAAGCTGGTTGAAAATAATAAAAATATTATATATTTTTTATTATAGTCATATTTTGAACGTACCATATCTTATTTTTTTTAGATAATATTGTATCTCCATATCTATATTATATCGTACTCGTATTTCATATTTGTATATGTGTTTCATAATATAGAATAAAGGTGTGGGTCTCAAGTAATAAATACAAACCACATGCGTATCCTCTGAACGAATGGTAATGGGTGGACTCGTGCTCGAATCCTTTGAAAAACTTCTAGACAGTATCCGTCTTTTGTCTACTCCAAGGTTGCCCGAGAAATAATAAGAGATTCTTAAATGTTCTTTTTCAGATGAAAGGTACAGAAGAAAGGTGTGGGTCCCAAGTACTAAATGCAAACCACTTGCCTTTCCTCTCAATGAATGGTACGGGGCTAGAAGCTGCATGTTTTAATTAGGGAGAATTATACTCCCACCTCCCGAGGTTTGTCACTTAATCACTCAGACCCTCTGATATTTGAAATATTACACACAAACCCCCTGAGGTTTGTACGCGCGTAACACTTAGATCCCTGATGTAAATATATCCATTAATAAATTACACCAAGACCCCCTAAAGTTTGTAAATATATATATCTTAGACCCCTTAAGTTTAAAATATTATACTTAGACTAAAAATATTTCAATCAAAGATAAAATATCAAATATTTTAAAGTTTACAATTAAAATTCATGTTCTATTGAATCTTTTATTAAAATAAAATCAAAACTAAAAATTCAATTTTTTCTTAAAAAATCGTGATTAGTATATAATTATATTGTCTATTGAAATTTAATTTGGTCGTTTAAACGACGAAATTAAAATACCAAACTATACCCAATTAAAGCTAAAAGATATTATGTCCATTACAGTTTGATCTCTTATTTAATTTTTTAGTTTTATTCTAATAGATAGTATAATTATATACTAACTATGATTTTTTTTTAAAAACACTAGATTTTTATTTTTGATTTTATTTCAATAAATGACATAATAGAACATGAATTTTAGATGTAAAATTTATGTTATATTATGAATGACTTAGACCCCTTGTTTGATTTTTTAACTTTATTCCAATAGATAGTATAATTGTATACTAATTACGATTTTTTAAGAAAAAATTAAATTTTTATTTTTAATTTTATTTCAATAAATGTTATAATAAAACATGAATTTTAGTTGTAAAATTTAAAATATTTGATATTCTATCTTTGATTTGAGTATTTTTTGTCTAAGTATAATATTTTAAACTTAAGGAGTTTAAGTATTATATACTTACAAACTTTAAGGGTGTCTAAGTGTAATTTATTAATTGATATATTTACAGCAGGGGTCTAAGTGTTATGCGTGTACAAATCTCAGGGGGTATGTGTGTAATATTTCAAATGTCAAGGGGTCTGAGTAATTAAGTGACAAATCTCAAGAGGTCTGGGTATAATTTCCCCTTTTAATTATGGACTCTTTAGGCTGAAGTAGAAGACAAGGTGGTGAGGTGGTTTGAAAGCGAATCCACAACAATAATTGAAGAGTAGGCAATGTACATAGTACTATAATGTCAAATTCTTTTCTCATTGCCCACCCTGGACCACTGGATCAGCATTGTACATAGTATGATAATAAAGTTGAACAGTTGGTAACGTAATGTCAATTCGTAGTACGATAATGAAGTTGAACAGTTGTCAACATAATGTCAATTCCTTTTCTCGATGCCTATCTTAGTATTTGATTATGTTATTGTAACCTTTTCTTGTTGCCTACCTTAGTAATTGATTATGTTATCGTAAAAAAAATTTTAATATTATATTTTTAAAATTTATTATTTGAAAAAGTGTTTTTATAATTTTTATGAGTTATTTTTATAATTAAAAAAATTATCACTTTTATAATTACTTTACTATTTTATATATATTTTTATCATTGTTATAGGTATTTTTATCACATTTGGGATAACTATTTTTATCAGTTTTTCTTAAATAAAAAAATATTTATCAATTTTGTAGGTGATTTATCATATTTGTTGGTATTTTTATCACATTTATAGGTGTTAATATCATTATTATAATAGCTATTTGTACTATTTTTTAAATACCACAATAAGAATAAAAATTATCATAAATATAATAAATTTCAATATAATACCAAAAAGATGTTTAGCTGTACCGTAGCCAACTCCCTACCTTGGACTAGCCTTTTTATTTATATACGTAATACGTACACCTTTGTTTCGGGGTGAGGCCATCTCCTTTTCTTAATGCCTATCCTGGCCAAATCCTCTACACAATGCCTACCGTAATTTTCAATGTTGATTATGTGATTTTCATTTGTTCTTTAATAGCAGTTATCATTATTTGTGTTTTGTGATGATAAATTTAGTTTATTGAATCAAATGATTTAAGTTAAATTTTGTGTTTTGGGTTGGACTTCTGTATGGTTGGTGTTGGTGTCTACTCTTTTATGGTATTTAGAGTGGTCAATCTATTCTCTAATGAATCTTGAGACCGTGGATGGTTCTAATAAAAGGCATAGTACATTTCACAGTTTCATTAGTGTTGCGAATTATTGCTTTGCAAATTTACTTTCAAGTTTGGGCATAGTTTCATTTGATAATAATACAATGGTAACTTTGCTCTAACTGTTCAACCTTTTTTTAATGGGAAAAGGCGATGTAAATAGATTCTAGAGCATGCTACTAATTAAATCGTGAAATTTGATATTTTTATGGAGTCATGTTTTTAGAGAACATTCAACAAAACTTTTTTTTTTTTAAAAAATAAACTCAAATTGATTTTAATTTGTTTAATTCAGAATAAGAGGGAAAAATATTTCAAATTAGTGACTTATTTGTGTGTTACATAACGCCTTCAGACATGTGCATTAACTTGTTTTATCTATCTACCTATAATATAAATGTTAGCATCTGCGAAATTTTTTTGATTTTCTATTTTATCCCTAATTATTTTATAAAGTTAATTATACTCATCTATATACTTTTATCTTTTTTGTTTACACTTATATGACTTTCAACTTATTTTGAACACTTTTATAAGGACTTCTAAATTTATTTAAACTCATTTATTAGTAGTACAGTTACATACAATTATCAATCTATATCTATATAAAGAAGTAAATCAAATATATATATTAAATTTTTATACCAATGAAGTTACCAAGTTGAATTCCACGATCAGGTATAGGTTATATTTTTATTTTTTGGTATACAATAATATAATAATAATATTATAAACGATCTAATCAATCTATTTAACAAAATAAAAATTAATAATTTTATAATATAATTAGATGTGCAAACGTTTAAAGGGGTATGAGAGATATTTAAATAAATGACAAATTATGTACATAAAAACTTGCATAATAAATCAATAATTAAATTTAGTAATAATGAAAATATGAATTAATTATTTAACACCTAATTTATTATTTAATTTAATTACACGTATAACATTATTTAAATTTTTTTTGTGTGTAATGAACGTTGTGCGTTGTACTCATAAAAGTGATAAAAATACTTACAAACGTGATATTTTTTTTGTACTAAAGAAAAGTGGTAAAAATAATGATCACAACAATGATAAAAATACCCGTAAAAGTGGTAAATCACCCATAAAAATGATAACTTATTAAAATAATAAAATTTATTTGTATTGTACATAAATTTTTGGGAGAATTACACCAAAACCTCCTGAAGCTTTGTCACTTAATCACTCAGACTCCCTGATATTTGAAATATTATACAGGGAACCCTTGAAGTTTGTACGCGTGTAACACTTAGACCTCTGCGGTCAATGTCCGTTAGTATATCTTTTAGTAAATTATATTCAGATCCCTTTTAGTTTATAGGAGTATATAATACTTAGACCCCTCAAATTTAAAATGTTATACTTAGAGAAAAATAATTCAATCAAAGATATAATATCAAATATTTTAAATTTTACAACTAAAATTCTTGTTCCATTGTATCATTTATTGAAATAAAATCAAAAATAAAAATCTAATTTTTTAAAAATAAAATCGTAATTAGTATACAATTATACTATATATTAGAATAAAACCAAAAAAATCAAAAAAGGAGTGTAAGTCATTCATAATAGAACATGAATTTTACAACCAAAATTCATGTTATATTATATAATTTATTGAAACAAAATCAAAAAAAAAAATATATTTAAAAAAAAAAAATTATAATTAGTATACAATTATATTATGTATTGGAATAAAACTAAAAAATAAATAAGGGGTCAAAGTGTAATAGACACAATATCTTCTAGTTTTAATTTCTGATAATTTAATATTTCAACGATCAAATTAAATTCTAATATATAGTATAATTGTATACCAACAAATTTGATTTTTAGCGACGAGTTTTGACGACGAACAATAAAATTTGTTGTAAAAAAATGATTTTCGGCGACAATTTAAATGTTTGTCGCGGTAAAATTTTTTATGATATTTTTGGCGACCATTTTTTGTAGTCGTCACCAATAGTCTTCGCAAAAACATTCCCTCCAAAAGAAAAATTGGCGCCAATGTTGGTGCTAAATGCTAATTTTATGGGCAACAAAAAAAATTGTCGCCAAAATAATTTTTCGGTCGCAAAATTTTTGTCAAATAACGAAAAATAAGAAAACAAAAATAATAATACTTAGCGACAATACAAGTTTGTCACAGAAAAAAAAAGTTAAATTTTTTTATTTGGCGACAATTTATATTTGGTCGCAGAATATCACTACAAGAAAAATGTTTTACTGCGACGACTTTTTGCGATGTGTAAGAAAAATTGTTGCAAAAAAAAAAAAAAGACATTCTACAACAAATATTACGTTTCATTGCCAAAAAGTATAATGATCTTCAATGATTGAAGCACTATAGTAAATTTATTTTGATTTGTTTCAAAATAAACAAAAAAAGATTAATACAATGCTCAGATATGTTCAATAAACGACTCGTGTTTGGATGAGACCTGTCAAACCGTTTATCACACGTTTACTCATTTAAATAAAATTAATATAATAATAAATTAATAATTATTTTAATAAATTAGCCAGAAAAAAGATGTAAAGAAATCAATACAAAAAAAAAAAAAAAAAGTAAAGTAGTTGTTCAAAGACAAAAAGAGGGGAGATAGGGAGATGGGGAGTAGTTCAAAGACAAAGGCAAACCAATGTATTTTGTTTTTGTCCCACATCGGCAAATGAAGTGAGATGGGAGAGGGCTGATTTTCCTATAAAAGGCATTGGCCTCTTGTCTCTTTTTTTTTTTTAGCTTTAAAGTTTGATTTTTATGTGAGATTTGACTAAAAATTCCTCTTTTTTTAGGTAAGTGCAACTGACAGTAAAAAAAATGGAGTATTAAAATTTTTTGATATAATTTTTTTAAAATTAAACGTGTTAAACGAGTGGTATCGTGTTATCCGTTTATAAAATTTGTTCATTTGTTATTTGGCATCGAAAATATGTTAGTCACAAAAAATGTACTTTGATTTTCAGCGACAAATATTATGTTATCACCAAAAAGAAAAAATATGACCATAATATAATTTCTTTCGGCGACGAAGGTTATTTTGTGACAAGTAAATGAATTTTTAAGCGACTAAGTTTTTTGTCACTGATAATCTACTTTAGCGACGATAGTTTAGTTGGTCGTCAAAAACTTTCAGTGACGAGCCTGCCGCGACAAATTGGTGACCAAGTTTTTTTGTCGCAAAAAACTTTTAGCGGCGAATTATTGACTTTTAGCGACGAATTTTTTTGCCGCTAAAATTTTTTTTCTAGTAGTGCAAATTATGATTTTTTAAAAATTAGATTTTTATTTTTGATTTTATTTCAAAAAATGCCATAAACTTTAGGGGTCTGGGTGTAATTTAATAATAGATATACTAACGGACATTAACGACAGGGTTCTAAATGTTACGTGCATACAAACCTTAGGGGGTGTGTATAATATTTCATATGTCAGGGGTCTGAGTGATTAAGTAATATACCTTAGGGGTCTGAATATAATTCTTCCAATAATTTAATGAAAATTGAGGTTGAGTCCTCCTTAAGGGACTTAAAATGACTTCAATTCGTCAATGAAACTTATTTTGTTATATGTCTATTTTTTATTTTACTAACAAGTAATTAAGCCCATAATTTTTAAAAAACCCCAAAATACCCTTCATATAATGTTTCAATAATATTAAACATTAATTTTGTTTCCTAATTGGGAAACGCTCAGATTATTTACTCCTTAATTCTACCATTAATTCATGCACAAAAGATTTTTTTCATAAAATTTAAAATTCAAACTCAAGAGTCCATTTTCTTGTTTTTGCCAATAGAAAACCTAAAAAGAATCTTCTTCCTCGTACCACTAGCAAGCCGTCATATTATTCAAATTAATCTTCATCAAAATGTTACGGTCACAGCGGTGAGAAACAGAGTCACCAGTGCCACATGGCACGAGTCCATGGCCTGCAAAGAAAATCCAGTGGCCTAGCAATCGAAGTTGGCATCATTCACTAAATCCTTGATGACCTTCATAACTTTCTTTGAAGATTCATCTTCTCTCTTTCTCTCTCTCTCTCTATAGTAAAATCATCCATAAAAATCTCAAGAAAATACTCAACCATATCATTGAAAATATTAAGCATACACGTTTGAAAAGTTGTAGGTGCATTGCAAAGTCCAAAATGCATCATTTGATATGCAAAGGTGCCAAAAGGACAGGTAAAAGTGGGTTTCTCTTGGTCTTCTAAGGCAATCTCAATTTAGTTATATCCCGAATAACCATCCAAAAAATAATAAAACAAGTGTGAAGCTACTCTTTCTAAAATTTGATCCATGAAAGGCAAAAGGAAGTGATATTTTCTTGCTACAAAATTCAATTTTCTGTAGTCACTGCACATTCTCCAACCAGTTATTATCCTAATTGGAACAAGCTCATTATTGTCTTTAGGTACTATAGTCACACAAGATTTCTTAGGGACTATCTGTGTGGGACTCTTCCATTTACTATCCGTAACAAGGTAGATGATCCATACATTCAATAGTTTTAACACTTCATTCCTAAAAACTTCCTTCATATTAGGGTTGAGTCTCCTTTCCATCTCCCTAGATATTTTGACATTATCCTCTAAATAAATCTTATGAGTACAAACTAAGGAACTAACTAATACCCTTGATATCAACATAAAAAATTATTAATATTAAAAATAAAAGCCTTATTTGTAGTAGTCGGTTTAGGCCTCAAATAATATTGGGCCACCCCTGATTACTTCTTGGCTAGCCTGCTTAATAAGTTTTTATATACATATAACGGTAAATTACTGTTTTAATGAACAATCAATTATAATAGTTTTGAAACAACTCATTTATAATAGGCTACAAAACACCCAAACAGCAGTAAAGAGAAGGGCGCAATAAACCCCAAAGAGGTCGGCATAAGAAAAAACAGTAGGAGCTTAAATTGGTTATTTTTTGTGGCCTCAATTCAGCTTTTTTTTAGACTCCCACCGGGGGTGTGTTAGGTGGTTGGGGGTGTGGAGTGGTTGTACTTTCGGCGAAATCACCGTTGCTTATTTCTTAGGAAGCAATTAGTTTTACACAAGCGAGTTGAATATGAAACTAGTTATGGATGGAATTTTTTGGTATTTGACAAATCATGGTGTCATACAAGTTAGAATTAGAGCTTGAAATGTCTAATTCAAGTTGATTTTATTTAACCATGGGAGAACATATTATTTGTATATTATTCCACTTCAAGCCAAAAATTGTGAATGAAGTTTCTTACATACGTAAAGTTTATAGAATTGAGAGTTAAACCATTAATAGATTAATGGAAGTTTGTAAGTATCTTTACTGCAAATTAATATAGAACCCGAAACTTTTTTGGAAATTTTGTTGATGTAAATCTTTTGTTTTTTTGTTTTTATGTGTTTTTTCTATTTATTGTTGACTCTTATCAGAATATGCATTGGGCAGGACTGATCCACTGGCTTGGCAAATTGCTGGATCAAGGCAATTCATTGATGTATTCTGGAGTCTTTACCACATGATGTTATTAATTCATTAAGGCTCTGTTTGGTCCCAAAATTTGGTCAGTGTAGCATTACTGTTGGTTTAATTCATTAGGATTAGAAATCATTTATTGACAAGTTTCCTAGCAATACGAGGTGGAAACATTGGAGATGTTGAATGGTATGCTCATTGAGGAGAGCAGGGAGTCCAACAAAACAATGCACTTGTTTTTTTCGGTAAGTAAGATAATTTCATAAAAACAAAAAGGATACATGTACACTGGTGAAACCAAAAGGGATGGATGATCTTCTTAAAACAAGAAAAGAAGATCACCCATCCCCAAAGCAAAAGAATACAATGTAATCACATCCCAAAAGGAACAAAAAGAAAGTGACAAGTACAAGCAAACTGGACATCCAGACATGAACAACAAAATGAGGCACCAACCAGCAGCATCTAGCAATAGCAACTGCACCAGCAATACAACCTCCATGTAGACAATGCATCCAACGCAATTTTGCATTCTGCATGTACATGTTTCCAAAGCTCCCAAAGACCAGGAATTGCTTCCATAGAAAAACAAGTCCAAGCAAGAGGACAACAACCAGACACCGTGAACCCGAACAAACCAAAAACAAACACCCACCAAGACAAACTTAAAGTAACAACAGTGCCACCATACCAGACATAAGCCTTTCATAGACAACTGCCAGCAACACGTCACATGCACCATACACCCAACTTGTGGAACTTCTTTGCCCCATAAGCATGCCCACATAGTGATACAAAAAACTTGTCATCCCCAGCATCCAGATCAGCACCCAAACAGCAAGAGGCCAGGGATAGGCGTACAAAAAGGTAGGTCTGGACGGACCCGTAGCAAGAGACAGAAAAACAGAGCAAAACAGAGGATGAAAGATCAGCAACAAGAAACATTGGAAAGCCATTCCACAGTCAAACGGTTCACAAGCATTCCGCAGGAAATGTCGAACCCCAAAGAAAAATCAGCCACATTAGGTGGGATAGAAAATATTGTCAGGCAAGGTCCATTGTCTTTGCAGCCATACATTAGGAATGTTTCTTTTGATTGCACGGCAGGCATGAAGCTTGAGTCTAACATTTTCCACAATCTCCTTATAAATGGATGCAACATCTCTGTAGGAGTTTTTAAAAACCCTGTGATTCCTCTCCCTCCAAATCATATATATTGAAGTGGCAAGCATCAATTTTCCAATCAACTTTGGAAAAGCCTTTCCTTTCATATTCGCAGCATACCAGTTAACCAAATCTGGCCAATCAAGTCTTGGCCATTGAACATTCACTTTGCCTTTCAAAGAAATCCATATTCTCTCAGTGAAGGGGCATTCGAAAAAAGAGGTGGTTATGAGTTTCCACTACTTCTCTGCAAAACACACAGTGAGTTAATTGAATAAGCCCATATGAAATAAGCTTGTCTTGGGTGGAAAACCTGTTTTGAACAGCCAGCCATAAAATAAAACTGTATCTAGGCACAACACCAGAAAACCGGACAATATCAGCCCAAGCTTGCATCTGGCCTTTCACTCTAATTACCTCCCAAGCAGATTTGGAACTAAAAGTCATGGTTCTAGAAGGCAGCCACAGGACACAGTCCCTCTGATTCAGGTCAGGTTTCATATTAGGAGGAATACCTCTTAGCAGCTCCATTATGTCCACATTTGTCGTCGGCCAGTCCCAGTCACCATTATTAATGATAGAACTAACTTTAGCATCTCTCCCAAGCCCTGATTCTCGAATAATGGTCTCTCCCTTATGCTGGTAGATTGAACCTATTGGGTGTCATGGATCAAGCCAGAGAAATGTTGAGTCACCATTCCCTATCTTGTAACTCACCATTGCTAAACTTTCCTTTCTCAGATTTAGAATCTTTCTCCATGCCCATGATGACTTTTGAGGAATCTTCACACTCCAGAAGCTCCTGCCTTTTAGAAGATACGAATAAATCCAATCCACCCATATTGAGTTGTTACTTTTGCTTATAACATTCCATAGATGTTTCATAACAGCTGCTTTGTTCCATGCTTTTAAACCCAAGTCCCCCTTCTTCCTTTGGGAGACACACTTTGTCCCAAGCCACCTTAGCTCCAGTCATTTTAAGATCCGTACCAGACCATAAGAATCTTCTCATAATTTGCTCCACTGCTTTGACAACTTTTTTTGGCAATATAAATAAAGAAGACCAATAACCTTGAATTGCAAAGAGAACTGAGCTAATCAATTGTACTCTGCCAGCATATGAAAGTGATTTGTTGCACCAGGAACTTACCTTGGCAGTGATCTTCTCAACCAGCGGCTGACAATCCCCAGCCCTCAATTTAGTGGTAATGAGAGGGACACCCAGATATCTCACAGGCAATTCACCTTCTGGAAATCCCATTAACTGCATGATATCCGCTTTCTCCACATCATTAATGCCAGAGCAGTAAATATGACACTTGCTTGGGTTAGCTTTAAGCCCAGAACGCTCTTCAAAAATCTGGAGGGCATCCTTGATAGTCCTAATTGATTCAAGATTACCTTTGCTGAAGATCATAACATCGTCAACAAAGCAAAGATGAGAGAGATCCTCCTTGCCACATCTCCAATGATGCTTGAACTTTGCTTGAACTTGCCCAGCACAGTTGCCTCCTTCATAATGCCATTAAAAACCTCAATTGTAAGCACAAAGAGATAAGGTGACAGGGGATCACCCTGCCTTAATCCTTTTTTCCCTTCAAAATAACCTTTCAACTCACCATTTATACTCACTGAGTACATAGGAGAAGTAATACACGTCTGAACCCATCTAATCCACTGTTGGGGAAAACCCATGGCTTGCATCACTTCAAGAATAAACTCCCACCTTACGTTATCATAAACCTTCATAAGATCAATTTTCAATGTACATCTGGGACTCCCTCTACCCAGATGATAGTTTCTTAAGAGTTCTTGGGAAAGTAGCATGTTATCAGAAATCCTTATACCTTGTATGAACGCAGTTTGAGATTTGTCAATCAGCTCAGGCAGCACTCTTTTGATTCTGATGGCCAAAATCTTTGAGATGCATTTATATATGATGTTACAACAAGAAATTGGCCGGTAATTGTTAAGCATAGAAGGATTAGGGACCTTGGGGATCAATGCAATAATGGTAGAATTAACTTCCCTTAACAGCTTCCCAGAAACAAAGAACGACATGATGGCATCAGTCACTTCATCACCCACTATATGCCATGTTTTCTTGAAGAATCCAGCGGAATAACCATCTGGACCTGGGGCCTTCCCATCCTTCATTGAGAATAACGCATGCTTGATTTCATCCCTGGAGACGTCAAGGGACAATTGATCTGCTAGGTCGGAGGAAATTCTCTTTCTAATGTAGTGATTTACCCACTGCACTGGTATTGCAGAACACGGAGGGGACCCTCCAAGCAGCTGCTAGTAATAGTTAACAACCTCTTCCTGAATCTCTCGATACTCGGTGACCTTGGTCCCATCTTCTTTTTGAATGGTAGTGATCCTCCTCTGTATTCTTTGCTTGTTAATATGCTTGAAGAAGAAACTCGTGTTTTGATCCCCCAAGTTCAGCCACTGGACTCTGGATTTCTGTCTGAGAAAACTTTCCTCAGCTTCCCTGAGTTCAACATAATCTCTCAACTTTTCTCTTTCTTCCTCCCATAAGCAATGCACTTGTTTACAACTCAAATAAAGTTAAACTAATTGGTAGTAAATCTATTTATAAAGTATGGAATTTAAAATCTCTTTCCACTCATTCTCTCCCCCTCACTCTCCTCGGTGAAAGACTAACAAATAAACATTCTGAAACATAAAACACACCTCCACCTCCCTCTCCCTCTCCCTTCGACAAATTTATTCAAGATCATATGGTCGATGCATGACGTTTGCTATTCTTTCAGAGAAATCCCTGAAGTTATGTCATTTAGTACTGGACTCAAGTCAAGTATCGTGAATCATATAACCTTCTATGTTTGAGATTCTGGATTGATTTGATCCTGACCGGAGACACCTTGGGTAGTTATGTCTGTTCATTACCTCTAATCTAGGTAATTCAGATGATTTAAAACAAGTGCGAATAAAATCGAGCTACGTAACATGAATTCCAGATCAACTTCATTTGCGGCTAAACGTACTAACCTGTATAGGTATCGAGCAATAAGATTGATGAATTGTTGGAAAACCATTTTTCTCTATAGGGTAAGAGATCAGTAATATTGAAATATCCATCTTATATTTAACAGACGG
This sequence comes from Ilex aquifolium, assembly GCA_951799425.1. Taxonomy (NCBI): domain Eukaryota; kingdom Viridiplantae; phylum Streptophyta; class Magnoliopsida; order Aquifoliales; family Aquifoliaceae; genus Ilex; species Ilex aquifolium. Next base: position 13,992,260 of record OX637408.1, read on the forward strand.
AGTAAAATGCTATACTGACCAAATTTTGAGACCAAATTTAGAGCCCAAATGACATGGCAACATATTATTTGGAGTCTTTATTGGGCCCAAATCACATGACACCAAATAAAGAAGCTCAAGTCAGCTGCCATGTCATTTAGGCTCTAAATTTGGTCTCAAAATTTGGTCAGTGTAGCATTACTGTTTTGAAACGTTGCTCTTCAAGCAAATTTGTGCCAACTCCTCCACAACTTCATTTATTTCTTTTTCTCCCTTCAATCTTACGTTCTCATTCAATTCTCTTGTTGTTCTCCTCATATCTTCTCTTTTTTTCTCAACCACCACGTCTCTTATCACTTTTGCAATCTCTTCTCGATGAAGCCTCCCATTGTCATCCCTTGTAACCTCCATGCCTAAACCAATTTCCACATCAACCTCGCATTCATAGGTTGTTCAAGTTGCATGGGAATGGCAATGATTGGGACACCAACGTTCATGTTTTCCATTGCTGAGTTCCATCCACAGTGACTCAAAAACCCACCAATATTTGAATGCCCTAGAATTTTTGTTTGTGGGGCCCATCCCTTTATAATCACCCCCTGTCTTTGATCCTCTGTAGGTACCCCTCAGGTAGTGCCTCTTCAACTAGAGTTTCCTCCCCCAGCGGAAATCTAAGAGCAACTCCAAGGAGGCTATGTAAACTAGCTATCAAAAATATATTTTTTTATTACATTATCTACTTTAGCTAACCGCTTTTTTAAATTCACTCCAACAACGCTATATATTTTAGCTAACCACTTCAACTAACTTTAACTAACTCTTAATTATTAAAATCTAAAATACTATGTAGTATACCATGTCATCACCATATTGATGACATCACATGTTGACGTGTTACGCCACGTCATCAAAATTTTAAAATTTTAATTTTTTTTAACAACGGTTATATTTATAATGGTCACGAAATTCAAAATTTTAAAATTTGAATTTTTCAACGGTCATATTAATAACAGTTATATTACAATGGAAACCAATTGAAGTTTGAAATCGAAAATCGAACACAAACATAACTCTACTAATTAGCAATATTACCTGAAGCAGAAGACAATCTTTAGCGATGAAGTCTCTGGGGTGTTGTTGGCGCAAAAAAAAAAAAAAATAGCTAGCTTCTTTGCCCTAGCTAGGAGTAGCTAGTCAAATGGTGGTAATGGGAAATAGCTAGTGTGATAGCTAGTCCCTTGTAGACAATATTTAACCATTGACTATGTAAAATAGCTAAAAAAGGTGTTTTATGAAGCCCCTTGGAGTTGCTCTAATAACCCATATGAAATTAACATTGCTAAGCTCTAACCCACGAGCTATCTCTTCCATCTCCTCCTTCGACAAAAAGTACTCGCTTCCAAAGGACACGAACACGGTCGAACAGCAATCCTTCTTCCCAAGCCATTCGATGACCTCCAAAGGCTCATCTTTGGTGACAGGGATGTTAATGAGTGGGCCAACAGGTATGACCTTCCTCTTAATTAAAGTCGAGAGATAATTGATATATTTTCCCTCAATTTCATTACAGCTTGTGATCAACATGATGTCACAGGAAATAAAAGAAACTTTGCGTTCACGATTTTCTTGACCATCATTTGCCGAAGAATTATGCGAAGGAATTAGCTTAGCTAACTCAAAATCTCGAAGATAAACGTCAGGGAAAGGGTATTCAACATCCGGATTCAAGATTAAATGACAGTAGGTGGAAAACCCCGCTGCGCTTGAAATTAGAAATTGAACAACCGGAATATTTTGAGTTGAAGCTACCGATGCAGCCCATGGCTGGAGCAAATCATTTATAAGAAAGTCTGGTTTTAGGGTTTTGAGGATGTTGGAGAATGTAGGACTTGCCATTTCGAAGGCCTTTCTTAGGGTAGAATTGAGGTGGATCGGGAGGCCCTTGGTTGTGTGAGAGTGAGGAGGAAGTTCAGGCAAGGAGGGTAGATGGAGATCCACTGTTTGTATCGAGAGAGAGAACTCCTGGGTAATTCTTTCTTTAATGGAACTTATATTGATCGGTGTCGAACACAGGTATACGTGGAAGTTTCTCTTTGCGAGTTTTTTGGCTAGCTCTAGGAAGGGAGAGATGTGACCATGAGCTAACCATGGAAGCATAAGAACACTGAAACTAGTTCTTTGGGTATCCAACTATCCATAAACCTGCGCCTCTGTTTGTGTGTGTGTGTGAGAGAGAGAAAGGGAGAGAGGAGTAGGACTGGGGATGTTCGGTGGAGATTTAATGAACCAATGCATATGTATTATAAAGACGATGATGAGCAGATAAAAATACTGGAAAGTCTGAGAGTGACAATATAGTGGGAGCAAAATGCATGGATTTGTCTTCAACGGCAATACTTTCTTGTGAAAAAAATAATTGTCATTTCAATCATGCATCACACCTCCCCCTTTCAGCCGGCCAAAAAAAAAAATTTCCCACAACGCTTTGCCGTTCCAGTAGCTGGATAAGTTTTTATATCCATATACATTAGTAAATTACTATTTTAATGAACAATCAACTATAATAGTTTCGAAATAACTCATTTATAACATACCACAAAACACCTAAACAGTAGTGAAGAGAAGGACACAATAAAACCAAAAGAGATCGACATAAGAAAAAATAGTAGCAGCTTAAATTGGTTATTTTTTGTGGCCTCAATTCAGCTTTTACCCAGGTTCCCCCCGGGGTGTGTTAGGTGTTTGTGGGTGTGGAGTGGTTGTACTTTCCGTGAAATCACTGTTGCTTATTTCTTAGGAAGCAATTAGTTTTACAAAAGCAAGTTGAATATGAAACTTGTTATGGATGGAATTTTTTAGCATCCGACAAATCATGGTGTCATATAAGTTAAAGTTAGAGCTTGATATGTCCAATTCAAGAGAGCTTGATATGTCCAATTCAAGTTGATTTTATTTAACTATGGGAAAAGAATATATTGTTCATATATTATTCCACTTGAAGACAAAAATTGTGAATGAAGTTTCTTACGTACGTAAAGCTTATAGAATTGAGAATTAAACCATTAAATATAGAACCCCAAACTTTTTTGGAAATTTTGATGATGTAAATCTTTTGCTTTTTTAATGAGTTTTTTCTATTTATTGTTGACTCTTATCAGAATATGCATTGGGCAGGACTGATCCACTGGCTTGGCAAATTGCTCAATCAAGGCAATTCATTGATGTTTTCTGGAGTCTTTACCACATAATGTTATTGATTCATTAAAGCTCCGTTTGGTTTAATTCATTAGGATTAGAAATCATTTATTGACAAGTTTCCTAGCAATACGAGGTGGAAACATTGAAGATGTTGAATGATATGTTCGTTGAGGAGAGCGGGGAGTCCAACGAAACAATGCACTTGTTTACAACTCAAACAAAGTTAAACTAATTGGTTGTAAATCTATTTATAACATACTAGCAACAGTTCCGTATGATGTACGGAATTTAAAATCTCTTTTTTCACTCATCCCTAGCCCCATTTAAAAGTGAAAGAAAATGTTTCGAAAGCCTCCTTCCAAAGACAATGACGATTATAGTAGTATATAGTTTAAATTAATGTCCCTTCGCTCATCTATTCTTTTGGTGTTATGATCAACCCACAAGTGAGTATCAATTATCTCCCCATCGCCATCATATGTGAATCACATCTGCCTTTTAACTTCTTTTTGAGTTTGATTTAATATTTTCACCTGTGCCCAAATCACGCTTTTACAAGTTTTCGTCTTTCCAAGAACAAAGCTTGGACACTTCTTAATGAGTTTTTGTGTCTAGTCCCATTAATCTATTTTTCATTTGTTAATCCGATGTATTTAAGGTGAAAATCTAGTTGGAGAACAAACTCCTAATGTAAATTATCGTCTACTACAGTTCCAAGAAACTAAATAAGCCAAAATCATTGGCATTTAGAATGATTTGTTGAAAAAAAATGGTGCTTTTTATAAAATATTATTAATTCACATGAAATTAATTTGTACATAGGATAGAAAAATTGAGAACTGAATAAAAAAGGCATAAAACGTGGGAAAAAAAAAATACCGTAAAAGATAAAAATCAAGTGATTACGTATAAAAGACCCGTAGCCACAGTAAAATGTGTGAAAAAACTCTTCTAGATGGTGTAATAACATCACAATAGGACAACTAGCAGCCCTTCCCTAATAACATCATCAGGGGGCGGCTCAATCTAATTTGGGGTCCTAGACAAAAATGTTATATGAGGGCCTATAAATATTTATTCAGTAATAATAGTAATATTAAATACTTATTAAAATATATTTATTTACAAACTATTTGTTTTGCCTTTTGAGTTATAACATACTAATTCAAATTTTACAAATAAAAATTGTGTTAATTGAATTCAAATATGGAGATCAAATACAATAATACATATTATTTGTTTAGGATAAAAGAGAAATATAATTGAAAATTATTTTGACTAGTAAAATAATTTTTTTTTTGAATGTATATAAAAATATGAATTTATACAAGTTGAGTAGTTCTAAAATAAATGAGACATCGTAAGATATCATAGAGAAAAAGAGCTATTTTTAAATAAAAAATTTAGTTAGACAACTATGATTAATTAATTTGATATAGCTAGTGCACTACTTCTATTCACTCTATTTTATAGTGATCTTGTGCATTGTAAACAAAGTTATTAAAAAAATAACCTCAAATTTAACTTATATAAATATAAAATTATTATTCGTACCTGTTATACGATAAACACTTGATTTTAATAATAAGACTGTAAGGTGATAATATATATAATATAAATATCGGGTGAGATAAAAAAATAAGTTGAACTTTAGGGCCCTAAATTTTTTTGAAAGAGGTTTTAAAAATTTTACAATAATGCTAGTTGCACTTAATTTGAGGACCAAATACATTAGATAAATAGTGAATTTTGTTTAAAATTAGCACTCACTATTAATTCAATGATTAAATATATTGAGTATTTAAATTATATTTTAAAATTTAATTATATATCATTATTTATTTTATTTTGGGGCCCCAAAATTTTCTTCTAATTTGGGGCCCTAACTAATTGCCTAAGTGGCCTAAAGGTTGGGCCTGCACTGAACATCATATAACATTAATTTTAAAATAAATTGTACCCAAACCTCCTAATTCACGTAATTAGACATCCCGTCACATGTGAAAATTTGCATTATCACTTGGTGTTTAGCAATGTTTGACAAATAGACGTCACAGAACCTAAAAAGACTAAGATACTCTAGTTTAAACCGATCTTCTTTGGTTTGTGATGGTGTATGATGGTGTAAATCTACGTGTACGAGCTGTGGAACAGAATTAATTCGCATAAACGATCTGCGTGAATCTAAGTAGGGTGTCTGAGCTGCAAGGCTCGTATCTAATAGTACTGGTTGATGCTTAGGGGAATCAGGAAAGGGGATGGCAACACGACAAAGTTATAGTGGTTCACCGGCCTGAGCTCGGTTAGTCCACTCAGCAATGGAGTCCCTAGCTCCTCTCTTTCTTATTGATCGTGTTCAATGTGTTACAGCTCTCATTTTTCTCATGGAAATGCACAGTACTTATAATATTGTCTCCTCCCCTCCCGGATCTCTGCCGAGATCTTTGCCCCTTATTCATGGGATATTCCTTGATCTTAGGAGGGGATTCTAATCAACTAAGGGTTTCCTTCTTGGGTCGTCGCATGATTTCCGCTTGGGTGATGTGGCTATGAATCAGCTGTTTCCCCCGCTGATTCGGCTATTGTTTCGCTTGAATGGAGCTTGGGCTCTGGTCCTCTGAGCTTTGGAGTTTGACCTGACCTCTGGACCTGACTTCCTGAGCTGAGCTCGCACTTGGGATTAATTTTGGGTATCATCAGTTGCCCCCCAGCCCTTAGCCCAAGTGATCTTGGGTTGGGGCTGAGCTGAGGTCCCGTTAAAGCTGAACTCCAGCTTCCGACCTCGGTATTCGTGTGAACAGGCTCCTGACGGTTACGAGCAATCATTTCCTTCCCTCGTTTCCCGCGCACGTTCTCCACTCGGTGCAGTTGGCTTTAAATGCCTTCGGCTAAACGTTAACGGCCATTTTTTCCTTGAAATTTCAAACCCTTCCTCTTTCTCGTGGATTCAGACTTCCCAATCCTTTTAGCGAATTTTAGGGCTTTCCTGCGATTCCTTTTTTCTTCGAATTAGCGTTGGTGGCTTGCTCCCTTTGACTCTTGGCTTGCTGTTCATTCGCGATTAGGTACGTTCTTGGCCCTTTATCTGTTATTTCTGTTCTGGATCTCTCGAATCTGAGGTGGTTTCTCTATTTTTGGACCTTTCGGTTCTGCTATTTTAGGAATAAAGGTTTTTCCTTAATTCATCTTCCCCATTTCGTGGACCCTTACTCCACCGCCAGAATTTTTATCATTGTTCATAGTTGTGTCAACCCCAAAGTTCTTAAGGAGTGTTTTTCTGAAATTCCTGCTCTCTACAGGTCTTTCAAGCTTCCCTTTTCCTGCCCAACTATGTCTGCTTCTTCCGAGGCCACCCCTTCCTCTCTTTCCCTCTTAGGAGATCAGTCGGTTGAGGAAGATTTTGACCTAGGAGCCGTAGGTGAGGAGATCGAAAATTTTCCTCGTGTTGACTTTGTCGAAGCTCATGCACCCACTGTTAAGCCTTCCTCTACACCATCCCCTGTGGCTTCGAACAAGGGGAAGGGCAAAGTGAGTGGTGTAGGTGTTTCGGCTCCAGGGGTGTCGTCTGCCTTTAGTCATGCCGAGAGTGTAGGCCGTAGTGAGGCCAACCCTTCCCTCATGAAGATTTTGAGTGCTCGTTATGGTTTCCCCACAGGGGTTAAATACTGGTGCCCGGATGAGTACACCCCCTATGTTTCTCATGTCCACCAGAAGGTCTGCTTCTTCGTAGCTACCTTCGAAAACGGGCTACGCTTTCCACTTCACCCTTTCATAAAGGGCGTTCTTCAACATTTCAATGTCTGTCCTGCTCAGCTTCCTCATAATTTCTGGGGAATCTTGGTGGGTCTACTTGTCTTCTTCAAAATCCATAAGCTTGGGGTTCCCTCTATTTCCTTGCTTACACACTTTTACAATGTCAAGTATAATTCCTCGGAGGGTTTTCTATATATCTCCCGACGTATCAAGACCAAAGTGATCATCGCTGATCCTCCGAGCTCCCATAAGCATTGGAAAAAATAATTCTTTTTCGTGGAGGCCTCACAATGGGAGTACGATCCTGCTGATAAAACAGACACCCTTCCAGTTCCTAGGGCTTGGTCTGTCCCAGAAAACCTGGGTGAGTCTTTGTCTAACCTTGATTGCGATCGAGTCTTGTGACCAGCGCTGACTTTGCTTTGTTTCCAATGGTTCCTAGGTGAAAGGCTCGAACTCAGTTCGAAGGACGAAGAGGTGTTGCAGATGTTAGAGAGGTGCCCCACATCGAAATATTCTGAGCTCATCCGACCCTTTGTCCTTGTAGCGCAAGGGCTTAGTCCCCCTGGGATAGTTATTGAATCCCCTACTCCTCTCTCCGTCGAGGCGCCTATTCCCTTCCCAGCAGCTACAATTGAGGTGGCAGGTAGTAGATTTCTCCTTATTCACTTCAGTTCTTCCCTCCTTCCTTTCTGGCTCCTTTTGGCTAATGATGACTCTTATTTTATGTCTTTCAGGTTCTTCTTCAATGGAGCCATCCCAAGGAGAGCTTAAAGCCAAGATAGCTCTGTTGAAGGGTAAAAGCAAACGTAAGGCTGAGGTCGACTCTGATAACCGTCCCATTACCCGAGCTAAGGTGCTGAGGTCAGGATTGCCCCCAAGCGCCTCTGTCTCAATTACAGGAACTCCTTCCCTGCCATCAAGCTCTCTCGCTTTAGCTTCAGGAGTTGCTGTCCCCTCATCGAGCTTTCCTCGGGCCCCAGAGATCTTTCCTGCTTCGAGAGATCAACCGGCTATTGACAGAGCTCATGTCACGGACCAGACCTCCCCCTCATTATCTGAGGTAGAAGGGGCCTTGGGGTTAATTTCTCAGCTTCCGCTGACCTCTCTTCCTCTTGGGCCATCTGATCCCACCTCCAAGCCATCTCAAGCGCGCTCCCAGCAGGCGAAGAGGGAATTCCCCAAAGCGGAAGGGAGTGAAGATTCGTTTCTTGATAACGTTGATCTGGCTGTAGGTGCCATTACTTCCATCATCCCAGAGTCTGACGTTCTGAGGTCCGTCAGTATGCCCCTCGAGAGCTCCATTAACTCAACTCTTTACGGGGCTACGGCCGTAAGTAGCAGTCATTCCTCGATAAGCTTCCGCTTCATGTTGGTTTTTTTTTTTTTGTCTCTGACCGCGCTCGTTTTCAGCTAGCTATACATGTGAGGGGTCTGCTGAGCCGAATCCGTTCTATGGAGAGCTCAGTCAAAGCGTCCAAGGCATGGGAATACAAAGCAGCAGAGCTGACCTTCGCAAATGATGACCTCCAAGCCCAACTCCAGAGTCTGCGAGAGCATGCAGAAAAGCAAGCCTCTATCATCCAGAGCTCAGAGGCGCAGAAGGAGAAAGCTGTAGATGAGGAGAGGAAGAGTAAAGAGGAGCTCAAAAAGGTCTCGGAGGAGCTCAAACTCAAGACCGAAGCTTGGGTCACGGTGAACCAGGAGAAATTCATGGCCTTGAGTTCTTATAATGAGATCAAAAATGAATATAACGTGTTGAGGGAGGCGCATGATGTTTTGCTCGCTGAGGTTGAGATTCAGAGAGCAGCTGTTAAGGAGAGGGATGATCTGATCGCCAAGCTGAAGGATGATGTCGTCACTAAATGGGCCAAGGGGTGGATCACTTTCCAAGAGATAGCCGAGGAGTCCTACCCCGAGCTAGACTTCAATTTTGAAGTTCCGGCTGAGGAAGATGTGGAGGTTCCGGTTGAAAAGGAGGCAGATGTGCCTAGCTCGTCTGTTGTTTCCGCAGGAGCTCCTATGGGTTCTGAGGCGCCTACCTTGCGGACTGGGGTTCAGGTTCAGAGCCTTCCCCTTACTATTCCTACTGTCACCTCGGGTACCTCTGAAATCTCCCTGGCCCCCGTTCCTACTGACCTTCCTGTTTTAGCTCCTTTCTCTGCTGAGCTGGAGATGAGGGCTCTGACTGAAGCTGAGGTTTCTGATCTGCCGACTAACCCAGAGACCTCGGCTGCTATTTTACCGGGAGCTACATCCGCTAAGCTGCCAGGAGCTTCATCTGTTGATCTAGCGAACACCTCTTCCGCTGAGCTTCCGGGTCTTGCCCCTCCAGCCCCTTAAGGACCTTAGGGATCTATGCTTTCAGATTTACTGATGTAAATATTGGATACATATACCTTTTCTGTTTTTGCTTTAGAAATTATTATCCCGTCATTGCTTATTCCCTTGAGGTTAACTGTCTTTCTTATCTGCATTCCTTTTATTTTACATCACCTTGTTCTCTGACTGTATTCCTCTTTCCTCCTTTCCCCCCTTGCTTGGATGAGTTCTTTAGCTTTCCTTCCAAGCAACATAATCAATATTGGGCGTCCAACCGAGCTGTTGTTGTACCAAGTTGTTAGCTGTAGAGCTTGACTGGATTGATAAGACCATGTGGGCTGACCTTGAGGTCCTTGTTTGTGAGTCTTCGAACGTAAGAGGTCTTCTTTCGATCCATTTCTTGTTGACGCATGCCTTCTTTTAGTGGTTGATCTAGTGGTAGCACATTGCTGCATATGTGGAGATTTTTAGGATTGACAATCCTGCGGAGAACTGACCTTTTTTATCCATAGTATGAGCATGGCCCTTGGATCTGAGGTCTGAGGGTCTCGCTATGGAGACGCGGGGCTGTCAACCGAGCTGACCTTAACTCAGAGAAATGTGGGGAATATTCCGTTTAGTCATGCTCAATTCTAACTGCATTGAATGCACTTTAGATTTTGCGTTGATTCTCCTTCCCGCATTTGCCCAACTGCTTTCCAAAATCGTAACTGCCTTCATTAATTAAGAAACCGAAAAGACCGCCGACTCTGCCTTCCGTGTAGTTCTTGGTTCCCTAACCGCTCAAGGTTTTCTTCAATGCTTAATACCTCCTGTTTCCCTTTCTCTTTTGCTAAAATATTTTAGAGTTCTTTTCTTCATTCTCCGCTGTCACTTTCTCTTCTCCTTACAATCCTGATGGCTGCTCCTGTTTCTCCTTTGTTCATGGAACGTACTGCTTTTGGGATTGATTGGAAGTGGCACTGTCGCTATCTGTCTCCTTCAACACTGGAACCTTCTGATTTAGTGGTCATCAAGAAACGGTTCTTTCCTGATCTTGATTTGTCATTGCGAGTCCCTACCCCCAACGAGCCCTGTAACTACCTTCCTTGAGGAGAAGTCTACTTTTTTGAAGGTGCCATGGACATGGGACTTCACCTTCCCATTCATCCGGCCATGGCATCGGCAAGTTCCCCTATGTCTCTGAGTTTCTGTACTTCTTCGAGATCGAGGAAGACGATGCCCCCTGCTTCAGCTTCTTCCGTTGGAGGAATTTTAAATTACGTCCTTTGGTTCTAGGCCTTCCCTCCAATCCTGAAGGATGGTCCAACCATTTCTTTTTTGTTTCTGGGGAGTCTTGGCGGTCCACTGAGGATCGTTGCCGTGAAGCTAGGATCCCACGGTCCTGGAAGAGCTTCTCTCGTATTGGTAGGGTACGCTGAGCTCTCTTGAATATATACTTTTCTTGAAGACATATTCTTATTGTATTCTTGTTATTCAGTTCCCCCTGATCTGGATGCGCCCGAGATGATAAACATTAATGAATTGCTGCTTGTTGAGTCTAGGTCTTACTCTGAGTTGATGACGAGTGCAAACCTTTATTTGCTCGGGGCTGAGGCTACTGAATTTGAATTTTCCTCGGTTCCTTACTCTTCCTGGACCTCTTTTTCCGATTCAGATGAGGAAGGGGATTCTGATGAGGAGGGGGATGTTGGTGCGAGCTCAAAGAAGCGCAAAAGGGATGGCTCTTATTCACCCGACTCTCTTTCCACCATTTTCCTTACTCCAGCAGGTCAGAAACTTCTTGATTCACTCTATAAGGCTGAGCAAGAGAGAGATGAGTTGAAGGAAGAGAATGCTCGTCTGAAGGAGGAAGTGGCCGAGCTGAAGTCTCAGCTCAAGAAGGACTAGAAATTCTTGTCTCCTTGTATTTCCTTTTTCTTGAACGATGCCAAACTATGACTCTCTTTATATTTTTCTGAACGTTTGTACTCTTGGACACTCTGAATACCAGAACTTTCTTTCTTGAATATGCATGTCCATGTATGAGCTGAAGGGGTCATCTCTTTATGAGCTTATGATTCTTTCTGCCTTTTGTAAGTTCTGGCATTGAGCTCTTCCAGTACATTTTCCGCGTTCGGAACACGAACATGGATGGAAAACAGAAGATCATGTATGTACTGACATCCATTGTACTGGACATGAAGCTGAGAGATGATCCTTGGAGAAGATCAGACTGTTGGTGTCTCCAAGAAGAGACCAGCTTTGAATTTTATGAGCTTAGAAGCTTGTTGTTTGTGTATGAGTTGAAGAGCTTATCTTGAATTTTATAAGCTGAGAAGCTTATCGTTCGTTTATGAGCTGAAAAGCTCATCTTGGATCTTATAAGCTGTGAAGCTTATCGTTTGTTTATGAGCTGAAGAGCTCATCTTGAATTTTATAAGCTGAGAAGCTTCTCGGTTATTTATGAGCTGAAGAGCTCATCTTGTATTTTATAAGCTGGGAAGCTTATCGTTTTATGAGCTGAAGAGCTCATCTTTTTATAAGCTTAGAAGTTTATCGTTTTATGAGTTGAAGAGCTCTTTTCATAAGCTTAGAAGCTTATTGTTTTATGAGCTGAAGAGCTCTTTTTATAAGCTTAGAAGCTTATCATTTTATGAGCTGAAGAACTCATCTTATACTTTATAAGCTCAGAAGCCTATCGTTTACTTATGAGCTGAATAGCTCATCTTGTATTCTATAAGCTTAGAAGCTTATCGTTTGCTTATGAGCTGAAGAGCTCATCTTGTATTTTATAAGCTTAGAAGCTTATCGTTTGCTTGTGAGCTGAAGAGCTCATCTTGTATTCTATAAGCTTAGAAGCTTATCGTTTGCTTATGAGCTGAAGATCTCATCTTGTATTTTATAAGCTTAGAAGCTTATCATTTGCTTATGAGCTGAAGAGCTCATCTTGTATTTTATAAGCTTAGAAGCTTCTCGTTAGCTGTAGAGCTTGTTGCACATTCCTTTACTTTGGAAATCATATGAGGGTGAATAAAGGACTCGCTTATTTTTACTGAAAATAGCTCTATTACATGGGAAACTTACTGAAAAAACTTCTTAAGGTGCTCGGCATTCCTAGAGTGAGGTAAGATCTTTCCTTCCTCTGTTTGTAGCTCGTAGTTTCCTGGTCGGACTACCCTCGATATAATGTAGGGTCCTTCCCAATTGGGTCCCAATTTTCCATGCGTGGGATCCTTCTTTGCAAGCAGAAGCCTCCTAAGTACCAAGTCTCCAGCCTTGAAACTTCTGCGCCTTACCTTCCTGTCGTAGTATATTGCAGTTTTCCTTTGGTAAATTCGGATGCGATGCAGAGCTCTGTCTCTCTTTTCATCCAAGAGATCGAGGTTTAATAGGAGAGATTCATCATTGTGCTCGGCATCCGCAAACTCCACCCTAGGGGACTGGAGCCCCACCTCGACAGGTGCTACTGCCTCGGTCCCAAAGGCCAACGCAAAGGGGGTTTCCTGAGTTGCAGATCTGACGGTGGTCCTGTAAGCCCACAATACTTCAGGGATGTACTCCACCCACTTGCCTTTTAGGTTTTCTAGCTTGGTCTTTAGAGCTGTCTTTATGGTTCTGATTGTGACCTCTGCTTGTCCGTTGGATTGAGGATGTGCAGGAGCTGAGAAATAGTTCTTTATTCCGAGCTCAGCACAAAACCCTTTAAATTTTGAATTATCAAACTGCTTTCCATTGTCAGACACGACTGCTCTGGGAACCCCAAACCTGCAAATTATCGACTTCCAAACGAAGTTTTGGACTTTTTGTTCGGTGATTGTTGCCAAAGGTTCGACCTCTACCCATTTGGTGAAGTAATCCACTCCTATGATAGCGAACTTGCATTGTCCCATACCGGTGGGAAGGGGTCCAAGAATGTCCAAACCCTACTGCTGAAAGGGTTATGGGCTTACCACCGAGGTTAGCAGCTCGGGAGGACAGTGGGAAACATTGGCATGTTCCTGAAAAGTCTTGCACTTTTTGACCAAATCGGTGGCATCTTTGAGCATGGTTGACCAATAATACCCTTGCCTTAGCGTTTTCCCTACCAAGGCCCTAGCTCCGATGTGATTGCCACATATTCCCTCATGTATCTCTCTGAGTATATAATTGGCGTCTTCATCTCCCACGCATTTAAGGAGAGGTGCTGAGAATTCTCGTTTGTACAGGTTTTCTTGCAACAAAGAAAATCTGGCTGACCTGGTTTTTAGCTTGGAGGCCTCCTTAGCATCGCTTGGCAAGGTTCCATTCTGTAAGTATTCTACGATAGGGTCCATCCAGCTCGGCTGGGCTACGATTGGTAGCACGTCCTCCCTTTCAATGCTTACTGAAGGCTCTGGAAGGTGCTCCACTGGTATTAGCCTATCCAGGTCTTCTTGTGAGGCAGTTGCTAACCTTGCCAACGCATCTGCTCGTGAATTCTCTGCTCTAGGCACGTGTCTGACCTTAACCTGCACAAACTTCTTTATTAGTTCTCGTACCTTTCTGAGATAAAGGATCATTTTTTCGCCTCTTGCTTCGTAGGATTCCTCTATCTGCTTTACCACTAGTTGAGAGTCGCTGCAAATCTCCAGCTGTTCTGCTTCCATAGAATGAGCAAGATTGAGCCCGACAATGACAGCTTCATATTCTGCCTCGTTATTTGAGGCTTTGAATCCAAATCTAAGGGCGTACTCGACATCTATTCCTTCTGGCGAGGTCAAGATTATACCTGCACCGCTTCCCTGTGCGTTGGCAGCTCCATCCACTGAAAGCCTCCATATGGGGAGGTCTGGTACTAAATCTGCGGTCTCCATAGGTGCTGCTGCTGTGAACTCTGCGATGAAATCCGCCAGAATTTGCCCTTTAATGGCAGTTCTTGGCTTATATTTGATATCAAACTCACTGAGCTCTATGGCCCATTTAACCAACCTCCCCGAAGATTCTGGCTTATGTAGCACTTGTTTCAATGGCTGATCCGTTGGAACTTCGATAGTATGAGCCTGAAAGTATGGTCTAAGTCTCCTAGCTGTTGTAACCAAAGCTAGAACGAGTTTCTCCATCTTTGGATATCTCTCCTCTGCCCCCCTCAGAGCTCTGCTGCAGTAGTAGACTGGTTGCTGAGCTCTGTCTCGCTCCCTAACCAGCGCTGCGCTTGTTGAAAAATCCGAAACTGCCAGGTAGAGAGTAAGGATCTCCCCTTCTAAAGGGCTCACCAAAACAGGAGGAGAGCTCATATAATTTTTCAGGGTTTTGAATGCTTCTTTGCATTTGGTATCCCACTAGAATGCTTTCTTCAAGACTTGGAAGAATGATTGGCATTTGTCGCTTGACCTAGACACAAAACGATTCAGAGCAGCTATTCTACCTGTCAGGGGTTGTACCTCCCTTGTGTTGGATGGTGGCTGCATATCTAACACCGCCCTAACCTTCTCTGGGTTAGCTTCAATTCCTCTGCTGCTAACTATAAAACCCAAAAACTTTCTTGCTGATACCCCGAATGCACACTTCGCAGGGTTGAGCTTCATCTTATATTCCTTTAGAATCTGGAATGATTCAGCTAGGTGTTCGATGTGGAGCTCTGCCTTTAGTGACTTTACTAACATGTCGTCGATATAGACCTCCATGGATGCACCTATCAGCTTTTGGAACATCCTATTCACCAACCACTGGTAAGTGGCTCCAGCGTTCTTTAATCCAAATGGCATGACCTGATAACAGTACGTTCCCTGTTCAGTCACGAAGGAGGTCTTCTCTTGGTCGTTGGGATCCATCCTGATCTGATTATAACCTGAGAAGGCGTCCATGAAGCTAAGGAGCTCGTGTCCGGCTGTGGCATCCACTATTAAGTCGATCCGAGGTAAGGGAAAGCTGTCCTTGGGACATGCTCGGTTGAGGTCAGTAAAGTCGATGCACAGTCGCCATTTACCATTGGTCTTTTTGACAAGAACCACATTTGCCAACCAAGTAGGGTAGTCAACTTCCCTGATGGCCTTGGCATGTAGGAGCTTGCCGACCTCCTCATTTATTGCCCTTTGCCTTTCTGAAGCAAAACTCCTTCTCTTCTGCTTGACGGGTTTGCACGTTGGGTTCACGCTTAGCTTATGGGTAATAACCGAAGGGTCAACACCTTCCATGTCTTCTTGCTTCCAAGCAAACACTCCCATATTCTCCTTTAAGAACTGGATGAGGAGACCTTTGAGCTCATCGTTTAGTTTGGAACCCACATAAACGAGGTGTTCTGGCTCCCCATCAAGCTGAATCGGTTCTAGCTCTTCTGATGGCATGGGTCTTGTTTCCATCTCATCCCTCATGTCGAGTTCATCTAATTGGATGTTCTCAACCTCCTTCATCTTTACAGAAGCCATGTAGCATTCTCTTGCCACACGCTGGTCTCCTCGGACTGCTCCGATTCCATTTTCTGTCGGGAATTTCACGACCAAGTGATAGGCAGATGGGACTGCCTTCATAGAATTAAGGGATGGCCTTCCAAGCAAGATGTTGTATGCATAGGGTGCATCGACCACTAGGAATTTTACGGTTGTGGTGGCTTGGCATGGTGGGTCCCCTAGGGTGAGCACGAGCTGGATTGAGCCCAGGGGAAGCACCCTTTCCCCGGAGAATCCCAGCAAGTGAGTGCTTACAGGTTCGAGCTTTTCTCTTCCTATGTCCATTTTGTCGAAGGCAAGCGCGAAAATGATGTCTGCCGAGCTCCCGTTATCGATCAGGACTCGATGAACGGTCCTATTAGCCACCACAGCTCGTACCACCAATGGATCATCATGAGGGTACTGGCACCCCTCCAAATCAGAATCTGAAAAAGTGATAGCTGTATCTAAGCGTAGTGCTTTGGATACAGTGTGTACTTCGAGAGCTTCTTCGGCTTTGATTCGTCGGAGGTGTGCTTTCTTGGCTGAACTGGACTCTCCACCACCCGCGAATCCTCCGGATATTACTCTAATCTCACCTAGAGGTCGTTGATGTGGCGCAGGTGCCTGTTGCGGAGGTGGTGGAGGTGGAAGAGCTCGGTTCTGGTTGTCATAGGCTAGAAAGCGACATAACTGTCCTCGCTGGATCAAGAATTCGATTTCCTTCTTTAGTTGGATGCAGTCATCAGTGTGGTGACCATGATCTCTGTGATAATCGCAATACTTCGTAGGGTCTCTCTTGGCCGGATCTGCCTTCATCCGAGGTGGCCATCTTAAGAACTTCTCGTTTTGGATTTCATATAAAACTTGTGACACAGCGACAGTGAGGGGGGTGAATCGCTGAGGTCCGTATCTGGGCTGTAGTTCAGGCTGCATGGGGCCCAAACGATCTCTGACATTCCCTCTTCTCTTCGGTGAGCGGTCCCTATCCCTCATTGGAGATCTTTCTCTCCCTTTTTCCTTCCTGGGACTTCGTTCCTTTCTTTTTTCTTCTTTTTCCTTCTCCTTTCGTGAGGATGTACTCCCCACTTTGGAAATGAGCGCCTCTTCACCATTTATATACTTTTCTGCCTTGGCTAACACCTTAGCCATGCTTGCCTGAGGATTCTTCGATACAGAGAACATTAAGTCCTTTGATTGCACTCCCAATCCTGCGATAAAAGCGGTAATGGCAAACTTTTCATCTGGGATATCTACCTTCAAAGATTCTGAATTGAACCTCTGCACATAAGACCGCAGGTTCTCGTCTGGCCTCTGTTTTATATTCAGTAAGTAATAGCTTGGCTTCCTATAGATCCGAGCTCCAATGAAGTGAGACATGAAGGAAATGGAGAGTTCTTTGAAAGAAGAAATCGAGGCTGGGGGGAGCCTATTGAACCATGCCAAGGCTGACCCTTTCAAGGTAATGGCGAAGGCCATGCAACGCACAGGGTCCTGGTATCCGTGCAACTCCATTTGATTCTTGTAGGTATTGAGGTGATCTACGGGGTCTTTTGTCCCATCAAAGACCTCTATCTGAGGTACTCTGAACTTCGGAGGAAGGGGGAAATGCAATACCCCAGGGGTGAATGGGGATTCGGTTTGCTGCACCAAGGCATCCATTGTTACTGGGGTTTTGACTTTCACTGCCTCTCTCATGTGGCTGAGCTCTTGCTGGATATCCTGGAAGCGGTGCTCCTAATATTGCTCCATTCTTTCCTGTTGGAAAGGATGGAAATCATTCCTCTCCGGTCCCTCGTTATGGCTTTGAGCTTCTTCGTTGATTTCCCTTCTAGGCGGCTGACGGGGTGCTTGGCTGCTTTCCCCTCATTCGTTTGCTTCCCTGAGGGGGTTAAGGTCCGGCCGTTCCCTAGGAGGAAGATTGTTTGGGCCTTGTCGAGCTGGTTGCGCCTGTTGAGGATCTTGTAAGAGCTTCAAGAGCTCTTCATTTTGTTGGAGTAAGCGTTGATTGACCAGGCGAAGAGCGTCCAGTTCATAGTTGGGGGGAGGATCCACCGTAGGATGGTCGTTTTCAGCAGTAGGGATGAAATCTCCCGGTTGTCTCCCACTGGTGACCTCCTGGGGATTCTGAGGTCTTGGGGGATTCATCTGACTTTTACTCATGTTTCGTGTAGAGACCATCAGTTACTGAAGAATCAGTATATTTGTAACAAGAACTATCGTTCCCACAGACGGCGCCAAACTGATGGTATAAATATACGTGTACGAGCTGTGGAACAGAATTAATTCGCATAAACGATCTGCGTGAATCTAAGTAGGGTGTCTGAGCTGCAAGGCTCGTATCTAATAGCACTGGTTGATGCTTAGGGGAATCAGGAAAGGGGATGGCAACACTACAAAGTTATAGTGGTTCACCGACCTGAGCTCGGTTAGTCCACTCAGCAATGGAGTCCCTAGCTCCTCTCTTTCTTATTGATCGTGTTCAATGTGTTATAGCTCTCCTTTTTCTCATGGAAATGCACAATACTTATAATATTGTCTCCTCCCCTCCCGAATCTCTGCCGAGATCTTTGCCCCTTATTCATGGGATCTTCCTTGATCTTAGGAGGGGATTCTAATCAACTAAGGGTTTCCTTCTTGGGTCGTCGCATGATTTCCGCTTGGGTGATGCGGCTATGAATCAGCTGTTTCCCCCGCTGATTCGGCTATTGTTTCGCTTGAATGGAGCTTGGGCTCTGGTCCTCTGAGCTCTGGAGTTTGACCTGACCTCTGGACCTAACTTCCTGAGCTGAGCTCGCACTTGGGATTAATTTTGGGTATCATCAGTGTAAATCTACGTGAATGAGCTATAGAACATGATTGATTCGTATGAGTGATATGCGTGGAGTTAAGTGTGGTATCTGAGCTGCAAGGCTCGTGTCTAGCAATGCTAGTTGACGTTTAGGGGAATCAAGGAAAAGGGTGGTAACACAACAGAATTATAGTGGTTCACCGGCCAGAGCTCGGCTAGTCCACTCTGCAGTGGAGTCTCTAGCTCCTCTTCTTTATTGATAGAGTTGAACGTATTACAAAATGAGAATGAGGGGGTTAGGGTTTTTTTAGATGTCTATCTTGCCTCCTCCTCTTATGGGGGGTCTATCCCCCATTTCTTATAGCCTCATGCTTACCTCTAATCCGATATTGCCTCCTATGATGGGGGGATCTTCTCCCCTCTCTCTCTCTTTAATCCCTGAATTCCATATGGCTGGCTTTGATGGTCTATATCCCGAAATCTTTGCCTTCCTCCATGGGATCTTCCTACATGATCGGAAAAGATCTTGGTTAGTTGAGGTTTTTATGCCTAGGTTCCAGCTTGGCTCACACTTCGGAGGTGTCTTCTTTCATCTTGCTGTTTCCTCGACTTTTTTTCCTATTGTCTTATTTGGAGGAGCTCCAGTATCGTGGACGAGCTCGGACTATGGCTTGAATGAGCTCTGCTTCTCTTCACCGAGCTCCCGAGCTGAGCTCATTTCCTGAGCTCAGGTTCGGGGTTTATTTTAGGTATCATCAGTTGCCCCCCAGCTCTTGCCTTAAGTTAGCTTAGGCAAGGGTTGAACTGCTTCCCAAACCGAGCTAGACCTGCATGTGGCTACCCTTAGCTTCACACGTGACTGAAGCCCTTTGACGGTTTGCAACACTCATGACTCTCCTCGATTCCCGCGCACGTCTCAGCCCACGTCCCTCAAGCTTTAAATACCCAAACGGCTACCTGAACCGCTTCTTTCCACTATTCATCTTCTCCTCTATTTCTCCGAACTTCTTGCCTCTGCGAATTCTTGAATTACTGTCTCGAAGCTTTCTGATTCTTGTCCAAATCGGCCTTTCTGTGTTTGATTCGAAGACTCGCAGTGCTTCCCTTCTTGATTTGGCCCCGGATTTGTTGTTCGTCGCTCTTCCCCAACTAGGTACGCTTTCCCTATCCTCTTTTCGACTTTTCCAACTCTGGACCCTTTGAGTTCTAGGTGGTTGTTGCGTTTTTGGACCCATAGGTTCTTCTACTTCTGGTCCCGTGATTGTTGCCTGTCTCCCCTCCCCCATTTCGTGGATTGGAGTTCCATCGTGCACATACTCGCTGTTGGGAGTTACTGTGCTGACCCCAGGGTTATTAGGGAAAGTTTGATTAGTGTTCCCCCTCTTTATCGCTCCTTTAACCTTCCCTTTTCTTGCCCAGTCATGTCTGCCTCTTCCGGTGCTACCCGCTCCTCTGCTTCCCTACTAGGCGATCGGTCTGAGGACACTGCCTTAGGGAACGTAGGTGATGAGATCGATAATTTTCCTGGTGTGGGAGCTGTAGAAGCCGAGGTCGGCATCGAGGAACCTCCCTCTACATCATCTCCCATGCCCCCTAGACCCGACAAAGGCAAGGGCAAGGTGAGCGGAGTTGGGGTTGAAGAAAAAACCTCATACTTGGGGCTTGCCTTTAGGCATGCCGAGTCCGTGGGCTACAGTAGAGAGGCCCCTGGATTAATGAGAGCTTACAAAGCTCGTTACGGTTTTCCTCCTGGGGTTGAACCCTGGTGTCCTGATAAATCTATCTACTATGTAGAACAAGTGCGTAATAGGGTTTGCTTCTTTCTTGCCGCCTTTGAGAACGGTCTTCGCTTTCCTCTGCATCCCTTTATCAAGGCTGTTCTGCAACATTTTAATGTATGCCCTTCCCAGATTTCCCCCAACTTCTTTGGCATTATGGTAGGCCTCTTAGTCATCTTTAAGAAGCATAAACTCGGGGTTCCTAGCATTTCTCTGCTTATGGAGCTTTTCAACGTCAAGCTGACTTCTTCTGAAGGTTTTCTATATATCTCCAAGCGAACTAATGCTAGGAAGATTATTACCGACCTCCCTTCTTCTCACAAAGCGTGGAAAAAACATTTCTTTTATATTGGGGGTACCAACTGGGAGTACAATCCTGTGGATAAAACGGATACTCTTGGTATCCCTACGGCTTGGACTACCCCAGAAAACTTGCGTGAGTCTTCACTCGAGCTGACTGAGCTCTGATCTGGAACTTATGGGCCTCTTGCATGTCTCTTACTTATATATATATATATTTTTTCTTTTTAGGTGGCCGGCCTGAGCTCAGTCCCGAAGATAAGAAGGTGCTGGTGAAGTTGGGGAAAATCAAGCCAGAGAGGTACGCTGACCTTATTGAGTCTCGAAGTCTGGTGGAGCTAGGTCTGAGTCCCCCTTCGGCAACCTTAGCTATTACCTTATCTGTTATAGGCGCTGAAGAAGGTAACATCACTATCACTTTCTTTTTCTTCCTCTTTCGTTTTTTTTTTTTTTTTATATATCTCTCGATTCCCTTCAGACCTTCCAGGTCCCTCTACCATGAAGTCTACTCCTGAAGAGCTCAAGGCAAAGGTTGAGGAGCTGATGAAAGGTGGTAAATCGAGCAAGCGCAAGGCCCAGGCCAGCTCTGGGAGTGGTTCAATCACCCGGGCTAAAATTCCAAGATTGGAGATGCCTTCACCCCTTTCATCTGCTAAAGAACTGGCTCCCATCAAGGCACCACTTTCCTCATCCGGCACTCCTCAAATTGCAGCCACCTTTTCCCCTCCAAAAGCCCAGCCTGCGTTGGTGCCAGCTCAAGTGGGGGATCAGGCTTCCCCTTCCTCCTCTGAGGTCGAGAAAGCTCTGGAACTGATCCCCGATCTCCAGCCTAGAAATTTCACATACAGCACTTCTGGGAAGTTGGTTGAGAGAGAGAGAAAATCCGAAGAAGAAGATGAAGATTCCTTCTTCGATAACATGGACCTTGCTACGGGAGCTGTTTCTTCTATTTTTTCTGAGTCTGATGTCTTAAAGGCTGTTTCTATGCCCCTTGAGGAATCCATCTCTTCAGCTCTTCAGGGAGCAGCTGCTGTAAGTGCTAGCATTTTTCCCTTTTTACTTACTTTTATTTCGTGGTCTCACGCAATTTGCTGAACTTCCTTTATATCCTTAGGCTGCCCTCCATGCGAAAGGTCTTCTGCACCAGATTCGGTCTCATGAGAGCTCTGTTAAGGCTCTGAAGACGTATAAGGTCAAAGTTACTGAATTGTCCCTTGAAAACGAGGACCTCACGGCTCAGGTGCAAAGCCTTAAGGAGCAAACAGTGAAGCAAGCCTCCGACCTCAAACATACCTTGACCGTCAAGGTCAGAGCTGAGGAAGGGGAAAAGAAAGCTCGAGATGAGCTACGGCTAGTTAAGGAGGATCTGCAGCTCAAGACTGAGGCTTGGACCAAGGCTAGTCAAGAGGCTTTTGACGCCAAGAACTCCCTTACGCAGTCAAGGCAAAATTACCTCACTCTTAGCGAAGCCAATGGCAAACTCTGCGAGGAGCTCGAAGGGCAGAAAGACCTGGTTAAACAGAGGGATAGCGAGGTAGCCGAGCTGAAAGAAGAGGCTACCACCTTGTGGGCTACTGGGTGGCTCGCCTTTAGGCGCAAAGCTATCAAAGCTTTTCCTGACCTCGACTTCAACTTCCCTATCCCCACCGAGGAAGAAATGGAAGAGTCTGGCTCTAATAATGAGGAGGATGCCTCGGTCCCATCAGCTGAAGCCTTGAGTCAAGACGTACCTGCCACCGGGACTTCCGGAGCTCTTGCCGTAATTCCTGAGCTCCCAACTGCGATTCCTGAGCTCCCCACTGCAGCTCCTGCTGTTCCTGTCATTACACCGTTTTCAGCTGACCTGGTGACTGAGGCCCTTGCTCAAAATTCGGAATCAACGGGAGCAGGGACCCTTGTGGCTGGCCTTTCTGGAAGCTCTTCCCTACCTTCTGCTGCTGATGGCTCATCTACCGAGCTGCGAGATCCTTCAATTACTCCTTCTTTAGATTCTTAGAGCTCTTTCTGTGCTCATGTAATTCTATCTTCTTCTTTTTCCTTTGTACTTCGAACTTGTGTTTTGGAATACAAACTTCATAAAGTAATTTCTGAATCTCGTTTTGAATTGTGATGTGTGATGTGTTGTGATTTGAGACATAACTCACATGGTTCTGTTTTTCTGAATTTTCTTGCACTTCCCTTGCCCCCCTTGCTTTGAGAAGTGCTTCAGTCCTTCTTGAAGTAGGATTATGGACTTCGTGAGCTGCCAAGTTCTTTTGATGAACTAAGGAACCCATTAGGAACTTCATCATTCTGGTGCGAGCAAGGTTCTTGGAACTGCAGGTCTCAGAGACTTGCTATAGAGGTGCTATGATGCCAACCGGGATGAGCTCAAATATGAGGAATATTCTGTTTGGGTGGGGTCAGGACTCTCTTCGGTTGTTTGGAATGCATTAGGAGGTGTAGTCTTGCGCTGATTCCTTTTCCCGCCTTTTCCCAACCGTTTTCCATAACCGTAACCACCTTTATTAATTAGGAAACCAAAAAGACAGCAGATTCCCTTTCGCGTGGCTTTTGGTTTCCTAAAAACTTACGACCTTCTTTAAGTCTCCTATCATCTGCTGAATTTCTTTCCTCTCTTGCGAAAAATATTCCTGAGTTTCTTCTTGGCTCTTGTGACTACTTTCTTTCTTTACCATAACCTTTAATGGCTGCTTCTGCTTCTTCTTTGTTCAAGGAACGCACTTCCTTTGGAATCGAATGGAAGTGGCACTGTCACTACTTATCTCCTTCAACCTTAGAGCCCTCTGGTTTGGAAGCCATCAAGAAACGGTTCTTTCCTGATCTTGATTTGCCTCTGCGAGTCCCTTCCCTTGACGAGCCCTGCAGCTACCTTTCTCGAGGGGAAGTCTGTTTCTTTGAGGGTGCAATGGACATGGGGCTTTGCCTTCCCCTTCATCCGGCTATCGGGCGAGTTCTTGCCTATTATGGTCTATGCCCTTCTCGCCTTTCCCCACGAGGATGGGCCGCTATGGTGATTTTTTTTTGTTCTGGCGCCTGTATGGCAACAGTAGGTTTCCCTATGTTTCTGAGTTCCTTTACTTCTTCGAGATCGAGGAAGACGATGCCCCATGCTTCAGCTTCTTTCGTTGGAGGCACTTTAATTTACCTCGTTTGGTTCTAGGCCTTCCTTCCAATCCTGAAGGGTGGTCTAAACGTTTCTTCTTTGCTTCTGGGGAGTCTTGGCGGTCCACTGAGGATCGCTGCTGTGAAGCTAGGATTCCACGGTCCTGGAAGAGCTTCTCTCGTATTGCTAGGTTTGAGCTGAGCTCTCTTGTATATATACTTTTCTTGAAGATATATTCTTATTATATTCTTGTTGCTCAGGTCCCCCTGATCTGGATGTGCCCGAGATGATAAACATTAATGAGTTGCTGCTTGTTGGGCCTAGGTCTTACTCTGAGTTGATGACGAGTGCAAACCTTTATTTGCTTGGGGCTGAGGCTACCGAATTTGAATTTTCCTCCGTTCCTTACTCTTCCTGGACCTCTTTCTCTGACTCTGACGAGGAAGGGGACTCTGACAAGGATGGGGACACTGGTGCGACAAAGAGGCGTAGGAGGGATGGCTCTTTCTCCCCTGATTCTCTGTCCACTATTTTCCTTACCCCCGTAGGTCAGAAGCTTCTTGACTCACTCTTCAAGGCTGAGCAAGAAAGAGATGAGCTGAAGGAGGAGAGTGCTCGTCTGAAGGAGGAAGTGGCCGAGCTGAAGTCACAGCTTAAGAAGGATTATGAGTTCTACCTCCTTGTACTCCCTTTCTTTCTTTGAATGATGCAAAACTATGTCTCTCTCTATATTTTCTTGAACGCCCATACTCTTGGATTTTTTGAATATCAGCCCTTTCTTTTTTGAATGTGCATGTCCATGTATGAGCTGAGGGGGTCATCTCTTATGAGCTAAGGAGCTCATTCTGAATTCTGTAGATTTAGACACTGAGCTCTTCCAGCACATTCTTCGCGTTCGGAACACGAACGTGGATGAAAAACAGAAGGTCATGTCTCTTATGAGCTAAGGAACTCATTCTGAATTCTATAGATTTAGACACTGAGCTCTTCCGGCACATTCTTCGCGTTCAGAACACGAACGTGGATGGAAAACAGAAGGTCATGTTTGTATACGAGCTGAAGAGCTCACCTCGAATTTTATAAGCTGAGAAGCTTATTGATTGTATATGAGCTGAAGAGCTCATCTTGAATTTTATAAGCTGAGAAGCTTATGGATTGTATATGAGCTGAAGAGCTCATCTTGAATTTTACAAGCTGAGAAGCTTATCGATTGTTTATGAGCTGAAGAGCTCATCTTGAATTTTATAAGCTGAGAAGCTTATCGATTGTTTATGAGCTGAAGAGCTCATCTTTAGTTTTATAAGCTGAGAAGCTTATCGTTTGTTTATGAGCTGAAGAGCTCATCTTTAGTTTTATAAGCTGAGAAGCTTATCGTTTGTTTATGAGCTGAAGAGCTCATCTTGACTTTTATAAGCTGAGAAGCTTATCGTTTGTTTATGAGCTGAAGAGCTCATCTTGAGTTTTATAAGCTGAGAAGCTTATCGTTTGTTTATGAGCTGAAGAGCTCATCTTGAATTTTATAAGCTGAGAAGCTTATCGATTGTTTATGAGCTGAAGAGCTCATCTTGAATTTTATAAGCTGAGAAGCTTATCGTTTATTTATGAGTTGAAGAGCTCATCTTGAATTTTATAAGCTGAGAATTTTATTGTTTGTTTATGAGTTGAAGAGCTCATCTCTTTACTTCGGAAATCATATGGGGATGAATAAAAGACATGTTTATTTTCATTGAAAATAGCTTTATTACATGAAAAACTTACTGAAAGAACTTCTTAAGGTGCTCGGCATTCCAAGAGTGAGGTAGGATCTTTCCCTCATCTGTTTGTAGCTCGTAATTTCCCGGTCTGACTACCCTTGATACGATATAGGGTCCTTCCCAGTTGGGTCCCAGCTTCCCATGTGCGGGATCCTTCTTTGCAAGCAGAAGCCTCCTAAGTACCAAGTCTCCAACCTTGAAACTTCTGTGCTTCACCTTCCTATCGTGGTATCTTGCAGTTTTCCTTTGATAAATTTGGACGTGATGCAGAGCTCTGTCTCTTTTTTCATCCAGGAAATCGAGGTTCAATAGGAGAGACTCATCATTGTACTCGGCATCTACAAATTCCACCCTTGGTGACTGGAGCCCCACCTCAACAGGGGCTACTGCCTCGGTTCCAAAGGCTAAAGCAAACCGGGTTTCCTGGGTTGCAGAGCGGTGGTTCTGTAGGCCCACAATACTTCAGGGATGTACTCCACCCACTTGCCTTTTAGGTTTTCTAGTTTGGTCTTCAAAGCTGTCTTTAGGGTCCTGATTGTGACCTCTGCTTGCCCATTGGATTGAGGATGTGCAGGGGCTGAGAAATAATTTTTATCCCGAGCTCAGCACAAAATCTTTTAAATTTTGAGTTATCAAACTGCTTTCCATTGTCAGACACGACTACTCTGGGAACCCCAAACCTGCAAACTATTGATTTCCAAACGAAGTTTTGGACTTTTTGTTCGGTGATTGTCGCCAAAGGTTCGACCTCTGCCCACTTGGTGAAGTAATCCACCCCTATGATAGCGAACTTGCATTGTCCCATACCGGTGGGAAGGGGTCCAAGAATATCCAAACCCCACTGCTGAAAGGGCCACGGGCATATCACCGAGGTTAGCAGCTCGGGTGGACAGTGAGAAATATTGGCATGCTCCTGGAAAATCTTGCACCTTTTGACCAATTCGGTGGCATCTTTGAGCATGGTCGGCCAATAATATCCCTGCCTTAGCGCCTTTCCTGCCAAGGCCCGAGCTCCAATGTGATTGCCACATATTCCCTCATGAACTTCTCAGAGTATATAATTGGCGTCTTCATCTCCTACGCATTTAAGGAGAGGAGCTAAAAATCCTCGTTTGTATAGATTTCCTTGCAACACAGAGAATCTGGCTGACCTAGCTTTGAGCTTAGAGGCTTCCTTAGCATCGTCTGACAAGGTTCATTTCTGCAGGTATTCTACGATGGGGTCCATCCAGCTCGGCTGAGCTACGATTGGCAGCACGTCCTCCCTTTCAATGCTTACTGAAGGCTCCGGAAGATGCTCCACTGGTATTAGCCTGTCCAGGTCTTCTTGTGAGGCAGTTGCTAACCTTGCCAACGCATCTGCTCGTGAATTCTCTGCTCTGGGCACGTGTCTGACTTTAACCTGCACAAACTTCTTTATTAGTTCTCGTACCTTTTTGAGATAAAGGATCATTTTTTCGCCTCTCGCTTCGTAGGATTCCTCTATCTGTTTTACCACTAGCTGTGAGTTACTGCAAATCTCTAACTGTTCTGCTTCCATAGAATGAGCAAGATTGAGCCAGCGATGACAACTTCATATTCTGCCTCGTTATTTGAAGCTTTAAACCCAAATCTAAGGGCGTACTCAACATCTATTCCTTCTGGCGAGGTCAAGATTATACCTGCAGCACTTCCCTGAGCGTTGGCAACTCCATCCACTGAAAGCCTCCATATGGGGAGGTCCGGTACTAAATCTGCGGTCTCCATAGGTGCTGCTGCTGTGAACTCTGCGATGAAATCCGCCAGAATTTGCCCTTTAATGGCAGTTCTTGGCTTATATCTGATATTAAACTCACTGAGCTCTATGGCCTATTTAACAAACCTCCCCGAAGACTCAGGCTTATGTAGCACTTGTTTCATCGGCTGATCTGTCGGAACTTCGATAGTATGAGCCTGAAAATATGGTCTAAGTCTCCTAGCTGTTGTAACCAAAGCTAAAACGAGTTTCTCCATCTTTGGATATCTCTCTTTTGCCCCCCCCTCAGAGCTCTGCTGCAGTAGTAGACTGGTTGCTGAGCTCTGTCTCGCTCCCTAACCTGCGCTGCGCTTGTTGAAAAATCTGAAACTGCCAGGTAGAGAGTAAGGACTTCCCCTTCTAAAGGGCTCACCAAAACAGGAGGAGAGCTCATATAATTTTTTAGGGCTTTGAATGCTTCTTCGCATCTGGTATCCCACTGGAATGCTTTCTTCAAGACTTGAAAGAATTATTGGCATTTATCGCTTGACCTGGACACAAAACGGCTCAGGGCAGCTATTCTACCTGTCAGGCGTTGTACCTCCCTTGTGTTGGATGGTGACTGCATATCCAACACCGCCCTAACCTTCTCTGGGTTAGCTTCAATTCCTCGGCTGCTGACTATGAAACCCAGAAACTTTCCTGCTGAGACACCGAATGCACACTTCGCAGGGTTGAGTTTCATCTTGTATTCCTTTAGGATCTGGAATGATTCGGCTAGGTGGTCGATGCGGAGCTCTGCCTTCAGTGACTTCACTAACATGTCGTCGATGTAGACCTCCATGGATGTACCTATCTGTTTTTGGAACATCCTATTCACCAACCGCTGGTAAGTGGCTCCAGCGTTTTTCAATCCAAAAGGCATGACCTGATAACAGTATGTTCCCTGTTCAGTCACAAAGGAGGTCTTTTCTTGGTCATTGTGATCCATCCTGATCTGGTTATAACCTGAGAAGGCATCCATGAAGCTAAGGAGTTCGTGCCCAGCTGTGGCGTCCACTATTAAGTCGATCTGAGGTAAGGGAAAGCTGTCCTTGGGGCATGCTCGGTTGAGGTCAGTAAAGTCGAAGCACAGTCGCCATTTACCATTGGTCTTATTGACAAGAACCACATTTGCCAACCAGGTAGGGTAGTCAACTTCCCTGATGGCCTTGGCATGGAGGAGTTTGCTGACCTCCTCATTTATTACCCTTTGTCTTTCCGAGGCAAAACTCCTCCTCTTTTGTTTGACGGGTTTGCAAGTTGGGTTCACGCTTAGCTTATGGGTAATAACCGAAGAGTCAATACCTTCCATGTCTTCTTGCTTCCAAGCAAACACCCCCATATTCTCCTTCAAGAACTGGATGAGGAGACCTTTGAGCTCATTGTTCAGCCTGGAACCTACATAAACGAGGTGCTCTGGCTCCCCATCAAGCTGAATCGGTTCCAGCTCTTCTGATGGCATTGGTCTTGTTTCCATTTCATCTCTCATGTCGAGTTCATCCAATTGGATGTTCTCAACCTCCTTCATCTTCACAGAAGCCATGTAGCATTCTCTTGCGACACGTTGGTCTCCTCGGACCGCTCCGATTCCATTTTCTGTAGGGAATTTAACGACCAAGTGATAGGTAGATGAGATTGCCTTCATAGAATTGAGGAATGACCTTCCAAGCAAGATGTTGTATGCTGAAGGTGCATCGACCACTAGGAATTTTACGGTTGTTGTGGCTTGGCAATGTGGGTCCCCTAGGGTGAGCACGAGTTGGATTGAGCCTAGGGGGAGCACCCTTTCTCCCGAGAATCCTAGCAAGTGAGTACTTACTGGTTCGAGTCTTCCCCGTCCTATGTCCATTTTGTCGAATGCAGGTGCAAAAATGATGTCTGCCGAGCTCCCGTTGTCGATCAGAACTCGATGAACGGTTCTATTAGCCACCACAGCTCGTACCACCAATGGATCATCGTGAGGGTACTGGCATCCCTCCAAATCAGAATCTGAAAAATTGATAGCTGTATCTAAGCGTGGTGCTTTGGATACAGTGTGCACTTCGAGAGTTTCTTCGGCTCTGATTCGTCGGAGGTGTGCTTTCCTGGCTGAACTGGACTCTCCACCTCCCGCGAATCCTCCAGATATTACTCTAATCTCACCTAGAAGCTGCTGATGCAGTGCAGGTGCCTGCCGTTGGGGTGGTGGAGGTGGAAGAGCTCGGTTCTGGTTGTCATGGGCTACAAAGCGACGTAACTGTCCTCGCTGGATCAAGAACTCAATTTCCTTCTTTAGTTGAATGCAGTCATTAGTGTGGTGACCATGATCTCTGTGGTAATCGCAATACTTCGTGGGGTCTCTCTTAGCTGGATCTGCCTTCATCCGGGGTGGCCACTTTAAGAACTTCTCGTTTTGGACCTCATATAGAACCTGAGATACAGTAGCGGTGAGCGGAGTGTATCGCTGAGGTAGTTCAGGTTGCATAGGGCCCAAGCGGTCTCTAACATTTCCTCTTCTCTTTGGCGAGCGGTCTTTATCCCTCCTTGGAGACCTTTCTCTCCCTTTTTCCTTCCTGGGACTTCGGTCCCTTCTCTTTTCTTCTTTTTCCTTCTCCTTTTCGTGAGGATGTACTCCCCACTTTGGAAATGAGTGCCTCTTCACCGTTTATATATTTTTCTGCCTTGGCTAACACTTCAGTCATGTTTGCCTGAGGGTTTTTAGATACAGAGAACATCAAATCATTTGACTGCACTCCTAATCCTGCAATGAAAGTAGTAATGGCAAACTTTTCGTCAGGGATATCCACCTTCAGCGATTCTGAATTGAACCTTTGTACATAAGATCGCAGGTTCTCATCAGGCCTCTGTCTTATATTTAATAAGTGATAGCTCGGCTTCCTATAGATCCGAGCTCCGATGAAGTGTGACACGAAGGAAATGGAGAGTTCTTTGAAAGAAGAAATCGAGGCTGGGGGGAGCCTATTGAACCATGCCAAGGCTGACCCCTTCAAGGTGATGGCGAAGGCCCTGCACCGCACAGGGTCCTGGTATCCGTGCAACTCCATTTGGTTTTTGTAGGTGTTGAGGTGATCCACAGGGTCTTTTGTCCCATCAAAGACCTTTATCTGAGGTACTCTGAACTTCGGAGGAAGGGGGAAATGCAACACCCCGGGGTGAATGAGGATTCAGTTTGCTGCACCAAGGCATCCATCGTTACTGGGGTTTTGACTTTCACTGCCTCTCTC
This sequence comes from Ilex aquifolium, assembly GCA_951799425.1. NCBI lineage: Eukaryota > Viridiplantae > Streptophyta > Magnoliopsida > Aquifoliales > Aquifoliaceae > Ilex > Ilex aquifolium. The sequence continues at coordinate 14,022,586 of OX637408.1, forward strand.
ATGTGGCTGAGCTCTTGCTGGATATCCTGGAAGTGGTGTTCCCAATATTGCTCCATTCTTTCCTGTTGGAAAGGAAGGAAATCATTCCTCTCTGGTCCTTCGTTATGGCTTTGAGCTTCTTCGTTAATTCCCCTTCTAGGCGGCTGACGAGGTGCTTGGCTGCTTTCTCCTCCTTCGTTTGCTTCCCTGAGGGGGTCAAGGCATTGCCGTTCCCTAGGAGGAAGGTTGTTCGGGTCTTGCCGGGGTGGTTGCGCCTATTGAGGTCCTTGTAAGGGCTTCAAGAGCTCTTCATTTTGTTGGAGTAAGCGTTGATTGACCAGGCGAAGAGCGTCTAGTTCATTGTTGGGGGGAGGATCCACCGTAGGAGGGTCGTTTTCAGCAGTAGGGATGAAATCATGAAGGTTTTCCGGTTGTCTCCCACTGGTGACCTCCTGGGGATTCTGCGGTCTTGGGGGATTCATCTGACTTTTACTCATGTTTCTTGTAGAGACCATCAATTACTGAAGAATCAGTATACTTGTAACAAGAACTGTCATTCCCACAGACGGCGCCAAACTGATGGTGTAAATCTACGTGAATGAGCTATAGAACAGGATTGATTCGTATGAGTGATATGCGTGGAGTTAAGTGTGGTATCTGAGCTGCAAGGCTCGTGTCTAGCAATGCTAGTTGACGTTTAGGGGAATCAAGGAAAAGGGTGGTAACACAACAGAATTATAGTGGTTCACCGGCCAGAGCTCGGCTAGTCCACTCTGCAATGGAGTCTCTAGCTCCTCTTCTTTATTGATAGAGTTGAACGTATTACAGAATGGGAATGAGGGGATTAGGGTTTTTTTAGATGTCTATCTTGCCTCCTCCTCTTATGGGGGGTCTATCCCCCCTTTCTTATAGCCTCATGCTTACTTCTAATCCGATATTGCCTCCTATGATGGGGGGATCTTCTCCCCTCTCTCTCTCTTTAATCCCTGAATTCCATATGGCTGGCTTTGATGGTCTATATCCTGAAATCTTTGCCTTCCTCCATGGGATCTTCCTACATGATCGGAAAAGATCTTGGTTAGTTGAGGTTTTTACGCCTAGGTTCTAGCTTAGCTCACACTTCGGAGGTGTCTTCTGTCATCTTGCTGTTTCCTCGACTTTTTCTCCTATTGTCTTATTTGGAGGAGCACCAGTATCGTGGACGAGTTCGGACTATGGCTTGAATGAGCTCTGCTTCTCTTCTCCGAGCTCCCGAACTGAGCTCATTTCCTGAGCTTAGGTTCGGGGTTTATTTCAGGTATCATCAGTTTGTATAAATCTAAGAGACCCATTCGTATCCCTAAAGCTTATCAAACTGGATCCACTCTCTTGCAAAAACTAGGGGTGCAAACTCATGCGAGTTTTGAAGTCAACCTAGACTCAACTGAAAGACATAAAACCTTCATCCTAAGTCCAACCTAACCTGCATTTCAACCAAGAAACTTCAACTCGAACCCAAGTTGTGATGAAGTCGGGTTGAGTTTGGGTTCATGCTGTAATCCGGGTTGACATTGGGTTTCTCATTTATTAAAATCAAATTGAATCAAAAATAGAATTCATTTTTGGGTTCAATCCCAAATTAAACCTAAATTCTATTAATTTTTCAATAATGAAAATTAAATTTGAAAATAGAAGAAAAAATTTCACACCTGTCTTAGGATTCAAACATTAAGAACAATAAACGTACAGCTTTATTTTTTTTAAAAAAATTTCGGGTTGAATATGAGTTCAACCCGATTTCATAAATTCGGTTCGAGTTCGGGTTGAACTTGTCTGCTCGAATTCTCAACCCGAGTATTGTCTGAATTCATTTCAAGTTGAGATTTGTTGTCCAAGTTCAACCTAAATATTAAAAAAGTCAAACACATTAGTAAAAATTTCGAGTTGTGTTCAAGTTAAATTCGGCTTAACCCGCCAAAGCAACATCCCTAAGGGTATTTTTAATGTTGACTCAAACTCAAACTCAAATTTAAGTAAAAAAATGAGTGAAAAGCTTGATTTAGTATGACCTTCTTCAATGGGTAAAACCAAAGTTATATTCAATTTTTTTAAAATTATCATATTGTCCCAAAATTCCTTTCTTTAAAGTTTTTCTATTGAAATGGTGCTCTTTGGTTTCATGGGAAGGAGCAGATCTTCAGCTTCCATGGGTAGGAGATCAGCTCTTCAGCTTTCATGGCCAAGAGATCAGATTTGCAGCCACACATAAAATCAAACAATCATTGCGTTTTTACTGAAAATATTTTGAAACTTCAAATGTTGTTTTGAAAACATGAAATGAGTCACGGGACGAATTCTGGTTAGGCAACGCCTCTTGGTGTTCAACTGGGTTAATTTTTACTTGGTTTTAGGCTTAAAAACGAGTATGGACCACCTAATGGTCAATGGAGAAGGTTTGGAGACAACTCTGAATACTTAGGAAAAAATTAGAGAAAAGTTTTGGACAGTGGAAACGGCTTGCTTGGCCGCTCGTTAATACAACAGCTCGAGCGGTCTTGACATAGCTCAAACAACCCCTAAACATGTCTGGAATTGTTCCTACTTGCATTTGAGTGACTACCTCCCTCTCATAGCTCTAGCAGTCTCTCCCAAAATTTGAGTTTGAGTTCCCCAATTAACTCTATTTACGAGACCTATACATATGAGCATGTCTTGTTTCACTAGTCTAAGTCTCTAAACACTATATCAGATATATCTAACGTCTAGAGAGGAAAAAAAACCCTAGAGATTCCTAAGCATCCAAAAGCCAAAATCTACTTGAATTGATCTCATTCTACACCTTCAAACTTGAAGAAAATAGAGAAATCTTGAAGAACCACCAAAAAACTCACATCAGTGTGAAGAAGAAGATCTTGGAAGGAGTCCTTGAAGATCAAAGATGTTGAAGTTGGATTGTGGAGCTCGATTCGTAGTGAAGCTAGTATTCAAGACTCTGCAGTGGTGAGTCCGAAGGGAAGATTCAAAAAAGAAAGTGTCTTACCATGGACTTGGTTGAAGTACAAGTCTTTAACCCTGTAAGCAAACTTTTAGTATTTGTTAGGTGGACTACTGTCCTGTTATCTTTTTCGGAATGGGTTTCACTTTAAATTGCTTTGTATTATGCTTTACACACACACACACACACATACTGCCTTATTGTTTTATCCAATGCTTGAAAGGTTAATTTTATATTGTGACCAAATTGTGGTTGCTTGAAATTGGTGGAAGGGCTTTGGAGGGATAAGAATGGTGGATTTGCATTGAATTGAGATTGATTGTTGAATTGGGTATGCATCCATACATTCATCCAAAAGGTTGTGCATTAAAAATGGGTAAGTTTAACTTAACTAGACAAATCAATTGGTAACTATGGTAAGTAGGTCTAATTGGGAAAATATTTCGCAACAAGTGCAAAAGACCTATTCACCCCCTCTAGGTTAGGCTATAGGCGTAACTTTACGTGTATAATCATGTTGGGAACGATCCAAACACACTTCTCAACTATGTACGTGAATTAATCAACCCCTATGTGTACCTCAACAAAGTTGATCCTCTTTAGCCAGAGGGGAAGGGATTCCAAGACCCTTGGAGATGAATACGAAGATTAACTGTCGACCTTTTTGTGATTTTGACGGTCAGCATAAATGAAATGAGACCCTTTACTATTACTAGGAAAAAAGCTGTCATACCAGCATAATTTCATTCCAATGTTTGTGTCAACTCAATAACCTTAGGAGGGGGGTACACCAAGGTTAACGGTTAGGAAAGGTAACTTTCGATTGGAGTGTGAACTTGTAGTTAAAGGTGGTTGTCTAAGTTGCGTCTTTCACTTCTTTCATTCTTTCAGCTTTTATTTTATTATTATTATTTTTTTAGTCTAACCTTTTGCTTTACTTGAATAAAACCCCGCTTACAGCTTTAGGTGAAGCGTGTGTTAAGAGAATCAGGTAGAATCTCCATCTGACAAGTGGTTGTAGAAGAACACTACCAAACATTTTGTCTATTGTTTATCCTGTGTTTTACCGTTTGTTATTGATATGGACTTGCTTAGGTGTATTGACCTAGGGTATCCTCGTAAATTTGTACCTATATGGTTTCCAGGATTGTGTCTTTGATTCATAAGCAGACAAACTTTGTAAAATTTACGTGGCAAATGTGAATTTTCTATTTATTTAGTGGGACTTCTATAGTTTTGTTCATATACATTTGACATGTGGCTTAGAAAAGTATACTAGAGGAGGATGGGTCAAGAAGGTTGGCAATTGAAAGGGAAAGTATTTATTTATCTTAACAATTACAATAAACTTCAACTCCGAACAAACTTAAAAGGGCACATAGAATAATTCTCAAAGAGTTTACCCTATACATGCATGCTCATCAAAATAAATTGTTTTCCATGGTAACTTTTTATGTGGGAGCATGCTCTTGAGCTCTTGACCATATGACAGGTTATTCTTACTATTTTGGTGGGTGATAGGAACTTATACAATGTAAGAGGAATTTGAGACATAGAAGGAACGAGAAAACACTATACAATAATATACATTGTTTGACACTTCTTGCTTATGTCCACGGACCACATGCCAAATGAAATATTGGAAGAAGTATTTGTGGTGATTGATATTATTAATTCAGCTCAATTTATAGCTTGAAGAAATACAATAGATGAACATAAAGATAAACCACCAATTGCTATCCAAGCTAATCAAATGTAGATAATGTCTTTTTTTTTCGGCAGGTAAAGATTGGATAAAGAACCCTAAAATGTACATATGAGGCTCGACCTTTGACAAAATACATTAGGCTCAGCCTAGTGTAGTAAAAGTGTACAACAAAATAAATAAGAAGATGCTCTTCTAGACAGAATTCTGAGGGAAGTAAAGGCCTTGAGCTAGTACTTCCAACTAAATCCTATTTCAATGGAGCATCTCTTGACCCAAAAAACCTTTCATGACACACAAGATATTGCTTCAGTAGTCACCTTAGCCACCTCAAGTCATAGGATGGAAAGAATTCTCCAGATGATGGAGACATGAATGGGCCCAATTCCCTTGGCACAAATTCTATGCATTTAGGCATTGAGTTGGTAATTACCATTGCATTGCTACCTGATGATTATGTTGAAAATTTTCAAACCTCAGTGAAGGCACTCTATCCCTAATGACTTGCAATATACTGTGTAGTGTTGAATCTTGATCCATGAATTGATTCCTGAAGAGTCTATTGTTCCTCTCCCTCCATAGGTAGTAGACAGTAGTTTGGAGGGTTAATTTCTTTAACACAGTAATAAAAACTTTCCTTTCCAATGTAGTGTAGCCCAATGAATAAATTCTGTCCAAGATCTATATTGCCAAGCTTGAGAGCTCATAGTCATTAGCTTGTTCCAAATAACCTGTGAATAAGAGCAGTCAAAAAACAAGTGAGAGTGTGTCTCAGTAACCCCTTTACAAAGAATGCAGTCAACTCCCATATTAGGATTGAATGATTGTATCCTATCTTCTGTGCTCAATCTCCCTTTAACAGCCATCCACATGATAAAACTCATTCCAGGGATTGAATGCTTAAACCACACAAGCTTGAACTAAGGCACTTTTGGATTGGAGCTCTAATGGTTTTCCAAGAAAAACCAGTTGTGAACCTCCCACTTGTACCAGGATTCCATTTAACTCTATCCTCTCTTCTTTGGTTAGGAACATATGCTGGCATTGAGCTGGCTATTTCCCTGATTTCAACAGTTGTGGCCCTAGACCAATGCCATTGGTTGTAGGTAATGATGCAACTCACTTTTGCTTCCCTGGGTAGTGTAGAATTTGTGATGATGGGTCCCAATTCATTGTGAGGGGCCCATTGGGATGCCAGTTATCATACCAAAGACTAGTGGTTTATCCATTCCCCATCAAATGGGTAAGGTTTGGTCTGAACAAGCTCCTTTTTTCAGTAGGTTTTGCCAGTTCCATGAGCTAGTGCTAGAGCCTTTTACTACCCAGAGGCTTTTGCCTTTCAGGTGATAAGCATGGATCCACTTGGTCCATAAGTTCTCTTTATCATTGAACAAGAGCCACAAATGTCTCATCATGAGAGCAACATTCCATTCCTTAAGACATTTAATACCTAGACATCCCTCCTATTTTGGTCTGCATACCTCCTTCCATGTTACTTTTGCCCCAAATATTGTCAGCTCAACCCCTTTCCACATAAAAGCTCTCATTATCTGCTCAACCTTATCCAAAACTTGCAGTGGTAAGCTAAGATGGGATGACCAGAAAATGTGGATACTATCAATCATAGATGTTATCAGTTGCATCCTCCCTACATATGAAAGAAACCTGTTTGTCCAGTTTTGACTCTTCTTTTAATTCTTTCGATTAGTGGGAGACAATGATTAGTCCTTAGTCTGGTAGAAATCAAAGGAATCCCCAAGTACCTCATGGGTAGGTTGCCTTTAGGGAAGCCAAATAAATCTATAATTTGCTCCGTGTCTTAGGCATCAACAGCTACCATGAATAAAGAACTCTTCTTGGGATTAGCTTGTAGTCTGATAGCCATTGAATTTGTTCAAAGCCTCCTTTAATGTCATAGCAGATTGAATATCCCCATGACGGAACATCAGTAAATCATCAGCAAATGTGAGTTGACATATATAAATTCAACTTTTTGCACCTCAAATGGAACTTAAACTAAGTGTTGGAGCTGATTCTTTGTTTTGTTGACAATGTGAGGTCCTCCATAGCCAATACAAATAGGTAGAGGGAGAAAGGATCCCTTTCCTTAGCCCCCTTGCACTGGGGAAAAATCCTTCAAGTTCTCCATTAATGTTCACTGAGAACTTAGGAAATGCTATACAAGACCATATCCAGCTCCTTATTCTAGCAGAGAAATTGAAAGCTTCTAAAATGTCAATCATGAATTGCCAGTCAATGGTATCATAAGCTTTCATGATATCAACCTTTACAGTACATCTAGGCGAACCCCTCTCCTTGTGGTAATCCTTCATAATCTCTTGTGCCAAGAGAATATTATCACTGATCCTCCTCCCTGGTATAAATGCTGACTAGTTAGGGTTGATAATGCCATGCAAATACTTTTTTTATTCTATTAGCAATGATATTGGAGATTGCTTTTTAGATCACATTGCAGCATGAAATAGGCTTGAACTCACCCATAGTTGTGGGATTTTGTACTTTGGGTACCAAGGTGATGATGGTATTGTTGAATTCTCTCAACATGTTCCTAGTGGTAAAAAAATCTCTGATTGCAACTATAACATCCGCTCCTATCACTGGCCAAGCCTTCTTATAGGAGTAAGCATTGAAGCCATCAGATCCAGGTGCTTTTTGGTCATTGAAGGATAAAAACACATCCCTTATCTCATCAGCAGAAACCTCTTTTATCATGTCTTATGACTGCTGTTTATTTAGTTTTTGTTGCACCATGGAGTATAGAATTCTTTCCTGGCTTGTCCACTAGTGGTAGGGCTTTTACTTCCAATCAGTTGCTGATAGAACTCCATAGCTTCCCTCTTCACTACTCTATCTCCTTCAATTGTGACCCCATCTTCTGTTTGAAGAGACAAGATTTTCTTTGTGTTCCTCCTCTTAGTCATGGTCTTGAAGAAGTATGATGTATTTATGTCTCCCTTCTTCAACCAGAATACTCTTGATTTCTGTTTGAAAAATGATTTTTCATTTCTAGCTGCATTAGAGTAGCTAGCTAAAAGTTGTCTTTCTTGGACTCTGAGGCTATAATCCAACTAGATTGAGAACTATTAGCTGCTTTGGCACCTTTCCAAAGCCTCCTTTGCTTCCTTTGCAATTGCAAAAACTTCTCCCACCTCTTTACTTCTACTTTTGAAAATTGTCTTCAGTCTCTTGACAGATCTCATAATAACTTTAATAGTGTTCGCCTCTCTACAATTTCAAGGCATGGTGATGGATAAGTCTATCAATGGATTGGATTTTGATCCAAATTCGATCCTAATCTAAATCCAATTAGTCATATATGGATTATTCAAATTCGAATCTGCTATCATTTATTGTGGATTCAGATATGAATATATTAATATCAAATCTGATTATAATCGAAATATGTCATGAATTTAAGTGATTATTTGATAAAACTGAGTTAAAATTCAGACTTAATGTTATAAATTTAGCTATAAGAAAGTTATGCAAATCGCCTCAACTTTTTGGATTAGATTTCCTACCCCAGTGGGAAAATGGACTGAAAACAAATTTTCTAATCCTCATGTTGGATTGGTCCAAATCTTATCCAATCAGATCCGTTGAGAATCTTAATTGCTGGTGTTTTCCCTAAAAAAATTACATCAGTCATATGGGTCTATAATTAATAGATAACAACAGGTAAGACGATTCATTTTAGTTAAACCACGGCCCAGAAATGTGTAAATCATAAAGCTAATATCTCCATTTGACCTAAAGTCACATTCATTAGGGAAGCTGAGATTCTAAGAAGTTAGCACCAAGGAACAGAACGAACCCATTAAAAAATTTAAAAGATAAACTCTTAAACATGAACATAAATCGTATGACACCAATTTTATGTCAATATTTTGCATCACTGTAAGAACTGAGGTTGGTGACTCTTTCACTGTTTTCCACTCATTAAAGATAAAATTAGATAGGCCAATTCCACTCTATCCGGAAAAAAAATGGGTACCGTACGAAAGTTACTATTTTTAAGGTCTAATGTGAAATTATAACTGTTTGAAGTAAATTCATGATCGATCATGAATACTTCTGATCAGTTGTAATTTAAGCTTTAAAAGTTGTGATTTTATTTTTAAAAATTATAAACTTGCATAATCGATCATGATATTTTAGAATTTATAGTACATTTTTCAATTATAACTTTTTCTTCTAAAAATTGTAACTTAAACTCAAAAAATTATAAATTTCAATACTGAAGTGGGTCAAAGTTAAATAAGTCATATCTTATCAGACAAATACTCTTACATAATGATAGAGACGCAAAACAAAAAAAAAAAAAAATGATAAATAGTATTTGATGATGACTAGAATAAATCCTAAGTATGAACTCAGACATAGAGCTCAGCCCAGGAGGTCAGGCGAAAGGTTCGTAGCTCAGAGGACTAAAGCCAGAGCTCCCTACAGATGAAATCACAACAAAGAAGAAAAGAAGGCAGCTAGACAATAGCGGATACTGACAGAATAACTAAGAAGCAAGAACCAAGGCACGAAACTCTCAACCCACCTCAATCCTTTCCAAGCATTAAGGGGGATCCCACGATAGAAGGCAAAGATCTCGGGGTACAGACCGTTTGAAGCCAACCATAGGGAGTTTAGGTAACTCCGAAATTGGAGAGTAAGATAGGGGAAGATCCCTTCATTGTAGGAAGGGATCTCGGATTAGAGGTAAGCATGAGGCTATAAAAGGGGAGCCACGAAGAACCCCAAGGGGCGGATACAAAAATTGTAATACATTCAACTCGGTCAATAAGAAAGAAAGGAGCTAGAGACTCCATTGCAGAGTGGACTAGCCGAGCTCAGGCCGGTGAACCACTATAACCCCGTTTGTGTTATTGCCCATTTCTTCCTTCCTCGAAAACGTCAATTAGCATTACTAGATTCGAGCCTTGTAGCTCAGATACTATACTTAGCACCACACAGATCGTTCATACAGAATAATCCTATTCCGTAGCTCATACGCGTAGATTTACACCATCAGTTTGGCGCCGTCTGTGGGAACGACTGTTCCTATTACAAATAAGCTGATCTCTCAGTGACTGATGGTAACAACTCGAAATATGAGCAGAAGTCAAACAAACCTACCACGAATGCAAGATCAGCAGGAAGCCACCAACGGCAGACAACCCGGGAACGTCCAAAAGGCTAATTCCCCCATTAATAACGAGATGGAGGCCCTTCGCCTCGTCAACCAACGCTTGCTAAGGGAAAATGCAGAGCTATCAAAGCTCATACAGCGCCCCCAAGAGGCACGACAGGCCCAAGAAGGCCAGAATAATCCCCCTCATAGGGAACAACGACACTGGGACCCCCTTAGAGAGGTCAACGAAGGAGGAGAAAACAGCCAGACCAGGGGGCATGCTCCTTACCTACCCCCTAGGAATGGCCACAACGAGGAAGTGCAAAGTCAGAACGATGGGGGTGAGAGGGATGATTTTTTCCCTTACCCGCAAGACAGGAGAGAGCAGCACTGGGAGCAACGCTTCAAAGACATCCAGCAAGAGCTCAGCCACATGAATGAGGCAGTAAAGAGCAAGGCTCCAGTTACAATGGACGCTCTAGTACAACAGACCGAGTCCCCGTTCACCACTGGAGTGTTACACTTCCCTCTCCCTCCGAAGTTCAGGATGCCACTAATAGAGGTCTTCGACGGAACAAAAGACCCCGTAGATCACCTCAACACATACAAGAACCAGATGGAGCTGCATGGATACCAGGACCCTGTACGCTGCAAAGCTTTTGCCATCACATTGAAAGGCTCTGCCCTAGCCTGGTTTCACAGGCTTCCACCCGCCTCGATCTCATCCTTTAAAGAGCTCTCCATAGCTTTTGTATCTCACTTTATAGGAGCTCGGATATACAGAAAGCCAAGCTACCACCTGCTGAATGTGAAACAGGGACCTCAAGAGAACCTGAGGTCTTATGTCCAGAGGTTCAACTCGGAGTCACTAAAGGTAGATATCCCAGACGAGAAATTTGCCATAACAGCCTTCATAGCTGGATTGGGAGTGCAATCCAAGGACTTAATGTTCTCCGTATCCAAAAACCCTCAAGCAACCATGGCCGAGGTATTGGCCAAAGCCGAGAAGTACATAAACGGTGAGGAAGCCCTCCTCTCGAAGGTGGGGAGCTCATCCGTACAGAAAGATAAAGGGAAAGAGGAAAAGAAAAGGGATCGAAGTCCCAGAAGAGAAAGGGGACGTGATAGGTCTCCAAGAAGAGACAGAGAGCGCTCCCCAAAAAGGAAAGGTAACATCAGAGATCGATTAGGCCCACCGCAGCCAGAACTACAACCAAGATATCCACCTCGACAGCTCACGCCTTTAACTGCAACGGTGTCCCAAATCTTGTACGAGGTGCAGAATGAGAAGTTTCTAAAGTGGCCACCCCGGATGAAGGCAGACCCGACAAAAAGAGATCCCACTAAGTTTTGTGAATTTCACAGAGATAATGGGCATCAAACAGACGACTGTATCCAGTTGAAAAGGGAGATAGAGTTCTTGATCCAACGAGGGCATCTGCGACGCTACGTAGCTCAGGAAGATCGAAACCGAGCTCAACCCCCACCTCAGCAGCAAGCTCCCGCACAACACCAACAGCCCCTAGGGGAAATCAGAGTAATATCTGGTGGATTCGCAGGAGGTGGTGAGTCCAGCTCAGCCAGAATGGCTCACCTGCGTAGAGTCAGAGCTGGAGAAGCCCTGGAGGTACAAGCAGTATCTAAGGCACCTCGTCTAAGCACAACCATCACATTTTCAGACGTAGACTTGGAAGGATACCAACATCCCCATGACGACCCATTGGTAGTAAGGGCTGTGGTGGCCAACAGAACTGTTCATAGAGTTCTGATTGACAACGGGAGCTCGACAGATATCATTTTTGCCCTAACATTTGACAAGATGGGCATAGGCAGGGAAAAACTCGAACCAGTGAGTGCACACTTGTTAGGATTCTCAGGAGAGAGGGTGTTACCCCTTGGTTCGATACAGCTAGTATTAACAATGGGGGACCCACCTTGCCAGACCACCACCACCGTTAAGTTCCTGGTGGTTGATGCACCATCCGCATATAACATGCTGCTAGGCAGGCCATCTCTAAACGCGATGAAAGCTATCCCCTCGGCTTATCACATGGTTGTGAAGTTTCCCACTGAGAATGGGGTTGGAGTGGTCCGTGGAGATCAGCGAGTAGCAAGAGAATGCTATATGGCCTCTACAAAGCAGAAAGAAGTTGAAAGTGTTCAGCTGGACGAGCTGGATATGAGAGATGAGCTAGATGCGAGACCCATGCCATCGGAAGAGCTGGAACCTGTTCAGCTTGATGAAGATCCAGAACACCTCGTTTACGTCGGATCCAAACTGAGCAGAGGTATTAAGGATCTTCTCATTCAGTTCTTGAAGGAGAACCTAGGAGTATTCGCTTGGCGCCAAGAAGATATGAGGGGGATTGACCCAACAATCATCACACACAAGCTAAGTGTGAATCCTACCTATAAGCCTGTCAAGCAGAAAAGGAGGTGCTTTGCTCCAGAACGCCAGAAGGCAATTAACGAAGAAGTCAGCAAGCTCCTCCACGCTAAGGCCATTAGGGAGGTGGACTACCCCAGGTGGCTGGCAAATGTGGTTCTAGTAAAGAAGACTAATGGGAAATGGCGGCTCTGCATCGACTTCACGGATCTCAATCGAGCCTGCCCAAATGATAGTTTTCCTCTACCTCGAATTGACATAATAGTGGATGCCACTGCTGGGCACGAGCTCCTCAGCTTCATGGATGCTTTCTCGGGTTACAACCAGATCATGATGGACCCAACTGATCAGGAGAAAACTTCCTTCGTGACTAAACAAGGAACGTACTGCTACCAAGTCATGCCCTTTGGGTTGAAGAATGCTGGAGCCACTTATCAGCGCCTGGTAAACAGGATGTTCCAAAAGCAGGTTGGAACTTCCATGGAAGTTTACATCGACGACATGTTGGTAAAGTCGTTGAAAGCAGAATTACACATCGGACATTTAGCAGAATCATTCCGAATCCTTAAGGAATACAAGATGAAGCTCAACCCCGCCAAGTGTGCTTTTGGAGTATCTGCAGGAAAATTCCTAGGCTTTATAGTCAATAGTAGAGGAATTGAAGCTAACCCCGAGAAGATAAAGGCAGTATTGGACATGCAACCACCATCCAACACAAGGGAAATCCAACGTCTGATAGGAAGAATAGCAGCCTTGAGCCGCTTTGTGTCTAGATCAAGTGACAAGTGCCAGCCTTTCTTCCAAGTCTTGAAGAAGGCGTTCCAGTGGGACACCCGGTGCGAAGAGGCATTCCAGACACTAAAGACCTATCTGAGCTCACCTCCTGTGCTGGTGAGTCCCTTAGAAGGAGAGGTACTCACACTTTATCTAGCTGTCTCGAACTTTTCAACCAGTGCAGCGCTAGTAAGGGAGCAAGACAGAGCTCAGCAGCCAGTATATTACTGCAGCAGAGCTCTGAGGGGGGCAGAGGAAAGATACCCCAAAATGGAAAAACTCGTTTTAGCTTTAGTCACCATTGCCAGAAGACTTAGGCCCTACTTTCAAGCTCATACTATTGAGGTACCGACAGATCAGCCGATGAAACAAGTGTTGCACAAGCCAGAATCCTCTGGAAGGCTGGTTAAGTGGGCTATAGAGCTCAGTGAGTTTGATATCAGGTACAAACCGAGGACTGTAATTAAGGGGCAAGTTCTAGCAGATTTCATCGCAGAATTCACAACGACAGCACCCCCGGAAGCCACACAGTTAGTGCCAGACCTCCTTACATGGAAGCTTTCGGTAGATGGAGCCGCCAACGCTCAAGGAAGTGGCGCAGGCTTGATTTTAACCTCCGGATGGGATAGATGTCGAGTATGCACTCAGGTTTGGATTTAAGGCTTCGAATAATAAGGCTGAGTATGAGGCTGTCATCGCCGGGCTCAATCTCGCTCACTCAATGGAGGCGGAGCAATTGGAGATCTGCAATGACTCACAACTCGTAGTAAAGCAAATAGAAGAGTCTTACGAGGCAAGAGGGGAGAAAATGGTCCTCTACCTTAGGAAGGTGCAAGAATTAATGAGGAAATTTGTGCGGGTTAAAGTCAGACATATCCCCAGAGCCGAAAACTCCCGAGCTGACGCCTTAGCTAGATTGGCAATGGCTTCGCAGGAAAGCTTAGACAGGCTGATTCCAATGGAACACCTAACGGAGCCATCCGTATGCGTCAAAGATGGGGAAATACTGCCCGTGGAGGGTCAACCAAGCTGGATGGACCCCATCATGGGGTACCTACAGAATGGGACTCTACCAACAGATCCCAAAGAAGCAGCGAAACTAAGGACCTGGTCAGCCAGGTTTTCTGTTTTGCAGGGAGACCTATACAAACGAGGTTTTTCAGCACCAATTCTTAAATGCGTGGGAGATGAAGACGCCAATTACATACTCAGAGAGGTTCATGAAGGAATTTGCGGCAACCATATTGGAGCTCGAGCTCTAGCAGGGAAAGTATTAAGGCAAGGCTACTATTGGCCTACCATACTCAAAGATGCGGTAGACTTGGTCAGAAAATGCTCCATTTGCCAAATGCATGCCAATATCCCTCATTGCCCGCCAGAGCTCTTAACTGCAGTAGTAAGCCCTTGGCCTTTCCAGCAGTGGGGTTTGGACATACTAGGACCTCTGCCTACCGGCATGGGACAGTGTAAGTTCGCTATTGTTGGGGTGGATTACTTCACCAAATGGGCTGAAGTGGAGCCCCTGGCCTCAATAACGGAACAAAAGGTTCAAAACTTTGCGTGGAAATTAATAATTTGCAGGTTTGGAATTCCCAGGGCAATCGTTTCCGACAATGGAAAACAGTTCGATAATCCCAAATTCAAGAAGTTCTGTGCTGATCTGGGAATAAAGAATTACTTTTCGGCCTCAGCCCATCCACAATCCAACGGACAGGCAGAAGTCACCATCAGAACCATCAAAGCAGCTCTGAAGACCAAGCTTGAAGCCTTAAAAGGAAAATGGGTGGAGCATATCCCTGAAGTACTATGGGCCTATAGAACGACAGCAAGGTCAGCGACTCAGGAGACTCCATTCGCCCTAGCTTTTGGAACAGAGGCAGTAGCACCGGTAGAAATTGGAATCCCATCCCCTAGGGCCGAATTTGCAGAGTCTCAGCACAATGATGAGTCTCTTCTGTTGAATTTGGACCTCTTGGAAGAAAAAAGAGAAACAGCTCTGCGTCGCATTAAGGCTTACCAGAGGAAGGCTGCAAGGTACTATGACAGGAAAGTCAAACACCGAAGTTTCAAAGTGGGAGATCTGGTCCTCAGGAAGCTCTTGCCGGCCAGGAAGGATCCCACTCATGGGAAGCTGGGACCAAATTGGGAGGGTCCTTATATCGTATCGAGGGTGATCAGATCCGGAAACTACGAATTACAAACAGCGGAGGGAAAGATATTACCTCATTCTTGGAACGCAGAGCATCTCAAAAGATTTTTTCAGTAAGTCCTCTTTTTGTAAGAGAATTTTTATCAATAAAACAATGAAATTTGTTTCACCAAGGGTCTATTAAAAGAGCCAAGTAGCTCAGTAAGAACTTTCTAGTTCACAAAAACGAGCCCTGAAGCTCAGTAAGAACTTTCAAGTTCACAACAACGAGCCCTGAAGCTCAGTAAGAACTTTCTAGTTCACAAAAACGAGCCCTGAAACTCAGTAAGAACTTTCTAGTTCACAAAAACGAGCCTTGAAGCTCAGTAAGAACTTTCAAGTTCACAACAACGAGCCCTGAAGCTCAGTAAGAACTTTCTAGTTCACAAAAACGAGTCCTGAAGCTCAGTAAGAACTTTCAAGTTCACAACAACGAGCCTTGAAGCTCAGTAAGAACTATCAAGTTCACAAAAACGAGCCATGAAGCTCAGTGAGAACTTTTAAGTCCACAAGAATGAGCCATGAAGCTCAGTAAGAACTTTTAAGTTCACAAACTTGAGCCATGAAGCTCAGTAAAAACTATTAAGTTCACGAAAACGAGCCATGTAGCTCAGAAGGAACTCGTCAGTTCACAATATCAAGCTGTGTGGCTCAGAATAAAGAAGAAAAGAGAAGGGATCCCTGAGATACAAACTACCGAGCTCAACATCTCAGGGGAAGCCATTGAGCATAACACCAAGTCTCCTATACTCTTCAAACCTAGTAATTTTGCTTCAAGAAGTGCACAACACCTCTCAAAGCAAAGGGGGAAGGGGAGTATATAAAGCAGAACGCATATAAAGCAAAACAAGTAAAAGTACAGTTCGAAATCGAAATTCGAAGGTATATATGTGCTAAGCCAGCAAAGGAAAAACAGATGAAGATTGCAAAGTAAAACAAGTCCTAGCCCAAGGCAAAGTTGCATCTCAAAAAAAAATTTTATTACAAAGAAGAGAGATTACAACTGAAAAATCCTAAGTCTCTGGAGGGGGAGTGGACAGAAGATCCTGTAGCTTGGCAGATGCAGCCTCAGCAGGAGAAGCAGAGCCCGGCAGCTCAGAAGGCAAGGACCCAGAAGCTGGAGGAGTAAAATTCTCAGGAATGTTGATCCCAGGAGCCTCCGCCCTGTCTAGTAATGATCCTTGCTCAAGGGCTTCGGACACCAGATCAACAGAGAAGGACGCAGCACGTGCAATCATTGGAGGAGCAGGTACATCTTGGACTGAGGCTTCAGGGAGAAGAGCTGAGTTGTCTTCCTCACCATCAGAGTCGGTTTCCAATTCCCCCTCTGTTGGGATAGGTAAATTAAAATCCAGATCGGGAAAGATCTTCGAAGCTTTACGCTGAAAAGCAAGCCACCCAGAGGCCCATTGGGTGGTGGCTTCATCAGTCAGCTCGGCAATTAAATCACTATTCTCCTTGAGCTCCTTATGAAGAATCCCATTGGCCTCGCAAATTGTGTCATATTCTCTCTTTGTGAACTCAAGAGAGTTGCGGGCGTCAAAAGCATCCTGATTAGCCTTAGCCCAGAGCTCAGTTTTATGCTTCAGCTCCTCCCCCACAATCCTTAGCTCGTCACGAGCCTTCTTTTCTCCCTCCTCAGCCTTGAGCTTGGCTGCTTTGAAGCCCTTGAGATCAGAGGATTGCTTCTCCAGCTGTTCAGTTAGGTCCTTCACTTGGTTTTTGAGATCCTCATTCTCAAAAGACTGCTCCGCAACCTTGAGCTCGTACGCCTTCAGAACTTTAACAGAAGACTCGGAAGACCGAACTCTCCTCAGCAGGCCCTTTACATGGATGGCCATCTAAAGAGGCACAAAAAAGGAAAAAAAAAAAAAAAAGTAAGCAGTAAACAGCTATGACATAAGGTTAAGCAGGTGCCTAAGAATATCAAGACTTACAGTAGCTGCTCCCTGAAGAGCTGATGCGATGGACTCTTCAAGCTCCATAGTGGCAGCCCTCTGGACGTCAGAATCAGGAAGAATAGAGGAAACAGCCCCTGCGGCGAGCTCCATGTTTCTAAAATAGGAATCTTCATCTTCCTTCACGTCGGGTAGCGTCCCCTTCTTGCTCTCAGGACCCACCAGAGTTGTCTCAATGACCTTCCCTGAAGAGCTATATCTGAAACTACCAGGTCGGACACGCGGGATCACTTCCAAAGCCTTCTCAATCTCTGATGAGGAAGGAGAAGTCTGACCTCCCGCTGAGATAGGTTGGGTTTTTGGAGAAGGAGGGGTCTTCACAATCTCAGACGAGCTAGGTGGAGGAACCAGATCTTTGACAGCTGAGGAAGAAGTTGGTTCCCCCACTTTCTGAACTTTGGTTTGAGGAGCAGAGCTACTCCCAGAACCGACCTGAGCCTTCCGCTTGTTGCCTCTCCCACTTTTTGACAACTTGTTCAACTTGGCCTGGATTTCCTCGGGGTTAAGCTTCATAGTGGAAGATCCTGGAAAATCTGAGCTAAAACAGTTAGACAAAAAGAAATAAAAAGTAAGATAAAGAAACCCTTAGGAAAGGGGGGTTACCAGCAGCTCCTTCAGGTCTGACAACATAAATTGGAAGCGGAGCCTCAATCTCTACCTCAGGAAGGCTGAACCCTCTGTCCACCAAAACCCAAGGCAGAATAAGCTCGGAATACCTCCTGGGGGTGCACTTTGCCAATATCTCCATCGCCTCTTGTTCCTCAGTGCTGAGCTTGAGGCGAGTACCTAGAAAACACAAAGGCAGAGCAGAGTTAGGAGCTCATGGCCCTTGAAACGAAACACGCAACTAACCCAATTAAGGACTCACCCAAGTTGTCTGGACGAGTCCAGGCCTTGGGAATACCAAGAGTGTCCGACCTGTCAGCAGGGTTGTATTCCCAGCCGGTGCCCCCGACAAAAAAGAAATGTTCCTTCCAATGCTTGTGGGAGGTCGGAATGTTAGAAATAAGCTGCCTAACATTAGCACGCTTAGAGGCATACAAGAAGCCTTCCTGAGAGGTCGGTTTAACATTGAAGAACTCTAGGAATAAAGGAAGGGTAAAGACCCAGAGGTCTAAATCTTTGAAAATAACCAGAAGACCCGCTAAGACACCCCAGAAATTAGGAGAAAGTTGAGAGGGGCACACGTTGAAGTACTGCAGAATGGTCTTGAAAAAGGGATGTATAGGAAAACGAAGGTCATTATCGAAGGCGGCCTCAAAAAAATAGACCCTCTTGTTAACCTGGGCAACGAAGGGGGTAAAACTATATGGGCTCAAGAGCTCAACGCCAGCAGGGAACCTATAGCGAGTACGCAAAACGTTTAACAAAAAAGGATTGAGCTTGCTAGGGCCCACTTGCTCAGCTAGCTTATAGGCAGCTCCTAAGTACGTTGAGACATCAGAAATCCCAACTCCACTGACCTTGCCTTGCCTTTGTCTGTCTTAGGGGGCAGGGGGGAAGATGTTGAGGGGAGCTCCTCGGTGTTGACCTCGGAATCAGCGACATCAACCCCAGGGAAATTGTCTATCTCGTCACCTACTTCCCCTAATTCGGTCTCTTCCTCGGCTGACCTATCTCCTAAGAGTGAAACAGAGGAGCGAGTGGCTCCAGAAGAGGCTGACATGGTAGGAAGAGAAAAAGGAAGATTAAAAGAGCGATAAAGGGAAGGGACACTGGTCAGGCACTCTCTAATGACCCTGGGGTCGACACAATAACTCCCAACGGCAAGGATATGAACTATAGAACTCCAATCCACGAAGTGGGGAAGTGGGGTTAGGCAATGGTCACGATTCCAAAAGTAAAAGAACCGAAAAGCCCAAAAATGTAGCACCCACCTTGAATTCGAGGGATCCAGAGCAAATGAGGAAGTGAAAGGGGCAAATGACGTACCTAAACTCAGGAATAGCGGCGAACAGAAGCCTGGAGCAATATCGAAGGGAAGAGGCACTGCGAGTCTTCAAGACGAGAACTGAGAATTCGGTTTCAAACGAGAAATCAGGAAATTTCAAACTGATGGCCTGGAATCAAAAGAATGAAGACGAAGAGCAATGAAGAAGATGAACAGAGTGAGAATGAGGGTTTTGATGACCGTTTGGACATTTATGGCTTGAGAGGACGTGGGCTAGAACATACGCGGGAATTGAGGAGACCATGATTGTCAGAAAACCGTCAAAAAGGCAATGCCCTTATACAAGCTAAGGCCAGTCATGAGCAGATTTTTAGCTTGGTTTAAAACAGCTCAGCCCCTGCCCAAGCTCGCTTGAGCCAAGGGCTGGGGGGCAACTGATGATGACTAGAATAAATCCTAAGTATGAACTCAGACATAGAGCTCAGCCCAGGAGGTCAGGCGAAAGGTTCGTAGCTCAGAGGACTAAAGCCAGAGCTCCCTACAGATGAAATCACAACAAAGAAGAAAAGAAGGCAGCTAGACAATAGCGGATACCGACAGAATAACTAAGAAGCAAGAACCAAGGCACGAAACTCTCAACCCACCTCAATCCTCTCCAAGCATTAAGGGGGATCCCACGATAAAAGGCAAAGATCTCGGGGTACAGACCGTTTGAAGCCAGCCATAGGGAGTTTAGGTAACTCCGAAATTGGAGAGGAAGATAGGGGAAGATCCCTTCATTGTAGGAAGGGATCTCGGATTAGAGGTAAGCATGAGGCTATAAAAGGGGAGCTACGAAGAACCCCAAGGGGCGGATACAAAAATTGTAATACATTCAACTCGGTCAATAAGAAAGAAATGAGCTAGAGACTTCATTGCAGAGTGGACTAGCCGAGCTCAGGACGGTGAACCACTATAACCCCGTTTGTGTTATTGCCCATTTCTTCCTTCCCCGAAAACGTCAATTAGCATTACTAGATTCGAGCCTTGTAGCTCAGATACTATACTTAGCACCACACAGATCGTTCATACAGAATAATCATGTTCCATAGCTCATACGCGTAGATTTACACCATTAGTATTTATAACCGGATATCAATGGAAATCCTAATTCTTCTTCTTGCAAAGTTGTAGCAGCTCCTCCACCACCACTTCAAGCTCTTCTTCTCCTTTCATTTTAAATTTCTCACTCACTTCCCGTGCTTTCCTCCTCACACCCTCCCCGTTTTCCTCCACAACCACCTTTCTTATAACTTGTGCAATCTCTTCTCTCTGGAGCTTTCCATTATTGTCTCTCATAACCTCCACACCAACACCAACCTCCACCACCCCTCTAGCATTCAATGGCTGGTCAATATGCATGGGTATTGCTATAATTGGAACACCAAACTTCATGCTTTCCATTATAGAACTCCACCCACAATGGCTCACAAAGCCACCTATACCCAGATGCCCAATGATTTTAGCCTGTGGGGCCCATCCTTCCACCACCTTTCCTCTCTCTCCTACCCTCTCAAAAATTCCTTCTGGTAGTGCATCTTCGACCCTAATTTTCTCCCCTTTATGAAACCTCACCACCCATATGAAATTAACCATGCTAATCTCTAGCCCATGAGCTACCTCTTCCATCTCTTCCTTGGACATAAAATACTCACTGCCAAAAGAAACAAACATTGTTGAATAATTGTTCTTTTTATCTAGCCATTGCATGATGTCCTTATGCTCATCTTGACTAACAGGGTCTTGAACAAGTGGACCAAGTGGAACAAGCTTCTTCTCAGCTAAAACAGATAGATAATCAATATATTTTCCCTCAATTTCTCTAAAAGTTTTAATCAGAACGATGTTACACGATCGTTCAAGAGCTTCCAAGAAACGATATTTATCTTTAACACGATCCTCATGAGTGGAGACTGCACCCCGAGTCATGAGGCTTTCATACCCACGAATATGAATTTCTGGGAATGGGAATTTTTCGCCACCCATCTTCAGAATGTGAAGGGCAAAAGAAGCTATCGCTGCTCCACTGGTAAGAAACTGAACAGCGGGGACATTGTGAGAGGAAGCTATGGCTACTGCCCATGGCTGATTAAAGTCATATATGAGCAGGTCAGGTTTTAAGGTCTTGACGATGTTGTCGAAGTTATGGCTTGCCATCTCAAAAGCATCTTGAGTGTGGGCGCAAGATGGGCTGGAAGGCCATTGGTGGTGTGGTAATGAGGAGGAAGCTCAGGAGAATCTGGCAAATGGAGTTGAACTAGTTGTATGGAGAGAGAGTACTTGTGGGTGATTCTTTCTTTGATGGAACTGAGATTGATAGGTGTAGAACAAAGGGATACATAGAAGTTTCTATCTGCTAGTTTTTTGGCTAGCTCTAGAATGGGAAAGATGTGACCATGAGCCAACCATGGGAGCATAAGAACACTCAAACTTGCTTGTTGGGTGCTCATAATTCTCTCTCTCTCAATGTGTATGTCGTTGTGTGCGAATTGAAGCTCTTCCATAAACACCTTTTTAACGGGAGTAATGGTTGAAGAACTTAAAAATTAGACTTCATAACCTCAACTATTGAATATATAGCGAGTCTCAATAAATGTTAGGATCCACAGTGAAATCAATGGTTTTATGGGGTGTCAATTTTATCTGTTAACACGAACCCGACATGAACCAAAACTCGAAAATAACACGATTAGTTGACACGAGTAATAAATAAGTCAAATTAAGGTTCGACATTGATGGTGAGAATCTACGCGAATGAGCTATGGAACAGGGTTATTTAATATGAACGATCCGGGTGGAGCTGAGTACGACGTCTGAGCTGCCAATGCTCGTGCTTGATAAGACAATATGAAGCTTAGGGGATTTTGGGAAGGCGGTGATAACAAGACAAGATTATAGTGGTTCACCGGCCTGAGCTCGGTTAGTCCACTCTGCAATGGAGTTTTTGGCTCCTCTCTTTCTTATTGATCCAGTTGAACCTGTTACAGCCGTATCTCCCCCGTGGGGCTCTATTGCCTCCCTTTTATAGCCTCATGCTTACCTCTAACTCGAGATCACCTCCTTTATTGAAGGGATCGTGCCCTATCTTCGTCTATAATCTCGGAGTTACCTAAACTTCCTATGGCTGGCTTCAAACGGCGAGATCTTTGTCTTCTATCATGGGATCCTCTCCTTGGTTTTAGGAGAGGATCCTGGTTGGTTACGGGTTTCACGCCTTGGATCAGCCTAATTCCCATTGCGAAGGTATCCGCTGTCATCTTGCTGCCCTCTTGTCATTTCTCAGTTCGTATCTTCAGCTGGGAACCCTTGCGCCCGGCTGGATGAGCTCAAACCATGGCTGGATGAGCTCTTCTTATTTTACCTGAGCTCCTGGGCTCACTTTCTAAGCTCGTGTCTAGGGCTTATTTTAGGTATCATCAGTTGCCCCCCAGCCCTTGCCTTAAGTTAGCTTAGGCAGGGGCTGACCTATTTTTAAACCAAGCTAGTGTCTGACTGACCTAGGCTTGTATAAAGGCACTGCCTTTTTGACGGTTTTCTGTCAATCATGGTCTCCTCGATTCCCGCGCATGTTCCAGCCCACGTCCTCTCAAGCCATAAATGTTCAAACAGTCATCAAAACCCTCGTTCTCACTCTGTTCACCTTCTTCACCGCTCTTCGTCTCCATTCTTCTTGTGATTTCAGACCATCTTACTCGAACTTTCCTGATTTCTTGTCTGAAACCGAATTCCCGGCTCTCGTCTTTGAAGACTTGCAGTGCCTTCTTCCTTCGATATTGCTCCAGGCTTCTGTTCGCCGCTATTCCTGAGTTAGGTACGTCCTTTGCCCCTTTCATTTCCTCCTTTGTCCTGGATCCCTCGAATTCGAGGTGGTTGCTGCATTTTTGGGCTTTTCGGTTCTTTTACTTTTGGAATCGGGACCATTGCCTAGCCCCACTCCCCCACTTCGTAGATTGGAGTTCTGTAGTTCACATTCTCGCTATTGGGAGTTATTGTGTTGATCCAAGGGTCATTAGAGAGTGCCTGACCAGTGCCCCTTCCCTTTACAGCTCTTTTAATCTTCCTTTTTCTCTTCCTACCATGTCAGCCTCTTCTGGAGCCACTCGCTCCTCTGTTTCACTCTTAGGGGATAGGTCAGCCGAGGAAGATACTGAATTAGGGGAAGTAGGTGACGAGATAGACAATTTTCCTGGGGTAGATGTCGCTGATTCTGAGGTCAATACCGGGGAGTTCCCCTTAGCATCTTCTCCCCTGCCCCCTAAGTCAAACAAAGGCAAAGGCAAGGTCAGTGGAGTTGGGATTTCTGATGTCTCAACGTACTTAGGAGCTGCCTATAAGCTAGCTGAGCAAGTGGGCCCTAGCAAGTTCAATCCTTTTTTGTTAAACGTTTTGCGTACTCGCTATAGGTTCCCTGATGGCGTTGAGCTCTTGAGCCCAGACAGTTTTACTCCCTACGTTGCCCAGGTTAATAAGAGGGTCTATTTTTTTGAGGCCGCCTTGGATAATGGCCTTCGTTTTCCTATACATCCTTTTTTCAAAACCATTTTGCAGTACTTCAACGTGTGCCCCTCTCAACTTTCTCCTAATTTCTGGGGTGTCTTAGCGGGTCTTCTGGTTATTTTCAAAGATTTAGACCTCGGGGTCCCTACCCTTCCTTTGTTCTTAGAGTTCTTCAATGTTAAACCGACCTCTGAAGGCTTCTTGTATGCCTCTAAGCGTGCCAATGTTAGGCAGCTTATTTCTAACATTCCGACCTCCCACAAGCACTGGAAGGAACATTTCTTTTTTGTCGGGGGCACCAATTGGGAATACAATCCTGCTGACAGGTCGGACACTCTTGGTATTCCCAAGGCCTGGACTCGTCCGGACAACTTGGGTGAGTCCTTAATTGGGTTAGTTGTGTTTTTCATTTCGAGGACCATGAGCTCCTAACTCTGTTCTGCCTTAGTTTTCTAGGTACTCGTCTCAAGCTTAGCACTGAGGAACAAGAGGCGAGGGAGATATTGGCGAGGTGCACCCCAAGAAGGTATTCCGAGCTCATTCTGCCTTGGTTTTTGGTGGACAGAGGGTTCAGCCTCCCTGAGGTAGAGATTGAGGCTCCGCTTCCAATTTCTGTGGTCAGACCTGAAGGAGCCGCTGGTAACCCCCTTTTCCTAAGGGTTCCTTTATCTTACTTTTCATTTTTTTTTATCTAACTGTTTTAGCTCAGATCTTCCAGGATCTTCCACTATGAAGCTTAGCCCGGAGGAAATCCAGGTCAAGGTGAATAAGTTGTCAAAGAGTGGCAGAGGTAGCAAGCGAAAGGTCCAGGTTGGTTCTGGGATTAGCTCTGCTCCTCAGGCCAAAGTTCAAAAGGTGGGGGAGCCAACTTCTTCTTCAGCTGCTGAGGATTTGGCTCCTCCACCTAGCTCCTCCGAGGTTGTGAAGACCCCTCCTTCTCCAAAAACCCAGCCTATCTTGGCGGGAGGACAGACCTCTCCTTCCTCGTCAGAGATTGAGAAGGCTTTGGATGTGATCCCGCGTATCCGACCTGGTAGTTTCAAATACAGCTCTTCAGGGAAGATTATTAAGACACCACCGGTGGGTTCTGAGGGCAAGAAGGGGACGCTACCCGACGTGAAGGAAGATGAGGATTCCTTTTTTGAAAACATGGAGCTCGCCGCAGGGGCTGTTTCCTCTATTCTCCCCGAGTCTGACATCAAGAGGGCTGCCACTATGGAGCTTGAAGAGTCCATCGCCTCAGCTCTTCAGGGAGCAGCCTCTGTAAGTCTTGATATTCTCAGTCACCCGCTTAACCTTACGCCATAGCTGTTTTCCGCTTGCTTTATTTACCTTTGTCTTTTTAGATGGCTATCCACGTAAAGGGCCTGTTGAGGAGAGTTCGGTCTTCCGAGTCTTCTGTTAAAGCTCTGAAGGCGTATGAGCTCAAGGTTGCGGAGCAGGCTTTTGAGAATGAGGATCTCAGAAACCAAGTAAAGGACCTAACCGAACAGTTGGAGAAGCAATCCTCTGATCTCAAGGGCTTTCAAGCGGCCAAGTTCAAGGCTGAGGAGGGAGAGAAGAAGGCTCGCGACGAGCTAAGGATTGTGGGGGATGAGCTGAAGCACAAAACTAAGCTCTGGCCTAAGGCTAACCAGGATGCTTTTGACGCCCGCAACTCTCTTGAATTCACAAAGATAGAATATGACACCATTTGCGAGGCCAATGAGATTCTCCACAAGGAGCTCAAGGAGAAGAGTGATTTAATAGCTGAGCTGACTAATGAAGCTACCACCCAATGGGCCTCTGGATGGATTGCTTTTCAGCGTAAGACTTGCAGGAATTTTCTTGACCTAGATTTCAATTTTCCTATCCCAACAGAAGGGGAATTGGAAGAAACTGACTCTGATGGTGAGGAAGATACCTCAACTCTTCCTCCTGAAGCCCCGCTCCAGGATATACCTGCTCCTCCCTCGATTGTTTGTGCTGCGTCCTTCTCTGCTGACCTGGTGACCGAAGCTCTTGAACAAGGATCATCACCAGATAGGGCAGAGGCTCATGGGGTCAGCGTTCCTGACAATTCTACTCCTCCAGTTTTGGGATCCTTGCCCCCTGACCTCCTGAGTTCTGCCACTCCTGTTGAGGCTGCATCCGCCGAGCTGCAGGATCTTCTGTCCACTTCCCCTCCAGAAACTTAGAATTTTTTAGTTGTAACCTCTTTTCTTTGTAAGAATGTTTTTTTTTTTTTTTTTTTTGATGCAATTTTGCCTTGGGCTAGGATTTTTGTGTTACTTTGCAATCTTCATCTGTTTTTCCTTTGCTGGCTTAGCACATATATACCTTTGAATTTCGATTTCAAATTGCACACTTACTAGTTTTGCTTTAAATACTCCCCTTCCCCCCTTCGCTTTGAGGGGTGCTGTGCACTTCTTGGAGCGACATTACTAGATTTGAAGAGTATAGAAGACTTGGTGTTGAGCTCGGTATTTGGTATATTAGGGATCCCTTCCCTTTTCTTCTTCATTCTGAGCCACACAGCTTGATATTGTGAACTGGCGAGTTCCTTCTGAGCTACATGGCTCGAGTTTGTGAACTTGGGAATTCTTACTGAGCTATATAGCTCTTTTTGTGACCTTAAAAACTCTTTCTGATAGCTCTTTTTGTGACCTTAAAAGCTCTTTCTGAGCTTCATGGCTCTTTTAATAGACCCTTACTGGAATAAATAACAAAGTCCACTGCTTTATTTTTCTGAACTTTCTTCTGAGTTCTCTTATCCTTCCCTTATCCCCCCTTGCTTTTTGAAGTGTTTTAGCCCTTCTTCAAACAAGATTATGGACTTCATGAGCTGCTAAGTTCTTTTGATGAACTGGGGAACCCATCAGGAACTTTATCATTCTGATGTGAGCAAAACTCTTGGAGCTGCAGGTCTGAGAGATCACGCTGAGGTGCAATGTTGCTAACCGGGCTGAGCTTCAAATTGAGGAATACTCTGGTGGGGTCAGAACTTTCTTCGGTCGTTTTGAGTGCGATAGGAGGGTTAATCTTGTGCTGATTCCTTTCCCCGCCTTTTTCCCAACCGTTTTCCATAACCGTAACCACCTTTATTAATTAAGAAAACAAAAAGGCAGCCGACTCCCTTTCGCGTGACTCTTGGTTTCTTCTTGATTCTTCGTGGTTACCCTCTGTTTTCTTCGCAGGCTTTAATGGCTGCCCCTACTTCTTCTTTGTTCCAAGGAAGGACTTCATTCGGGATCGACTGGAAGTGGCATGGCCGCTATTTATCTCCATCGTCCCTAGAATCCTCTGATTTGAAAGCCATCCAGAAACGGTTCTTTCCTGATCTCGATCTGCCTTTGCGAATCCCTACCCCGGATGAGCCCTGTAACTACCTTCCTCGAGGGGAAGTCTGTTTCTTCGAAGGTGCCCTGGACATGGGACTTCGCCTTCCCATTCATCCGGCCATAGGGCGAGTTCTTGCCTACTATGGCCTATGCCCTTCTCGCCTTTCCCCACGGGGATGGGCTGCTATGGTAAGATTCTTCCTGTTCTGCCGCCTACATGGTCTTGGTAGGTTCCCCTTTGTCTCTGAGTTTCTATACTTCTTCGAGATCGAAGAAGACGATGCCCCCTGCTTCAGCTTCTTCCGTTGGAGGAATTTCAAATTACGCCCTTTGGTTCTAGGCCTTCCCTCCAATCCTGAAGGATGGTCTAGACGCTTCTTTTTTGCTTCTGGGGAGTCTTGGCGGTCCCCTGAGGGTCGTTGCCGTGAAGCTAGGATTACACGGTCCTGGAAGAGCTTCTCTCGTATTGGTAGGTTCGATCTGAGCTCTCTTGACTTTAAACTTTTCTTGACGATATATTCTCATTATACTCTTTTTGCTCAGGTCCCCCTGATTTGGATGTGCCCGAGATGATAAATATTGATGAATTGCTGCTTGTTGAGTCTAGGACTTATTCTGAGCTAATGACGAGTGCCAACCTTTATTTGCTTGGGGCTGAGGCTACTGAATTTGAATTTTCCACTGTTCCTTACCCTTCCTGGACTTCTTTCTCTGACTCTGACGACGAAGGGGATTCCGATGAGGATGGGGACGCTGGTGCGAGCTCAAAGAGGCGTAGGAGGGATGGCTCCTTTTCCCCTGATTCTCTTTCCACTATCTTCCTCACCCCGGCAGGTCAGAAGCTTCTTGATTCACTTTATAAGGCTGAGCAAGAAAGGGACGAGCTGAAGAAGGAGAATGCTAGCCTGAAGGAAGAAATTGCTGAGCTGAAGTCTCAGCTTAAAAAAGATTAGGGCCTCTATCCCCTTGTATTTCCTTTCTTTTCTTGAACGTTGCCAAATTATGGCTCTCTTTAAATGTTTCTTGAATGTTTGTATTCTTGGATATTCTGAATACCAGATCTTTCATTTCTGAATCTTTATGAACTGAGGAGTCCGACCCGAATTCTGTAAACTTATTTCAGCACACTCTTTGTGTTCAGAACACGAACGTAGATGGAAAACAGAAGATCATGTTTGTACCGTCCTTAGTCCATGACTGGTTCCACAGGTCGGACCATGAATATTGATGGAAAACAGAAGATCGTGTTTGCACTGACCTTAATTCCTAACTGATTTTCGTAGATGATCTCTGCTGCACCAAACATATTGGGGTCTTCGAGTGCGTCGGCAGTGCACAAAGACTACTGGTCGTGGGGAAAGACTGTTGGTGTCTCCAAGAAGAGACCAGCTTTGAATTTTATGAGCTCAGAAGCGTGTCGTTTGCGTATGAGCTGAAGAGCTCATCTTGACCTTTTTAAGCTGAGAAGCTTATCCCTTATTTATGAGCTGAAGAGCTCATCTTGTATTTTATAAGCTTAGAAGCTTATCGCTTATTTATGAGCTGAAGAGTTCATTTTGAATTTTATAAGCTAAGAAGCTTATCGTTTGTTTATGAGCTGAAGAGCTCATCTTGAATTTTATAAGCTGAGAAGATTATCGTTTGTTTATGAGCTGAAGAGCTCATCTTGATTTTTATAAGCTGAGAAGCTTATCGTTTGTTTATGAGCTGAAGAGCTCATCTTGTATTTTATAAGCTTAGAAGCTTATCGCTTATTTATGAGCTGAAGAGCTCATTTTGAATTTTATAAGCTAAGAAGCTTATCGTTTGTTTATGAGCTGAAGAGCTCATCTTGAATTTTATAAGCTAAGAAGCTTATCGTTTGTTTATGAGCTGAAGAGCTCATCTTGTATTTTATAAGCTTAGAAGCTTATCGCTTATTTATGAGCTGAAGAGCTCATTTTGAATTTTATAAGCTAAGAAGCTTATCGTTTGTTTATGAGCTGAATAGCTCATCTTGATTTTTATAAGCTGAGAAGCTTATCGTTAGCTGTAGAGCTTATTGCACATTCCTTTACTTTGGAAACCATATAAGGGTGAATAAAAGACTCGTTTATTCTTATTAAAACAGCTCTGTTATAAATAACACTTACTGAAAGAACTTCTTAAGGTGTTCGGCGTTCCAAGAGTGTGGTAGGACCTTCCCTTCCTCTGTTTGTAACTCATAGTTCCCTGGTCTGATTACCCTTGATACGATATAGGGTCCTTCCCAGTTGGGTCCCAACTTCCCATGCGTGGGATCCTTCCTTGCAAGCAGAAGCCTCCTAAGTACCAAGTCTTCAGCCTTGAAACTTCTGTGCCTTACCTTCATGTCGTAGTATCTTGCAGTTTTCCTTTGGTAAATTTGGACACGATGCAGAGCTCTGTCTCTTTTTTCATCCAAGAGATCGAGGTTTAATAAGAGAGACTCATCATTGTGTTCGGCATCTGCAAATTCCACCCTTGGTGATTGGAGCCCCACCTCAACAGGGGCTACCGCTTCGGTTCCAAAGGCCAAAGCGAAGGGGGTTTCCTGAGTTGCAGACCTGACGGTGGTCCTGTAGGCCCACAGCACCTCAGGGATATACTCCACCCACTTGCCTTTTAGGTTTTCTAATTTGGTCTTCAGAGCTGTCTTTATGGTTCCGATTGTGACCTCTGCTTGCCCATTGGATTGAGGATGTGCAGGAGCTGAGAAATAGTTCTTTATCCCAAGCTCAGCACAAAAGCTCTTAAACTTTGAGTTGTCAAACTGCTTCCCATTGTCAGACACGACTGCTCTGGGAACCCCAAATCTGCAAACTATCGACTTCCAAACAAAGTTTTGGACTTTTTGTTCGGTGATTATTGCCAAAGGTTCGACCTCTGCCCACTTGGTGAAGTAATCCACCCCTATAATAGCAAACTTGCATTGTCCCACACCGGTCGGAAGGGGTCCAAGAATATCCAAACCCCACTGTTGGAAGGGCCATGGGTTTATCACCGAGGTTAGCAGCTCAGGTGGACAGTGGAAAACATTGGCATGTTCCTGGCAAACCTTGCATTTTTTTACTAAATCGGTGGCATCTTTGAGCATGGTTGGCCAATAATATCCTTGTCTCAGTACTTTTCCTGCCAAGGCCCGAGCTCCTATGTGATTGCCACATATCCCTTCATGTACTTCTCTGAGTATATAGTTGGCATCTTCATCTCCCACGCACTTAAGGAGAGGCGTTGAGAATCCTTGTTTGTACAGATTTCCTTGCAGCAAGGAAAACCTGGCTGACCTGGTCCTCAGCTTGGATGCCTCCTTGGCATCGCTTGGCAGAGTCCCACTCTGCAGGTACCCCCTATGATGGGGTCCATCCAGCTCGGCTGAGCTTCGATTGGTAGTATGTCCTCTTCTTCGATACCCACTGAAGGCTCTGGAAGGTGCTCTACTGGTATTAGCCTATCCAAATCTTCTTGTGAAGCAGTTGCTAACCTCGTCAATGCATCCGCTAGTGCATTCTCTGCTCTGGGCACCTGTCTGACGTTAACCTGCACAAACTTTTTCATTAGTTCTCGTACCTTTCTGAGGTAAAGGACCATTTTTTCGCCTCTCGCTTCGTAGGACTCCTCTATCTGCTTTACTACCAGTTGAGAGTCACTGCAGATCTCCAGCTGCTCTGCTTCCATAGAATAAGCAAGATTGAGCCCAGCGATGACAACTTCATATTATGCATCGTTATTTGAAGCCTTGAACCCAAACCTAAGGGCATACTCGACATCTATTCCTTCTGGAGAGGTCAAGATCATTCCTGCACCACTTCCCTGAGCATTGGCAGCTCCATCTACTGAAAGCCTCCATATGGGGAGGTCTAGTATTAAATCTGTGGTCTCCCTAGGGGCTGCTGCTGCGAACTCTGCGATGAAATCCGCCAAAATTTGCCCTTTGATCGCAGTTCTTGGCTTATATCTGATATCAAACTCACTGAGCTCTATGGCCCATTTAACCAGCCTCCCCGAGGACTCTGGCTTATGCAACACTTGCTTCAATGGCTGGTCTGTTGGAACCTCGATAGTATGAGCTTGGAAATAGGGCCTAAGTCTCTTGGCTGTTGTAACCAATGCTAGAATGAGTTTTTTCATCTTTGGATATCTCTCCTCTGCCCCCCTCAGAGCTCTGCTACATTAGTAGACTGGTTGCTGAGCTCTGTCTCGTTCTCTAACCAGTGCTGCGCTTGTTGAAAAATCTGAAACTGCTAGGTAGAGAGTAAGGACTTCCCCTACTAAAGGGCTCACCAAAACAGGAGGAGAGCTCATATAATTTTTCAGGGCTTCGAATGCTTCTTCACACCTGGTATCCCACTGGAATGCCTTCTTTAAGATCTGAAAGAATGGCTGGCACTTATCGCTTGACCTAGACACAAAACGGCTCAAGGCAGCTATCCTGCCTGTCAAGCGTTGCACCTCCCTTGTGTTAGACGGTGATTGCATTTCCACCATTGCCCTAACCTTCTCTGGGTTAGCTTCAATCCCTCTGCTGCTAACTATAAAACCCAGGAATTTTCCTGCCGAGACCCCAAATGCGCATTTCGCAGGGTTGAGCTTCATTTTGTACTCCTTTAGAATCTGGAATGATTCGGCTAGGTGCTCGATGTGGAGCTCTGCTTTTAGTGACTTTATTAACATGTCATCGATGTAAACTTTCATGGATGCTCCTATTTGTTTTTGGAACATCCTATTTACCAGCCGCTGGTAAGTGGCTCCAGCGTTCTTTAGTCCGAAAGGCATGACCTGATAACAGTATGTTCCCTGTTCAGTTACAAATGAGGTCTTCTCTTGGTCATTGGGATCCATCCTAATTTGGTTATAACCTGAGAAGGCGTCCATGAAGCTCAGCAGCTCGTGTCCAGTTGTGGCATCCACTATTAAGTCGATCTGAGGCAAGGGAAAACAATCCTTGGGGCATGCTCGATTGAGATCAGTGAAGTCGATGCACAGTCGCCATTTGCCATTGGTTTTCTTGACGAGGACCATGTTCGCCAACCAGGTAGGGTAGTCAACTTCCCTGATAGCCTTGGCATGGAGGAGTTTGCTGACCTCCTCATTAATTGCCCTTTGCCTTTTGGAGGCAAAGCTTCTCCTCTTTTGTTTGACGGGCTTGCAAGTTGGGTTCACGCTTAGCTTATGGGTAATAACCGAAGGGTCAATTCCTTCCATGTCTTCTTGCTTCCAAGTAAACACTCTTATATTCTCCTTCAGGAACTGGATGAGGAGGCCTTTGAGCTCAGCGTTCAGTCTGGAACCTACATAAACGAGGTGTTCTGGCTTCCCATCAAGCTGAATTGGTTCCAGCTCTTCTGAGGGCATTGGTCTTGTCTCCATTTCATCTCTCATGTCGAGTTCATCCAATTGGATGTTCTCAACCTCCTTCCTCTTTACAGAAGCCATGTAGCATTCTCTTGCTATACGTTGGTCTCCTCGGACTGCCCCGATTCCATTTTCTGTAGGGAATTTGACGACCAAGTGATAGGCAGAGGGGATTGCCTTCATTGAATTAAGGGATGGCCTTCCAAGCAAGATGTTGTATGCAGAGGGTGCATCGACCACTAAGAATTTTACGGTTGTGGTGGCTTGGCAAGGTGGGTCCCCTAGGGTGAGCACGAGTTGGATCGACCCCAGGGGGAGCACCCTTTCCCCGGAGAATCCCAGCAAGTGAGTGTTTACAGGTTCTAGTCTCTCC
This sequence comes from Ilex aquifolium, assembly GCA_951799425.1. NCBI lineage: Eukaryota > Viridiplantae > Streptophyta > Magnoliopsida > Aquifoliales > Aquifoliaceae > Ilex > Ilex aquifolium. The sequence goes on from OX637408.1 coordinate 14,055,165, forward strand.
CTTCCTATGTCCATCTTGTCGAATGTAGGTGCGAAAATGATATCCGCCGAGCTCCCGTTATCGATTAGAACCCGATGAACGGTTCTATTAGCCACCACAGCTCGCACCACCAATGGATCATCATGAGGGTACTGGCATCCCTCCAAATCAGCATCTGAAAAAGTGATAGCTGTATCTAAGCGTGGTGCTTTGGATACAGCGTGTACTTCGAGAGTTTCTTCGGCTCTGATCCGTCGGAGGTGTGCTTTCCTGGCTGAGCTGGACTCTCCGCCTCCAGCGAACCCTCCAGATATTACTCTGATCTCACCTAGAGGTTGCTGATGTGGTGCAGGTGCCCGCTGTTGGGGTGGTGGAGGTGGAAGAGCTTGGTCCTGGTTGTCATGGGCTACGAAGCGACGTAACTGACCTTGCCGGATCAAGAACTCGATTTCCTTCTTTAGTTGAATGCAGTCATCAGTGTGGTGACCATGATCTCTGTGGTAATCGCAGTACTTCGTGGGGTCTCTCTTGGCCGGGTCTGCCTTCATCCGAGGTGGCCATCTTAAGAACTTCTCGTTTTGGACCTCATACAAGACTTGTGATACAGCGGCAGTGAGTGGGGTGAATCGCTGAGGTCCGTATCTGGGCTGTAGTTCAGGCTGCATGGGGCCCAGGCGATCTCTGAAATTTCCTCGTCTCTTTGGCGAGCGGTCCCTATCCCTTCTTGGAGACCTCTCTCGCCCTTTTTCCTTCCTGGGACTTCGGTCCCTCCTCTTTTCTTCCTTTTCCTTCTCCTTTCGTGAGGATGAACCCCCTACTTTGGAAAGGAGTTCCTCTTCACCATTTATATACTTCTCTGCCTTGGCTAACACCTCAGCCATACTTGCCTGAGGATTCTTCGATATGGAGAACATTAAATCCTTTGATTGTACTCCTAACCCTGCAATAAAGGCAGTTATGGCGAATTTTTCGTCTGGAACGTCTACTTTTAGTGTCTCCGAGTTGAACCTTTGGACATAAGATCTCAGGTTTTCTTGGGGCCCCTGTTTCACATTCAGTAGGTGGTAGCTCGGCTTTCTGTATATCCTGACTCCTATAAAGTGAGATACGAAAGCTATGGAGAGCTCTTTAAAGGATGAGATCGAGGCCGGTGGAAGCCTGTGAAACCAGGCTAAGGCGGAGCCTTTCAATGTGATGGCAAAAGCTCTGCAACGTACAAGATCCTGGTATCCATGCAGCTCCATTTGGTTCTTGTAAGTGTTGAGATGGTCTACGGGATCTTTCGTTCCGTCATAGACCTCTACTTGCGACATCCTGAACTTCGGTGGGAGGGGAAAGTTTAGCACTCCAGTGGTGAATGGGGACTCGGTTTGTTGCACTAGGACATCCATTGTAACCGGAGCCTTGCTCTTTACAGCCTCCTTCATGTGGCTGAGCTCTTGCTGGATGTCTTTGAAGCGTTGCTCCCAATGCTGTTCTTTTCTGTCTTGCGGGTAAGGGAAAAAATCGTCCCTCTCACCCCCATTGTTCTGACTTTGCACTTCATCGTTGTGGCCGTTTCTAGGGGGTAGGTAAGGAGCATGCCCCCTGGTCTGGCTGCTCTCTCCTCCTTCGTCGACCTCTCTAAGGGGGTCCTAGTGTCGTTGTTCCCTATGAGGGGGATTATTCTGGCCTTCTTGGGCCGGTCGTGCCTCCTGCGGGCGCTGTATGAGCTTTGATAGCTCTGCATTTTCCCTTAGCAAACGTTGATTGACGAGGCGAAGGGCCTCCATCTCGTTATTAATGGGGGAATTAGCCTCTTGAACGTTCCCGGGTTGTCTGCCGCTGGTAGCTTCCTGCTGATCTTGCATTCGTGGTAGGTTTGTTTGACTTCTGCTCATATTTCGAGTTGTTACCATCAGTCACTGAGAGATCAGCTTATTTGTAAATAGGAACAGTCGTTCCTACAGACGGAGCCAAACTGATGGTGCGAATCTACGCGAATGAGCTATGGAACAGGGTTATTTAATATGAACGATCCGGGTGGAGCTGAGTACGATGTCTGAGCTGCCAATGCTCGTGCTTGATAAGGCAATATGAAGCTTAGGGGATTTTGGGAAGGGGGTGATAACAAGACAAGATTATAGTGGTTCACCGGCCTGAGCTCGGTTAGTCCACTCTGCAATGGAGTTTCTGGCTCCTCTCTTTCTTATTGATCCAGTTGAACCTGTTACAGCCGTATCTCCCCCGTGGGGCTCTATTGCCTCCCTTTTATAGCCTCATGCTTACCTCTAACTCGAGATCACCTCCTTTATTGAAGGGATCGTGCCCTATCTTCGTCTATAATCTCGGAGTTACCTAAACTTCCTATGGCTGGCTTCAAACGGTGAGATCTTTGCCTTCTATCATGGGATCCTCTCCTTGGTTTTAGGAGAGGATCCTGGTTGGTTACGGGTTTCACGCCTTGGATCAGCCTAATTCCCATTGCGAAGGTATCCGCTGTCATCTCGCTGCCCTCTTGTCATTTCTCAGTTCGTATCTTCAGCTGGGAACCCTTGCGCCCGGCTGGATGAGCTCAAACCATGGCTGGATGAGCTCTTCTTATTTTACCTGAGCTCCTAGGCTGAGCTCACTTTCTAAGCTCGTGTCTAGGGCTTATTTTAGGTATCATCAGACATGAATAACACGATTAATGGGTACTGTAGATAGAAAATAATTATTTAACGAGTATTGTAGATAGAAAATAATAATTTTTATAATTTTTTAAATAGTATTATATGAGTTGTTGTTGAATTAAATAAATTTTTATTAACACGAATATTGACACGAACCCGACATGTACCGAAAGTGACACGATATGAAAATAACACGATCGAAAATGACACAATATGAAAATAACACGACACGACACAATTGACACCCTTTTATAATTATCAAGTCTAGTTTGTAAATTTATTTTTTATTTAACATTGTTCTTTTAACGATTCAAGTGGGATTTTTTCCTATGGAAGATGCCTCAATGTGTTTGTTTAATGGATATGGACAGATGGTAAGTGCCTGGTAGTAAGAAATTGAATACTATGCTTTAATGGATATGGACAGATGGTAAGTGTGTGCTTGTTAGAAATTGAATACTATGCTTTCTCACGGTTTGTTTGTTTAATGAATAAGGACAGATGGTAAGCGTGTGCTTGTTAGAAATTGAATACTATGCATTCTCACGGTTTGTTTGTGTAATGAATATAGACAGATGGTAAGTGTCTGCTTGTTTTAAATTGAATACTATGCTTTCTCACGAAGACAAAGTCTTCACAAGTCAAATAGTACTATTGAACCAAATGGTCATCGATCCAGTGATCTTATTTAGAGATTTTATTTAGGGATATAATAATGTGCAATCATTAAATTAGTTGTGAGCTCCATTTAACATTAGAACTCACAACTAATCTAATGATTGTATTAAAATCATATCATTAAGTCCCTAAATAAAATCCCCAAATAAAATTCAAATAGCATTTCCTTTTGTGAAGTAGAATTGCAACCTGGCTAAGAGATATGTCCAAATGCACTGTATTTCTTCATTATAAATCTTACCAGCTAAACTTAGCCGCTAGAGCATCTTTGATAGAAAGCATCTTTCATTAAAAGTGAAAATAAAAAGTGAAATATTTTTAGTAACTCCAATAAGATTTTTTATTCTTGTGTAAAAAAAAATTCTATAGTCAAAAAATTTATTTAATTAAATATGTACATATTTCATCTTTTTATTTATTAATTATAAAATAAAAAATGACTTTGATTCTTCAATTGTAGAGTCTCTATCTTAACAAGACTAAAACAAATATATTAGAAAAAAAAAACAAATATATTAGAGATGAAACTCACTAAATTTCATGACTTACTCTTTCTTCTTGATGAAGTCTTTCATTTCTATTGGCTGGGTGACATAAATTTCGCGGCAAGTGTCTTTCATGCAATAGATGTATGCAATGAGAGAGTAACAGAGACAGAGGCCATCGGTAGAGAGCCATTCTATAAGAATCTGCATATGGGTAATCATTACACACTTCAATGCAATTTCATTTACATCCCTTTCCTTGTTTGTAATAGTCACTATATAGTTCTTTGTTTCTCTAATTAACACTTGCACTCTAATATTATGGTGCATAATTTATCTGTAATTTACAAATTTCAGGTTTGTAATTTATTTGTAATTTACAAATTTTATGTTTGTAATTTATTTGGTTTTTCTAGAATAATAAAATTCTCTGTACTTCAGGACATTTACAGAAGTGGCAGCCGTTTGTTTCTAGAGAGAGAAGCTTTGACTTCTCTATAGGGTTTTTACCAAAACATCATGAATATTGATCCAACTCGCAACATGATTCGTCCAAATCCACTAGAAATAACTAAAAACTTTGCATCTTTGTTCAAAATACAAGCTACTATATCTCAAACTCATCAAAATCCTTTAAATCCAATACAATCAACCACACAGCCAGTGCAACTTTCAGACGAAAATATACAGTCTTTGATACCACAAACCCTACTGCCCAAGGCCGTCGTTCAACCACCCATATTGTCCTCTGAAACTATATATAACCCCATGAACACAAAGAGAGTAGCTTTTAACAATGGTGAACCCAATATGTACTATACTCCGGAAGAGATTCAATTTTTATCCAAAGAGTTTAGTCAAACTCTTATTAGCAAGTGCGCGTATGGTAAACCTTCTATGGGTGTGATCAGTGAGTTTATTATGACAAGGTGGACTCTCAAAGGTGATTTTCAGATTGGTATATTAGACCCCAAGCATATTTTTATTAGATTTAATTTACATGAGGATTACGTAAAGATATGGTTGGTTGAAGGATGCTACCTATATCGAAGGATTTTTATTTCGCTTCTTTAAGTGGTTTCCAAAGTTTTCACCTAGGGTTGAGCCTTCGATTGTTCCCAGGTGGATTTCACTACCAGGCCTCCCCATTTATCTTTTTAAGCCTGAGCGTCTTAAGGATATTCTTAGTCCTATTGAAAGAATTTTGGTTATAGATAAACCAACCCTTTAGTTAACAAGACCAGGGGTGGCAAGGGCTTAAGTTGAAGTAAATCTTTTGGCCAATAATTCGGAAAGAATTTGGTTGGATTTGGGAGGTTCAAGTGGGCGTTGGTATATAATTATATACGAGAAGGATACTAAATATTGTAGTTGTTGCTTGAAGCAAGGTCATGATATTTCTGAATGTAGAAAGAAGAAATTGGAAGTTCAAGAGGAATTGGAAGAGAAGCAAGAAAATAAGGAAAAAAAAATTCAAGGCGATGGTTTCAAGGGTGCTCAGAATAAAGTAAATTCAGATAAGAGACCTCAAAATAAGGGTAAGCAAGTGGCTCAAGACCAATCAAGAAAGTGGAAGAAGAACGAATTCAAACAAAAGCAGCATGCTGTTAAGATTACTGATTTTAATGAGGGAGATAGTATAACAGAGGTGCAAAATTCTGGTTTAGTGTTTCTAGTGGGTAATTTGCTTAGAGGGGAGTCTTCTGTGTTGCTTTGAAGATGAATGTTGTGGATGAGACTTGGCTTTGGCATAAGAGATTGGGCCACTTGCAAGAAATTTGGGCATGTGAAGAAGGATTGTAGGGTAACCAACCAACATTCTGGTGTGGTACAAGAGCAAAATTACACCACTAAACACTCCAATACATTACTACCAGAGGCTAATATGGTAGTTGCTAATCAGCAAGATTCAGGAGGCAATAAGCAGAGAGATCTTAATGCTGTATCTCAAGTGGAGGTCATATACAGGGTGATGCTCAGGGAATTATCACAGATAACATCATGCCAATACAGGAAGAGAGTGAACAGAATCCCCCAGAACAACAACAACAGACAAAGAAACAAGAAGATAATTCAATAGCTATGTAGAGTGACTTGAGGAGGGCAGAGGGAGTAGTCACAAAGCATGAGGTTTTAATTAGTGCAATCAGTATAGAGTTATGTGGTGAAAGAAATGTGTAATTCATAAAGCTGATATCTACATTTGGCCTAAAGTCACATTCATTAGGGAAGCTGAGATTCTAAGAAGTTAGCACCAAGGAACAGAATGAACCCATTAAAAAATTAAAAAGAGAAGCTCTTAAACATGAACAGAAATCGTATGACACAAATTTCATGTCAATATTTGCATCACTGTAAGAACTGAGGTTTGTGACTCTTTCACTGTTTTCCAATCATTAAAGACAAAATTAGATACATTAATTCCACTCTATTGGAAAAACAAATTCGGTACCGTGCGAAAGTTACTATTTTTAAGGTTTAATATCAAATTATAATTGTTTGAGGTAAATTCATGATCGATCAGAGGATACCTCTGATCAGTTATAATTTAATCTTTAAAAGTTATAATTTTATTTTTAAAAATTGTAAACTTATATAATCGATCATGAAATTTTATAATTTATCATACATTTTCCAGTTATAACTTTTACATGTAAAAATTGTAACTTAAGCTCACAAGATTATAAATTTCAATACCGAAGTGGGTCAAGGTCAGATAAGTCATATCTTATCAGGAAAATATTCTTACATAATGATAATGACGCAAAACAACAAAAAGTGATAAATAGTATTTATAACCGGATATCAATGGAAACTCTAATTCTTCTTCTTGCAAAGCTGTAGCAGCTCCTCCACCACCACTTCAATCTCTTCTTCTCCTTTCATTTTAAATTTCTCACTCACTTCCCGTGCTTTCCTCCTCACACCCTCCCCGTTTTCCTCCACAACCACCTTTCTTATAACTTGTGCAATCTCTTCTCTTTGGAGCTTTCCATTATTGTCTCTCACAACCTCCACACCAACACCAACCTCCTCCACCACTCTAGCATTCAATGGCTGGTCAATATGCATGGGTATTGCTATAATTGGAACACCAAACTTCATGCTTTCCATTATAGAACTCCACCCACAATGGCTCACAAAGCCACCTGTACCCAGATGCCCAATGATTTTAGCCTGTGGGGCCCATCCTTCCACACCTTTCCTCTCTCTCCTACCCTCTCAAAAAATCCTTCTGGTAGTGCATCTTCGACCCTAATTTTCTCCCCTTTATGAAACCTCACCACCCATATGAAATTAACCATGCTAATCTCTAGCCCATGAGCTACCTCTTCCATCTCTTCCTTGGACAGAAAATACTCACTGCCAAAAGAAACAAAAACTGTTGAATATTTGTTCTTTTTATCTAGCCATTGCATGATGTCCTTATGCTCATCTTGACTAACAGGGTCTTCTACAAGTGGACCAAGTGGAACAAGCTTCTTCTCAGCTAAAACTGATAGATAATCAATATATTTTCCCTCAATTCCTCTAAAAGTTTTAATCAGAACAATGTTACATGATCGTTCAAGAGCTTCCAAGAAATGATACACATCTTTAACAAGATCCTCGGGAGTGGAAACAACACCCCGGGTCATGAGGCTTTCATACCCACGAATATGAATTTCCGGGAATGGGAATTTTTCGTCACCCATCTTCAGCATGTGAAGGGAAAAAGAAGCAATCGCTGCTCCACTAGTAAGAAACTGAACAGCCGGGACATTGTGAGAGGAAGCTATGGCTGCTGCCCATGGCTGATTAACGTCATATATAAGCAGGTCAGGTTTTAAGGTCTTGACGATGTTGTCGAAGCTATGGCTTGCCATCTCAAAAGCATCTTTGAGTGTAGACGCAAGACGGGCTGGGAGGCCATTGGTGGTGTGGTAATGAGGAGGAAGCTCAGGAGAATCTGGCAAATGGAGTTCAACTAGTTGTATGGAGAGAGAGTACTTTTGGGTGATTTTTTCTTTGATGGAAATGAGATTGGTAGGTGTAGAACAAAGGGATACATAGAAGTTTTTCTCTGCTAGTTTTTTGGCTAGCTCTAGGAAGGGAGAGATATGACCATGAGCCAACCATGGAAGCATAATAACATTCAAACTAGCTTGTTGGGTTCCCATAAATTTCTCTCTCTCTCAATATCTCTCTCTGTCTCGATATATCTCCCTGTGTGCGTGTGTATGTCGTTGTGTGTGAATTCAAGCTCTTCCATTTTGATTTAAAGAAGCAAACGTGAGGTTAACGGAAAGCTAATAGGACTTTAATGACTTTTTTTTTTTATCTTTAACATTAATGAGCTCAGAAGTCAAAGGTTTTCTCTTCAAATCGAAGAAAGTCCATAAAAACCTTTTTAACTGTTCAGGTGGCATCTATCAAAGATGCCTCGATTGGTTTCTCACGTTTTGTTTGTTTAATGGATGGACGGTTGGACGGTAAGTGAAGAAGAGAAATACTATAGATCTTAAATTTGTAACTCAAATTTGTATTTTAAATGAAGAAAGATTATTGGATGAGTGGGTCCTGTCAATTTTTTTAAATGAGATTCACTGATCCAATGATCCTCCTTTATTTGGGATACAAATTTGGATTATAAATTTGAGTTACATAATATTATTCAGTGAAGAATAGGCGAGTCTTAAAATTATTATTTATAATTCCCATTATTTGGTTGTTCGAATAGTCTGGAGGAACACCGATGCATCGTTTCTTCATTGTCCAAATGCACAGTATTTCTTCATTATGAAGTCTTACCAGCTAAAGTTAGCCGCTTGAGCATATTTGATGAAAAGGGAAAATAGAATATGAAATATTATTTTTTATTCTTGTAAAAATCTCGTCTACAGTCAAAAAGTTAATTTAATTAAATATGTATATATTTTATAAATTAATTTAATTAAATATTTATATATTTTATCTTTTTATTTATTAATTATAAAATAAAAAATGAGTTTGATTCCCCAAAAGTCAAATTGAAGTCTATGTTTTAGTAAGTCTTAAAAAAATCTATTAGAGCTAGATTTTTATTGATCTACTCTCTAAAACATAATGTTTCATTCACTGTTTTTAGATCATTAAGATAAATTGATATGTGATCTTTGTGATTCGCTCCTAACAAGGTATCGTCCTGATGGAACTATTTTACCGAAACTTAGAATATTCTCTGGCCAAGTTATAATTTTTAAAAGTTAAATTACTACTCTTAAAAATCAAGTTACAATTCGTAAAATAGAAATTACAAAACACAACTTTTACAAATTCGATCATGAATACCTGAAACAATTATAAATTCACATTAAAAGGTATAACTTGACTTATAAAAGTAATAATTTTCTATACAACACCGAATTTTTTTTTTCAGTACCGTAGTGTTATCCGTAATATAGTGATAGATATAATGATTGATAAATAAAATAAGGAAAATAAAATAACATTGACAACTAGACCACAACATTCGGAGTATAGAAATCTCATGGTTGAGGTTAAATTTGTTGATTCTTCTTCCAGCAAAATTGTAGCAGCTCCTCCACCACCATATCAATTTCTTCTTCTCCTTTCATTCTTAATTTCTCACTCACTCTCCGTGCTTTCCTCCTCACACCCTCCCCGTTTTCCTCCACTATCACCTTTCTTATAACTTGCAATCTTTTCTCTTTGGAGCTTTCCATTATTGTCTCTTACAACTAGCACCAACACCAACCTCCTCCACAACCCTAGCATTTAATTGCTGGTCAAAATGAATGGGCATTGGTATAATTGGAACACCAAACTTGATATTTTCCATTGTAGAACTCCACCAACAATGACTCAAAATGGCATCATGAATAAATAAAAAGATATTTGCGTGACTGGTTCTGAAAAGAGCCAATGGACGAGGTCTATTCCCCGACCTAACGGCTATACATCCAGCCTCAAGTAAAAATGCCTAGCTAGTTCACGTACATCCACAGTCAAAGGAGTTCGGTTCGTTCCAAGTATGACCTCAGGAATAGGTATCCAGATCATACATGCTACATCATTAGGAGAATCATCATCTCTAGCTCAAGACAGGTGTCCAGACTGAGCTCCCTTATTCATAAGCAGGCTAGAAGAATAGGAGGTCATCCCAAAGCAAAACAACCTCACAACTGACTCTTCTAGAGTTATGGAGGACCACAACGTATCCAAACTTGAAGATAGGTCACGAGGCCACCTCAGCATGTTCTCGAAGGCCACGTCACACTTAAGGAATGTAGCATTTAATGGCTCAATATTCCCTCAACACAATCCTAACAAACTTGGGGACCATATTATGATGACAGAAGGACCACCCCACTTGAGGGTATAAATGCAAAGGCCTTTTCCATAAAAAGGCTTCGAACAAATTATAACCCTATCTTCTTCTCCAAGCAATATACAGTTTCCCAAGGATCAAGAGACTTCATTAGAGTGAATTAGTCAAGCTTCTCAGCTGGTGAACCACTATAGTTTGCATGTTCTATCTCTTCCTTTGCTCGTAACATAGTCCCTTGTTCATTGTAGCATTGTGCAGAGCCACCAGGATCCACCTTAGAACATCTTCTTCTCCACTGATCACTTACACACTACTGTTCTCAAGCTTTGAGCTCTTTAGCTTAAACATCCCTCTCACGTTTTGAGTTCTTACATCATCAGTTGGTATCATTTGAAACCTTCTTTTCTGTTTACTTGATGGTCTTAACTCAAAGCATGAGATAGATTCCAGAAAACCAACAAAGAGTTCCTCCTCCTCCTCCTCCACTGAATCTCCCAGTGGTGAATCCTCTTCCTGGAGATGAAGCAGGAACCTATTAGCAAACCCTCATCCTCCTTCTTAGGCAAAATGAGGAATTAGTAGCTCTCATTCAGGCCCAGAACCTACAACCAGCATAGTAAAATCATCATCCACCATTTCAGAATCCATCTAATCCCTAGAATCAATCAATTCAGAATCCTCTGAATTCCCAACATCCCCTAAACCCTCTGAATCCCTTAAACGACATAACAAAGGACCACCATAGTCAATCCAGAGAAAACCTCAGACGTCAACTCCTTAGGGAGGAAAATGACAATGAGGCACAGAGTAAGACTCCCGCCGGGGGGGGGGGAGGAAAGAGAAATCAGTAACCTCCCCCATAACATAATGCCTTGGATCAATTTTGGGAAGACCAATTTAGAGAAATGCAGTAAGAGCTGGAACATATGAAGGAAGCCATGAAAAACTGAGTTCTAATCACAATAGGCTTTGGTTCAGCAAGCTGAATCACCTTTTACGACAGAGGTCTTGCATTTTCCCTTCCAGCCAAATTCAAAACTCCACATATCAATGCATTTGATGAAACCAGGGACCCATGGACCATCTAAATTAGTACAAAAACCAGATGGAACTCCACAAATCGTTGTTGAGCTTTTGCTATCACCCTAAAGGGCTTAGCTTTTGTTTGGTTCAAAAAATTAGCCCCAGCCTTGATCTCATATTTTAGAGAACTTTTGGTACAGTTCATCTCCCACTTCATTGGGAGCGAAGACGTACATGAAGCCTACCTACCACCTCTTGATCATGATTGTTAAGCAAGATCTTGGTGAATTCCTAGGGGGCTATGTGAAAAGATTTAACCAGGAATCTCTTGGAGTGAACAGGCTAGATGAGAAATTCGCCCTAACAGCCTTCACGGTTGGTCTAGGTCTCCAATCTAAGGACCTTATTTTCTCTATTTCAAAAAACCCTCATGCTTCCATGTCAGAAGTATTGGCAAAGGTTTAGAAGTATATCAACAGAGAAGAGGCTCCTTTTTTCAAATGGTGGCTCATCAGGCACCCTCGAGCAACATTCAGATAAAAAGAGAAAGGAGTCCAGCCCTAGGAGGAGCCATGAACGAAGTTAAGAACGGGATCAATCACCACGAAGAGGAAGAGATCGATCTCCCAAGAAAATGGGAGATATAAGAGACTTCCTGGCACCACCTCAATCAAATCTGTAACCTCAATACGCACCTGAGCAGTTCACCCCACTCAACACCTCGATGGCTCAAGTGCTACATCAGATTCAAAATGTGTGATACCTCAAATGTCTTGACAAAATGAAGTCAAACCCTCACAAGAGAGATCACACAAAATACTGTGATTTTCACTGAGATCATGGCCATGATACTGATCAATACATCTAACTCAAGAAGGAAATTGATTTCCTAATACAGAGGGGGCAGCTCAGGCATTTCGTTGCTCGAGATGGTGAAAACGAGTTGATAGAGTGCTAGAGCCGCCCAAGTTAAGGCAGCAACAACATCAACAAGCTCTAGGCGAGGTCAAGGTAGTCTCTGGAGGCTTCGCAGGTGGTGGAGAAGCGAGCTCGGCTAGAAAGGTCCATGTGAGAAAGGTGAGGTCAAACAAATTCCTTTAAGTTCAAATTGTTTAGAAGGCTCCACGCCTTAGCCTCAAAATCAAATTCTCAAACTATGATTTAGATGGGTGCCAACTCTCCCATGATGACCTTTTGGAGAAGAATTTCTTGATTCTCTAGGAGGCCAAAATACTCCTAAGGCCACCGGGACAGTCTAGGCCGCTGCTGCATCACTAATTGTTCTTCTTTCTTGTGATGCTAACTTATCTTTTGTCCTAGCGTCTCTGAAGACTCGCCTCTCCTCTGGCCCCGTCTCCTTTCACCAATTAAGACTAATTTTGGACCGTGCTTTTGAAAACCATCGAGGATAGCAATGACAATCCTTACTGGCCATCCTGCTTGTTTGGTTGATGAAATAAACCTTCTTGAGGACCGACTTCACTCAGTCAGAACCCTCTCCATCTCTCATTTTCTTCTTTAAGGAGACCTTCAAGCACTGGTCCGCTTGGCCGATGAACTTCTAACTCTCCTTTAGGAAACAGGGCCGCTGTATCAAAAACGACAAGATTGTATTTCCATCATCCATAAACAATGAGAGCATCTAGTTAACTTAAACTAGAACATCCAAATTTTCTCCATCCACTCGAGCTGTATTGACTCTCTGCCTTAGAGGTTGGCTGCAATAGACCACAAGATCGCCGAGCTTGAGGCCGAACATGCGATGTTTTTGGAGGAATCTGCATCCTATCAAGATCATTTGGAAGAATTTAAGGCCGCTATGGTGAATGTCACGACCTTTGTAGATGCTGGCTCGGCCCAGGTCGAGTCTGCTTTAATCGAATTACAGGCCGTGAATAAGTCACTATACTACCTAGAAGTTCATTTTTCTAATCTTGTTCAGTTCCTAGAGAGATGATAAATGAAAAATAAAAATGGACTATTTTTCCCTTTACATCTCCATTCATATATGTCTTTTCATTTCTTTAGTGATAGTTGACATGACTACGAATTAAATGGCATTAATTGTCACTTATATCATGTTTCCGTCGTTTGATCCGTGTGCGTGCATTTTGGCGCTTTGAATGCCATTTAGAGTGACATTTCATTCTACTCATTAAACTGCCATAAATGTCGACTATTTCCAAGACAAGACCATTAAAGTATTCAACTCTTTTATGACCTATAAATAATAACAAACTTAGGTTTCTTTCGGAGTATACCAGATTAACAAATGCATTCTTCATTGTGCAATATGACTGCCATTCTTTCTAAACCTCCTGACCCAAAAGAGAGGAAGCTGGATGATAACTTTTTTAGCCTCCAAATTCCTTCCTCATTCGGTCTTAGCAAAAAAAATAATAATAATTCGGTCTTGGTCATGGCCTTTGCTCTATATTTTTCCCTTCACATTCGCAGTTGGCTTTACCAATCTACTTCATGTTATTTCCTTGGATAAATATCTCTTTTCGGATCCATCCTTGGGTTATTTTGTGGATCTTTGTCTTGGGGGTAAGGCAACATGGGTTAACAACATGCACTTTTTGAAGTTAGAAGAAGATACTACATCTGGTGGCCATATTCCGTCTTATTTTTGTGATCTTTTGATTGGCCTTAGGATGAGTCTCCTCGGCATTACTTCTAAAAAAAAGGAATCGGGGGCTGGGGACAGCTAGCATGTTCAAGGAGATTCTTGCCAGGAGATGCTCGTGTCAGAGGTCTATACTCTGTCTGCGGTAACTCAGCTTTCTTTTGCTCCTTTTTTGATTCCATAACTGCCAGTTGTCATCTTCAAACTCTAAAGGACAAGCCTTCAGAAGAAAATTAAACTGACGCGACTCTTATGTAACACTTTGTTTTTGTGTATTATGTAAATTGTATTCACTGAAATTGTACAACTTCTATGAATAAAATTTACATTACTGTTCACTCTTTTTCATTTTTCTTATTGCATTTTTACAACTATTAAATGGTAGAACAATTTCCTTGTTGGTCATTGGCCTACCCTAGGCCGCTGGCAATGACCTATTATATATAAGGTCATATTTGCGTTCCGTGGCGTCCCAGACCGTTGGTCTGTAATCCTTCAGGAATTGCCCGTTAATGGACTAAAGATGGCGTTCTCCATCTAAATCTCTTAAGTGATAAATGCCACCTTGTTTGACTTTGAGGACTTCAATTGATCCTTCACAGTTGGTCGGCCACTTGTCGGTCCTTGGGTCATTTAGCCCTAAAGGCAACTTTGCTCTCTAGACTAAGTCGTCTATGCCGAAAGTCCTGTTTCTGACCCTCTAGTTGTATGCCCTAGCGTCCCTTAGCTTTTGCACCTTAATGCAATCTAGAGCACTCAGTCTCACTTCATCAAAATCCTCAAGCTCAATCATTAGGGATGTTAATCAAGCCAAGCTTGAACATTTTTTTAGGCTCGTTTATGTGTAAATAGTCAAATGAGCCAGCTCGTTTATGTGTAAATTAGGCTTGAATTAGGCTCGAATTCAGCTCGATTATCACCCCTATCAATCATCTTGGCCTTATTGTATTCAACTACACTTAGCCTATTATGGAAAGCCACTTGGAACGACTTCAACGTAATTTCCATGGTTAAAACTGTGTTATGCGCATATGTCAACTTGAATGGTGTGATTCCAGTGTTAGACCGTTCGGACGTTCTATATGCGTATAGTATTTCGATAATTTGTCGTGCAATCCCCTTGGGTTGTCTTCCACCATCTTTGCAATAATCCCCTTTATCACCTTATTGGTAGATTCTGCTTGGCCGTCTCCTTGCACGTAGTATGGGGATGAGTGAATTCCGCTGTAACCATACTCCTCTACAAATCCCTTGACTTAGTTACCTGTAAAGACTATTCCTTGGTCGGCCACTATGTGCTGGAGAAACCCAAATTGGTCCACAATATTTTTCTTTATCATCCGTATGATATCGGCCTGATTGACTGTAGTAATTTGAATGGCCTCTACCAACATTGTGTAGTAGTTGGTGGCCAAAATGATGAAAGAATGTTACTTCATGGAAGGGGGAAATATCTTCCCTATCAAGTCCATGGGCCAGGCTCTAAACGACCATGACTTTATTATAGAATGCATATGTATTGTTGGTGCCATCAGGATAGGGCCGTCGCGTTGGCATGCTTGGCAGCCTCTTGCGTATTCAATGCAATCCTTTAGAATACTGGACCAATAACAGCCATATCTTTTGATTAGCCATCACATCTTGATGCCAGCTTGATGCGCACCACATATGCCCTCATGGCTCTTGGCCATTACCAGGATGGCCTCTTCCCTACCAATGCACTTTAATAATAAGTCATCATACATTACTTGCTTGTACAGTTCCCTATCCATGAGTGTGTTGTTAGAGGCCCGCCTTCTAATGGCTTGCTCCACATCCCTATTTGGATATGATGAGTCGGTTTTATACCTACGAATTGAGTACTTTCGGCTTGAAGAATTTGCAAGTTTTCAATTATTTTATGTTCCTTTTTATTTGTTTTGTGTGTTTTGATGTTAGTTTGTAGGAATCATTATTTGGAAGCAAACAAGATCATTTGGAAGGAAACAAGGATTTGGAGGCTTAAAAGTGAAAGAAATCTGGTGGAAGTACCTCGGGTTTCCTCCATTTTGACCATGATCCACTCAGAATCTGGAAAAGTTCAAAACATGAAAGTTGTAGATCTGGATGTCTTCTGTATTGTATCAAAATTTCAGCTCAATCCAACGGTTAGATCAAAAGCTATGGCGATTTTACGAGAACTGGTCCAGAGCTGAAGGCTCAAAATCGGCCTTCCCAGCGCTGTTTCAGCGCTGTTCCAGCGCCCAGGCGCCCAGAAACTGCCAGACCAGCGCTGTTCCAGCGCTGTTTCAGCGCCCCAGCGCCCACTTACTGCCCATATAGCACTGTCCCAGCGCTGCTGCGCGTGTGTTGGACGTTTGACGCAAATTCTGACTCGTTTTTGACCCGAAATTGGACTCTAATGACTCCTATGTGCCTAGGGTTTGATGGGGATATAAATATAATGACTTTAGGGGCTGAAATATAGAGAAGAAGACGAAGGAATAGAAGAAAATTGAAGGCAAGAATCGAAAAAACCGACACGAAGAAAATCGGACTTGAAGGCTAGAGAGGGATTGAAGCTTGCAACTAAGTTTTCATTCTTTTCCCTTACTTTTACTTCTTGATTTTCTTAGATGTTGTTTAATTTGAGAAGAATGTTTTTCAATTACATTATGAACTAAATTTTTATTAATATTGCAACGGAACCTAATGTCTAGTTAATTTAATCTACTCTCGTTTCTAGTTTTTGTTGATCTTATATGAGTTGTTTGTCATATTTTGTGTTTAATATATAATTGTTTGGCCAACAATTAATTTGATAACCTAGATGAAATTGAGAGATTAATTCTAGGTTTAGATCTGAATATGATGACATGCGTCTGGTTAATTCTTCTTAGGATTGAATTGCTGGGTTTGTGTATAGGATAGGAATATACATATATGTCGTGTGTAACTTGTATGAGAGTTTGAACTTAATGAATCTATTCCAACTTATTTTGCATAGGAATATAGCAATTTAATTGGAAGAGATATACTTATCTTACTATCGGAAGAGGTTTGATAAATACTTTTGAAGTCTCAGTTAACAATTCAATTTGATCAATGAACTGGAAAGAGAGTGGAGAGATTTATACGAAGCATTAGGGGAAGTTGTAATCTTAACTTCTTCTATCTGAGAAATTCAATCTTTGTTTATTAAATTTAGGTTTATTCTTGAATTAGTAAATTCATAATTGATTGCAATTGTTTAAATAAAATTGAATTGATATAAAGTTAGTACTTGAAAGTTATTAGCAATAATTCTCCATAGGAACGATACTCTACTTATCACTTTATTACTTGTTGATCGTGTATACTTGCACGTTAATTGTCAATACCAAATTCGGACAACAAGTTTTTGGCGCCGTTGCCGGGGAATTATTCTAGTAATTATTTCAATATTAATTTCAATCAATTTGATCTTAGTTTAAACTTATTTAATTTTCTGTTTTACTTTTTTTAATTTTCTGTTTTAATTATTTTCACAAGTACTCTTGATATTTGTATGTTAACACGATCTACAGGTCAGGAGCTAATACCGTACGAAGACGAAATCGAAAGAAGGCTCCGAAACTTGCGAAAACAGTGTCAAGAAGAAAACAACCAAGAAGCTATGGCTGAAGAGGAACAGAAATCGTTAAGGGATTATGCTATGCCGCTTGTGACTGAATTACAATCAAGCATTCGAAGGCCCGCAATACAAGCAAACAATTTTGAGATCAAGCCGGGTACCATTCAAATGATTCAAAATTCAGTGCAGTTTGGGGGTTTGCCTACCGATGACCCAAACGATCATTTGATGAGTTTTCTGGAGATATGCGACACATTCCGCTACAATGGGGTTTCTGAAGATGCAATTAGACTCCGAATTTTCCCTTTCTCACTTCGTGATAAGGCGAAGAGTTGGTTGCATTCATTGCAATCGGATTCTATTACTACGTGGTCAGAGTTAGCTCAAAAATTCTTAGCTAAATTCTTTCCACCAGCTAAAACTGCAAGGATGAGGAACGACATTACATCATTCGCACAGCATGATTCTGAGACTCTCTATGAAGCTTGGGAGCGATTCAAAGACTTACTCCGAAAATGCCCTCATCATGGTATTCCTAATTGGTTGCAAGTTCAAATGTTCTACAACGGGTTGTTTAGTGCTACCCGAACTAGTATCGATGCAGCTGCAGGAGGGGCATTGATGGGGAAGAATTTTGATGAAGCCTATGAGTTATTGGAGACGATGGCTGCCAACAATTATCAGTGGCCTTCTACAAGGATCAATCAGCCAAAGGTAGCAGGGATTTATGAAGTTGATGCAGTTACTGCATTGGCTGCACAGGTTGCTACGTTGTCAAAGAAGATTGATGCTCTAGGGGTGCAGCCTATTCAGAGTGTGGCAGTTATCTGTGAATTATGTGCCGGGAACCATTCGAGCAACCAATGCGCAATTAATCCAGAGTCGGTGCAATACATTGGTAACCACAACCGGCAGCAATATGACAATAATTTTAACAATTATAACCCTGGTTGGGGGACTCCTCCGAATTTTTCTTGGAACAATAATCAAGCTCCACCACAGCAGGAAAAGAAGTCAAATTTGGAGGAGCTACTTTCCAGGTATATATCACAAAGTGAGACAAGGATGAATAGTATGGAAGTATCAGTCCGAAACCTGGAAAATCAAATGGGCCAACTTGCTACTGCCATTAACAACCGACCTCAAGACACTCTACCGAGTGATACAGAGATCAATCCTAGGAGAGAAGGTAAGGAGCACTGCAATGCTATTACATTACGTAGTGGAAAAGAGTTGCCTAAGGTTGTTGGTGGAACTCCAAGACAATCACATGGAGATGATAGTGGGGGTAAAGAAATAAAAGATAGCAGGAATGTGGACCATGAAAAGAAGGAATGTGATCCAGTGGTAAATTCAGATGAAGGCAAGCAGAGTCCTATTGTGCCTCCCTTGCCGTTTCCACAACGCCAGCAGAAAAAGAAATGGGATAAGCAGTTCTCAAAATTCATGGAAGTGTTTAAGAAGCTCCAAATAAATATCCCTTTCGTAGAAGCAGTGGAAAACATGTCTAACTATGTGAAATTTTTGAAGGAAATTTTGTCAAAGAAGAGAAAACTAGGCGATTTTGAGACAGTGGCACTTACGGAGGAGTGCAGTGCTATTCTTCAGAAGAAGCTACCACCAAAACTCAAAGATCCGGGTAGCTTTACAATTCCATGCACAATAGGCAGTCAATTTTTTGAGAGAGCATTATGTGATTTGGGAGCTAGTATTAACTTGATGCCACTCTCAATTTATCAGCAATTGGGTTTGAAGGAAGCGAAGCCTACTAACATCACATTGCAGCTGGCGGATAGATCACTCACTTATCCAAGGGGAATAGTTGAGGACGTTCTAGTGAAAGTGGATAAATTCATTTTTCCAGCTGATTTCATAGTCTTAGATTGTGAGGAGGATAGAGAAATACCTATTATTCTTGGGCGACCATTTTTAGCAACGGGGAGAACACTTATCGATGTGGAGAAAGGTGAGCTAACTATGCGAGTCCAAGATCACGAGGTTAAATTCAATGTATTTTCAGCTATGAAATTTTCAGAGGAAGCAGAAGAATGTTTTCGGGTTGATGTGGTTGACAAAGCAGTGAATGAGGTATTCGTTCAAAGTTGTATTTCAGATCCCCTTAAGAATGCCAAGCTATATAAAGAGGAGGTGTTCTCACATGGAGAGACTGAAGTCAAGGACGCCAAGTCAAAGAGAACTTTCAAGGTGAACGGGCAGAAACTGAAGCAATATTGGGGCGGCGACATTGATCATGAAAAAACCTCAATTATCCTTGCCGACCCAGGATGAAACAGGAAGTAGTCAGGCTGATGACTATAAAACAAGCGCTAATTGGGAGGCAACCCAAATTTTAGTTTCTAAGTTTTATTTCATTTATTATTATTATTATTTTTTTTTTTTTAGAAATAATGTAGTTAGTTAGTTAGTTAGTGCATTTTAATTGGTATGTCAATTGTTTGCAGGTCCCAATGATTGACCATAAAGTTAGAGCACACACAAAGCCTTACAAGGAGCCAAGAACAAGCCACCTATGTTTCCTGAATACACTCCCGACTCCGTGGACGACGAGGACGCTGACGATGATGTGAACTAGTAAAGTTTCAGGGAAGTTCTCTGTCTTAATTTTTCCTACTTTATACATTGAGGACAATGTTTAGTTTAAGTTTGGGGGTGTTTTCTTGTTTGCATTTGCATTATTAGGTTTGCATTTAGATTGCATGTTTTAATACAACTTGAGCAATGGGTTGATTGAATTTGATCATGGCCAATGATAAATGGGATTAGTTGTGAATTCAAGGGAAATTGATGAACATGTTGAGTTTGTAGTTTGACATACTAGTTGGTTTTACACTGTTTATGATATTTTCATGCATGAACACATATCTATTTGTTTGGTTAGTTATCATTTAGAGAATTTATTTGACTAAGTGCTTGTGGGAGATATCAGTGAAACTCTAGAAAATTTATTTAAGCATCAGTCAAAGCGAATTGAGGTATTCATATAAGTTTGGGGGAAATATTGATTATGATGGGTTAGTGTATAAAAAAAAAAAGAGAGAGAGAGAGTTTCTGAAAAAAAAAAAAAAAAAAGATAGAGTTTTTGAAAAATTATTTTGATTTGATCCTTCATGAGGTAGATGAAAAAGAAAAATAGTAAGACAAGAAACAAGAAAGGGGCATGTGGTGAGTAGAGATGGAGCGTAAAACGCACTCACTCATAAACACATGTTGAGAACGAGATGGAGCGTAAAACGTACTCGTTCACGAAAAGGCGAGATGGAGCGTAAAACGCACTCGCTCAATAGGAAGTGAGATGGAGCATAAAATGCACTCACTGAATGAGAGAAAAAGAGAGAGAGAGAAAAAAAAAAATATCTTTGTACCTTCTAGTTATATGTTTTGCCTTAACAAGCAGAGGTTGATGTGAAACATAAGTTTATAGAGTTGATATTGAGTATCTCTTATGGAGCGCTTGACTACGTAAATTTATCTGGGTGATGGCTAGTTTAAACAGTTAGAATATGCACATGCATTTAAAGGGTCATGAGCGGAAGTAAATTAAGGAGTATGTTGAGCTGTTGGACTTTGCATTGTTTTGAAGCTTCCCGTGAATTAGTATTTGTAGTAACTTTTGGGGCCATTATTCAAATTCATATTGATCCATTGTTTGAGTATTTGGTTGTTAGAATTAATTTTTATAGTTTTTGTTCTTAGTATTTTGTTTGAGGACAACCAAAGATTTAAGTTTGGGGGTATTTGATGAGTCGGTTTTATACCTACGAATTGAGTACTTTCGGATTGAAGAATTTGCAAGTTTTCAATTATTTTATGTTCCTTTTTATTTGTTTTGTGTGTTTTGATGTTAGTTTGTAGGAATCATTATTTGGAAGCAAACAAGATCATTTGGAAGGAAACAAGGATTTGGAGGCTTAAAAGTGAAAGAAATCTGGTGGAAGTACCTCGGGTTTCCTCCATTTTTACCATGATCCACTCAGAATCTGGAAAATTTCAAAACATGAAAGTTGTAGATCTGGATGTCTTCTGTATTGTATCAAAATTTCAGCTCAATCCAACGGTTAGATCAAAATCTATGGCGATTTTACGAGAACTGGTCCAGAGCTGAAGGCTCAAAATCGGCCTTCCAGCGCTGTTTCAGCGCTGTTCCAGCGCCCAGGCGCCCAGAAACTGCCAGACCAGCGCTGTTCCAGCGCTGTTTCAGCGCCCCAGCGCCCACTTACTGCCCATATAGCGCTGTCCCAGCGCTGTCCCAGCGCTGCTGCGCGTGTGTTGGACGTTTGACGCAAATTCTGACTCGTTTTTGACCCGAAATTGGACTCTAATGACTCCTATGTGCCTAGGGTTTGATGGGGATATAAATATAATGACTTTGGGGGCTGAAATATAGAGAAGAAGACGAAGGAATAGAAGAAAATTGAAGGCAAGAATCGAAAAAACCGACACGAAGAAAATCGAACTTGAAGGCTAGAGAGGGATTGAAGCTTGCAACTAAGTTTTCATTCTTTTCCCTTACTTTTACTTCTTGATTTTCTTAGATGTTGTTTAATTTGAGAAGGATGTTTTTCAATTACATTATGAACTAAATTTTTATTAAGATTGCAACGGAACCTAATGTCTAGTTAATTTAATCTACTCTCGTTTCTAGTTTTTGTTGATCTTATATGAGTTGTTTGTCATATTTTGTGTTTAATATATAATTGTTTGGCCAACAATTAATTTGATAACCTAGATGAAATTGGGAGATGAATTCTAGGTTTAGATCTGAATATGATGACATGCGTCTGGTTAATTCTTCTTAGGATTGAATTGCTGGGTTTGTGTATAGGATAGGAATATACCTATATGCCGTGTGTAACTTGTATGAGAGTTTGAACTTAATGAATCTATTCCAACTTATTTTGCATAGGAATATAGCAATTTAATTGGAAGAGATATACTTATCTTACTATCGGAAGAGGTTTGATAAATACTTTTGAAGTCTCAGTTAACAATTCAATTTGATCAATGAACTGGAAAGAGAGTGGAGAGATTTATACGAAGCATTAGGGGAAGTTGTAATCTTAACTTCTTCTATCTGAGAAATTCAATCTTTGTTTATTAAATTTAGGTTTATTCTTGAATTAGTAAATTCATAATTGATTGCAATTGTTTAAATAAAATTGAATTGATATAAAGTTAGTACTTGAAATTTATTAGCAATAATTCTCCGTAGGAACGATACTCTACTTATCACTTTATTACTTGTTGATCGTGTATACTTGCACGTTAATTGTCAATACCAAATTCGGACAACAGGATACCTCAGAAACTGCATGATGTTGAACATCCAGTCTTCCTCTTCCACTTCCACCATTAATTCCTCAAAGTAAATTCCTCTAAACCTTGACTAATTGCTCATCCATATCTCGAGAAATCCTCTGTCCTGATCCTAGTTGGGCCAAGTTGTTAACCTGGCCGTTTATCTCTCTTGGGACCGCT
Organism: Ilex aquifolium; assembly: GCA_951799425.1. Lineage (NCBI taxonomy): Eukaryota > Viridiplantae > Streptophyta > Magnoliopsida > Aquifoliales > Aquifoliaceae > Ilex > Ilex aquifolium. The sequence continues at coordinate 14,078,011 of OX637408.1, forward strand.
CGCAACCTCACGTCCTCGAAATTTTCTAGGAGCAATATTGCAATGGAGTGGAAAGGGCGTAGCTCCCAACTTTTGCGTTGGAAATTGTCTGCAATCTGGTTAATCACTAACTGGGAATCGCCGATAATTTCTCCCAATGATGCTCCCATTCCCAACAAAACTCCAAGTCCGATAATTAACTCCTCGTATTCGGCTTGGCTATTAGTGCATTTGAACTCTAATTTAAATGATAGTTGGGTTTTGTAGCCCTGAGGAGATTCTATAATCACCCCAACCTTGCTAACTCACGTGTCCTTGACCCGTCAAATTTTAATTTCCATGAATGCTAAACAAAGTTTTTCGATCGGCTTATAACATTGCTCGATTGGAGTCAAAATTGTACTTACATAATAAACGACTTGTTCTTTGCCTGTATTATTATTTTAAGCCACAAACACCCAATAGATTCATGTGCAGCTAATAAGTACAATAGTGGTGGGCTACCCTTAATGGGTGGCATAAGAACTATTGGATTCGCTAAATATTCCTTGATTTGACGGATGACTTCTTGATGTTGTGTTTCTCATCTGAAGTCTTCTGCACCCTTTAATTTAAGAGGGAAAGAACACCTGCCATTTTCCTATGCAATTGGCAATGAATCGTCAAAGGAAATTAAATTGACCAATTAGGTGTTGAAGCTCCTTCTTGGTCTTTGGGGGCGCGGCCTCTATGATAGCTTTTGCCTTATTCTTGTCTACCTCGGTCCCCTTCTCATGTACTAGGAACCCAAGGAATTTCCCTGCTATAACCCCAAAAGCACACTTAAACGGGTTCATCTTCAATTGACGAACACGTATCCTTTTAGAGACTGATTTCATATCGTAAATATTTTTTTTCATGTCTTGCTTCTTGACTATGATGTCATTAATGTATACCTCTATGATCTTACAGATCATATCATTAAAGATGGTGTTCATGGATCTCTAGTATGTTGCTCTGGCGTTCTTCAGTCCGAACGACATCACTCTCCATTGGAACGTCCCAATCGACCCAGGACATCGAAAAACAGTTTTGTGTCGATGCTCATCCGCAATGAAGATCTATTGGTAGCCCACGTTGACATTCACAAATGACATGATTGTGTTCATAGCAGTAGCGTCTATGAGTTGGTCTACCAATGACATGTAATACTCATCTTTGGGAGTGGCCATGTTGAGGTCGCGGTAGTAGCAACAAACTCTGATCTTGTCGGTCTTCTTCTTGACTGGCATGATGTTGGATATTCATTCTGTGTACTGTGCCACCTGGATGCACTTTGCCTTCAGAAGGCCCTCAACCTCCTTCTTCACCAGCAAAGTTACTTTTTGGTACATCAACCTTAGGGCTTGCTTAATCAGCGTGTATCCTTCCTTGATTGACAGTCGATGTTCCACTAATGTCGGGTCTAACCTTGGCATCTCTTCATAACTTTAGCTGAAGAAGTCATTGTACTCTCTTAGTAACTGTATAAGTCATGCTTAGAAACTCAGCTTCAGCATCTTGCTAACAAAGGTTGGTCAATGTTCCCCTGGCCCACCAAGGATAACTTTAGGGGTCTTAAACCTCCAACAAGTCGTCAAGCTTAGTAGGGGATGTACTAATTTCATCTAATTTGATGAACTCTCGTAAGGTAATCTTCCTGGACTCGTCCTCCTCACACTCCACCATGTTAATGGTGCTTTATTAACTGCTGGCCTCGTGGAATGCGGAGACCTTTTTTTCTACTAGGTAAGCTCTTATCCTGACGACGTAGACTCTTACAGCTTGCCTCATTTTATTACTGTTGTTGAGCTCCATCATCAACCGAGCTTTCAGGTTCTTCCAAACCATTCGGCATTTGCACATTAGTGGGCCGAAGGACCTCCTCCTCCATCTAACGGATCTCATTAGGCCTCAAGTCAATTTGAAACACGAATTCTCGGGGATTCCTGAATTTTTCTTGGCCCTGAAACTTTATCGGCCCTATTCCTTCTTCATAGAGCAAAGCATCAGCCATATGAACTTCCACCACAAATGGAATTTGGTCCGTTTCCACCACTTCCAAATCTCCCAGATTCCACAGTATCAATTGCTAATAAAGAGTTGATGGAATGCATTCACTCAAATGGATCCAATCTTGACCCAAGAGAGCATTGTAAGATGTTATTATGTTAATCACAAAGAACAGTGTAATGTTAGTCTTGCTATCGACAACCAATTCGACGAGTAGGACTCCCACCGTCTTGTTGACTTCGTTAAATTGGTGTGGATTAGGTCCTCTTCTTTCCTCCCAAGCTTCTTCATAGTTACTATGGGAAGAATGTTGCCAAAATCTCCATTTTCAACCAAAACCCTGTAGAAAGGTTTTCCTTTCAGGTGAGCTTGGATGTATAGCGACTTCAAATGTTGTGTCATGGGCCGCGTAGGCTTCCTAAACGGCCAATCTTTAAGGCTTCTAGGAAATTGTGTTTTATCTATCACTTCTTCCCAGCTTGGACTTCTCTCGAGAGAGAGCTCAACCCTACCATGGACGTTTTCTCTTCATCCAAAAATGATGATTGTGCGTCTTCGACATCACTGTCTAACGATTATGCCTAAGCTCCCTGACTTTTGAAAGATGTCGGCAGAAAACCAAGAGCATTGATACACAGACTTACCCAAAGTGCCAAATTGGATGGAATCGTCTCCATTGCTATCATCTCCATCAGTAGGGTTTGTAGTGTCCTGTTTTTCCATCCTTTATAAGTTTTTGGAGGAATATTGAGCGCGATCCTCATTCGTTCCGCCACCCTTTTTACCATTCGCTCCTTGAAGATCTCCTTGGGCTCTACCTTCTTCTTTCCTTTATCCTTAGCCATGGCTCTCCCCAAGGCCACTGGACGATGCAGAGGCAAGGATACATTGAATCGGGATCTAATATCCCCAATCCTAGGGTCTAGACACAGGAATGTTTCCCGGGCCTCTCGTGCACCTGTGCAAGTTCGTTTGTATTCGTTGCTTCTTGCATTTTTGTGTTCTCGACAGCGAACGAGGTTGAGCGTATTGTGGAAACATTGGATGTTGGGCTATGTACCAATGGCTTTTCAACGGCTTGGTTGGTTTCACCATCCTAGGTCGATCCCTATAACCTTCCACTCTGATAGCTTTGACTAGGTGCCAGCCTTGTGATGTATTCCTTATACTTTAGTCCTAGCCAACCCCTTGAAGCCCTGTTTAGGCAGCGGCCACTCCTAGTGGGTTCCCTTGTAGTGCCATTTCTTTCATGGCCTCTTGGACGATTCAGCTCGCTCCTCTTTGATAACTTCATCTTCTGGAATGATACCGAAAAAAAGCTTTGCACCTCGAACATAGATCTCTCTTGACCATGGAGTCCTGAAGATATATACAACTCACCTCCACAATCCTCTTATGATAATTCATCTTGGGATGCATCAAACTTCTTACCCCTTGGATTTTAATTATCCGTTGACCCATCCTCGTCCAAGTCAACTTTATTCCTGGGAGTTTTTGACTGCACCATTTCCACCATGTTAGTGGAGGCTGTCTTTTGAAAAGGGTCCTTATCAACCCTCATCTTCGAATTTCCCTTGTCTCCAAAGATCAAATAGCCCTTAGTCAAACTCCCCTGAATAGCATTCTGAAACGCCACACAGTTCATAGTAGAATGACTCCATAAATGGTGTCATTTATAGTATATCTTGTTCTTTAGCTCTACAACCAATGGTATCTTATAACCGAAGGAAAGCTTGACAATACTATCAGCCAACAGATAGTAAAATATTTGATCGGAATGTCGAAGTCGTACTTTCGACCATTTTCGTTGCCAGTACCTTTATCCGCACTTGGCGCAGCCTGTGCCTATTTTGCCGGATGTTTGGTTAAAGTCTTACACACTTGCGGTCATCTCACCACAATCTCAATGATGTTCACCTCCAGCTCCTGATTTGGCTCGACCAAGAAGATCTCAATGTTGGGGTCTCTATAGTACGTTCATTTAGACGCGTTTCTTCAATCAAGCTCTTTGCACAGTATATGTTTATGTCACGTAGCCCGCGTGGCTGGCTCGAACAAGTCGTTGAACTCCATCCATACAAACTTATTTCGGAGCTCGAACCCCAGGCCATTCTGCACAATCTGCACATGCTCCGTCTCGGGCAACACCAACCTTAATAAATTCCTAGGCTTCTTGAACCGTACAATATATTGCTCTGCCAACTACCTAACCATCTAATATAACCTGGCCAAAATTCGGCATGGCAACTTTCGACTCAATGCGGTAGAACTGGGCGTGAAATTTATCCTCGAGTTGCTGCCAGCCAATTACAAAATTGAGCGGCAAATCAATGTACCACATGAAGGCCGCTCTTGTCAATGAATTGGAAAACAGCCTGAGCTTCAAGAATTCGTTAGCCCCGGCTTCATTGCACTAAATTGTGAAGCGACCAATGTGTTCAACGATTGACTGACCATCTTCACCCGAAAACGAGGTGAACATTGGTACTTTGTATCCCCATGAATACTCATATTTCATATCCACCCACTCGGCATAGGGTTTTCGGTATGTTGGCCTAATCACCCTTCTCATAGTAGGGTTGACATGCTCCTGGATAATCTCGTCCAGTTGGTTTCTGTTCATAACGACCTGGGGTGTCGCTGAAAGGACGATCGGTGGCTGTCTTCTTTGCACCTGAACATCGGGGTTAGGGCAACTTCCTCTTAAAAAAGAGGATTATTGTTGCGCGTATGGCCATTCCTAGCCTGCTGTGCCCTCTAAGGTGGCACATACGGAGGAATCACTAGTTGCAGTGCTTCCATTGGAAACGCCTATACAGGGGGGGAAAGAATGGTTGTCTCACACCACCTGGATGAATCAAACTATCTGCTAGCCGCTCCAATGCTTGTTTGGAGCAGTCGGATTCTTCTCTGATCAAATCCCCCAAGCCTTGAATAAAATCGGAGACTTTTAGAGAAACTTCATGTGATATAGCCTTGATTGAGGCCTCTGGGTCTAAGTCGGATTCGTGATTCTCTTGTCCTCCGAGTGGACGAAATTCTTCCTGCAGGTTGGGGAAGGCATGCTTGCTTTCTTCCACAACTTCGTGTGCTAGGGGCACTTCAAATGACCCAATGTTGGTCTTACCTCGAGTGTTTGCCATGATGTCTCTTTTGATGGTCCCACCGGGTGTGCCAAAAAATATATTTGACGTATTTTCAGATTGTTGGCGTGCCAAAGTCCAAGTGGACTTAAAATTAAAAAATATACTACCTTACCTACTCGAACCGACATGGGGTTCTAAAATCGTGATTGTTCAGGCGACTGTAGTGAGGTGTAAGGTTACTTGTAGGTTCTTTTCTATGCCTTGGAGCTTCAAGAACTTTAAATATTTTTACCAAATAGAGACGTATCAACGATATTGTAAAGTAAACAGTGGGAATGCAAAATAACAAGTAAATTAAATTCGAATATGAAAGACGAAACGAATATTAGAATTAGCATTAAATAAAAGCAGTAAAAGATTGCTCGGAAGCAAGAAACAAGTAAAAAGATAGGCTAGCTCTATGAAGATTTTTTGTGACTGATCGTGGGGTCTTTTCTCAGTGGCCTGACCTCTATTATTTATAGAGATGACTCTCAAACTTCTATCCATCTTTTTCAGCCATTACTTGTGATCATGGCCCTGTCCTTTGAGATAAGTGAATGGATGTTGAACCGTTTCCAACTAGCGGCTCATGATGTCACGTTTCTTCATTTCTCAGAATTTCAAGAGTCCTATTTCTCTAAACGTTCTGTCAATTGTGGACTATCACAGACTTCCATGTGACTGTCGGATCCCTTCCATGTGTCACCCTCTGATCTTAAACTCTGTGGCCCTTGGTAGCTAAGGGAATGTGAGGGCCTTAAATAAGGGTCCCAATCCCTCATGTGAACCCAATGGCCCCACTGATCAAGATAGGATAGTTGTAGTTTGGGAGATTTTGTGGGGATAACTTGTAGATCATGATTATCGAGGTTGCATTTAAAAAAAAAAAAAAACAGGCTCGAGGTTGCATTGTTATACCAGAAATATCAAAGTGGCCAACTAATGTGGAACTCGAGGAACATTGGTAATTCTAATTTCCCAATCTATGCGTCATTTATTCTAAGAATCTCTGAAAGATTGATCTACGTAAAGAAATTTTAGATGGTGACGGAGATTGAAGATAATAAATGAAAAGAAAATGGAACATAACTATAAATGATGGTGTAAACCTCCGGATACGAGCTAAGGAACCAGATTAATTGGCGTGAACAGTTTGCATGGGGACTAATATGGCATCTGAGCTACATGGCTCATGAAGTGGAGAATGAAAGCTCTGATTAGTCGTGTATAATGTGTGAAATACGGTGGAAATATAGTGGTTCACCGGCCAGTGAGCTCGGCTAGTCCACTCTCTAATGGAGGCTCTTGCTCCTTCTTCTTTATTGATGAATTGAAGGTGTTACAGTCGAATACTCAGGGAACTAGGGTTTCAGAAAGTCTCTCCCTCCAATGGGGGCTGTCTCTTCCTTTTTATAGCCTCATACTTACCTCTAATATGGGACTATCCTACATTGAAGGGATCGTGCCCTATCTTTATCCACAATTCCGGAGTTACCTAAATTCCTTAGGGCTGGCTTCAAAAGGAGAGATCTTTGCCTCCTCCTGTGGGATCCTCCTTAGTTTTAGGAGGAGATCATGGTTAAATACGGGTTTTCTGCCTCGGATTGGATTCTACCTCCTTAATAAGGGTATCCAAGTCGTCTTGTTGTTCCCTTAGCATTTCTTCTCTCGCGCCTTCGACTAGGAGCTCTTAGTGCTGACTGGATGAGCTCTGCTCATGGCTAGGGGAGCTCAGCTTCTTTCGCCTGAGCTCCCGAGCTGAGCTCATTTACTGAGCACGTGCCAGTTTTATTCTGGGTATCATCAGTTGCCCCCCAGCCCTTGCCTTGAGTTAGCTCAGGCAGGGGATGACTTGTACAAGACGAGTTAGACGTGCGTGTGGCTGGCACGTGGCTGTAGGATTTCTGACGGTTTTATAGCCATCATGACTTTCCTCGATTCCCGCGCACGTCTCAGCCCATGTCTCCCAGGCTTTAAATGCTTAAAACGGCTATCTAAACTGCTTCTTCGCACTGTTCATCTTCTTTACTGCCCTTCGTCTCCGCTCTCTCTGCGATTCCAGTCCTCCTTGCCTTGGTTTTTCTATTTTCTTGCCTGAAATCGAATTTCCGGACCTCGTTTCGAAGACTTGCGACGTCTCCTTTTCCGATTTCGTTCCCAGTTCCCGTTTGCCACTATCCCTGGGTTAGGTACGTCCTTTGCCCTTATTTCTTCCTTTTTTTTTTTTTTGCTCTGGATCCCTCGAGTTCGAGGTGGTTATTGCATTTTTGGGCTTTTCGGTTCTTTTATTTTTGGAATCGTGACCATTGTCTAGCCCCACTTCACCACTTCGTGGATTGGGGTTCTGTAGTTCATATCCTTGCTGTTGGGAGCCACTGTGTTGATCCCCGGGTCATTAGAGAGTGCCTGACTAATCCCCCTTTGCTCTATCGCTCTTTCCATCTTCCTTTTTCTCTCCCTATCATGTCTGCTTCTTCTGAAGCCACTCGCTCCTCTGTTTCACTTCTAGGATCTAGGTCAGCCGGGGAAGATACGGATTTAGGGGAAGTTGGTGATGAGATTGATAATTTTCCGGGTGTAGAGGCTGTAGAGGCTGAGGTCTACGCCGAGGAACCTCCCTCCACCTCATCTTCCCTGCCTCCCAGACCTGACAAAGGCAAAGCCAAGATAAGTGGAGTTGGGGTGGAGGAGAAAACCTCGTATCTAGGGCTTGCCTTTAGGCATGCCGAATCTGTGGGCTGCAGTAAAGAGGCCCCTAGGCTAATGAAGTCTTATAAAGTTCGGTATGGTTTTCCCCCTGGGGTCGAACCCTGGTGCCCAGATCGATCCGTTTTTTATGTAGAAAAAGTTCATAACAGAGTCTGCTTCTTTCTTGCTGCTTTTGACAACGACCTTCGCTTTCCCTTGCATCCCTTCATCAAGGCTGTTCTGCAACATTTTCATGTGTGCCCTTCCCAGATCTCCCCTAACTTCTATGGCGTCATGGTTGGTCTGTTAGTCCTGTTTAAGAAGCATAAACTTGGGATTCCTAGCATTCCTTTGTTCTTAGAGCTCTTCAATGTAAAACCGACCTCCGGAGGCTTCTTGTATGCCTCCAAGCGTGCCAGTGTTAGGCAGCTCATCTCTGACATTCCGACCTCCCATAAACACTGGAAGGAACATTTCTTCTTTGTCGAGGGCACCAATTGGGAGTACAACCCTGCTGATAAGACAGACACACTCGGTATCCCTACGGCCTGGGCTGAACCAGATAATTTACGTGAGTCCTTACTTGAGTTCGAGCTCTGATCTGGAACCTGCCGGCCTCTTATCTTTTTCTTATTTGCATACTTTCTTCCTCTTAGGTGAACGCTACGAGCTCAGCCCTGAGGACAAAAAGTTGCTAGCAAAGTTGGAGAAGATCAAGCCAGAGAAGTACGCCGACTTGATTGAGTCAAGGAACCTGGTACAGCTAGGTCTGAGTCTTCCTGTGGCGACTTTAGCGATCCCTTTGTCTGTTTTAGGGGCTGACGAAGGTGATTTCAACGCCATTCTTTTTCCTTTCTTCATTATCTTTCCTTCCTTTCTCTTTTTCTTTACATTTTCCTACTTCTTCCAGATCTTCCAGGTCCTTCTACCATGAAGGTTGATCCAGAAGAGCTTCAGGCCAAAATTGCAGAGCTGATGGTGGGTGGCAGGTCTAGGAAACGCAAAGCTCGGGTAGGCTCTGGGAGCGGCCCAAACATTCGAGGTAAGATCCCCAGGCTGGAAGCATCTTCTCCCCCCTCTGCAGCTGAAGGACAGGTTCCAAGCAAGGCTCCGCCCTCCTCCTCTGGAACTCCACAGGCTGCAACCACCTCTTCTTCCCCTCCAGTGGCCCCTTCTAAGTTGGCTTCTGCTCAGGAGAGGGATCAGGCTTCCCCTTCTTCTTCTGAGGTCAAGGAGGCTTTGGGATTGGTTCCCGACCTTCAACCCGGGAAGTTCGAATACAGTGCTTCTGGGAAGGTGACTGAAAAAGAGAGAAAGTCTGAGGAGGAAGATGAGGACTCCTTTTTTGACAATATAGACCTTGCTGCTGGAGCTCTTTCCTCTATCTTTTCTGAATCTGATGTCCTGAAGGCCGCTTCCATGCCCCTGGAGGAATCCATCTCTTTGGCCCTTCAGGGAGCTGCTACTGTGAGTGTTAACCCCCTGTCTCTCTTTGCTTGTTTGTATTTCGTGGTCTGACATTATTTGCTGTACTTTCCTTATATTCTCAGGCTGCCCTTCATACGAAAGGTCTGCTGTACCGAGTTCGCTCTCAAGAGAGCTCTTTCCAGGTCTTAAAGAAATACAAGACCAAGGTTTCAGAATTGTCTCTTGAGAATGAAGACCTCAGAGCTCAGGTGGAGAGCCTTAAAGTGCAGATGGAGGGTCTCAACGAACAGATGGTGAAGCAAGCCTCCGATCTCAAACATACACTGACAGTCAAGGCCAGAGCTGAGGAAGGGGAAAAGAAGACTCGGGATGAGCTGAAGGCGGTTAAGGAAGACCTGCAGGCTAAGGTTGAGGCGTGGTCCAAGGCTAACCAGGAGGCCTTTGACGCTAAGAGGGAGCTCATCCAGGTTAATCAAGATTATTTTGCCCTCAGTGAGGCTAACGGCAAACTCTGTGAGGAGCTCGAGGAGCAGAAATATTTGGTTCAAGAGAGAGACAAAGAGTTTGCCGAGCTTAAGGATGAGGCCACCACTTCATGGGCTACTGGATGGCTTGCTTTTAGGCGCAAAGCTACCAAAGCATATCCAGACCTTGATTTCAATCTCCCCATCCCCACTGAGGAGGAAATGGAAGAATCTGGCACTGACAATGAGGGGGATATCTCAGACTCCCCAGCTGCTGCCTTAAGTCAAGACACACCCGCCCCTGGGACCTCAGAAGCTATTATCGCGCTCCCTGAGCCTTCAACAACGATTCCTGAGCTTTCTGCTGCAGCTCCTGCTGTTCCTGTTTCTGCCTCCTTTTCAGCTGTCGTGGCGTCTGAAGCCCTTGTTCAAGGTGAGCCCTCAGCAACAGAAGCAAGGGACTCCTCTACTGAGCTGCGAGATCCTTCAATCCCTCTTCTTCCAGAATCCTAGGTCTTTTTAGTTGTAATTTCTCTGTAAAGAATTTTTCGTGATGTAGTCTTTGACTTCAATTATTGCTCTTTTGCTGGCTTAGTATATATATACATATCTTTCAATTTCAGCATATATGTATTCTTGGATTTTGATTCGACTTCGACTCGAACCGCAACGGTGCACTTATTTGCCTGGCTTTGCATGCACTCAACTTTGTATACTCCCTTTGCCCCCTTTTGCTTTGAGGGGTGTTGTGCACTTCTTGATGCAAAATTACTAGGTTTGAAGAGTACAGGGGACTTGGTGTTATGTTCGACTGCTTTTCCCGAGCCTTTTAAGCTCGGTAGTTGGTACCCTAGGGGTCCACTCCTTATTCTTCTTCGTCCTAAGCTGCTCAACTCTCTATTCTGAACTGGCGTGCTCCTTCAGAGTTGCATAGCTCGTGCTTGTGAGCTTATAAATTCTTGCTGAGCTAAGACGGTTCTTTTTTCGAACTTGAGAGCTCTGAGCTCTTTGTCTTTTCCGTATGAACTGAAGAGCGCTTTCTGAGCTATTTGGCTCTGTTGTCTGATCTTAAAGTTTATTTCTGAGCTTCGTGGTTCTTTTGTCTGAATTTACGGGTTCTGTCTGAGCTTCATGATTCTTTAAACGAACCCTTCTCTAGATCATATAATAAATTTCGTTGCTCCATTTCTCTAAGAGTAGAGGACCTTCTTCTACGTTTCACCTCTCTTTTCCCCACATCTTGCTTTGCGGAGTGCTTTAGGCCTTCCTTAAGCGAGGCTTTGAGCTTTCACACCTCAAAGATTTGGTATACAAGTGCTCTGTTTTTTACTGGGCTGAGCTCAAATATGGAGGGTATATTGCTTGGTGGGGTCAGAATTTTCGTTGGTCGTTTTGAGTGCAAATAGGAGGGGTAGTATCTGGTTTCTTTTCCCGCGTTTTTCTCTCAACCGCTTCCCATAACCGCCACGTCTTTCCCCTTTCCATAACCGCAACCACTTTCCATAACCGTAGCCACTTTCCATAACCGCTGCTACCTTTATTAATTAAGAAACTGAACAGGCCACTTGATTCCCTCTTTCTTGGCTCTTAGTTTCCTGAAAAGCTCTCAAGTGCATGACCTATTCTTGACTTTCTTCTTGATTTCTTGCATCTTTTTCCTTACCAGCATCTTCGATGGCCGCATCCACTTCTTCTTTGTTCCAGGAACGATCCTCCTTTGGGATCGAATGGGAGTGGCATTGTCGCTATTTGTCCCCTTCATTACTTGAATCTTCTGATTTGACGGACATCAAGAAACGGTTTTTCCCTGATCTTGACTTGCCTATGCGAGTTTCTTCCTCCGACGAGCCTTGTAACTACCTTCCCCGAGGGGAAGTCTGTTTCTTTGAAGGTGCTATGGGCATGGGACTTCGCCTTCCCATTCATCCGGCCATTGGGCGAGTTCTTGCCTATTATGGCCTGTGCCCTTCTCGCCTTTCTCCACGAGGATGGGGTGCTATGGTAAGCTTCTTCTTGTTCTGCCGCCTTCATGCTCTTGGCAGGTTTCCCTTTGTCTCTGAGTTTCTATACTTCTTTGAGATTGAGGAAGATAATGCCCCCTGCTTCAGTTTCTTCCGTTGGAGGGATTTCAATTTACGCCATCTGGTTCTAGATCTTCCCTCCAACCCTGAAGGGTGGTCTGAGCGTTTCTTCTTCGCTGCTGGAGAGGCTTGGAGGTCTCCTGAGGATCGCTGTCGTAAAGCCAGGATTCCTCGGTCCTGGAAGAGCTTCTCTCGTATTGGTAAGCTCGAGCATAGCTCTTTTGAGTACTTTCCTTTTAAAAATATGCTCTGATTATGTCCTTGCTGTGCAGATCCACCTGACCTGGATTTACCAGGGATGGTGAATATCAACGAGTTGTTGCTTGTGGAGTCTAAGACTTATTCCGAGCTGATGACGAGCGCAAACCTCTATTTGCTTGGGGCTGAGGCTACTGAGTTTGAGTTTTCCACTATTCCTTACTCTTCCTGGACCTCTTTCTCTGATTCTGATGAGGATGGGGATTCTGACAAGGACGGAAACACCGTCACGAGTTCGAGGAAGCGTAAGAGGGACGACTCCCCTTCTCCTGACTCTCTGTCCACCATCTTCCTTACCTCTGTTGGTCAGAAGCTCCTTAATTCACTTCAAAAGGCTGAGCAGGAAAGGGATGAGCTGAAGCAAGAGAATGCTAGCCTGAAGGGAGAGGTTGCTGAGCTGAAATCTGAACTTAAGAAAGACTAGAATCTTTGTTTCCTTGTATCGTTCTTTCTTTTCTTAAGCGATATCAGACTATGACTCTTTTTGTATTTTTCTGAATATTTGCACTGTCGGATATTTCGAATGCCAGACTTTTCATTCATCTCGAATTCTGTTAGGTTATTTCAGCTTACTCTTCTCGTTCGAAACACGAACGTAGATGGAAAACAGAAGATCATGTCTGCTCCGACCTTGGTCTTTCACTGACCCCCTAGGTCGAGCCGCGGATATCGATGGAGAACAGAAGATCATGTCTGCTCTGACCTTACTTCTCATCTGACCTCATAGGTGTTCTCAGTTGTTCTGGACCTTTCGAGGTCTTTGAGTGTGTAGGCAGTGCACAAGGGTATCTGGTCCTGGGGGGAGGACCATTGGTGTCTCCAAGAAGCGTTCAGCCTTGAATTTGACTGTTGGTGTCTTCAAGAAGCGTTCAGCCTTGAATTTGACTGTTGGTGTCTCCAAGAAGCGTTCAGCCTTGAATTTGACCGTTGGTGTCTTCAAGAAGCGTTCAGCCTTGAATTTTGTACGAGCTGAAGAGCTCGTCTTTTGTTTATAAGCTTTTGAGGCTTATCCTGTAGTTATGAGCTGAGGAGCCCATCTTTCTTTTATAAGCTTTGGAGCTTATCGTGTTTTTATGAGCTGAAGAGCTCATCTTTGATTTATAAGCTTTGAAGCTTATCGTGTTTTTATGAGTTGAAGAGCTCATCTTAAATTTATAAGCTTCAAAGCTTATCGGGTTTTTATGAGCTGAAGAGCTCATCTTAAATTTATAAGCTTTGAAGCTTATCGGGTTTTTATGAGCTGAAGAGCTCATCTTAAATTTATAAGCTTTGAAGCTTATCGGGTTTTTATGAGCTGAAGAGCTCATCTTAAATTTATAAGCTTTGAAGCTTATCGTTTGTTTATGAGCTGAAGAGCTCATCTTGCATTTATAAGCTTTGAAGCTTATCGTTTGTTTATGAGCTGAAGAGCTCATCTTGCATTTATAAGCTTTGAAGCTTATCGTTTGTTTATGAGCTGAAGAGCTCATCTTGCATTTATAAGCTTTGAAGCTTATCGTTTGTTTATGAGCTGAAGAGCTCATCTTGCTACTTTGGAGACCATTGGAGGGTGAATAAAAGGCTTGCTCTTTCTTATTTAAAAGTAGTCCTATTACAAGTAACACTTACTGAAAAAACTTCTTAAGGTGCTCGGCATTCCACGAGTGAGGTAGAACCTTTCCTTCCTCTGTTTGCAACTCGTAATTCCCTGGTCTGATTATCCTTGACACGATATAGGGCCCCTCCCAATTGGGTCCCAATTTCCCATGCGTGGGATCCTTTCTCGCAAGCATAAGCCTCCTAAGTACCAAATCTCCAACCTTGAAACTTCTGTGTCTTTCCCTCCTGTCATAGTACCTTGCAGTTTTCCTTTGGTATGTACGGACACGGTACAGAGCTCTGTCCCTCTTTTCATCCAAGAGATCGAGGTTTAGCAAGAGAGACTCATCATTGTGCTCGGAATCCGCAAACTCCACCCTTGGTGATTGGAGCCCTATCTCCACTGGGGCCACTGCCTCGGTCCCAAAGGCCAAAGCAAAGGGGGTTTCCTGAGTCGCAGATCTGGCGGTGGTCCTGTAGGCCCACAACACCTCCGGAATGTACTCCACCCACTTGCCTTTCAGGTTTTCTAGCTTGGTCTTCAAAGCTGACTTTATGGTTCTTATTGTGACCTCTGCCTGCCCATTAGACTGGGGATGGGCAGGAGCTGAGAAATAGTTCTTGATTCCGAGCTCGGCACAAAAACTTTTGAACTTTGAATTATCAAACTGCTTTCCATTGTCAGACACGAATGCTCTGGGAACTCCAAACCTGCAAACTATCGACTTCCAAACGAAGTTTTGAACTTTTTGCTCTGTGATCGTTGCCAAAGGTTCAACCTCTGCCCATTTAGTAAAGTAATCCACTCCTATGATGGCAAACTTGCACTGTCCCACACCGGTGGGAAGGGGTCCCAGAATGTCCAACCCCCACTGCTGAAAAGGCCATGGGCTTACCACCGAGGTTAGGACCTCGGGAGGACAGTGGGACACATTAGCATGCTCTTGGCAAGTTTTGCATTTTCTTACTAAGTCGGTGGCGCTTGTGAGCATGGTGGGCCAATAATATCCTTGCCTCAGTACTTTTCCTGCCAAGGCCCGAGCTCCTATATGGTTGTCACATATCCCCTCATGTACTTCTCTGAGTATGTAGTTAGCATCTTCGTCTCCTACGCACTTAAGGAGAGGCATTGAAAATCCATGCTTGTACAGTTTCCCTTGCATCAGGGAAAATCTGGCTGACCTGGCCCTTAGCTTGGATGCCTCCTTGGCATTATTTGGCAAAGTTCCATTCTGAAGGTACTCTACGATGGGATCCATCCAGCTCGGCTGAGCTTCAATTGATAGAATTTCCTCTTCTTCGATGCTTACCGAGGGCTTTTGAAGGTGCTCTACTGGAATTAGCCTATCCAAATCCTCCTGCGAGGCAGTTGCTAACCTTGCCAGAGCATCTGCTCGTGAGTTCTCCACTCTAGGCACGTGTCTGACCTTAACCTGCACAAACTGTTTCATTAGTTCTCGTACCTTTTTGAGGTACAGGACCATCTTCTCGCCTCTTGCCTCGTAACACTCTTCTATCTGCTTCACCACCAGTTGAGAATCACTGCAGATCTCCAGCTGCTCTGCTTCCATAGAATAGGCAAGATTAAGCCCAGCGATGACGGCTTCATATTCTGCCTCATTATTTGAAGCTTTGAACCCAAATCTGAGGGCATATTCGACGTCTATTCCTTCTGGGGAGGTCAGGATCATTCCTGCACCGCTTCCCTGAGCATTGGCAGCTCCATCCACTGAAAGCTTCCATATGGGAAGGTCCGGTACTAAGTCCGTGGTTTCCATAGGCGCTGCTGCTGTGAATTCTGCAATAAAATCTGCCAAAATTTGCCCTTTGATGGCAGCTATTGGCTTGTACCTGATATCAAACTCGCTGAGCTCTACGGCCCATTTAACCAACCTCCCTGAGGATTCCGGCTTGTGTAGTACTTGCTTCATTGGCTGATCTGTTGGAACCTCAACAGTATGAGCCTGGAAATAAGGTCTAAGTCTCCTAGCTGTTGTAACCAGAGCTAGAACGAGTTTTTCCATCCTTGGATATCTCTCCTCTGCCCCCCTCAGAGCTCTGCTACAGTAGTAGACTGGTTGCTGAGCTCTGTCTCGCTCCCTAACTAGCGCTACACTTGTTGAAAAATCTGAAACTGCTAGGTAGAGGGTGAGAATTTCCCCTTCTAGAGGGCTCACCAGAACAGGGGGAGAGCTCATATATCTCTTTAGGTCTTCGAATGCTTCTTCACACTTGGCATCCCAGTGGAATGCCTTCTTCAAGATTTGAAAAAATGGCTGGCATTTATCGCTAGCCCTAGACACAAAACGGCTCAGTGCAGCTATCCTGCCTGTCAAACGTTGCACCTCTTTCGTGTTGGATGGTGATTGCATTTCCATCATTGCTCTAACCTTCTCTGGATTGGCTTCAGTCCCTCTGCTGTTGACTATAAAGCCCAGAAATTTTCCTGCCGAGACCCCAAATGCGCATTTCGCAGGGTTTAACTTCATTTTGTACTCCCTTAGAATTCGGAATGACTCAGCTAAGTGCTCGATGTGGAGCTCTGCTTTCAGTGACTTCACTAGCATGTCATCAATGTAAACTTCCATGGATGCTCCTATTTGCTTCTGGAACATTTTATTTACTAACTGCTGGTAAGTGGCTCCAGCGTTCTTCAATCCGAAGGGCATGACCTGATAACAATATGTTCCCTGTTCAGTCACAAAGGAGGTCTTCTCCTGATCGCTGGGATCCATCCTGATCTGGTTGTAGCCTGAGAAGGCGTCCATGAAGCTGAGGAGCTCGTGCCCTGCAGTGGCATCCACTATTAGGTCAATCAGAGGTAAAGGAAAACTGTCCTTGGGGCATGCTCGGTTGAGATCAGTGAAGTCGATGCACAATCGCCACTTCCCATTGGTTTTCTTTACAAGAACTACATTTGCTAACCAAGTGGGGTAATGAACCTCCCTGATAGCCTTGGCATGGAGGAGTTTGCTGACCTCCTCATTGATTGCCTTTTGCCTTTCAAAAGCAAAGCTCCTCATCTTCTGTTTGATGGGTTTGCAAGTTGGGTTAACGCATAGCTTGTGGGTAATAACCGATGGGTCAATTCCTTCCATGTCTTCTTGCTTCCAAGCGAACACTCATATATTCTCTTTTAGGAATTGAATGAGGAGTCCCTTGAGCTCAGCGTTCAGTTTGGAACCCACATAAACGAGGTGTTCTGGCTTCTCATCAAGCTGAACTGGTTCCAGCTCTTCCGATGGCATTGGTCTTGTCTCCATTTCATCTCTCATGTCGAGCTCATCCAGTTGGATGTTCTCAACCTCCTTCCTTTTTATAGAAGCCATGTAGCATTCCCGTGCTACGCGCTGGTCTCCTCGGACCACTCCGATTCCATTCTCTGTGGGGAACTTCACGACTAAATGATAGGCAG
This sequence comes from Ilex aquifolium, assembly GCA_951799425.1. Lineage (NCBI taxonomy): Eukaryota > Viridiplantae > Streptophyta > Magnoliopsida > Aquifoliales > Aquifoliaceae > Ilex > Ilex aquifolium. Next base: position 14,095,061 of record OX637408.1, read on the forward strand.
AAGGGATTGCCTTCATAGAATTTAAGGATGACCTTCCAAGCAAGATGTTGTACGCAGATGGTGCATCGACTACTAGGAATTTGAGAGTGGTAGTGGCTTGGCAAGGTGGGTCCCCCAGGGTGAGCACGAGCTGGATTGAACCCAGGGGGAGCACCCTTTCCCCGGAGAATCCTAGTAAGTGAGTGCTTACTGGTTCAAGCTTCTGCCTTCCTATGTCCATCTTGTCGAACGCAGGTGCGAAAATAATATCTGCCGAGCTCCCGTTATCAATTAGAACCCGATGAACGGTTCTATTTGCCACCACTGCTCGTACCACCAATGGATCATCATGGGGGTATTGGCACCCTTCTAAATCAGCATCTGAAAAAGTGATAGCTGTATCCAAACGTGGTGCTTTGGATACAGCATGCACTTCGAGAGCTTCTTCGGCTCTGATCCGTCGGAGGTGCGCCTTCCGAGCTGAGCTAGACTCTCCACCTCCGGCGAACCCTCCAGATATCACTCTGATTTCCCCTAGAGGCTGCTGGTGTGGTGCTGGTGCCTGCTGCCGGGGTGGTGGAGGCGGAAGAGCTCGGTTCTGGTCATCGTTGGCTATAAAACGACGCAGCTGACCTCGCTGGATCAAGAACTCGATTTCCTTCTTTAATTGAATGCAGTCATCAGTGTGGTGCCCATGATCCCGGTGATAATCACAGTACTTCGTGGGGTCTCTCTTTGTCGGGTCTGTCTTCATCCTAGGTGGCCATTTTAAGAATTTCTCGTTCTGGACCTCATACAGTACTTGTGACACAGCAGCGGTGAGTGGGGTAAACCGCTGAGGCCCATACCTGGGTTGTAGTTCAGGTTGCATGGGACCCAGCCGATCTTTGACATTTCCTCTCCTCTTTGGCGAGCGGTCTCTGTCCCTCCTTGGGGACCTCTCTCGTCCTTTTTCCTTCCTAGGGCTTCTGTCCCTTCTCTTCTCTTCTTTTTCCTTTTCCTTTCGCGAAGACGTACCGACCACCTTAGAAAGGAGTGCCTCTTCACCGTTTATATATTTCTCTGCCTTGGCTAACACCTCAGCCATACTTGCCTGAGGGTTTTTTGATATGGAGAACATCAAATCCTTTGATTGCACTCCCAATCCTGCAATGAAAGCAGTTATGGCGAATTTTTCATCCGGGACGTCTACTTTCAATGTCTCCGAGTTAAATCTTTGGACATAAGTCCTCAGGTTTTCCTGGGGACCCTGCTTTACATTCAGCAGGTGGTAGCTCGGCTTTCTGTGTATCCGGGCTCCTATAAAGTGAGAGACAAAAGCAATGGAGAGTTCTTTAAAGGACGAGATCGAGGCTGGTGGGAGCCTATGAAACCAGTTTAAGGCGGAGCCTTTCAGCGTGATGGCAAAAGCTCTGCAGCGTACAGGATCCTGGTACCCATGTAGCTCCATCTGGTTCTTGTAAGTGTTGAGATGATCCACGGGATCTTTCGATCCGTCAAAGACCTCCATTTGGGGCATCCTGAACTTTGGTGGGAGAGGGAAGTGTAGCACCCCCGTGGTGAATGGGGATTCGGTTTGCTGAACCAAAACATCCATTGTAACCGGGGCCTTACTCTTTACGGCCTCTTTCATATGACTGAGCTCTTGCTGGAAGTCTTTGAAGCGTTGCTCCCAGTGCTGCTCTCTCCTGTCTTGCGGATAAGGGAAAAAATCACCTCTCTCACCCCTGTCGTTCCGACTTTGCACTTCGTCGTTATGGCCATTACCAGGGGGTACGTAGGGGACATATCCCCTGGCCTGGCTGCCTTCTCCTCCCTCGCTGACCTCTCTAAGGGGGTCCCAGTATCGAGGTTCCCTATGAGGGGGATTACTCTGGCCTTCTTGGGCCGGTGGTGCCTCCCGTGGGCGTTGTACGAGCTTTGACAGCTCTTCGTTTTCCTTTAGCAAGCGTTGGTTGACGAGACGAAGGGCCTTCAATTCGTTGTTAATGGGGGAATTCGCCTCCCGGGTGTTCCCGGGTTGTCTGCCGTGGGCAGTTTCCGGCTGATCTTGCATTCGGGGTAGGTTTGTTTGACTTCTGCTCATATTTCGAGTTATTACCATCAGTCACTGAGGAATCAGCTTACTTGTAACAGGAACAGTCGTTCCCACAGACGGCGCCAAACTGATGGTGTAAACCTCCGGATACGAGCTAAGGAACCAGATTAATTGGCGTGAACAGTTTGCATGGGGACTAATATGGCATCTGAGCTACATGGCTCATGAAGTGGAGAATGAAAGCTCTGATTAGTCGTGTATAATGTGTGAAATACGGTGGAAATATAGTGGTTCACCGGCCAGTGAGCTCGGCTAGTCCACTCTCTAATGGAGGCTCTTGCTCCTTCTTCTTTATTGATGAATTGAAGGTGTTACAGTCGAATACTCAGGGAACTAGGGTTTCAGAAAGTCTCTCCCTCCAATGGGGGTTGTCTCTTCCTTTTTATAGCCTCATACTTACCTCTAATATGGGACTATCCTACATTGAAGGGATCGTGCCCTATCTTTATCCACAATTCCGGAGTTACCTAAATTCCTTAGGGCTGGCTTCAAAAGGAGAGATCTTTGCCTCCTCCTGTGGGATCCTCCTTAGTTTTAGGAGGAGATCATGGTTAAATACGGGTTTTCTGCCTCGGATTGGATTCTACCTCCTTAATAAGGGTATCCAAGTCGTCTTGTTGTTCCCTTAGCATTTCTTCTCTCGCGCCTTCGACTAGGAGCTCTTAGTGCTGACTGGATGAGCTCTGCTCATGGCTAGGGGAGCTCAGCTTCTTTCGCCTGAGCTCCCGAGCTGAGCTCACTTACTGAGCACGTGCCAGTTTTATTCTGGGTATCATCAATAAACGTTGCTCAATATATTATTTCTCCATCCAAAACCACTCTTTTGCCAAGCGGGGCATCACGCCGCCCTTTACATTCTCAAAATAGCCCATACTTTCTTAAGGTTTTACAAATCCCATCTAACTCCCTTTTGGTTTAAAAAAAAAATATAATAACTTAACATTTATTAACCAAATGAGGGATGTCATTAGATGGATGCAGCAACTCTTATAGGCAAAGACACTTGCTTAACTGATTTTGATAACCAAAAGAAAAAAGTAGTGAAATTGTTGTGAAATTAGGCAACAAATGTGACTTATATTAGAAATGATGCATTGACACATGAATAACTTTTACAATGTGTTGTGTGAAGCTATAATTAATCATAGTCATTATATTGTAGCAAAAATGAGGAAATAAATGGATAGTGATATTGTCACAAATTAATTTTTATGATAGAATCAATTTTAACCACTATCCTATAACACATTTTGATTTTCATTTGTCTACATTTGTATCAAGATGGAGTATATTATGTATATGTACTTTCTTTTCAGTTAATGAAATCTTTTTCACTTACTGAAAAAATATATAAAATATTAAAGTTAATTTTGATAAGTTTTGTACAACTGAAAATTTACCATTAACATGCTCCCCCCAAAAAAATTGACATGAACAATGACTTGAGAAATAATCCCAATTAATTGAAATTCTTGACTATGCTACTGTTTGGTCTCTTTTGAAAATAAGATCCATGCTCCAACTTTGCTTATATTCACGGATCAAATACCCAAAGGACTGTAACTGAAGTAATATTCATGGTTAGGATAAACATAGACATTTTTATTTTTTATTTTTTTGAGTAGGGGGGAGAGGCAGAAGTGATTGAGATTGAAACCCGAAATCACTTGTGACTAAGACTGAATCCTTACCACAGGGTCATTCTCTTACCTCAATTGTTAACATGAACGTTAAACCTATTTATAGAATGATAAGTACATAAAATAAAAATAAAATATCTCATGCAGTTATTATCATCTGTGCTTATCTAGATAATGTAAGTAGTAATAATTTTTTTTTGTGTAGATTTTAGCATATTTTTAATTCTTAGGGCCATACTTATTACGAGAGCCTCTCGATCTTGAGTGAGACTCAATCCAATGGGCTTATCAATCATGGACTTCAAGATCTATTTTAAGTCCCTTAAGAACATCTCTAATGGTGCCCTGTAAACTATAGAACATCTTTTTTTTTTTTTAAATAAAGAACATATTTGACAAAAAGTTAAAATAGATAGTGAAATTTTTTATACCATTGCAATAGATCTCTTCATTCTTATCAATTTATTAATTTATTCTTTGTCCTTTTTAGAAATAAATTTGACTTCCCTCTTTTTTTCATCCGTTCTTTTACTAAACTTGAATATTTATTTACTCTCTCATTTTCCTTGATCCCGTTCCAAACTGTGAGTGCTTGATTATTGCAAGGAATTAATAGAGTATCAATCAAGAAGAGAAATAACTTGAAGCAATTAATTTAATATTCCTATCTCGATGTTGTGCATGCATAGTTTGATCAGGGGAAAAATCCCATTTGGTGTTGACGACGACAAAGGGAAGAAGTTGGTTTCGACCTAAAGAACGTTGAGATATGTTTTACATTGAATGTCTTAGACTAAAAGATAAATACACCCTTTTTATATTCCAAAAACAAAAAAAAAAAAATAGAGTAGAGAGTGAGTTTAACTTTCTAAATGTAGAGAGCCTAATAGGACTCTTTATTTTAAAGAACTTATATAAAGAGTATTGGAAATGAAATTTTAAGAGTTAAGACTCTCTAACATAGAGAATTGAGTAGTAATAGAGAGCATATTGAAGAGTTCTAAGGCATCAGAGCTTACAATCAAGGATAATGCCACGGTATCATATAATTATTGTGTTGAAATTGATCCGTAATCATTGATTTTAATTTGAATAATTTGTAAATCTTGATTTAAAAAATAATATAGTGACAAAAAATTTAAATTTGGTCAATTTTTTTTTAAAAAAATATTCTCGAATCTTATACCCAAACTCATTAAATCAAAGGAGAATTAATTTTTTATTCAAATCAAGAGAGACTTAAACTTTTGCTCAAATCACTAATGTTGATTTCATTCTCTTTCAAATTTGAGTTTGTCCTCCTTTAAATTTGAATTTCTTCAAGTTTTTACTCAAATATTGACTCAAATTTGAGTCAATTTTGGAAATGCTCTTATACACATAGTGGCATCAGATCCTTCCCCTCCCCCCCTCGCCCAAGCATCAAACCTTGTTAAGGAATAAAGAGGTGAATTGAAAATGCTCTTATACCCATAGTGGGATCAGATTCTCCCCCCCCCCCCAAAGATATATATATATATATCTATATAATAAAATAGCTTACAATTCAAATTTCAAAAGATAAACAAAATGACTTTTGCTTTTCGCGATTCAGATCGTTTTAAATTTTACTTCAAAGTTAATCTAACGGCTAATATTAACACTCTAAATTTAATAGGAAAAATAGGCCTCTAAGGGTGTGTTTGAAATGACTTTTTAAAAGTACTTCTACAAATTATTTTTCATAAGTACTTTTTTAAAAAAAAAATAGTATTTGAAACCGCACCACCACTACCTCTACCACCACCACCACTATCGCCACCACCACCGCCGCCACTACTACCACCACCACCACCACTGTCGCCGTCGCTACCACCACCACCACTGTCGCCGCCGCCACCACCACCCCCACCACCACCATTGCCGCCCCCGTCACCACCATCGCCGCCACCACTGCCGCTGCCACCACCCCCCACCGCCATCGTCGTCGCCGCCACCACCACCACCACCACAACCGTCGTTGTCGCCACCACCGCCGCCGCCTTCGTCGCCTCCACCACCACCACCAACATCGCCACCACCGCCACCGCCACCACTACCACCATTGCCGCCCCCGTCACCACCCCCGCCGCCACCATCGCCGCTGCCACCACCGTCACTGCCACCGTCATCATCGTCATCGCCGTCGCCTCCACCACCACCACCAACATCGCCACCATTGCCACCGCCACCATTGCCACCGCGGCCACCACCACCGCCATTACCACAGTCGTCGCCACCATCACCATCATCGTTGCCGCCACTGCCGCCACCACCACCACAACCACCGTCGTCGCCGCCACCACCACCGCCACCACGGTCATTGCCACCCACCACAACCATCACCGTCTCCTACCTCCACCTCCTCTTACCTCCACTGCAACCGATGCTTAAATTCATTTATCTCTCATCTATGTTTGTGATTTGATTTTGGATATGAATACAAATATATTTATTGTTTACCATTTTTTATTACTCTGTGTCTTCAGGCACAGGCAATAACTAATATATATATATATAGAGAGAGAGAGAGAGATAGATTGGTCATTAGAGCGGATACCTTCGAGCTTGTCGAGACTCTAGAAATATAACTGGCCACATTAATGTGGAAAAATGCTATGGAAACTACAATCGTAAATTAATATAGGAGAGCAAACCAAAATATTGATCGATTGAGGCGTGAGAAATTACTGTCACTGAGGATAACTTCTGACCTTGTAAACTTGCACTTCTTAGAATAGACACTTTCAAGAAACAGACAAGTTACAACGGCTACTTCAATTACTTACCCTCCAAAAGCTACAACATACACTTCGTAGAAACATTCACTTGTGAGAGTTGCTCGAAACAGTCAAAACTTAGATTGCCTAGAAACTCAGAAACGAAAACTTAAAGAAGGAAAATAAGCTTCACATTCAAAGATACATTAAAGAGGTTGTCTCTGTTGTTATCCTTTCTAGTGTGTAATGATCCGAGTAGAAAGACAAAATGGCCAATTGATTGGAAGACTAATTTCCACAATCTCCACAGGCCAAAATCAAAGGATTCAATAAGGCAACAATCAAGGGATTGATTGATCAATCACAATTCCCAAGTGATACAAATAAAGGTCAGCCGTGGCAAGGCTGATATCTCAGGATTTTCATTGCTACATACGATAATTGCGTGTGAAATTGACTTCTTACCATAAATGTCATGAGACCCGTCCACTATTACTACGAAAAAGTCGTCATACCAACATAATTTCTTTCCAATGTTTGTGTCAACCCACTAATCTTAGGAGGGTGTACACTAAAGACAAAGACAATCCAACCCTGATAAGCCAAGGTTAGCAAAAACAACTTTCGATTGGAGTGTGAACTCGTAATTAACCGTGGTTGTCTAAGATGCCTCTTTTACTTCTTTCTTTCTTTCACCTTTTGCTTTATTATTATTTATTTTTTGGTCCGACCTTTTACTTTACTTGAATAAAACCCCACTTACAGCTTCAAGTCAAGTGTGAGATGATGATTTTCCTCATGATATAGTATGGATGACTTGGATATTTGTTCTTGAGGTCATACTTAGAACTAACCGAACTCCTCTGACTATGGATATACGTGAACTACCCATAAATTTTTACCTGAGATTAGATGTACAGTTGTAAGGTCGGGGAATAGACTTCGTCCATTGGCTCTTTTTAGAGCCAGTCGTCCAAATATCCTTTTATTTATTCATGATGCTATTTTTAGGTATCATCAATTGCCCCGTAGTCCTGAGCTTGACCTGCCTATCTTGGGCGTAGCTCTGAACCCTTTGTCTCTATGAGGCATCACCTTTTTTCAAAATCAGCTAAGGATGCTATAAGCCCTTTTCTCCAAAACGTTTGGTCTCAGATCATCAGGTAGAATCTCCATCTGACAAGTGATTGTAAAAGAACACTATCGAACACTTTTAAGTCTCTTGTTTATCCTGTGTTTTTCCTTTTGTTATTGATATGAACTTGCTTAGGTGTATTGACCTAGGATATCCTCGTAAATTTGTACCTATATGGTTTCCAGGATTGTGTCTTTGATTCATAAAAAGAAAAATTTTGTAAAAATTTGGGTGGCAAATGTGAATTTTCTATTTATTCAGTGGGACTTTTGTAATTCTGTTCATATACAGTTAACACGTGGCTTAGAATAGTAAACTAGTGGAGGATGGGTCCAGAAGGTTGGCAATGGAATCGCATTTAGGGTTAATTTAAACTTATACCTTGAAAGATTATTCGAATTTTAATTTGTATTCTCAAATTTTAAAAATATTAATTTACACCTTAAAAGTTATAAATACATTTCAATGTACACTTGAGACTAACTGTCATCTATTTTGCAGTTAAAAAAATTTGAGTTAATTATAAATTACATCTCTCAAAATTTAAACATTTCACATTTATGATCCAAAAAGAACTCCATCCATTAATACTCGTTAAATACCTTTCAATTGTATCATATCATAATATTTTCGTGTCCTGTTTGAGTTAATAAAAAAAATTAACAAAAAATATTTTCGTGTCGAGTCAATTGCATTGTGTCTTGTATTTTACACTTACGACAATTCCTGTGATATTATTTAATATTTTTAAAAAATTAAAAAATACCAATTTGTTGTTTATAATACTTGCTAAATAACTACTTTTTGTCTACAATTGTGTTATTTGTATGTAACTTTAATTTAATCGGACAATCAAAATATTTGTGTCTAACTGTTGACAGAAAATAGTTATTTAACCATTATTGTTGGCAAAAAATTAGTATTTTATAATTTTTTTAAAGTTTAAAAAATATTTTTTATTGATTCGAACATGACAACAATAATGAATATTTTTTCTGAATGAAACTAGTTAATATTTAATGTATTGCTAATTTGATGAATTGAATGTTACGTATATGAATTTGGATATTAATGTGATGAATTAAATATTAATTGGAAGAAATTGTATGTTATATTGGTGTTAATTTGATGACCTGAATATTTATTTGATGATTTGGGATGTTAATTAGATGAATTGAGTTTTAATTGGATGAATTTGAATATAAATTGGATGAATTGAATGTTAATTTAATAAATTAAATATTAATTGGATAAAATTAAATGTTAATTTGATGAATTTAATGCTAACTAGATGAATTTGAATGTTAATTTTTTGATTTAAATGTTGATTACGTGAAATTAAATGTTACTTTTGTGTTAATTTATTATTAATTTGATGAAATTGTTAATTTGAATAGTAGATGGAATTCTTTTGGGCGAAAAGGAGGGAAATGGGGTGGAGAGATATGGGTATTATGTCAAAAGTTGATTGGTCTAGACTCATACTGTTTGTTAGGCCTGGCAATCGTGTCGAGTGGAACGGTTTCGTGTCAGGTGGAACGGGTTTGTGTCAAAAAATCCTTCATCCATACCCCATTCGTTTATATAAACGAGTTCAACTATCACACTCATACACGAATCGTTTATTAGACGGGTTACCCGATACAACACGTGTGTCACCCGCTAAATAAGAGAATAGGCTAGAGTATTTCGAGTCCACACGAAAAATCATCAACTTGCTACATATTACACATGTTTGACATGTTTACTATAACAATAAAGCATGGCTAAGCAAAAAAATAAAGACAAAAAATAAATATTAAATGACTACTAAATTTGAATGAGTTTAAGAGATAAGAGGTGTGAGATGAGGTAGAGGTTGAGAGACCTAACTTTTAAAAAAAAAAATTATAATACCACTGTTAACGGGTTAAACGGGTTGAAACGAGTTTATGGATTAAACACGAAACCGGTTCATTTATTTTACGGGTCTACCGAGTTAACCCGTTAATCACCCGAACCCGTTAAGACTACACCTAAACCCACTAAATCCGTGTCGGGTTCGTGTCGGTTTCACGAGTCGTGTCTAGAATTGCCAGGCCTACTGTTTGTTGATATATTATGGGTTGGTATTGGATCGGATCAAATAATCAAACTAGCTAGATAGGATCCACCATGAGTCCTAATTTGTTAAATCGGGATCAGCCATAATGACGAAACTCACAAAAATCATACTTAGAGGATAAAAGTGTAATTAATTCATTTGTTAAATTAGGATTGGTCGCGAATATTTATGGTCGGTCCTAATATTTTGGGATGAAACTCACAAAAATCATATTTAGAAGATAAAAGTGTAATTAACCCTTGTTAAATTAGAATGTTTATGGTCGGTTCTAAATTTTTTATTTTTTTAATGAAACTCAAATTTGATAAGAATAAATTATATTTTACCCCCTAAACTATTACCCTTATTTTACTTTGCACTTTCAACTATAAAATTTCTCACATTGTAGCTTAAAAATTCTGCTAATTCTCAATCAGGCTCAGTAGTTGAAAGGGTTAGTCACAGTACTAGATCTAAATCTAGAGGTAATTTGTCCTTTACTCTCCATTAATGATTAATATTATCAGTTAGAATGTTAGAGGTGCGAATAAAGAGGTTACTATGAGACGTCTTAAAGAGTTAATAAAGATGCATGATGTAAGTTCGGTATCTATTCTGAAACGAAAACTTAATCCATCAAAGTTACAGGGATTGTGTTCCAGCTTGAATTTCACAGGGTATGTAGCAGATTCATTAGTAGAAAAGAATATATGAGTTTTGTGGAATTAGGGTGTCAGTTCAGGTTGAAAGTGAGCATGAACAAGCCATGACTTTGAAAGTATCTGTATTAGGATCTCTTCCGTTTTTTTATTACTTTAGTTTATACAAAATATGACCATATTCTAAGGAGACCATTGTGGAATTATTTCGAAAACATTCAGGTCAATGCATCTCCATGGATGATGATGGGTGATTTCAATGCAATAATATCTTCAAGTGAGATGAAATATATTCAAATATGAAATGGACAATAGTAGTGGAAATAAATACGAAGCTCTATCATGCAGTGGCTAGAGGAAAGAGAGTGAGGAAGAAGAATCAAGGAGTTTGGGTGGAAGAAGAGAGATGTATTGCAAACTATGCAGTGCAATATTTTTCTCTTGCTTAGGTGTATTGACCTAGGATATCCTCGTAAAAAGACAAACTTTCTAAAAATTTGGGTGGCAAATGTAAATTTTCTATTTATTTAGTGAGACTTTTGTAGTTATGTTCATATACAGTTAACACGTGGCTTAGAATAGTAGACAAATGGATGATGGGTCCAGAAGGTTGGCAAAGGAAACACAAAGTATTTAGGGTTAATCTACCTTACACCCTAAAAGATCATTCGAATTTTAATTTGTATTCTTAAAGTTTAAAAATATTAATTTTTACCCTGAAAGTTATAAATGCGTTTTAATGTACACCTGAGACTAACTGTCATCTATTTTACCGTTAAAAAAATTTGAGTTAATTATAAATTACACCACTCAAAATTTAAATATTTCACATTTATGATACAAAAATAACTCCATCCATTAATACTCGTTAAATACCTCTCAATTGTATCATATCATAACGTTTTCGTGTCGTGTTTGAGTTAATAAAAAAAAATTAACAAACAATATTTTTGTGTCGATTCAATTGCATTGTGTCTTGCGTTTCACATTTACGACAATTCATGTGATATTATTTAATATTTTTTAAATATTAAAAAATACCAATTTGTTGTCGATAATACTTGTTAAATAACTATTTTTTATTTACAGTTGTGGTATTTGTATGTAACTTTAATTTGATCGGACAATCAAAATATTTGTGTCTAACTGGTGACATAAAATAATTATTTAACGAGTATTGTAGACAAAAAATTAGTATTTTATAATTTTTAAAGTTTTAAATTTTTTTTTATTGACTCGAACACATCATGAAGATGTAATGATACGATACAATTGAGAGTTATTTAACGAGTTAACCCTATCCACGCACGCCCGTCCACATAACTTGTTTTTCATGGTAACTTTTTATGTGGGAGCATGCCCTTTAGCTCTTGACCTTATGAATAGGTTATTCTTACTATTTTGGTGGGTTATAGGAACTTATACAATGTAAGAGGAATTTGAGAGATAGAAGGAACAAGAAAACAAGATACAAAGGTACATTTAGTTTAACACATCTTGCTTCCACCCCTGGACCACATGCCACATGAAATATTAGAAGAAGTATTTGTGGTGATTGATATTATCAATTCAGCTCAATTTATAGCGTGAAGAAATACAATAGATAAACATAAAGAGAAACCACAAATTGCTATCCAAGCTAATCAAATGTAGATAATGTCATATCTCGACAGATCTCATAATATCTTTAATATTGCTGGCCTCTTACTATTTCAAGGCATGGTGATGGATAGGTCTATCAATTGATTGGATTTTGATCCAATTTCAATCCTAAATCTAAATTCAATTAGTCATATATGGATTATTCAAATTTAAATCTATTATCATTTATTGCAGATTCAGAGATGAATATATTAATATTCAATTTGATTACAATCGAGATATACAATGAATTTAAGTGATTTTTTTTGATAAAATTGAGTTAAAATTCAGACTTAATGTTGTAAATTTAGCTGTAATAAAGTCATACAAATCGCCTCAAATTTTTGGATTAGATTTCCTACCCCTATGGGAAAATGGATTGAAAACAATTTTTACGGTGAAAATTGGAAGTGAGTCTCCCTAGATGTACTTGTTTGGAGAAAAGTCCTGCAAAGAAACTTATAAGGGGCTAAGTCCATGTTTAAAATTTTATGTAATGACTTAAGTCCACTTTTTTTTTTTATCTCAAAAATACCCTTCCTTAAAAGGAAGTTAAATTAATTTCCTATTTTGGAAATTGTTATTCCTTAATTTAATGTCAATTAAATAGGGAAATTTGGAGGCCGGTCCCCCTATATGGACTTGTTTGGACTTAAGTCCGTCAAAAAAACTTATTTGTTATGAAGTCCGTTTTTTGTAAATTTTACCATACTATCAATTCCCTTTTAGAAGTGAAATAAAACTAAAAATTAAAAATTCTTAAATCTTAGGAGTTTGACTAACATTAAAATCTTTTTTCTCTCATATCTATCTATATCCATATATAGGTTAAGAGTTTGACTAACATTTAAATTTTTTCTCTCTCTTATCTATCTATATCCATATATAGGTTAGGTATATATATATAGTAACATTAAAAATAAAAAATAGTAACATTCAAATACAAAAAAAAAATTATCATTTGGACACAAAAAATAATACATTTAAGCACAAAAAAAAATAGTAACATTGAATATTAATATTTAGTAAAATAATAGTAGTAACATACTCAACAAAAACAGTAACATGCTCAAAATAATAGTAACATGAACAGTAACATACTCAACAAAAGCAGTAACATGAACAATAATATAATTAAAAAAAAATAGTAATAGTAATAGTAATATGAATTTGAATATATATGTTAGGTGTATATATATATTAATATTCGGCTACCACTTTCCTCACCATAGCACTGCCACCATCGCACCATCGTCACCTCCCGAGCAACGCCAACCATCACGTTGTCATCACCTTCACAACAACGCTCACCACCATCACCACCACACAAAAGCCCATTCAAGTTCCACTCCGATAGCTCATTTTTACTCCACACCACCGCCACCACTATACTTGCATCATCTCCACTGATGTATATAAACGCTGGGTTGTTATGGAGATGATGCAAGTATAGTGGTGGCGGTGGTGTGGAGTAAAAATGAGCTATCGGAGTGGAACTTGAATGGGCTTTTGTGACCGGCCTCCAAATTTCCCATTTTTATAATCCTCATATCAGATCGCCCAAATCTTATCGAATCAGATCCGTTGACAATTTTAATTGTTGGTCTTTCCCTAAAAAAATTACATCAGTCATGTGGGTCTGTAATTAATAGATAACAACAGGCAATACAATTCATTTTAGTTAAACCACAGCCCAGAAATGTATAATTAATAAAGCTTATACCTCCATTTGACCTAAAGTCGCATTCATTAGGGAAGCTGAGATTCTAAGAATTTAGCTCCAAGGAACAGAACGAACCCATTAAAACATTAAAAAGAGAATCTCCTAAACATGAACATAAATTTTATAACACCAATTTTCTGTCAAATATTTTGCATGACTATAAGAACTGAAGTTTGTGATTCATTCACCGTTTATCAATCATTAAAGATAAAATTAGATAGGGTAATTTCACTGTAGAAAAAAAAAAAGAGCAATGCCATTGAGACTTAATTTACTGACATAATTTGTTGATCTAATTTATTGTGACCTTTAGATTCATTGTAGACCCCATCAAACATTGGAATTTGGTGTTGATCCAATAATTCCTACGAATCCACATCATTATGTCAATAAATTATGTCAAATTTTTAGGTCCAAATAGTATTACTCAAACAAAAATTAATGTGAAATTATGACTTTTTGAGATAAATTCATGATCCATCATGAATACCTTTAATCAATTGTAATTTATAACCTCCTCCACCACCACTCTACAATTCAATGGCTGGTCAATATGCATGGGTATTGCTATAATTGGAGCACCAAACTTCATGCTTTCTGATGATACCTAAAATAAACCCTAAGCACGAGCCCATAAAATGAACTCAGCTCGGGAGGTCAGGTAAGACACGCAGAGCTCGTCGAGCTAGAATTAAAGCTCTCCCCCAAGCGAGATAATATGGGAAGCGATGAGGGGATAGCAAGATGATAGCGAACACCTCCGAAGTAATAGCCAAGCTGAATTCAAGACGCAAAACCCTTAACCAACCGAGATCCTCTCCAAAAATTAAGGAGGATCCCACGGATGGTATGCAAAGATCTCGGGATAAAATCCAATTAGAGTGGGGGAAGGATCCCACGATTATAGAAAGTAAATCCGGGTTAGAGGTAAGCAAGAGGCTATAAAAGCAGGGTAAGCCTCTAATTAGAAGGGGGATCTTAGAGACGATAGAGCCAGGATAAACCCTAATATCCTCCAAGCTGCATTGTAATACACACAACACAATCAATAAGAAAACAGGAGCAAGAGCCTCCTTTGAAGAGTGGACTAGCCGAGCTCCCAGGTCGATGAACCACTATAATTTCATTGTATACATCTCCCTTTCCTCAATTCCCTAAGCATTTGTTAGCAACCTGCACGGGCCTCGCAGCTCAGACACACACACACTTGATCTCACACACAGCTATGCGCTCTGCTCGACCTCGATAGAATAACGCCATCAGTTTGGTGCCGTCTGTGGGAATGAATGTTCCTGTTACAAATAAGCTAATCTCTCAGTGACTGATGGTATCAACTCGAAACATGAGCAGAAGCCAAACAAACCCACCACGGATGCAGGATCAGCAGGAAGTCACCAATGGCAGACAACCCGAGAACGTCCAAGAGACTAATCCCCCTAGGGAGAATACCCCCACTAACCACAAGATGGAGGCCCTTCGCCTCGTCAACCAACGTTTGCTAAAGGAAAACGCAGAGCTCTCGAAGCTCATACAACGCCCACAGGAGGCACGACCGGCCCAAGAAGGCCAGAATAATCCCCCTCACAGGGAGCAACGACACTTGGACCCCCTCAGAGAGGTCAATGAAGAATGAGAAAACAGCCAGACCAAGGGGCATGTTCCCTACCTACCCCCTAGGAATGGTCACCGTGAAGAGGCGCAAAGTCATAACGATGAAGGCGAGAGAGACGATTTTTTCCCTTACCAGCAGGAAAGGAGAGAACAACATTGGGAGCAGCGCTTCAAGGATATCCAGCAAGAGCTCAGTCACATGAAGGAGGCTGTAAAGGGCAAGGCACCGGTTACTATGGATGCCTTGGTACAACAGACTGAGTCCCCATTCACCACTAGAGTGCTGCACTTTCCTCTCCCACCGAAATTCAGAACTCCACAGATAGAGGCCTTTGACGGAACGAAAGATCCCGTAGATCATCTCAACACTTACAAGAACCAGATGGAGCTGCATGGGTACCAGGATCCTGTGCGTTGCAGAGCCTTTGCCATCACGTTAAAGGGCTCTGCCCTGGCTTGGTTTAACAGGCTCCCACCAGCCTCAATCTCCTCCTTTAAAGAGCTCTTCATAGCTTTCGTGTCTCACTTTATAGGAGCTCGAGTATACAGAAAACCGAGCTACCACTTGTTGAGTGTGAAACAGAGACCCCAGGAGAACCTGAGATCTTATGTTCAAAGGTTTAACTCGGAGTCACTAAAGGTAGATGTCCCGAATGAAAAGTTTGCCATCACTGCATTTATAGCCGGTTTGGGAGTGCAATCTAAAGACCTGATGTTTTCTATCTCAAAAAACCCGCAAGCAAGCATGGCAGAGGTGCTCGCTAAAGCAGAGAAGTACATTAATGGCGAGGAAGCTCTTCTCTCTAAGGTGGGGAGCTCGTCCACGCAAAAAGATAAAGGGAAGGAGGAGAAAAAGAAGGACCGAAGTCCCAGAAGAGAAAGAGGACGTGATAAGTCTCTAAGAAGAGACAGAGATCGCTCCCCAAAGAGAAGAGGAAATGTTAGGGATCGCTTAGGTCCTCCACAGCCAGAGCTGCAGCCAAGATATCCACCCCGGCAGCTCACTCCTCTAACTGCCTCGGTGTCCCAAATTCTGTATGAGGTACAGAATGAGAAGTTTTTGAGGTGGCCACCTCGGATGAAAGTAGATGCAACAAAGAGGGATCCCACCAAGTATTGCGAGTTCCATAGAGATCACAGTCATCACACTGACGATTGCATCCAGTTGAAGAAAGAGATTGAATACCTGATTCAACGTGGACATCTGCGCCGCTACATAGCTCATGAAGATCGAAACCAAGCTCTCCCACCTTCACCGCCTCGAAAGCAAGCCCCTACTCAACATCAACAGCCCTTGGGGGAAATCAGGGTGATATCCGGGGGATTTGCAGGAGGTGGGGAGTCCAGTTCTGCTAGAAAGGCCCACCTGCAAAGAGTCAGAGCTGGAGAAGCACTGGAGGCGCATACTTTGTCCAAGGCACCCCAGTTGAGCACTGATATAACCTTCTCAGACTCTGATATGGAAGGTTGCCAACATCCCCATGATGACCCACTGGTTGTAAGGGCTGTCGTGGCAAATAGAACAGTTCATCGAGTCCTGATCGACAACGGGAGCTCGACAGACATAATTTTTGCCTCTGCCTTTGACAAAATGAACATAGGAAGGGAGAAACTGGAGCCAGTGAGTGCCCACCTGTTGGGATTCTCCGGGGAGAGAGTATTACCACTAGGATCCATTCAGCTCGTACTCACCATGGGAGACCCTCCGTGTCAAGCCACCACAATTGTGAAGTTCCTAGTGGTGGATGCTCCTTCCGCATACAACATGCTACTGGGAAGACCTTCTCTTAATGCGATGAAGGCCATCCCCTCTGCCTATCACCTGGTTGTAAAGTTTCCTTCAGAAAATGGAGTATGAGTGGTCCGAGGGGACCAGCGTGTAGCCAGGGAATGCTACACGGCTTCGATGAAGCAAAAAGAAGTTGAAAGCATCCATGTGGACGAGCTCGACATGAGGGACGAGCTGGACACGAGACCAATGCCATCAGAAGAGCTGGAACCTATTCAACTTGACGAGGAGCCAGAACACCTTGTTTACATTGGATCCAAACTGAGCAGAGAAATTAAGGATCTTCTCATTCATTTCCTGAAGGAAAATATTGGGGTATTTGCTTGGAAGCAAGAAGACATGGAAGGTATTGACCCCTCGGTTATTACCCACAAGCTAAGCGTAAACCCCACTTACAAGCCCATTAAGCAGAAGAGAAGAAGTTTCGCCTCAGATAGACAAAAGGCAATTAATGAGGAGGTCAGCAAGCTCCTCAGCGCCAAAGCAGTCAAGGAAGTAGACTATCCTGTCTGGTTAGCCAATGTGGTTTTTGTCAAGAAGACCAATGGCAAATGGCGGCTCTGTATTGACTTCACTTATATCAATCGAGCGTGCCCCAAGGACAGTTTTCCCCTACCTCGGATTGACCTCATAGTGGATGCCTTTTCAGGCTATAATCAGATCAGGATGGACCCCAGCGACCAGGAGAAGACCTCTTTTATCACAGAGCAAGGGACATATTGCTACCAAGTCATGCCTTTTGGGTTGAAAAATGCTGGAGCCACTTACCAGCGATTGGTGAATAAAATGTTCCAAAAGCAGATAGGAGCATCCATGGAAGTCTACATCGATGACATGTTAGTAAAGTCACTAAAAGCAGAGCTCCACATTGAGCACCTAGCTGAGTCATTCCAGATCCTAAAAAAGTACAAGATGAAGCTTAATCCTGCAAAGTGCGCCTTCGGAGTTTCTGCAGGGAAGTTCCTAGGCTTCATAATTAATAGCAGAGGAATAGAGGCTAATCTAGAAAAGGTAAAAGCTGTGCTCAACATGCAGCCACCCTCAAATACAAGAGAAATCCAACGCTTGACCAGAAGAATAGCTGCTTTAAAGAGGGCATTCCAATGGGATACACGGTGCGAAGAAGCATTCAAAGCGTTAAAGAATTACCTGAGCTCCCCTCCTGTTCTGGTGAGTCCCTTGGAGGGGGAGGTCCTTACTCTCTACCTAGCTGTTTCAGATTTCTCAACTAGTGCAGCACTAGTTAGAGAGCGAGACAGAGCTTAGCAACCAGTCTACTACTGTAGTAGAGCTCTGAGGGGGCAGAGGAGAGATATCCAAAGATGGAGAAACTTGTTTTAGCCTTGGTAACTACAGCTAGGAAACTTAGGCCGTACTTCCAAGCTCACACCATCGAGGTTCCAACAGACCAGCCAATGAAGCAAGTACTGCATAAGCCAGAGTCTTCAGGGAGGTTGGTTAAATGGGCTATAGAGCTTAGTGAGTTTGATATTAGATATAAGCCGAGAGCTGCAATCAAAGGAAAGATTTTGGCAAATTTCATCACAGAGTTCACTACAGCAACACCCATGGAGGTCACACAACTGGTACCTGACTTCCCCGTTTGGAAGCTTTCAGTAGATGGGGCTGCTAATGCTCAAGGAAGCGGTGCAGGTTTAATTATGACCTCTCTGGACGGGATAGATGCCGAATATGCCCTCAAGTTTGGGTTTAAGGCCTCGAATAACGAGGCTGAGTATGAAACTGTCATCGCCGGGCTCAATCTTGCTCACTCCATGGAGGCAGAACAGCTGGAGATCTGCAGTGACTCCCAACTAGTGGTGAAACAGATAGAGGAGTCTTACGAAGCGAAGGGCAAAAAAATGGTCCTTTACTTCAAAAAGGTACAAGAACTAATCAAGAAGTTTGTGCAGGTTAAGGTCAGACACATTCCCAGGACAGAAAATTCACGAGCAGATGCGTTGGCAAGGTTAGCAACTGCCTCGCAAGAGGACTTGGATAGGCTAATACCAGTGGAGCACCTTCCAGAGCCTTCAGTGAACTTTGAGAAAGAAGAAGTGCTCCTAATCATAGCTCAGCCGAGCTGGATGGACTCCATCATAGAATACCTACAGAACGGAACCTTGCCAAACGATACCAAGGAGGCCTCCAAACTGAGAGCCAGGTCAGCTAGATTTTCTTTGCTGCAGGGAAATCTGTACAAACGAGGTTTTTCAGCACCTCTCCTTAAATGCGTGGGAGATGAAGATGCCAACTATATACTCAGAGAAGTGCATGAGGGAATCTGTGGCAATCACATCGGAGCTCGGGCCTTGGCAGGAAAAACACTGAGGCAAGGGTATTATTGGCCCACTATGCTCAAGGATGCCACTGAATTGGTCAAGAAATGCAAAACTTGCCAGGAGCATGCTAACATTTCCCATTGTCCACCCGAGCTATTGACCTCGGTGATAAGCCCATGGCCTTTCCAACAATGGGGTTTGGATATACTTGGACCCCTTCCCACCGGTGTGGGACAATGCAAGTTTGCCATTATAGGGGTGGATTACTTCACCAAATGGGCAGAGGTCGAACCGCTGGCAACAATCACCGAACAAAAGGTGCAAAATTTTGTTTGGAAATCTATAGTTTGCAGGTTTGTGGTTCCCAGAGCAGTCGTATCTGACAATGGAAAGCAGTTTGACAACCCAAAGTTTAAGAGGTTTTGTGCTGATCTCGGAATAAAGAACTACTTCTCAGCTCCGGCACATCCTCAATCCAATGGACAAGCAGAGGTCACCATCAGAACCATAAAGGCAGCTCTGAAAACCAAACTAGAAAACCTAAAAGGTAAGTGGGTAGAGTACATCCCTGAAGTGCTGTGGGCCTACAGGACCACTGCCAGATCTGCAACTCAGGAAACCCCGTTTGCTTTGGCTTTTGGAACCGAGGCAGTGGCACCTGTCGAGGTAGGGCTCCAATCACCTAGGGTTGAGTTTGCAGACGCTGAACATAATGATGAATCTCTCCTACTGAACCTCGATCTCCTGGATGAAAAGAGAGACAGAGCTCTGCATCGCATCCAAAGTTACTAAAGGAAAACGGCAAGGTATTATAACAGAAGGGTTAGACACAAAAGCTTTAAAGCTGGGGATTTAGTGCTCAAGAAACTCCTACCTGCGAGAAAGGACCCCACTCATGGGAAGCTGGGACCTAATTGGAAAGGACCCTACATTATATCAAGGGTGATCAGACCTGAAAATTACGAGTTGCAAACAGAGGAAGGAAAAATCTTACCTCACTTTTGGAATGCAGAACATCTTAAAAGCTTTTTTCAGTAAGTCTCCTTTGTAACGAAGAGATTTTCAATAAAGCGACAAGTTTTTAATTTATTCATGGGTAGCTACTCGACATTCCTAGAACGCTGAACTATTCAGTTTGTAACTTGAGCCACGCACCTCACGCTGAACTATTCAGTTCATAACTTGAGCCACGTAGCTCACGCTGAACTATTCAGTTCATAACTTGAGCCACGCAGCTCAAGCTGAACTATTCAGTTCGTAACTTGAGCCACGCAGCTGACGCTGAACTCTTCAGCTCATAAATACGAGCCACGCAGCTCATGCTGAACTATTCAGTTCATAACTTGAGCCACGTAGCTCACGCATAACTCTTCAGTTCATAACTTGAGCCACGTAGCTCACGCTGAACTATTCAGCTCATAACTTGAGCCACGTAGCTCACGCTGAACTCTTCAGCTCATAACTTGAGCCACGTAGCTCACGCTGAACTCTTCAGCTCATAACTTAAGCCACGTAGCTCACGCTGGACTATTCAGCTCATAACACGAGCCACGTAGCTCACGCTGAACTCTTCAGCTCATAACACGAGCCACGTAGCTCACGCTGAACTATTCAGTTCACGATATTAGCAACATAGCCCACGAAGAATTCCAAAAGTTCAGAAAAGAGCCTAGGAGCTCGCAATGGACTATTTAGTTCATAAAAAGAGCCCTGCAGCTCATAAAGTCAATAATTCTGCTTTAAGAAGGACTGAAGTACTTCTCGAAGTAATGGGGGCAAGAGGAACATAAAGCAAAGGAAAACATAAGGAACATAAAGCAAAGGAAAACATAATTATGTTTCAAGCCAGGCCAGAAGTCACATCACATTTCAAAGCAAAAGTTCAGAACATAAATTGTTTTTCAAAGTTTGTATTTCAGTGTGCAAGTTCAAAATACATGGAAAGTGAAATTAGAGTCACATAAACATGAGGAGAGCTCTAACTGTCTAGGGAAGGTGTAAGTGAAAGATTCTGTAGCTCAACAGATGAGCCTTCGACAGCAGGCAGAAGAGGAGAGCTTCCAGGGGTACCAGCTACACGGGTCTCTGCTCCCATTGATTCCGAATTTTGAGCAAGGGCCTCAGTCACAAGGTCAGCTGAGAACGGTATAGTGGCAGAAACAGTAGAAGTTACAGCTGGGAGCTCGGGAATTGAAGCAACAGAGCATGTTCTAGTAGAAAGGGCTCCAGAAGTCTCAGCAGGAGGGATGGGCATCTCAACACCTTCTAAGGTAAAGTCTGGAGGAACCAAGCTGTCCCCCTCGCCATCTGTATCAGTCTACTCCAGCTCTTCCTCAGTAGGAATAGTAAAGTTGAAGTCAAGGTCTGGATAGGTCTTTGTAGCTCGGCGTTTGAAGGCAAGCCATCCAGTGGCCGACTGGGTGGTGACGTCATCCCTTAGCTCAGCAATAACATCATCCTTTTCCTTGACAAGAGTCTTCTGTGCCTTGAGCTCGGTGCAGAGTGCAGCATTTGCTTCAGTCACAACAAGATAATCCCTCTTTATGCTCTGCAAAGAGCTCTGGGGCTTCAAAGGCTTCTTGACTGGCCTTAGCCCAGGCCTCGGATTTAAGTTTCAGCTCTTCCCTAGCTATTCTTAGCTCATCCCTAGCTTTCCTTTCTCTTTCTTCAGCAGCATCTTTGGCCGTTTGTAAGCTCTGAAGGGAATAAGCCTGGTTCTCCAATTCCTCCTTTAAGCCTACCACCTGAGCTCGGAGGTCGTCATTATCAAAGGTGATTTGGGCAACCTTAAACTCCTATGCTTTTAAAGCTTTGGCAGAGCTCTCAGAGGATTGGATCCTACTCACCAAACCTTTTACGTGGAGAGCCAGCTGGGGACAGGAGAGAAAGCAAGAAAAGGTAATCTTAAGGTTACGACACAAAGATAGATGGAGGTATAAGGATGCGAGAGCTTACAATAGTTGTTCCCTGAAGAGTTGAGTTGATGGTCTCCTCAAAAGGCATGGAAGAAGCATTTTGAACGTCAAAATCGGTAAGAACAGAAGAAATGGCCCCAACAGCAAGCTCACTGTTCTCAAAAAGGAGTCCTCACTCTCCTCCATCTTGGGGCGCTTTCCTTCATCACACCCAGGTTTCTTCGGAAAAGATTCAATAATCTTCCCTGAAGGGCTATAGGAGAAATTACCAGGTTGAAGGCCAGGGACCAACCTCAAAGCTTCCCTGACCTCAGTTGAGGAAGGAGAAGCCTCGCCTGGCTCATTAGTTCGACTTGAAGTGGGTTGGACCCCTGATGGCAAGCAGGCCTCAACGACTGGTGGGGTGTTCAACGGTTGAACCTGCTTTGATGAGGTCGAAGTTGGAGAAGAAGAGGGCACCCCCAATTTTTGAATCTTAGCCCGTGTAACAGGGCTACTTCCAGAGCCGACCACAGCTTTCCGTTTGCTACTTTTCCCACTCTTCGATAACTGGCCGATCTTGGCCTGGAGTTCCTCAGAGGTGGGCTTCATTATGGAAGACCCTGAAAGATCTGAGCCAAGCCAGTTACGCATATATGAGGGAGTAGGAAGGAAGGCAGCGCAACTTATTGAAAAAAGAAATTACCTGCTACTTCTTCAGGTCTAACAGTAGAAATGGGAGGCGGGGCTTCTATCGTTATCCTAGGAGGACTAAATCCTCTCTCAACTAGAACCCAGGGTTGGATAAGCTCGGAGTACCTTCGCGGGTCACACTCGACCAATTTCAACTTTACCTCCTCGTCCTCAGCGCTGAGCTCAGGTCGGGTACCTAGACACAACGCAAGCAGAGCAGAGTCAGAAACTTATGATTCTCAAAACAAAACTCAGTCAACTCAAGCAAGGACTCACGCAAGTTCTCTGGAACAGTCCAGGCCTTAGGGATAGCAAGAGTATCCGTTCTATCAGCAGGGTTGTATTCCCAATTGGTGCCCCCAACAAAGAAGAAACGTTTTTTCCAGTGTTTCTGGGAGGACGAAATATGAGAGATGATCTGCCTAGCGTTGGCTCGCTTGGAGATATACAAGAAGCCCTTAGAAGAGGTCAGCTTGACGTTGAAAAAGTCCAAGAGAAGGGAAATGCTGGGAACCCCGAGGTTATGGTCCTTAAAGAAGACCAGAAGAACCACTAGAACACCCCAGAAGTTAGGGGAAAGCTGAGAGGGACAAACGTTGAAATATTGCAAAACGTTTTTGATGAATGGGTGCAGAGGAAAGCGAAGACCATTCTCAAATGCGACCTCAAAGAAACATACCCTCTTATGAACTTTGGCAACATAAAGGGTGGAGTTGTCTGGACACCAGGGCTGGACACCAGCAGGAAACCTATAGCGGGCAATGAAAATCTTCACAAAGGAAGGATCGACCTTGCTAGGGCCCACGAGCTCGGCATGCTCTAGGGAAGCTCCTAAGTATGATGTACCACCAGAGACCCCAACCCCACTGACTTTGCCCTTGCCTTTGTCAGGCTTAGGGGGCATAGGAGAAGACGAGGAGGGAAGCTCCTTGGTATTGACCTCGGAGTCAACAACGGGGAAATTGTCGATTTCGTCACCCACTTCCCCTAATTCAGTCTCCTCCTCGGCAAACCTACCTTCTAAGAGAGAAACAGAGGAGCGAGTGGCTCCAGAAGAGGCATACATGTTTGGGCAGGAAAAAGGAAGATCAAAGGAACAATAGAGAGGAGGAACACAAGTCAAACACTCCCTAATAACCCTAGGGTTAGCACAGTAGCTTCCAACAGCAAGTATGTGCACAATAGAACTCCAATCCACGAAATGGGGAAGGGGAGACAAGCAACAGTCACGGGACCAGAAGTAAAAGAACCTATGAGCCCAGAAACGCAATAACCACCTCGAACTCAAGGGATCCAGAACGAGAAAAGATGAAAAGGGGACAGAAAAAGCGTACCTAGCTAGGAAAGAGAAACAAGCAACAATCCAGAGCGAAATTGAAGGAAGGGAGCACTGCGGATCTTCAAGTCAAACACGAATGATTCGGTTTTGAGCAAGAATCAGAAAGCTTCAAGCTGGGAAATCTGGAATCGAAAGAAAGGAAGTCGAATAGTGAGAGGAGACGGTTCAGATAGCCATTTGTACATTTAAAGCTTAAGAAACGTGGGCTGAAATGTGCGCGGGAATCGAGGAAAGCCATGATTGTTGTAAACCGTCAAGAGGCTTCAATCACGTGCAAGCCAGGGTCAGCCACGCGCAGGTCTAGCTCGGTTTAAAAAATAGCTCAGCCCCTGCCCAAGCTCGCTTGAGACAAGGGTTGGGGGGCAACTAATGATACCTAAAATAAACCCTAAGCACGAGCCTAGAAAATGAACTCAGCTCGGGAGGTCAGGTAAGACACGCAGAGCTCGTCGAGCCAGAATTAAAGCTCTCCCCCAAGCGAGATAATATGGGAAGCGATGAGGGGACAACAAGATGATAGCGAACACCTCCGAAGTAATAGCCAAGCTGAATTCAAGGCGCAAAACCCTTAACCAACCGAGATCCTCTCCAAAAATTAAGGAGGATCCCACGGATGGTATGCAAAGATCTCGGGATAAAATCCAATTAGAGTGGGGGAAGGATCCCACGATTATAGAAAGTAAATCCGGGTTAGAGGTAAGCAAGAGGCTATAAAAGCTGGGTAAGCCTCCAATTAGAAGGGGGATCTTAGAGACGATAGAACCAGGATAAACCCTAATATCCTCCAGGCAGCATTGTAATACACACAACACAATCAATAAGAAAACAGGAGCAAGAGCCTCCTTTGAAGAGTGGACTAGCTGAGCTCCCAGGCTGGTGAACCACTATAATTTCATTGTATACATCTCCCTTTCCTCAATTCCCTAAGCATTTGTCAGCAACCTGCATGGGCCTCGCAGCTCAGACACACACACACACACTTGATCTCACACACATCTATGCGCTCTGCTCGACCTCGATAGAATAACGCCATCACTTTCCATTATAGAACTACACCCACAATGGCTAACAAAGCCACCTGTACCCAAATGCCCAATGATTTTAACCTGTGGGGCCCATCCTTCCACCACCCTTCCTCTCTATCCTACCCTCCCAAAAAATCCTTCTGGTAGTGCATCTTCGACCCTAATTTTCTCCCTTTTAGGAAACCTCACCACCCATATGAAATTAACCATGCTAATCTCTAGCCCATGAGCTACCTCTTCCATCTCTTCCTTGGACAGAAAATACTCACTGCCAAAAGAAACAAACACTGTTGAATATTTTTTCTTTTTATCTAGCCATTACATGATGTCCTTATGCTAATCTTGACTAACAGGTCTTGAACAAGTGGACCAAGTGGAACAAGCTTCTTCTCAGCTAAAACCGATAGATAATTGATGATACTTGGAAAAATCCTAAGTGTGAGATCGGACTTGGAGGTCAGGTCTGGAGCTCAGCCAGGAAATTCTGAGCTCTCCAGTCCAGGTCTGAGACCCCCTCGACCTGGACCCCGAGTAAAACGCACGAAAGATAGCCGGCAGTCAAGAGACATCCTCCAAATAAGAGCAAGCTCCAATCAAGGCACCAAACTCTCAACTAACCGAAATTCTCTCCCAAAGTCAAGGGAAATCCCGCGAATGAAAAACAAGGATCTCGTTGAAGATCCCCTAGAGATAGGAACTGGACTATAAATATTGTATAGAGCCTCCACTAAGGAGGGAGAAAAAAAAAACCCTAGTAGTATCTGTAATCCTCTGAAAAACACATCAACCATCAATACAGATAAAAGGAGCAAGATACTCCATTAAAGAGTGGATTAACCGAGCTCTTGAGCTGGTGAACCACTATACTTCCACTGTGCAAATCCTTCATACCTTTAAGAGTTCTCACCTAAACCAAACGCGAGCCTGGAAGCTCAGATGTGAACCTGTTCATACATGCGCTTCTACTCATTCACGTTCTTAACACCATCAGTTTGACGCCGTCTGTGGGAACGATTGTTCCTATCAAAAATACGTTGATCTTTCAGTAATTGATGGTCTCAACACGCAACATGAGTAGAAATCAAATGAATCTCCCATGAATGCAGAACCAACAAGAGCCCACTAGTGGAAGACAACAAGAAAAGCCTCACGACTTCGTGTCCACTGCTGAGGATAACCCTCCTACGGTGAACCCCCCTACGAACAATGAATTGGAAGCTCTCTGCCTAGTCAACCAACGTTTACTTCAGCAAAACGAAGAGCTCTTGAAACTCTTGCAAGGTCCTCAACAAACATGACCGATCCACGGAGGTCCCACATAAGGGGAGCATCAACACCTCGACCCCCTTAGGGAAGTAAACGAAGGGGGTGAGAATGGCCAAGCCATGGGACAGGCTCCTCTTCCACTTCCTAGGAATGGTGACAACGAAGAAGTGCAGAGCCAGAACGATGGGTTTGAGAAAAATGCAGAGCCAGTACAGGCTCCTCTTCCACCTCCAGCACCTCAGCCGCAAGCCCCTGCACAATATCAAAAACCTTTAGGGGAGATCAAAGTGATATCAGGAGGATTCGCAGGAGGTGGGGAGTCCAGTTCAGTTAGAAAGGCTCATCTGCGCCGAATCAGAACTAACGAGGCACTGGAAGTGCATACTGTGTCCAAGTTACCAAGACTGAACACAACAATCACTTCTCTGATGCAGACTTGGAAGGCTGTCAGCATCCACACGATGAACCCTTGGTAGTAAGAGCCTTCGTTGCCAACAGAACTGTCCATAGAGTTCTGATTGAAAATGGGAGCTCAGCAGATATTATTTTTGCGCCTACATTTGACAAAATGGAGATAGGCAGAGATAAACTCGAGCCAGTAAGCACTCATTTACTGGGATTCTCTCGAGAGAGAGTGCTGCCCCTAGGATCAATCCAGCTCGTGCTCACCTTAGGAGACCCTCCCTGCCAGGCCACCACTACTATGAGATTTTCTAGTAGTGGATGCACCTTCTGCTTACAATATCTTGCTTGGGAGACCTTCCCTTAATGCCATGAAAGTCATTCCTTCTGCTTACCACCTTGTTATGAAGTTTCCTACAAAAAATGGAGTCGGAGTGGTCCGAGGAGACCAGCGCGTAACACAAGAATGCTACATGTCATCTGTAAAAAACAGGGAAGTTGAAAATATATAGTTAGATGAGCTCAACATGAGGGATGAGCTGAACACCAGACCAATGCCCTTAGAGGAGCTGGAGCCTGTTCAGCTTGACGAAGAGCCAGAACACCTTGTTTACGTGGGGTCCAAGCTAAGTCGAGAAATTAAAGACCTCCTCATCTAGTTCTTAAAAATAAATATGGAAGTGATTACCTAGAAGCAGGAAAACATGAAGGGCATCGACCCCTCAGTCATTACACACAAGCTTAGTGTGAATCCCATCTGTAAACCCGTTAAACAGAAGCGAAGAAGTTTTACTCCGGAGCGCCAAAAGGCTATCAATGAGGAGGTCAGCAAGCTTCTCCATAAGGAGGCCATCCGAGAAGTAGATTACCCTACCTGGCTGGCAAATGTGGTTCTCGTTAAGAAGACCAATGGCAAGTGGCGTCTCTGCATCGACTTCACTGATCTCAATTGAGCCTGCCCTAAGGATAGTTTCCCCTTACCTCGAACTGATATGATTGTGGACGCCACTGCTGGGCACGAGCTCCCAGCTTTATGGACGCTTTTTCAGGGTATAACCAGATCAGGATGGACCCCAGCGATCAAGAGAAGACCTCATTTGTAATAGAGCAAGGAACGTATTGCTATCAGGTCATGCCCTTTGGATTGAAGAATGCTGGATCCACTTATCAGCGCCTAGTAAACCGAATGTTCCAAAAGCAGGTCGGAGCATCAATGGAGGTTTACATCGACGACATGCTGGTAAAATCACTAAAGACAGAGCTTCACGTCGCGCATTTGGAAGAGTCGTTCCAGGTCCTTAGAGAATACCAGATGAAGCTCAACCCTGCCAAGTGCACCTTTGGGGTCTCTGCGGGAAAATTCTTGGGCTTCATAGTTAACAGCAGAGGAATTGAGGCGAACCCGGAGAAGGTCAGAGCGTTGATTAACATGCAACCACCATCCAACACAAGGGAAACCCAACGGTTAACAAGAAGAATAACGGCCTTGAATCATTTTGTGTCAAGGTCAAGCAAAAAATGTCAACCCTTCTTTCAAGTCTTAAAGAAGGCATTCCAATGGGATAGCCGATGTGAAGAAGCATTCAAAGCCCTAAAGGATTATCTGAGCTCATCCCCTATCTTGGTGAGTCCTTTAGAAGGAGAAGTACTTACTCTCTACCTCGTCGTCTCGAATTTCTCAACCAGTGCGGCACTAGTAAGGGAGCAAGACAGAGCTCAGTAACCAGTCTATTACTGTAGTAGAGCTCCAAGGGGGGCAGATGAGAGATATCCAAATATGGAAAAGCTTGTCTTAGCCTTGCTAACAGCTGCAAGGAGGCTTAGACCATATTTCCAGGCGCACACCATCGAAGTCCCGACAGATCAGCCAATGAAGTAAGTGTTACATAAACCAGAGTCTTCTGGGAGGTTGGTTAAATGGGAAATAGAGTTCAGCGAGTTCGATATCAAGTACAAACCAAGAGTAGCAATCAAA
Organism: Ilex aquifolium; assembly: GCA_951799425.1. Lineage (NCBI taxonomy): Eukaryota > Viridiplantae > Streptophyta > Magnoliopsida > Aquifoliales > Aquifoliaceae > Ilex > Ilex aquifolium. The sequence goes on from OX637408.1 coordinate 14,124,033, forward strand.
GGGCAGATTCTGGCAGATTTCATCGCAGAATTCACAACAGAGGCACCTAGGGAGGCAACACAATGAAGCCCTTAGGTTTGGATTTAAGGCTTTAAACAATGAAGCAGAGTATGAAGCAGTGATCGCTGGACTCAATCTCGCTCACTCAATGGAGGCAGAACAGCTCGAGATTTGCAGTGATTCTCAGCTCGTGGTAAAGCAGATAGAGGAGTCTTATGAGGCCAAGGGAGAAAAAAATAGTCTTTTACCTCAGAAAGGTGCATAAGTTGATCAAAAAATGTGTGCAAGTTAAAATTAGGCATGTTTCCAGGACCGAGAATTCAGGAGCAGACGCTTTGGCAAGGATGGTAACAGCCTCGCAGGAAAACTTGGATAGGCTAATACCAGTAGAGCACCTAGCAGAACCATCTGTAAGTGTTGAGAATGAAGAAGTGCTCCCTATATTGGCCCCGCTGAGCTGGATGAACTCAATCAGAGAATTTCTTCAGAATGGAAACCTGCCAGAAGATCCTAAAGAGGTTGTGAAGCTAAGAGTCAGGTCATCCAGATTTACGATTTTACAGGGAAATCTGTACAGGCGAGGCTTTTCGGCGTCTCTCCTCAAGTGCGTAGGAGATGAGGATGCCAACTATATTCTGAGGGAAATCCACGGAGGAATCTGTGGCAATCACATAGGAGCACAAGCTCTTGCTGGAAAGGCACTGAGGCAGGGATACTTTTGTCCCACTGTACTCAAAGATGCCACGGATATAGTCAAAAGGTGTAAGGTCTGATAGATATACACCAACATCCCTCATTGTCCTCCGGAGTTCCTGACGTCAGTGGTAAGCCCTTGGCCTTTCCAGCAGTGGGGTCTAGACATACTAGGGCCTCTTCCCACCAGCGTTGGGCAGTGTAAGTTTGCTATTATTGGGGTAAACTACTTCACCAAATGGACAGAGCTCGAACCCTTAGCAACCATCAAGGAACAGAAGGTGCAAAACTTCACCTGGAAATCTAGAGTCTGCAGGTTTGGGGTACCTAGAGCAATCGTCTCCGACAACGGGAAACAGTTTGACAATCCCAAGTTTAAAAAGTTCTGTGCAGAGCTAGGGATAAAGAATTACTTCTCGACTCCAGCCCATCCACAATCTAACGGGCAAGCAGAGGTGACCATCAGAACCATTAAGGCAGCCCTGAAAACCAAGCTAGAATTGCTGAAGGGAAAGTGGGTAGAACATACCCCAGAAGTATTATGGGCTTATAGAACAACCGCTAGGTCAGCGACTCAGGAAACACCATTCGCTTTGACTTTTGGAACCGAGACAGTGGCACCCGTGGAGATTGGCATACCTTCCCCCAGGACAGAGCTCTCGGATCTCGAGCTCAATGGTGAGTCGCTCCTGCTAAATCTCGACTTCCTAGACGAAAAAAGAGACAGAGCTCTTGACCAGATCAAGAATTATCAAAGGAAGGCAGCGAGATACTACAACAGAAGGGTCAGACACAAAAGCTTTAAAGTTGGAGACCTAGTGCTTAGAAAACTTCTCCCAGCAAGGAAGAATCCCACTCATGGAAAATTAGGTCCTAATTGGGAAGGTCCTTACATCATTTCCAGGGTAATCAGACCTGAGAACTACGAGTTGCGGACAAAATAGGGAAAAATCCAACCTCATTCTTGGAACGCAGAGCATCTGAAAAGGTTTTTTTCAATAAGTCCCTCTTGTAAGAAAATAATTTTCAATAAAACAGTAAGTTTTTTTACTCACCCCATCATGGTTCCATGAGGTAGCTAAAAAGCTTACGATGAGCTCGTCAACTCATAAACTTAAGATGAGCTCCTCAGCTCATAAACTTAAGATGAGCTCTTCAGCTCATAAAAACTAAGATGAGCTCTTCAGCTCATAAACTTAAGATGAGCTCCTCAGCTCATAAAAACTAAGATGAGCTCCTCAGCTCATAAAAACTAAGAGGAGCTTTTCAGCTCATAAACTTAAGATGAGCTCCTCAACTCATAAAAACTAAGATGAGCTCTTCAGCTCATAGAATCTAGATGAGATCCTCAACTCATAAATCAACAGAAAGCACTCCAGCTCTCAAATACATAGAGAAACAAAGGAAAACCTTGTCAAAACCAAAATTCACAGT